>CM066031.1:1556812070-1557516371 GCA_033557465.1 Ichthyophis bannanicus | reverse complement strand
AGTGCGAGGTTGTTGGTTTTTGACACCATCTTGTCATTTGGGTAAGTCGCATCCTGTTATTCTTGGAGCGAAATCCGGGCAGTTTTGTCCTATTTCTATCGGGGGGTTGTATATAATTCATGATGTCGTCTGCAGATATTTGTGTATGTGAATGTTGTTCTCTTTCATGAATTGTCAGCGATGATCGGGTAGATTTTGTGGATTGTATATGTTAAATAGGAGTGCTCTGGGGGGAAATGTGCGGATCATTGAGGTTCTCGCATCACGCCTTGGCGGATACATTTATGGGTCGGGATTTCCTTCGGGAGTGTTGCTTGTTCACCGACCTTGACACTGTAGCTGTACTGCTTTCGGTTACCGGGTCGTGAGTGGAACCATTTCAAATGTTTGTACCTACCGTGCCTCCCCCTGGCTATACCAGTTGCAGTCTTTAATTGTCCTTTCCAGGAGCGTGTTGTGGTTGACACCACTTTGTGTCGCAAGGTTCGCCTTGAGGTCAGGATCCGAAGGGGAGTCCGATTGAAGCCATCCCATTATGATTCCCTTCCTGTTGGGTCTGTCAATTATTCTTGTACGGATCCTGTCGCAAGAGGTTAGATCAGAGTAGCGGTTTCTTGATTTCTCCGTGGTTGGGGCACGGACAGCCTTGTGTTGTGGTTGTCGTCGGACTGTGTTTCATGTGTTCGTTTGTCGCTGTTCTTTTTTCCTGTTAGTTGTATTTGTAACCGTTTTTGTTTTTCCCTACGATGCATTGTTTGTACCAGGAAACCCCATGGTCTGCTGGAGATTTGCGTTCGTGTATGCTGCTGTTTGATCTTCTTTGGTCGAGTGTTGTTTTCTTTGTCTATTGGGTCTTTGACTTGCGGCAAGCTATTATTTTCTTTGGGCCTTCCATTTTGTTTCTCGGGGGGTGGGATGTCCTTGAGTGACGTGAGTGTTGTACTATTTTGTGTAGGGTATTGGTGTGAATGAAGTTTGATTTGGGTGTCTTTTGACCCATGATACACTCGGCATGGGTCTGTAGGCTGCAGTTCTTCCGTGTTGATTGTAGAGATTGCAATGTGGTGATATCTTCGCTCTGTTGAGGAGTGGAGTAGACTGTGCCCCAGGTTTTGTGGTGTTGTATGTCTGGCGTGGTGGTCCCACTGGGTCGGTGGACGCTCTGTGTATTGGAATTTGTCTTATGATGTGGTCTTAACGAAGTTCCTGTTGTCCACTTGTACTTTTCTCTTCTGTTGTTTGCTCTTTTGTGAGGATCTTCGTCGACTATTTTCCACTCGCTCCTCTTGGGCTTTGGTTTATTGAAGTATTTATCAAGTTGGGTGTGGAAATCCCTCCTCTTTTGATTGGTTGCTGCATCTCCATGGATTGTTTTTGCTTTTGTTACCGGTAGAGATGTTGCGTCGTGCTGCTGTTTTGGTTTTTCTCCATCTGCCGTCTCAACTTTCCTGTGGATCTCACCCTCTTTTACTGACTATTTTTGCATGAGTACACACGGTTTGTTTTCTGTTCTCCTGTTGTTTGTTGCGTGCTTTTCTCGTTGCCCATACCACTGTATGGTTTGGCAGGCGACTGGCGTTACGCTAAGATTCTGTTCCATTCTGGCACAACTTTGTTATCCTCCCTGTCCCATCTGGAGGAATGTTCAGGTTGTTGTGTTGGGTTCTGGAGTGAATTTCGTACCCTTGGTCGCAAATTCTTGGGAATTCTCTCTTGTGTGTGATCAGTGACGTTGTTTGGTTCTTTCGTTTGTCTTGTCCGTCTTGAGGATCAGTATTCATTGTTTCTCAATTAAGTCCTGGTCCAAGGACCCCATGGCAACCGTGGTGGTAATGGTGTTGAGGTTGGTCGGAGGATTAGGTCTCTTAAAGTTTATTTGTACTTGGAGTGGCGAAGTGATGTACGGTTCTGGAGTAATATACCCTGTGTCTGTGCTTGGAGCGTTGATTCTCTGTGTGAATTGAAGTGAGGTCATGGCTTGCCGTAAGGCCTCTTGTCTTCTTTGGTATTTGGTTGTACTTGAAGGTTGAAGTCTCCAATTCAGTAGTTCTGGTTGTTGTTTGTTGTTATGGCCACAGGCTTCTTTCGCAGTATGAAGGCTAATTCGTCGGGTGGTGGAGCTCTGGGTGGCTCTGTAGGTTAGGCCGATTGCAACTTTTTTGGTTTTGATGCTGATTGTGTTACATTGCTGAGTATTGGAGAAGCTATGTGGTCGTGAATTTTTAGTTTTGTCTTTGCTATTATTAGGACTCATCCTCCACAGCGTGTGTGGGTTTCGTCGGGGCAGTTGCTAACGCTTGAATAGTTGGTTCCGGTTAACGAGTTGGTTGATGTAGATACGATTGTGCGGTAGGGTTGAGCCACGATCTCTGTGAAGCCTATTATGTTCGGGCTGTCGCGGTCCTCTATGTGGTTCTACAAGGAGTGTGTATCTTGTTGCATACTGATCTGGCGTTTATGAGCTCAAGTCGTTGTTACCTTTGTTGAGTAGGTTGCTGTGACATGTGCGTTCCTTTTGTGTAGCGATTGGGAGTTTGATTTTAGGATATGTCAGGGGGTACTTGTGACTTGGGACTGGGCCACTGGGCTTGTTTGGGTATGACCTAGTATGGCAGTTCTTTATGTTTTTACAAAGTTGTTAAATCCACAAATAGTAAGAATATGTGTAAACAATTGTCAATGAAGGACCGTTGGTGAGAATCGGGAGACTGAGCATACCATAATGGGCAGAGTGAAATTTTATGTGGGCAAGTGCCACAAACAAATGTATGTGGAGACAGAGTTGCCATGACATGCAAGGCCGGCCCTCATTGGCGCGGAGGACACCATCTTAAATTGAAATGGGGCCCGTTTGTAACCTAATTCCGCATCTGGCGGATGTAGACGTACTATTGTTGATCAGGAACTGGTTAAAAGATAGAAAGCAGAAGGTATGGGCTGAATGGCCAATTTTTCCAGTAGGAGAAAGGTGAATAGTGGAGCACCCCAGGGATCTGTGCTGGGTCTTCTGCTTATTTGTAAATGACCTGGAAAATGGGAATAACGAATGAAGAAGCCAAATTTGCAGATGACACAAATTTTTCAAAGTTGTTAAAACCTATGAGGGTTGTGAAAAATTGCAAGAGTACCTTGATATATTGGAAGACTGGGCATTCAAATGGCAGATGAAAGTTAAGGATTGGGGAAAACTGCTAGGTACGTATGACCTAGATTGGCCACTGTTGGAAACAGGATACTGGGCTTGATGGACCTTGGTCTGAACCAGTATGGCATATCTTATGTTCTTTTACTTTTTATTTATCAATTATCAAATTAACATTCAGATATCATACCATGAACGACATAGAAAAAGCAATGGAATTCTCCCAATACAATTATCCAGGAAATTAAATCCATAACAAATCATATCTCCATCTTATTTAGACCCCAACAAAACATAGGAAATAGGGGAGTACTAGGTAATTCATATACTGCCAAGAGATCCTAGCATTAACACAAATATATTAAGGGCGGAAGAGAGACTTACACATCAGCTGTATGAGAAGAAATAACAACCTCAGTATCACTCCCCTCCCTAGTCTCCAGATAAGCCAGGAGCTGCTTGGGGTCAAAAAACAAATACATCTTTTGCTTATAATTAACAAAACATTTAACAGGAAATTTACCGTATTTTTCGCACCATAAGACGCACTTTTTCTTCACCAAAAAGTGGGAGGAAATGTGCCTGCGTATTATGGTGCGAATATAAGAAGTTGCAGAGCGGAAGCGGGTCCCCCGGGACCTTCCGTGTCCTTGGGGACTGCATCATCCCGCCCCCCCCCCCTGTTCAGGCGTATCAGTGCCAGCCACCACCACAGAAGATCTCCACCGAAGACACACACCGACTCCTCCTCCTGCAGCCGCGGCTCCCTGCCTCTCAGGGCACCGCGGCTGTGCCTATCAAATCCGCGCGGAGCGCTTCCTGGCTTGACGAGCTCCGTGCCGCCTGGTCCCGCCTCCAACGGACGTGGTAAACAACTTCCTGTAGAGGCGGGATAATGCGGCACGGAGCCCGTCCAGACCGGAAGGGCTCCGCGATGAGTTTACCAGCACAGCCGCGGTGCCCTATGAGGCAGGGAGCCGCGGCTGCAGACGGAGTCGGTGAGTGTCTAAGGAGGAGATCTTCTGTGGTGGTGGCTGGCACTGATAAGCCTGAACACGGGGCGGGGGAGGGATGATGCAGTCCCCCATTAGCATACAAGATAATAGCACCCTGGAGGGGAGAGAGCCATAAAATTTTAAGTAGAAATCAAAACAGGAGGAGGGAGAAAAAGGGAACATTGTCAAATGTTTTTAGCTTATTGTATTCATGGACCACAAGTATATCAATTTCATAAAGTAAGACCAGGAACCGATTAGTCTGTTCTCATGACACAGAGCCAGTTGGCAGCATTAGCTAAAGCTGATCATATAATGGTTGCAGCTCTTCGTAGCGTTGAAGTCTGGCTCCATTTTTGTAGGGAGGGCGATCCTGTCCGCGTCCTTTGCTTATACCAATTTATACGAGAAACTTATAGCCAGTGTTCCAGGAGTTGCCAAGTTATCCAGTCCCAGGAGTGAGATTTTTTGCCAGTTCTGGTTTGAAATTTGCATTGCAGTGCAGTATGGTATTTGTAGTCCCTGATTTTACCCACTGGAATCAGTGCTACAGGTCCCATAATGCCAAATAGGTAGGATGCATAAGGCAATCAAAACAGAATATTTTTTTTCCTATTTTCCCCTCTGAAAAACCAGGTGTGTCTTATGGTCCGGTGCGTCTTATGGTGCGAAAAATACGGTAAGTTGGAAGGAGGCGCCCAAGGCCAAAGCCCTAGAGTGAAGAGCCAAAAACTCCCTCCTCCGCAGCTGTGTAATTCGTGAAAAGATCATGAAATACCCTCACCCTAGACCCCAAAAAAGCTTCATTAGCATTTCGAAAAACCATTCTAAGAATAAATACTTTATCCGTTTCTAAAGCAAATGTAACAAGCAGGGTGGTTCTCTCCATTACAATCTCCAGAGAACTCTCAAGGAGACACGTAAGATCCTCTAGCCCAGGCTGTGGGGGAGGGTGAGCAACTGTTCCACCCATACTCCCCTGGGATAGGTACACAGCCCTGGTTATAGGAGGTAACTGTTCCGGCAGGATTTTCAATAACCTCCCCAAAATATTTTCGAACCATTTCAATCGCTGACAGCACTGGTGACCGAGGAAAACTCAGAAAACGGAGATTATTTCTCCGAACCTGGTTTTCCAGGTATTCCAATTTTCTACCAGAGACATTGTTATCCTTTTATTTGGGCATTTACCAAATCCCGAACCTCCCCCATCTCCCTTTCCAAGCTGGCTAATCTACTGCATTGTACCTCATTAGCCTTAGTAAGGAGCCCACAAGTCTCTAACCAGATTAATGTCTTTTTTAAAAGTCCCACAAACTCTATTCATGGAGTCATTCAAGGTCGCCAGTCCTTCCCATAGCGTTTGCAAAGTAAATGCCGCGGGTCTCACCATAATGGGAAAGTCAGGAAATTCTTCCCTCACCACTGAGGGTCCAGACACAGATCGTTCTGCTGAAACAACGCTTCTCTCAACCGACTCTGGCCCGTTTCCCCAAGGGGAGGGTCTAACTCAGCCAAAGCACCTCCATCTCCCTCTGAGATTGGGGTACTCGCCAAAACCAAAGCCGAGGGCAGAGCAGAGCGACAGCTAAGACCAAACTTCCTTGCCGTGGCGGGGGTGTCCGCTCGACCGAAGACAGCGAGACACCTGAGATGCTCTGGGGCGAAACTCCTTCCACTGCCCCAGCCAAAGACGCTGCTCCAACGCGTGGGTCAAAACCGCACTCCCCAAGCGTTCGCTGGCCGGCCAAGCTTGAAGTTTTCTCGCCCGGAGGTAGGGCGGCTTGTTTTCGCTTCCTCCATCCCATTCCGACAGCAGCGGCTCGACAGAACAGCAATATTCAGGAAGGCAGCTCACCCGACCACGCTCACATCCGCCATCTTGGTTACTCCCCATTCCTGTTCTTATGTTCTTAACAAATTGTTTCCCCCTGGTTTGGAGAGCCACTGTGGGCACAGCTAAGTGTGTGGTTTTTTTCAGTTGATTTCAATGCATTTAAAAATTGTAAAAAAGCACACAGACTGTAACAATGAGGCCAATGAAGGAAATGGGCGTTATCGATGTGCTTTCTGTAGTAGGCATAGATATTGCCGCTAGTTAGTCACCAGCCCTAGCACTGAGGCCTTTATATTACCCAGTGGCTTACTCTGTGGGGGGTCTCAATGAGACGAGTATTGGGAATACAGGTAGAAGAAATCTTTTGGTACCAAAGCATGCCTCAGATTTCTGATCACCGTTTTCTTTCCCTTTTTTTTCTTTTGATATACTTATTTAGTGTGAGAGAGAACTTGGAGTTTTGTTCATTGGTACTCTTTTATGGTATCATCTACTCTTTGGAGATAAACAAAAAAAAAGGCTTCCAATTAAAAAAGTTTTTACCACCTTCATTTTACTCCGTATGACAAGGCTGTTGGCCTAGCTTTGACCCCTATGAAGAGCACGTTCATAAAATGCAGATTCCTTGGTAAGGGCTAGCAGGGTTTAGAGCATCATAAGGATTAAAAAAAAAAAGAGTAATGCAGCTTTGATATTTTCACTTCTTTTTTTTTTAGTGAATTTAAATCAATACTTACAAAGAAGCATGAAAGAAACATGACCATAATAGAATACAATAAGAAATACAAGATATTTTCACTTCTGTGGGTATAGCGCTGTGTAGTAAAAGAGATCTGTGTTTCAGCTTAGCTGAAAAATGTAGGCCATGCTGCAACATTGCATTGGCTAAAATGCATTAAAGGGCTACCTGGTTAAATGCTACTTGAAGAGTTAATAGTGACATTTCAAGTAGATGATTGGAAAATAGGTTATTGAGGAAAGTCTATAGGCAAGGATAAATGGAGCCTTTGTATTAGCTGTAATTACATTTTTGCATTCTGCCTTAAGGATAGAGGTGTGTGGGAAGCAATCATTTCAAAGCTGTTCATAATGCATGACTAAGCAGCAGTGCTTTTCAGTTCTACAGATACATGCAGACCAGGGAAAGGAGAACGCCAAGATTTGAGGGTGATCTTATAACAGGGCATCTGGCCTGGCAAGACACGCACATTGCATTTATTTTATAAAGACGTCTATGCCTAATATAATTGTCCCAGGGAAAGTAGACAGATGTAAGAATAGGCCATATGCAAATTTTATAAATTATACACCTAGGTGCCAATTCTGTTCATCTTTGCTCCATGTATATTGGTACATCGCATACAAGTAGGCATCACGTCCCTGCGTCTGCCTTTTACATATGTATGCATCAGGCTGTTTCATAATAGCTTACTTGAAAGCCTAAAATGATGATCTACACATTCAAGTCTCTCTCATAAAATTACCCCTTGTATGTACATCAACAAGCAGGATTGAGTCGAGCACACAAGTGAGTAAAATCATTGCTGCCTCAGAGCTTAGTATAAAAGTGATAAGCATGTGCTGCCCTTCCTAAATGCAGCAATTTCCTTAGCACCTCATTTTATTTTCCGCTCTACTGAGCAGATGCAAAAACAAAGCGCTCCTGTTTTCTACAAGAGTTTATCTCTGTGTTATCCAGCATTATTCTTTGTGTCATTCCTTAAAAAAATAAAAAATTATTGTGCAAAGTACTTTTGTGGAATTTTCTGCCAGTTCCTGCGCATGTCCCAACTGAAGTCAAGGTTCCACTCCTGCCTGCAGTGCGGGAGAAAGATCCAGAACTTCAATACCCACTCTGTGTTTAATCTGCTTGGGCTGTAGCCATAGCCAAGCTCAATGTAAGCATTGTGGCCATGTCTCCATGAGCCTAAGAGGACCACCTGAACCGATTTCTTAATCATTGAGAAGCGAAAAAGAGGCTTTGGGGTTCAAAAAGAAGTTGACTGACTCTGCACTTCCCAGTATAAAAAGTTCCATCCACCCTCACTGCACATTAACTTTAAAAATTCAGACACTGGGAAGAGCGCATTGGAGGTTCCCAAGTTCAAAGCACAGTCATCTTCAAAACTCACACTGGCCTGAGGTAAAGAACCAAATGCAGATGTCGTCGGGCTTTTGAAGTTCATAATAGCCCCAAAGGCCATTTCTATACCAATTGATGGCCTTCAGCAAAATGAACATCTTTGTATGTAGCAGAATCCACTTGACATCCAGCCAGTTGCCAAAAATAGGGACATGAAATATAAGGACCAACCAGCTCCAAGCTTTTTACAAAGTTAAGTGCCGTCAAGTTGGTGTTGACTCATGGCGACCCTCTGGATAGTTGTCCTAAACTGTGTTCGGTCTTCAGTCAGGCGGCTCATTGTTGACATTGTGGCACCCATAGCTGCTGCTGTTGTATCAATCCATCTCGTTGCTGGCCTTCCTCTTTTGTGTTGACCTTCTACCTTGCCAAGCATAATGCCTTTCTCTAAGGATCTCTCTCTTCGCATGATGTGTCCAAAGTATGGAAGTCAGTCTTGTCATCTGAGCTTCTAAAGAAAGGATCTCCTCTAGTACTGACTGGTTTGTTTGTTTGATCTGTCCATGGTATACACAGTACTCATCACCAGCACCATAATTCAAAGACATCAATTTTCTTCCTGTCTATCTTTTTCAATGTCCAGCATTCTCAGCTATATAATATTGAAATTACCATGGCTTGGACAAGTCAAATCTTTGTATGGAGAGAGATTTCTGCTCTTGAGAATCTTATCTATGTCCTTCATAGTCATTCTGCCAATAGCAATGCGTTGTCAGTTTCTTTATTGATTGTTGATCCAAGTAGGTTAAAGTTATCAACTATTTCAATTTCTTCTCCATCAATGATGAATTTATTGATTTTGCCAGTTATCAGGATCTTTGTCTTGTTTACATTAAGGTGCAGGCCTATTTTAAGACTATATTCCTTGATCTTGAGAAACAAATGTTCCAGATCATCTTCACTTTCAATCAGTAATGTATCATTAGCACAGCGAAGGTTGTTAATGAGTCTTCCACCAATCTTCATACCTTGGTTGTCTTCATACAGTCCTGCTTCTTTGATTTGTTCTGCATATAAATTAAACAGGTAGAGGGAAGTATGCAGCCTTGTCGTACACCTTTGCTGATCTTAAACCATTCTGTTTCTCCTTCTTCCATTTGAACTGTTGCTTCTTGATCATTATAAACGTGCAAGAGAACTATCAGGTGTTCTGGTAAACCCATGCTTCTTAATGTGGCCCTGAGTTTCTCATGGTTTACACAGTCAAAAGCCTTGCTGTAGTCATTAAAACACATATGGATATCCTTTTGGTATTCTTTTGTTTTTCAAAGATCCATTTCACATCTGCTATGTTTCTTTTGTTGCCATTTCCTGAACCCTGCTTGCACTTCTTGTAATTCTCATTCCAGGTATGGTTGTTGTCTCTGTTGAATAATCTTGAGTAGAATCTTGCTGGCATATGGGATCAGAGTGATTGTGCGATAATTTCCAGTCTCAGTAGGATCACCTTTCTTCAGTATTGGTATAAACACAGATCTTTTCCAGTCAGTTGACCATGAATTTGTCTTCTGAATTTCCTGGCAGAGCCTTGTAAGTATGGTAGCAGCTGCATCCAATTGCTGTAATACTTCAATTGGAATGCTATCCATGCCGGGTGCTTTGTTCTTTGATAAGGCTTTCAGTGCTGCTTCAAAAACATCTATCTCCAGGAACAAGCAGGAATGAGTCTTCACATATGGGTACGTCGGTACCGACGGAGCCTGCGCGGGAACGCTCCCCAGCTTCCCAAAAAGGAAAGCTTTTGGGAGCATCCCACAGCGCCTGCACGCTACCTTCCCGCCTTTCCTAACCGCCTCTCCCCAAACATAAATCCCGCCGGTCCTCAAAGGGTAGATCTCCTTCCAAGCATCGAGATGCCTCCGGGCTTGCCCTCGAGGATCCTGCACCGGCATAACAACCCCGGCGGGAAGCTCCGGCTTCCAAAGCTCCACCTATGGGGTTACAGGTTGACATCGATGGCACGGCCTCGACCGATCACCTGTTAGAATGCTCTGGGGTACCGGCGCAACCTTCCGGTACCGAATTCCAGGCATTCATGGCGTCGATGGATCAGAATGTCCTATCCATGCAGCAGGCTATCACGGCCTTCATTCAAGCTGCGACGCCGCTGATACCACAACAAACCCCGTTGTCTGTATCAGCTCCGGTACCGGCACCAGTGTTGGTACCGTTACCAACTGCATCGACATCGACCAGGATGCCGACTGCAGCGGTTCCCTGTCCAGGGATGCCCATCGGTACCGAACCGGTACCGATGACTCCCGATGTCGATACCGCTCGATACGCGTATCGAGCTTTGGAAGAGCACCCTGACAGTCGATACTTTGATTCCTCTGAAGATTCTGATGCATCGGAGGAGTCTGCTGAAGTATCCATAGCCCTTCCTGAGGAGCCGCCTTCTCCAAAAAGAAGAATGTCTCCTCCAGAGGACTTGTACTTTCAAGACTTCATAAGAGAAGTGGCTAAAGGACTTTCTATTTCAGTGACCTCTGAATCAGAGCCTAGAGCTAAAAAATTGGATATTTTAGGTTATTCTAAGGCTCCTAAAGAGGCAGTCACCTTGCCAATTCATGAGATTCTTTATGATCACATGATTGACTTATGGGAGACTCCTCTCACTATCTCTCCTCATTCTCGTAGATTGGACACTATGTACCGTGTCCCTCCTTGTCCTGGTTTTCATAAAACACAGCTTCCTCACCATTCTATTGTGGTGGAGTCAGCTATGAAAAGGATAAAGAGTGCAAACAGACACTCCTCTGCTCCTCCAGGAAGAGAATGCAGGGCCTTGGATGCTTTTGGTAGGAAAATCTTCCAAGCCAGTATGCTCATTGCCAGAATCAACTCCTATAGTCTTTACATGGGTATGTTTCTGAAAGAAGTTGCAGATAAACTGCACACTTTCCTCCCTTTTCTTCCAGAGGATAAAAGGGAAGAATTCCTTATTTGGCTTAAGCATACTCAAGATATTTCAAAGTTTTCCAACCGTGCAGCTTTTGACTCCTTTGAAGGTGCCAGCAGAGCTTCGGCCATTGCCATAGCTGCTCGCAGAATTGCTTGGCTCCAGGCTTCTGATCTAGAATCTTGGGTCCAGGATGGCTTAGGAAATCTTCCCTGTACAGGTGAAAACCTGTTTGGCAAAGATTGGCAAATAAAAGCCACTCAAATGGATGCAGAAAATTCTGCTTTGGATAGACTTTCAAAGTCAACCTCCATTCCTGCCAAGAAAAAACCTTTCAAGAAGTCTTTCTTCAAGAAAGGCAGATTCCATCCTGCTTCTGGCCAACAATCATCTACAGGTCGCTTTGCTGCTAAGCGTCAGCAACCTAAACAGGCCAGGCCTAAGCCTACAGGGGCTGCTGCAACTCAGCATAAGAACATAAGATATGCCATACTGGGTCAGACCAAGGTCCATCAAGCCCAGTATTCTGTTTCCAACAGTGGCCAGTCTAGGTCATATGTACCTAGCAGTTTCCCCAAGAGACCCAGCCTCCTCAGGGCTTTTGACTTGATGCTATAGAACTTAGCCGTTCTGGCTCTGAAACAGCCAGAGCCTCTCACCATTCCAGGAAGGTTAGCTCATTTTGCTCCCAGATGGGAGCAAATTACAGCAGAGCAGTGGACCCTCTCCATCATAAGAGAGGGCTACAAACTTCATTTCTCAAACCTTCCTCCTCACACCATGGTGAGACATTTCAATTCTCCAACATCTCTCCTCAAACTTCTAGGTCAGGAGGTGGCTACCCTTCTTGCCCAAGGGGCAATAGAAGAAGTACCTCTTCAACAAGGGTCAGGGTTTTACTCCTCTTACTTTCTGATCCCAAAGAAAACAGGGGACTACAGACCCATATTAGATCTCAGAGAATTGAACAAATTTCTATGCAAGGAGAAATTCAAGATGCTTTCTCTGGGCACTCTCCTTCCATACCTTCAGAGTCAGGATTGGCTTTGTTCTCTAGATCTCAAGGATGCGTACACACATGTCCTCATCCATCCATCTCCCAGAAGGTTTCTCCGTTTTCTTTTCCAAGGAAAGCATTACCAATACAGGGTGCTTCCTTTCGGTCTGGCCTCTGCTCCAAGAGTGTTCACCAAATGCATGGCAGTAGTAGCTGAATTTCTACGCACTCTGGGAATATTTGTATTCCCATACCTGGACGACTGGCTCATCCGAGCTCCATCTCAGTCAGAGGCCCAGACTTCCCTGGACTGCACAAGGCGCATTCTGCAGTATCTGGGACTTGTGGTAAACCTCCCAAAGTCCCAGCTCACCCCTACTCAGTCCCTAGAGTTCATAGGGGCCTGGTTAGATACTACCACTGCAGTGGCCTATCTTCCTCAGGCCCGTTGCCTACGCCTAGTGCAGTTAGCCTCCCAAATTCAGTCAAAGAGCCATTTAACTGCCTGGGAGATGCTACAACTGCTAGGCCACATGGCATCCACAGAGCTGGTGGTCCCCTATGCTCGCCTTCACATGAGAGCAGCTCAATGGACTTTGTCCACCCAGTGGACTCAAGTATCAGGGGCTCTGTCAGACAAAATAGCAACCTCCAGGCGCCTCTTTTGGTCTCTCCAGTGGTGGAAGTCCACCCAAAATCTGTTGCTGGGGTCCCCCTTCCAACAGTTGTTGCCCCAGGCAACCCTCACAACAGATGCCTCCCAAACAGGTTGGGGAGCTCATCTGCAAGACCTCTCCACTCAAGGCACTTGGTCTCCACAGGAGACCTCTCTACATATCAACCACTTGGAGCTCAGAGCAGTTTTTCTAGCTCTCAAGGTCTTCCATACCCTGCTCAGCTACAAGACAGTCCTCATTCATACGGACAATCAGGTAGCTATGTTTTACATAAACAAGCAAGGAGGAACTGGCTCTCTGTCGCTTTGCAACGAAGCTTTAAGATTGTGGGCCTTCGCCAGAGAGCATCAAATCCATCTCCTGGCCGTATACCTTCCAGGAATCCAAAACTCTTGGGCAGACAGACTCAGTCGAGTTCTGCTTCCACACGAATGGTCCCTGCACATGGACCATGTACTCAGAATCTTCCAAGAATGGGGAACCCCGGACATAGACCTCTTTGCAAGTCCATGGAATGCCAAACTTCCCCGGTTCTGTTCCAGAATTCCGTGTCAGGGAGTTCAGGCCAAGGATGCCTTCCTCCTTCACTGGGGTCAAGACTTCCTGTATGCCTTTCCACCCATTCCCTTGATTCCCAAGACTCTGTTCAAGCTCCAGAGGGATCAAGGATCTATGATCCTCATAGCTCCATGCTGGCCACACCAAGTGTGGTACCCTCTACTTCTGCATCTCTCTCAAGCTCCCTCCCTGGACTTGGGAGCTGCTCCAGACCTTCTGTCCCAGGAGGAGGGGACTTTGTGGCACCCAAACCCCAAGTCCCTTCACCTCAGAGCTTGGTTGCTGAAGGCCTAGACCTTCAAGGTTGGAATCTTTCTCAACAAGTGAAGGATATCCTCCATGCTTCCAGAAAACCTTCTACTAGACGTTCCTATGCTTTCAAATGGAAAAGGTTTTCCATTTGGTGTACTGAGAAGGGTCTTGACCCTCTAGCACTACCTTTGAATTCTCTATTGGAATATCTCCTGCATCTCTCCAATGCAGGCCTTAAGACGAATTCAGTAAGGGTCCATTTGAGTGCTATTGTAGCATCCCTTAAGCCTATCAATGGACAGCCTATTTCCTCTCATCCTCTTATTGCAAGATTCATGAGAGGCCTAACTTTAACTAAGCCTCCCATTAGGCCTCCTCCGGTGGCATGGGACTTAAATCTGGTTCTTGGTCAGCTTATGAAGCCACCTTTTGAACCCTTAGCCACCACCTCCTTGAAATTTCTTTCCTGGAAGGTTATTTTCCTCATTGCAGTCACCTCAGCTCGCCGCATCAGTGAACTGCAGGCCTTAGTGGCTAATCCACCTTATACAAGGTTCCATCATAATAAGGTAGTCCTTAGGACCAATCCACACTTTATGCCTAAAGTGGTCTCACCTTTTCATCTTAATCAAGAGGTGTATTTACCTGTCTTTTTTCCAGGTCCTCATGCATCAAATGCAGAGAGGAATCTTCATACCCTGGATTGTAAGAGAACTCTTGCCTTTTACTTACAAAGGACACAGCAACATAGAAAGTCTTCTCAACTCTTTGTTGCTTTTGATCCCTCTCATTTGGGACTGCCAGTCTCTAAGAGGACACTGTCCAATTGGATTGCTCAGTGTATTTCTTTCACCTACCAGAGTAAGAACCTTTCTCTGGAGGGCCATGTCACAGCTCATAATGTGAGGGCCATGGCCACCTCTATGGCTCATCTAAATTCTGTGTCCATCGACCAGATCTGTCGAGTGGCCACCTGGGCCTCGGTTCATACCTTCACAGCCCATTACTGCTTGGACAAGGACTCCCGCCGGGATGCCTTGTTTGGTCAGGCCGTTCTCAAACACCTGTTCCATTCTTAATCAACTCCTGCCCTCCTTCCCTGGATGGATGCCTGAGATCCATAGGAGGAGGTAGAGCCCTTCCCAGGGTCTCATAACCTTGGGGATCTCCCAGGCATCTCTAGCTAGGGAGTCCCCATATGTGAAGACTCATTCCTGCTTGTTCCTGGAGATAGCACAGTTACTTACCTGTAACAGGTGATCTCTGGGAACAGCAGGAATAAGTCTTCACAACCCACCCACCTCCCCTAGGAGTTGTATCTCTCTGTCTATCTTTCCTTTCCTCTCTCTCTTTGTCTCAGCTTTAAAACTCGAACTGGGGAGAGGCGGTTAGGAAAGGCAGGAAGGCAGCGCGCAGGCGCTGTGGGATGCTCCCAAAAGCTTTCCTTTTTGGGAAGCTGGGGAACGTTCCCGCGCAGGCTCCGTCGGTACCGACGTACCCATATGTGAAGACTTATTCCTGCTGTTCCTAGAGATCACCTGTTACAGGTAAGTAACTGTGCTTTCATCACCAATGGTTCCTGATCATAAGGTACAGGTTGAAACTACTACTACTACTGAACATTTGGTCCACTTGATCTTTATTACATAAGAATATAAGATATCCCATACTGGGTCAGACCAAGGTCAATCAAGCCCAGTATCCTGTTTCCAACAGTGGCCAATCTAGGTCACAAGTACCTAGCAATTTCCCCAAAAGAGACAGGTTCCTCAGTGCTTGTATTGGGTCAAGCAGTGATATCCTGGGTCCCTTTTAATAATGGTTTATGGACCTTTCCTCCAGGAACTTGCCCAAACCTTTTTTAAACCCAGATACACTAACAGCTTTTACTACATCCTCTGGTAACAAATTCCAGAGTTTGATTACACGTTGAGTGAAAAAATATTTTCTCTTATTAGTCTTACATATGTTACCCTGTAGCTTCATTGCATGTCCCATAATCTTTATGTTCTGATGTAAACAATTGAACTAGGTTTACCCGTTCCACTCCATTCATTAATTTATAGACCTCTATCATACCTCCCCTCAGCTGTCTCTTTTCCAGGTTGAAGAACCTTAACCTTTTTAGCCTCACTTCATAGGAGTATCCTTCCATCCCATTTCCCATTTTGGTGACTCTTCTCTGTACCTTTTCTAATAAGGCTATAATTTTTAAGATACGGCGACCAGAATTGCACACAATATTCAAGGTGCGGTCGCACCATGGAACGATACAGAGGCATTATAATATCTTTTGTTTTATTTTCCATTCCTTTCCTTATGATACCTAGTATTCTGTTTGCTCTCTTGGCCGCTGCTGCATACTGGGCGGAGGGTTTTAACATGTTATCCACGATGATGCCTAAATCTTTTTCCTGGGTGGTGGATCCCAATGTGGAACCTTGCATCATGTAACCATAGTTTGGGTTGTTTTTTCCTAGGTGTATAACTTTCCACTTGTCCACATTAAATTTCATCTGCCATTTTGATGCCCAGTCTTCCAAATTATCAAGATCCTCCTGCAATTTTCCACAATCCTCTTGGGTTTTAACGACTTTAGTTTTGTGTCATCTGCAAATTTGATAACCTCACTCATTATTCCCTTTTCCAGGTCATTTATGAATATGTTAAAAAGCAGCGGACACAGCACAGATCCCTGGGGTACTCCGCTATTCACCTTTTTCCATTGGGAAAACTGGCCATTTAGCCCTACCATCTGCTTTCTGTCTTGTAACCAGTTCCTGATCCACAATAGTATATCACCTCCTTTCCCATGACTTTTTAGTTTTGCCAAAAGTCTCTGATGAGGGACCTTATCAAAGGCTTTTAGAAAGTCCAGATACACTATATCAACCAACTCACCTTTGTCTACCTGTTTATTCACACCTTCTTTCCACTTTTTCTTGATCATCTCAGCATCATTCAACATGGATCCTTGAGAATCTTGTAGCATTCCAATTCGAGGCTGGAATTTTCTCTTTAACTCTCGTAGCTTTAGGAAAGCCAATATTGTTCTTTCTCTAATAGTTTCTGATTGTTTCCTTGCATATGTCATTGTAGTACTTCTCCTTGTCTAGCTGCATGTTGGAAATCTCTGTTGAATTCTGTGATTGCCTCTTTTTCTTCTGGCTTTAGCTTCTCTGCGTTTCTGGGCAATTTTCAGAATTTCTTCAGTCATCCATTTTGGCCGTTTTTGCTTTTTCTTCTTTTGTAGACACTTCTCACTTTCTTCCAACACATCCTTCTTGATGTCATCCCATAACTCTTCTGGAGCTCTGTCATTTGTATCTAAAGCAGCAAATCGATTTTGCAGGCAGTCTTTAAATTCCAGTGATATATTCTCAAGGTCATATTTTGCTACATTCATGAGTGGCTTGCTCTTTTTCAACTTCAGCGAGTTTGCATACTAGAGCCAAAGACCTATAAAAAAAAACAAAAAACACATTTTCAGGTATATTTGAAGCAAGAAGCCTGTGAGGAAGTTGATCCATTAGATAATCATCAGGTAAAAGGCCACTCAGGGAGACAAGCTCATAGCAGAAAGTCTAAGGGACCCTTTTACTAGAGTACACTAAGCTGCTAATGCACAGTAACCATTAGCATGGGCCTGTAATAATGGCTACCATGCATTAAAAGCATAGTAAAAATTCCATGTAATGCATGATTGGGCGGGCTGTGTGTGTGGACTGTGCATTGTGCACTGTCAGTTTTGCAGTGAACATGGATGTACTTAACACTCCTTTTGGGGTAGCATTAAGTTCATTCATCTTAACTGCGGAATTGACATGCGGTAAGGCACCCTTCCATGCGATAACTGCAGTCTGTGGATTGTCCAACTCACTCCTCCGGATATACTCTTGATCTTATCCTCACTTCCACCCCTTCCCCTTATATCCCATCTGATATCCTACCCATTCCTCTCCCCTGGTCTAACCATCACTGTCTGCTGTTTTCCTTTTCTCTTCCTCCCCTACAAACACCCACCTTACCTGTCGCCAACACCTCTTCCAAGATTCTCAACCGGCATCGTATGCCTCTTACCCTACAGGGTTTTCCTTCAGCCATCTCTCTCTTCTCCAAATTTTTCTCCCTCCCTGTGGATCAGCAGGTTGATTCCTGGTCCTCCACCCTTACTGCTGCCCTCGATACACTGGCTCCCCTCGGTCCCATTCCCTACCGCCCTATGTCTCGCCATCCCTGATATCATCCGGGTCTATACCTTCAGCGTACCCATCTTCGGCGTGCCGAGTGCTGTTGGCGCAAACACCCCTCTGCCATGCTATGATCACTGAGGCCAAATGGACTTATTACTCAGACCTTATTGCTGCTTCTTCTAACTCCTCTCGTCGCTTGTATCAGGTACTCCATTCTCTGTCTTCCCCCATGACTCTCCCTCCCTCGTCAGCGCTCCCTCCCGCTGCCCCTAGTCCAACAAGTCTTGCCTCCTTTTTTGTTGATAACATCCAGTCTCTCCGTTCTTCCTTTCATCACTGTCCCCCCCTCTCCCCCTCCTCCTTCCCCTTCTTTTCCCACCACTATATGCTTCCCCCCTCCGTCCAGTATCTTCCCCCACACTTGGCACTCTTTCCGTCCTGTCTCTTCTGCTGAGCTCATTAAGGTAATCTCTTCGTCTCACAAAATGACCTGTCCACTAGATCCCCTCCCCTCCACCTGGCTCCTCGATCCCTCTCTCACACTTCTTCCACATGTCCTGGTCATAATCAATTCCAGTCTTACCTCTGTCAGTTTTCCTACTCGTTGGAAACATGCCATGGTTCTCCCACTTCTGAAGAAACCCACTCTTGACCCCAGTCTCCACGCCAATTGGCGGCCCATCTCAAATCTCCCCTTTCTTTCCAAGGTTCTTGAAAAATTGTTTTTCACGCAGCTTTCAGCACATCTTGACACCACCCTCTCCCTTCACCCTTGTCAGTCCGGCTTCAGGATTGGCCACAGCACTGAAACTATTCTTCTAGCTCTCCTTAGTGAATTTCACCACTCTCACGACCGTGATGATCTGTCTAATCTCCAGGAACCAGCAGGAATGTAGTTTTCACATATGGGTATCGTCGGTACCGATGGAGCCTGCGTGGGAACGCTCCCCAGCGTCCAGTAGGAAAGCTTTTGGGAGCATCCCACAGCACCTGTGTGCTGTCTTTACCAACTGTCCCTCTCCAGTTTTTCATTTTCCAAAGACGTATATGTAATTTATAAGGGTGAAAACTGAGATGGCCACTCCCTTGATTTGCTTGTAAATGATCCCTTTAAACGCAAAATAATTTTCCATCATTGCTATAGAGGCCAATTGTATAAGAAAAAATGTAGGCGTACGTATGGGTTTGGTTCTCTGAATTAAGGTGTTAGCTAGAACTTCTATAGCAGCTTTTTGAGGTATATTAGTGTATAGAGAATTGATGTCTAGGGTAACTAATAATAATCCATCATGGTATCCTGGAAAATCTTGTAAGATGTTGATGATATGGGTGGAATCCTGTACATAAGAGTCTATATTATTAGTTACCCTAGCTAACACCTTAATTCAGAGAACCAAACCCATCCGTACGCCTACATTTTTTCTTATACAATTGGCCTCTATAGCAATGATGGAAAATTATTTTGCGCTTAAAGGGATCTTTTACAAGCAAATCAAGGGAGTGGCCATCTCAGTTTTCACCCTTATAAATTACATATACGTCTTTGGAAAAGGTATATTGATGACGTTTTGATGATATGGGATGGCACTGAATCTACACTACTTGAGTTTTTCAATTGGCTTAACACATTAGATCCCAACCTACAGTTTGAAGGAACATTTAGTGCAGAACAGATAGCGTACCTCGATATTATGATAAGGAAAGGAGAAAAGGGATTTCTTACAGATTTATACCGCAAACCCACAGACAGGAATACACTCTTACAATATGATAGTTTTCATAATACGTCTTTAAAGAATAATTTGCCCATAAGTCAGTTCTTGAGAATTAGGAGAGACTGCACTACGGATACAGACTTTGAAAAACACGCAGCTGACATGCACCATAGATTTAAAAAACGTGGATATCCAAAGAGGCATACTACAGGGCTAGTACTGTAGATCGCGCCTCGCTTTTGCAGAAAAAAGAACGCTCAAAGACAGATAGGATTGTATGCTCTTACTTTTACCAACTATACCAAAGAAATTACCAATATATTGAAGCAAGAATGGGATTTATTGTCAACATTACCGTCTTTTGCGGCCAAAAAAGTTATGGTAGCATATAAACGGAACCCAAATTTAGCAAACATATTAGTATCATCTGCTCTTACATATTACAAACCACCACCAAAACTGAAGGGCCATTTTAAGTGTGGCAATTGCTCGGTATGCTCCCATACAATTACAGTTAAGGATGTTTTTGTCCATCTGGTTTCACAACATAAGGTTTATATACACAATTTCTCCAACTGCAAAACAGAGAAAGTGATTTATTTAATATTATGTCCTTGCAAATTAGTTTGTTGGAAAGACCAAGAGACAGGTACACACTAGGATAATAGAGCATAGGAGTTGTATACAGAGAGGGGTCCCAGATAAGCCGCTTGGAACTCACTGGCAGAAAAAGAAACATACCATTAGTGATTTGAGGTATTTAGTTTTGAAGACAGTAGTACCACACTGGAGGGGAGGGGATGTCAACAAATTTTTGTTGAAATTAGAACAACGTTTTATATACGAGTTTAATAGTTTGGAGCCCAACGGATTGAACCAAGAAACAGATTTATCAGTGTTCTTATAAATAACGTTCATATCAATACACTGTACATATGTACACTTAATTAAGAGAGTCTGTTATTATCTGCTTGGTCACCCCCTTCCTCCGTGGTATGTATTTAACAAACTAGGAGTTTAATTTAATATTTTCATTCGGACTCCAATATATAGATATTTCTCAAATATCTCCAGTATTTGATTGTAATACATAGTGTCCACTTCTATTTAAATGCATAGTGAGACAGTACTTCGGTTTGAAAGTTTTTTCTCGACTATAAAATATATGCATTAACCTCTGTTCGAAAGCGTGACTTTTATTAAGATTTTACAAGTATCATTCATTAGAAAGGTTTAGGAAATATAGTGTTTTTTGATCTCCGCCGTTCTAGCTGCTTCAGGTATCGCCTGGATTGCTGATGTCAAGAGTTTTTACCAGGTTGGAACTACTTAAAGTTCTCTCTACTCCCCTGAAAATTGACACCATTTTAGCCACGCCCCCTTTTTTGCCGCGCTTCGTAGCGTCTACAAAACTCTCCCTTTTTTCGTCAGCTTTTGCATACTGCATCGGATCTAGCGTTTCTGGGAAGAAACTGTCAGGTAATGCTAGCAATCTTTTACCTTTTCTTTAAGCAATTTTTAAGCAGTTTTATTATCCCTTGTAGTAAACCTGTGCCTTTAACACTTGGTCATTTTTGAACACATAACTAGGTACACGGGGCTCTCTTTAGAGATGCATCTAATTTGCTAAAGGATAACATCCCCACTTTGTCATTTTAAGATGCCGACGTATAAGCAACATAACAGTCATTTTCCCTTTGACTTTTGGTGTTTTTACTGTATTGGTCACAACGAAATTGCCTTTCTTGCCAGACAACACGGCAATAATCTGGGAGTTAATCTGTTAAGTAAGTATATGTAATACAAGTTCTTTTTTATTGGATTCTTTCGTCCTTTAGGCAATGTGCCTTTTATTCCCCGTCACTATTACTGAGCTTAGTTTAACAGCCGCTGGTTTTATAAAAGATTGATCATGTTTTGACTCTTCAGTCACAGTATTTTTCTATATATGCGGTTTTAGGCACGTTTTCGATGGACCAGTGTCAGCCCTCTCACAACAGTTATTTTATGTGCCAGTATGAAAATATGCCCAGCAGTTCTTTAGATTTTTGCTAGGAAATATATTCAGTATTGATTTTCAGTCCTCTCATCAGTAGATAGGTTTTAATTATGGTTTTATTACATTGTAGTTCCCTTCAGTTTCATACAAACAAGACTCCTTGTCTGTCGGATCAACGGTGACAGTTATTTAGATCTTACCATATGGGAAATTTTCCCATGATATACCATAGTGAGTACCAATTGTTATACATGTTTTTTTTGTGTCCTCAGCACTAGTCTGTGATTGTTTTTCTGCCCTGCGTCTTTTGTTCTCTTTGAGTTTGTATATGAGTCACACTTTACAATGTATATACGTGTACTTTTATATATGGTATATTTTTTATGTAGGATTTTTTATCTACACATATGCTATTACTATTTAATTATTTGTTTATTTATTGTTTTGAGTGTCACATGATGTAGATATGTTATAATCTTTTAACTTTTTACTGTGATGTCCGTTTAGCTTAAGTATGTTCTTTTATTCTTCTATTCTTTTAACTGTTTTTAATGTGTGTTTACCATATTTTTTGTAAGTCATTTCACCCCCCTGAGGAAGGCGTTCGCCGAAACGCGTTGGGGTACTTCAATAAAGCATTTCTGTCATCACTCTTGCTCCTTGAGTTCCCTGATTGACTCTGCAAGAGCTGCTGCTCTTTTTGTGCCTGGTCCTTAGGACTCATCCACATTTTACGCCAAAGGTGGTGTCACCTTTTCATTTAAACCAAGCGGTTTACCTTCCTGTATTCTTCCCAAGGCTTCACGCCTCAAATGCAGAAACGAAGCTTCATACTTTGGACTGTAAAAGGGCTTTGGCCTTTTACTTGCAAAGGACACAGCAACATAGAAAGTCCTCTCAACTCTTTGTTGCTTTTGATCCTAGTCATTTGGGATTTCCAGTCTCCAAAAGAACACTGTCCAGCTGGATTGCACAGTGTATATCTTTTGCCTATGAGAGTAAGAACCTTCCTCTTGAAGTCCATGTCACAGCTCACAATGTGAGAGCCATGGCAGCCTCTATGGCTCATCTTCACTCTGTGTCTATCGACGACATCTGTCGAGCAGCTACTTGGGCTTCGGTTCATACCTTCACAGCCCATTACTGCTTAGACAAAGACTCCCTCCAGGATGCCTTGTTTGGTCAGGCTGTTCTTCAACACCTGTTCCATACTTAATCAACTCCTACCCACCATCCCTGGTAGGATGCCAGAGATCCATGGGGGGAAGTGGAGCCCTTTCGCAGGGGCACACAACTTTTGGGGCTTTCTCCCTGGCATCTGCAGCTAGGGAGTCCCCATATGTGAAGACTATATTCCTGCTTGTTCCTGGAGATAGCATAGTTACTCACCTGTAACAGGTGATCTCTGGGAACAGCAGGAATTTAGTCTTCACAACCCACCCACCTCTCCTAGGAGTTGTATCTCTCTCTCTCTTTCTCTCTTTCCCTCTCTTTCTCAGCTTTAAACTCAACTGGAGAGGGACAGTTGGGAAAGGCAGGAATGCAGCACGCAGGCGCTGTGGGATGCTCCCAAAAGCTTTCCTTTTGGACGCTGGGGAGCGTTCCTGCACAGGCTCCGTCGGTACCGGCGATACCCATATGTGAAGACTAAATTCCTGCTGTTCCCAGAGATCATCTGTTACAGGTGAGTAACTATGCTTCGCTGTCTCCTTGGATCTTTCTGCCTCTTGATGTCGTCGACCACCATACTCTCCTCACCCGCCTGTCTGATTTTGGTATTAGAGGCACTGTTTTGCATTGGTTTCGTTCGTTCCGCACCTACGCTGTTCACTCAGGCCCCAATATCTCTTCCTCTTTTCCCCTGCACTGTGGTGTTCCTCAAGGATCCATCCTTGCTCCTCTACTGTTCAATATCTTCTTTGCTCCTCTCGCCCTCCTTATTCAACAAACCGGTATTTCCTCTTACTTCTACGCTGATGACATTCTCCTCATTCACCACACCAGCTCTACAACTCCGGACCTCTCTGCCCTCAATGCTTGTCTTGATCTCATTGCCACCTGGTTCTCTGATAATTTCCTTTGTGTCCATCCCTCTAAGTCCTCTGCTATTTGGTTCTCCTTTGCTGCCACTCCTCCCACTCTAGCTCCCACAATGTCTTCCCTCCCTATTCCTCTTGTTTCCACACTCCGTTACCTTGGTGTCACCCTTGATTCCTCTGTCTTTTCACCCGCATATTTCCTCCCTCGTTCACAGCTGTTTTTTCCATCTCCGTGAAATTAGATCGCTCCGGCCCTCCCTCACCACCCTGGTTCTCTCCCTTGTAATCTCCTGTTTGGACTATTGTAACTCAATTTTCGCCGGCCTTCCCACCTACCAGCTCCATTGACTTCAACTCATCCAAAACACCGCCACCCGTCTAGTCACTCCTCCCCTTTCGACCTCATCACTCCTTGCCTTCTCTCTCTCCAGTGGCTCCCCATTAAATTCAGATTAGTCTATAAGTACCTCATCACCACCCACAAATTTCTTCACACAGGCGTTCCCCCAATATTTGTCTGATCTTATTTACCACCAGCCTGCTCCTCGCTTCCTCCTGTCCACCCATAGTAATCGCCTTTTTCTTCCTTCCCCATCCCAAGCACACCTCAAACTCACTAGTCACTCTTTGTTCTTCTTTCAGAGTCCTGCCCCATGGAATTCTCTCCCTCACCCGCCCCGCACCGAACCTTCATTCCCTTGCTTCAAAGCTCTTCTTAAAACCCATCTCTTCTCCCAGGCTTTCGACCTCCCTGTAGCCACGTGATGATTCTGATGCCATACACCACCCCTCTCCCTTCCCTTTACCCCTTCCTCCCCTCAGCAATCAGCCTATCTATTTGTTTAACTTTGCTCCTTTCCTCTCTTTCTCTCTCCCTCACACTAGTGCTTTCCTGTCAACCCAGTGGCGTTCCTTTCCTCCTTTATTCTTCTAGTAGCCTCCTTGTTTATTATTGTACACCACCCTGACACTTCGGTATGGGCGGTATATCAAGCCTTGCTAATAAATAAATAAATAAATGAAATAAAAACGTGCCAGCAACAGTCTCAGGGAAAAGTGGGGAAGTGAGGTGGAAAACAGTGGAAGGAGAATATAGTGATCAAAAGATGACTGCTTTCTAGGTGCCAAAGTATTCTATCATTCTGACTTCAAATGTAATGTCTTACATTTGTGGATTGTTTTATTTTTTATTTTATTTATTTATTAACAATTCTTATATACCGCACTATTTACTATCAGCGCGGTTTACATTGAACAGAAACATCCGACAGTTTACATATGTCTGGTCATTACATTTAACAGGGAGTAGAAACTTGGAAGAAACGGGGTAACTATGTACATCAGTGGTTCCCTTGAATAGGGAAACATGGTCAACTATATACATATATGGTACAACTATACAGGAAACTGCTTGTTGTTTACATTGCGGGGTCGGCCTGTTGAACTTCCCTTTTAGAATTCTGACTATAAGGTTATTTATGTAGTGATCTGGTGGTAAGAAGTGTGTCCCAACAGAGATGTCTGGTCTCGGGGCAGTTTCTTCAAATGGCTTAGTTTTGTTTATAAATCAAAATGGGAAAAAAAACCTCCCAGCTTAACTGGCTTAATTTTGTTTATACCATGACAGTCATGAACCTCACTCCTAAGCCCCAGGATATGTGGAGTATGATCTCAGTCTCTCAAATTTACTGCTAACATATGTCACCTTAGTTGACTTTGTGGTGTCTGATGTGATGTCTGTGTGAATTGATCCTTGTCTTTAATGCTTGTCCCTGTCTTATCCATGAAACATCCTTCATCACACTTTCTGCATTGAACAATACACACATCAACCCCACTACTTTTATATACTGAGTACAGGTTAAAAAAAAACAAATAGGGTTAAATGCCCAGTTTTCTTACTGGAGGAAGGTGACTAGTTGAGTACCCCAAGAATCTGTACTGAGACTACTACTTTTTAACATATTTATGAATGATCTGGAAATGGGAACAAATGAGATCATCACATTTGCAGATCACACCAAATTATTCAAAGTTGTTATGCATGCAGATAGTGAGAAATTGCAGGAGGACCTTGCGAGACTGAAAGACTGGGCATCCGAATGGCAGAGTACAAAATGCTGCGCATAGGGAAGTATAACCAAAATAAGCCTCTCCAGATTGCTTCAAAGCTACAGAGTTTGCAGCAATAATGAAAGTAAAACAAACTTTAAACAGTTTCTGAAACAGCAGATATTGTGTTAATAGTTTTGCTTTCATTGTTGCTCAAGTTAAAATTACCCAGAGATTTGAACCTGCTTTTTCTACAGGTAATATTTACTTTGCAAATTAAAAGTGTGTCCATTTCATTCTCTGCCCCTGGGACTGCCTGTTCAGTCCATGGGTAAAAACATGTCTATTGTTGAGCAGTGCATGTACTTTCATCCACAGCCAGGTTGAACAACATTCAAAACCCTATTTTCTGCAGATATCGTTTCTCCTTCAGAAAGGGCTTTGAATATTGCCCTCTATACAAAATGGCATGTGACAAGATATAGATACTTTACAAACTGGCAGAAAGATATCTCCAGGAACAAGCAGGAATAAGTCCTCACTTATGGGTACGTCGGTACCGACGGAGCCTGAGCGGGAAAGCTCCCCAGCTTCCCAGAAAGGAAGCTTTTGGGGCCTCCCACTGCACATGCGCGCTGCCTTCTCGCCTTCCTGACCAGCTCTCCTCAGTTTCTCTTTTTCCGCGGAGCCAGCAGGTCGTGTTCCTGTTACCGCTGAAGAAATTCTTATTTTAGTTTGTTTCTTTAGACCGCGTACCTGCCTTCCCCATACCGAAACTGGTACCGCCGGTCTTTCTTTTCTTTTCTTTCTAAAAAAAAAAAAAAAAAAAAACTTTTATTTCAGCACAAATTGGTGACTTCTGTTAGGCCTCAGGCCTACACAAAATCTCCTCATGGAGAAACCAGTCCCTGGTTTCAAGAAGTGTACCAAGTGTAGTGTTGTTATTTCTGTCACAGACACCCATGACTGGTTTGGGACCTGACCACTCCATTCCGGACTGCCCATCCTGCTCCCAGATGTCTAAACGTGGTTTGCAGAACCGGGCCAACAAATTCCATGTGCTGTTTGCTTCAGATAATCCAGCATCACAGTCATCCAGGTCTTCCTCTCCAGATGGATCTCAGATAACCAAACCTTCTGCGGGCAGGTCCTCAAAGAGCAAATCTCCTTCAAAGTATCGAGAGGCTCTCACTTCTGAATCTGAGGACCCTGCCCCAGCCAAACAACCCCGGCGGGAAGCTCCGGCTTCCAAAGCTCCACCTATGGGGTTACAGGTTGACATCGATGGCACGGCCTTGACCGATCACCTGTTAGACTGCTCTGGGGTACCGGCCCATACCGTTACCGACATCCAGGCAGCAGTGGCGTCTATGGGCAATAATATTCAGTCCATGCAGCAAGCCGTCCTGGCTTTCATTAAGGCTGCGACGCCCTCGGTACCGCATCTAGCGGTACCGGGTCTAGTTCCGGTACTGGCTTCCATACCGGAACCGAGGCCATCGTCTTCCAAGCGCAAGTCGGTGCATGCTGGATCCGGGTTTTCACCCGATACCGATCCCATGCCCGGTACGCCCGATGTCGATACCGACCGGTATGCGTATCGAGCGTTGGAAGCGAATAGAGGATACTCCGATTCCTCTGAGGATTTTGACTCCTCTGATGATTCTGATGAGCTCTCTCTTGTTCTTCCTGATGAGCCTTCTTCCCCAAAAAGGAGAATGTCTCCACCAGAGGATTTGTCCTTTCAGGACTTCATTATAGAAGTTGCTAAAGGGCTTTCTATTACTACATCCTCTGAGAAAGAACCTAGATCAAAGAAATTGGATATTTTAGGATACCCTAAGGTTCCTAAAGAGGCAGTTACCCTGCCTATCCATGAAATCCTTCAAGAACACTTGATGGACTTATGGGAGGCTCCTCTAACATTGTCACCTCATTCTCGTAGGTTGGACACCATGTACAGGGTCCCTCCTTCTCCTGGTTTCCAATAATCTCAGCTGCCTCACCATTCCATTGTGGTGAAGTCTGCGCTGAAAAGAATTAAGAGTACTAAAAGGCACGCTTCTACCCCTCCAGGGCGAGAATGTAAGACCCTAGACTCTTTTGGTAGGAAAATCTTTCAGGCTAGTATGCTTATAGCCAGAATTAATTCATACAGTCTGTATATGGGCATGTTTCTAAGGGAACTTGCCCTAAAGGTAAAGCATTTTGCCCCCTTTATCCCTGAAGATAGAAAGGAGGAGTTCATTTCTTTAGTGAAACAGCTTCTAGATGTTTCTAAGTTCTCCAACAGAGCAGCTTTTGATTCCTTTGAGGGTGCCGGTAGAGCTTCGGGCATTGCCATTGCAGCCCGACGACTTGCTTGGCTCCAGGCCTCTGACCTAGAGCCCTGGGTCCTAGATGACTTGCGGAATCTGCCCTGTACAGGTGAGAACTTATTTGGTAAAGACTGGCAAATTAAAGCCACTCAAATGGACGCAGAAAATGCTACTTTAGATAGACTTTCTAAGTCTACCTCTACTCCTACCAAGAAAAAGTCTTTCAAGAGGCCTTACTACAAGAAGACCAGATTTTCCACAAATACTGGCCAACAATCTTCTCAGCCTCGCTTTGCTGCTAAGCGTCAGCAACCTAAACAGGCAAGGTCCAAGCCTGTGGCGTCTGCTACACCTCAGCAGGCTCAACCCCCTCAGGGGTTTTGACTTGCCCCTAGAGAACTTAACCTTTCTGGCTCTACAACAACCAGAGCCCCTCACCATTCCCGGAAGGTTAGCTCACTTTGCTCCCAGATGGGGACAAATTACATCAGAGCAATGGACCCTCTCTATCATCAGAGAGGGTTACAAACTTCATTTTTCCAGCCTTCCTCCTCATACCATGGTGAGGCAGTTCAATTCTCCCCCATCTCTCCTGGCCCTGCTGGGTCAGGAAGTCTCTTCCCTCCTTGCCCAAGGGGCAATAGAGGAGGTTCCTCTTCAACAAGGGGACAGGTTTCTACTCCCCTTATTTTCTAATACCAAAGAAGACAGGGGGTTTCAGACCAATTCTAGATCTGAGAGAATTGAACAAATTCCTTTACAAGGAGAAATTCAAAATGCTTTCTCTGGGCATTCTCCTTCCATACCTTCAGAGTCAGGATTGGCTTTGTTCTCTAGACCTCAAGGATGCGTACACACATATACTCATCCACCCATCCCACAGAAAATATCTTCGATTTCTGTTTCAGGGGAAAACATTTCCAGTACAGAGTACTTCCCTTCGGTCTAGCCTCTGCTCCAAGAGTGTTCACCAAATGCATGGCAGTCGTAGCCGCATTTTTAAGAGGCCTGGGAATTTTTGTATTCCCATATCTGGACGACTGGCTCATCCGAGCTCCATCTCAGTCAGAGGCCCAGATTTCCCTGGACCGCACAAGGCGCATTCTGCAGTATCTGGGACTGGTAGTAAACCTTCCCAAGTCTCAACTCATCCCTACTCAGTCTCTGGAATTCATAGGGGCCCGGTTGGACACCACCACTGCAAGGGCCTACCTACCTCAGGTCAGGGCCCAACGTCTGCTGTGCTTGGCCTCCCAAGCTCAGTCCAGCACTCACATGACAGCCCGGGAAATGCTGCGACTTCTGGGCCACATGGCCTCCATGGTGCACGTGGTCCCCTACGCTCGTCTTCATATGAGAGCAGCTCAATGGACCTTGGCCACCCAGTGGACTCAAGCATCAGGAGCGCTCTCAGACCAAATACTACCCTCAAAACATCTGTTTTGGTCCCTCCAATGGTGGGTATCCACCAAGAATCTGTTGTTGGGGGCCCCCTTCCAACCTTTGTTGCCCCAAGCAACCCTCACAACAGATGCCTCCCAAACAGGGTGGGGAGCCCATCTCCAAGACCTCTCCACTCAGGGCTCTTGTTCTCCTCAGGAGACCACCCTTCATATCAACCTCCTGGAACTGCGAGCAATATACTTTGCCCTCAAAGTCTTCTATACCCTCCTTGTCAACCTGACTGTCCTAGTTCAGACAGACAATCAGGTGGCCATGTTCTATATAAACAAACAAGGAGGGACGGGCTCTCTGTCGCTTTGCAACGAAGCTCTCAGATTATGGGCCTTCGCCAGAGAGCATCAAATTCATCTTCTAGCAGTGTATCTTCCAGGAGTTCAAAACTCTCGGGCAGACAGACTCAGTCGAGTTCTGCTTCCACACGAATGGTCCCTACACAGGGACCAGATACGCAGAATCTTTCAGGAATGGGGGACCCCGGACATAGACCTCTTTGCAAGTCCGTGGAATGCCAAACTTCCCCGGTTCTGTTCCAGGACTCCGTGTCAGGGAGCTCAGGCCAACGACGCCTTTCCCCTGCATTGGGGTCAGGAATTCCTATATACCTTTCCACCCATTCCTTTGATTCCCAAGACTCTGTTCAAACTCCAGAGGGATCACGGGTCGATGATCCTCATAGCTCCACGCTGGCCACGCCAAGTGTGGTTCCCTCTACTTCTGCATCTCTCCCAGGGACCCTCCCTGGACCTGGGAGCTGCTCCAGACCTTCTGTCTCAGGAGGAGGGGACTTTGTGGCACCCAAACCCCAAGTCCCTGCACCTCAGAGCTTGGTTACTGAAGGCCTAAGCCTTCATGACTTCAATCTTTCTCAACCTGTGAAAGATATCCTGCATGCCTCTAGGAAACCTTCCACGAGGCGTTCCTATGCTTTCAAATGGAAACGCTTTTCCATTTGGTGTGCTCAGCAGGGTCTTGACCCTCTAGCACTTCCTTTGAATTCTCTACTAGACTATCTCCTGCATCTTTCTAATGCAGGCCTTAAGACGAATTTAGTAAGAGTCCATTTGAGTGCTATTGCAGCATCCTTAAAACCTATAAATGGACAACCTGTCTCCTCTCATCCTCTTATTGCAAGATTCATGAGAGGCCTGACTCTAACCAAGCCTCCCATTCGACCTCCCCCGGTAGCATGGGACTTAAACCTGGTTCTGGGTCAGCTGATGAAGCCACCGTTTGAACCGTTGGTCTCTACCTCCCTGAAATTTCTTTCCTGGAAGGTTCTTTTCCTTATTGCAGTCACTTCGGCTCGCCGCATCAGTGAACTACAGGCCTTAGTGGCTCATCCACCTTATACTAGGTTTCATCATGATAAGGTGGTCCTTAGGACGAATCCCCACTTTATGCCCAAAGTGGTCTCACCTTTTCATCTTAATCAAGAGGTATATCTACCTGTCTTTTTCCGGCTCCTCATGCATCCAGTGCAGAGAGGAACCTTCATACTCTAGACTGTAAAAGAGCTCTCGCCTTTTACCTCAACAGGACTCTGCCACATCGAAAGTCTTCTCAACTTTTTGTGGCTTTTGATCCTTCTAATTTGGGACTTCCAGTCTCAAAACGTACACTTTCCAATTGGATTGCTCAGTGTATTTCCTTTGCTTACCAGAGTAAGAACATTTCTCTAGAGGGCCATGTCACAGCTCACAATGTGAGAGCCATGGCCACTTCTATGGCTCATCTTCACTCTGTATCTATAGATCAGATCTGTCGAGCAGCCACCTGGGCCTCGGTTCATACCTTCACAGCCCATTACTGTTTGGACAAGGACTCCCGCCGGGATGCCTTGTTTGGTCAGGCTGTCCTCAAACACCTGTTCCATACTTGAACAACTCCTGCCCACCTTCCCTGGATGGATGCCTGAGATCCATACGAAGATGGCGAACCCTTGGAAGGGGATCTCCCAGGCATCTTAGCTAGGGAGTCCCCATAAGTGAGGACTTATTCCTGCTTGTTCCTGGAGATAGCACAGTTACTTACCTGTAACAGGTGATCTCTGGGAACAGCAGGAATTAGTCCTCACAACCCACCCACCTCCCCTAGGAGTTGTATCTTCTGTCTATCTTCCTTTCCTCTCTCTATTGTCTCAGCTATAAACTCGAACTGAGGAGAGCTGGTCAGGAAGGCGAGAAGGCAGCGCGCATGTGCAGTGGGAGGCCCCAAAAGCTTCCTTTCTGGGAAGCTGGGGAGCTTTCCCGCTCAGGCTCCGTCGGTACCGACGTACCCATAAGTGAGGACTAATTCCTGCTGTTCCCAGAGATCACCTGTTACAGGTAAGTAACTGTGCTTTATCTCCAGGAACAAGCAGGAATGAGTCTTCACATATGGGTACATCGGTACCGACGGAGCCTGCGTGGGAACGCTCCCCAGCGTCCAAAAAGAAAGCTTTTGGGAGCATCCAACGTGCATGCGCGCTACCTTCCCACCCATTTACTTCCCTCTCATCAGTTTTCTGTTTTCCGCGGAGCCGGCAGGACGTATTCCTGTCACCGCAGAAAATTCTTCTTTTTATTCTTAGTTTTTTGTGGTCGCGTCTGCCTTCCCTCGACGCCACGGGTACCGCCGGTGCTTTTCTTTCTTTTTTCTGAAGAATTTCTTCTTTTCTTACAAATTTTTTCCTGTTTAGTGCCTGACGGTTTCTAGGCCACTAGGCCTCTCCCCTTCCATTATGGAAAAGCCAGCCACTATCCTTAAGAAATGCTCAAAGTGTGGCGGTACAGATATATTTTCAGACACTCATACTTGGTGTCTAAAATGTTTAGGTCCTGACCATTGCCCTCTGGAGTGTCTCTCCTGCTGGAGCTCAAACAGAAGAAGTCTTCAGAATCGAGCACAACTCGATACCTGGTTCACATCTCACTCAATGTCACCAGCTAGAATATCATCTTCTTCACAGAATCAGGTAACCAAACAAAAGTCTGTAAAGACTAGCCAGTCCTCGAGTGGTAGATCTCCTTCTCAGCATCAAGATGGCCCCGGCCTTGCCCTCGGACATCTTGGCAATAAAGCCCCGGCGGGAGTCTTTGGGCTTCAAAGCATTAACGGGGCTCCAGGTTGTTCCCGGGGTTCTTACCTCGATGAACATACCTGGGCCATGCTCGGTGGTTGTGGCCGCTTTGAGCGGTACTGACACCATGGCATCGGCTATGGTGATGGATGAAACACTCCTCACCGATGAACATAGTCTAGCACTCTCAGCTACTTCGGTACCGCTAGAGTTGCTGCAGACCGTTCCTCAAGTATCGGTGTCGGTACCGTCCATGCTTGCTAAAACAGAATCGCTTCCTTCGATGCCGAGCCTGGAATCGACCTCTAGCATGGAGGATTCGGTACCGACTCATCTCGGTACCGACCTCAGGCGGTACCGAAGACATCGCGTTAAAGAAAATCCGATGCTTCATCCTTTCAAGTCTTCCAAACCGATGACTGGGATGAATCCATCGGTACCAAGGCTGATTTTTCAACAAGTCTAGTCTTTACCCCTCATTTTAGAGGGTCCTCCTTGGGGAATATTTCTTTTCGAACTTTTCTGCTTGATATGGCAAAGTTACTTGCCATTTCTATACCTGGTAAAGAATCCCTACCGGGGGATTCAGAAACACTGCAATTCCCCTGGATTCCAAAGGAGGTGATCATGCTTCCTTTGCATCAGATCTTACAAGATCTACTATTAAGAATGTGGGAAACTCCTTTAACGGTATCCCCACATTCTAAGACACTTGACACTATGTACAAGGTGCCACCTTCTCCAGGTTTTCAAGAGACTCAACTTCCTCATCATTCTATTGTTGTAGAATCAGCAATGAGGCGTATTAAGAGTGCAAAGAAGCACTCTTCTTATCCGCCAGGTCGTGAGTCTAGGACTTTAGATGTCTTTGGACGTCGATGCTTCCAGGCATCCATGCTTTCAGCAAGAATTATCTCATATATTGTCTATATGGGATTATCTCTTGAAGAGGTCACAAAGAACTTAGTTTTTGAACCCTTTTCTTCCAGAGCATAAAAGAGGAGACTATTCCTTATTAGTCAATCATGCTCAAAATATCTCTAGGTTACTTAATAGTGCTTCCCTGGACTGTTTTGAGTCTATTAGCAGAACTTCTACTATAGCCATAGGAGCACGACGCATAGCCTGGCTCCAAGCTTCAGACTTGGACAGATGGGTTCAGGAAAGGCTGGGAAATACTCCTTGTACTGGTGAAAATCTCTTCAACAAGGAGGCTTTATTTCAAGCTAATCAGTTAAGCACTGATGCTGTTACTTTCAGAGGATTGTCAAAACTTTCCTCTATCCCAGCTAATAAAATCTCCTAAAAAGCTTTATTCCCCCAGGGGAAAAAGTTTTATCTATCTTCTACCCATTCTGCAGATGTTTCCAAAGATGGGCAACATCACACCAGGCTAAGAAAATCAAAACCTCAACAGGCTCAGCAAACCCAGCAATCGCAGGGTTTCTGATATTTTATTCACTTTTTCTGTGTGAGGTTTAGAACTTTTGAGTCTACTTCTTTTCAACAGAAGCATCTAAAATTCATCTCATCCATGCTGAGATATCAGTCATACATTGACTCAATCCTCGACTTTGGGCATGAATCTCTTATTACAAGAGAAATCTATCCTTCTAGCTCTAAGAGCTATTAAGGACTATCATACCCCAGAGATAACAGGTTTCTCCTTTTAAAACAAAAGGAAGACTAACAACTAACAGGGTGAGCTATACCCTTCACCTTTTCAGTTTCCTGTACGAGGATATCTCATACTTTGTATGCTGCTTTAATAACAGATAATTCCAAATAAGGTCCAGAACACATTTGGACTATTTATTATTGCAGGCATCAGGCCTGTCTAATATTCTTAGCCACCTTCCATTCTCTTTGGCTCCAACAGAATAGATTAGGTTGCACACTGGCAATTCAACAGCCAGATCTAAGCAACCTACAACATGCTCTCTGCAATTCTACAACAAAGCTCTGCAACTGTGGGCCTTTGCCAGAGAGCCTCAGAGCTACTCCTAATAGGTAGCGGCCAGATATTTAAGAAGGGCTTCAGCTGGTAGACTCTGCCAGTCATGCTCCTACATGACTGTTTTTTTTCCTACTCTTACCATATTCCTTAAAATTTCCTTTTAAGAAAAGGTAACCAGGATTTAGACCACGTGAAAGAAAATTGCACAATTCCCTGGTTTGTTCCACATCTCACTGGAACTTCCACAACAGGGATGCATTTTTTTCACTGCAGTTGGTCCTTATTCACTACTTTCCTTCTAATTTCCTATACTTCATGGTAGTTTATGTTGAACAAGAGAACGCATGATACTCATATTGCCCTCATAAAGAGGCAAACATGGTATCCCCTTATATTGCATCTTTTTCTCCAGCTACTGTTTGAAATTATAGAAGGATCCAGACTTGCTGTCTTAAGACTAAGGATCCCCTCTGCACTCATTCACATACGTCTCGAGACCTGATTATTTCAGGGGCTAGATCTTTTCAAGAAGTCTAGTCCTGTCCCTGTAAGTGAAGAACATAATACCAGTTTCCACGATACTTTCTCTATAGTTCTTCCATATTTAACCAGACAGAGATTCTCCATCAATATTCTCAAGTAGGTCTTAATCCTTCTTGTTATTGCGTCAATCTCTATACAACATTGAAAGATTTCTTTACTGTCCATATTAATGCTGCCCCAGTATACCATAAAATTCAATGGACAACCAATGTCTATGATAAATTAGGAAATGCCTTCTTTTACCGTTACCTTTTTAGGTTACGTCACATCTAAAGCTCTACATGTAAGGTCATCATAAGTGACATCACTTACGAAAGACTTTTACTGATCTTCAAGAGGTTGGAGGCACAAAGCCTAGTACAAATGTCTGTCTTTCATTGGAATAAAGGGGGTCTTAAAGACCTATCCCCTTTTTTCTGCAAAGGGTATTTCTTCCTTTTCATCCAAACCAGTCAGATTATCTCCACTCTTTCCTAGAACCTTATTCTGCTCCAAGGACAAGAAGTTCAATTTTTTGGACTTTACAATTTAATTAGTGGAGGAGGGATAGTAAGGAAATCCACAGTACTACCTTTTAACTTTCGAAAGGGAGACTATGATAAAATGAGGAAAACAGTTAAGAAAAAACTAAAAGGAGCAGTTGCAAAGGTTAAAGACGTACATCAGGCTTGGCTGTTGTTGAAAAAAACTATCTTGGAAGCCCAGACCAGCTGTATTCCACACTTTAAGAAAAGTGGAAGGAAGTCCAAAAAACTGCCAGCATGGTTTAAAGGTGAGGTCAGAGAGGCTGTTGCCAAAAAAGCATCTTTCAGGAAATGGAAAAAAAAGAGCCAAACAACGAAACCTGGAAACAGCACAAGCACTGGCAAGTCAAATGCAAGGCATTGATAAGGCAGGCAAAGGGAGAATTTGAGAAGAAGCTTGCTGTGGAAGCAAAAACGCGAAGTAAAGACCTTTTCAAGTACATTCGTAGCAAAAAATCTGTGAGAGTCAGTTGGTCCATTAGATGATAAAGGGGTTAAAGAAGCACTAAGAGGCGACAAGGCGATAGCGGAGAGACTGAATGAATTCTTTGCTTCAAGTCTTTACTGAGGAAGATGTAGGGATGTTACCCATGACTGAAGTGGTATTTAAAGGTGCGGAAGAATTGAAGGAAATATCGATACATCGGGAAGATGTATTACAACTATTAGATAAACTGAAGAGTAGCAAATCACCTGGGCCGGATGGTATACATCCAAGGGTATTGAAAGAACTGAAATATGAGATTGCAGACCTGCTATTAGTAATCTGTGAACTATCATTAAAATCATCTCTAATACCTGAAGATTGGAGGATTGCCAATGTAACACCAATTTTTAAAAAAGGTTCCAGGGGTGATCCGGGAAACTACAGACCGGTGAGCCTGACATCAGTACCGGGAAAAATGGTAGAAACCATCATAAAGAATAAAATTACTCAGCATGTAGATAGTCATGACCTAATGGGAGACAGCCAACATGGCTTTAGACAAGGAAGATCTTGTCTTACTAATCTGTTATGTTTTTTTTGAAGGAGTGAATAATCAGGTGGACAAAGGTGAGTCGGTTGATATTGTGTATCTGGACTTTCAGAAAGCCTTTGACAAGGTCCCTCATGAGAGACTTTTGGCAAAACTAAAGAGTCATGGGATAGGAGGCAGTGTACTATTGTGGATCAGGAATTGGTTAAAAGATAGAAAGCAGAGGGTAGGGCTAAATGGCCAATTTTCCCAATAGAGAAAGGTGAATAGTGGTGTACCACAGGGATCTGTGCTGGGTCCGCTGCTTTTTGACATATTCATAAATGACCTGGAAAGTGGAATAACGAATGAGGTTATCAAATTTGCAGATGACACAAAACTATTTAAAGTTGTTAAAACCCAAGAGGATTGTGGAAAATTGCAAGAGGATCTTGATAAATTGGAAGACTGGGCATCAAAATGGCAGATGAAATTTAATGTGGACAAGTGCAAGGTTATGCACCTAGGGAAGAACAACCCAAACTATGGTTACACGATGCAAGGTTCCACATTAGGAACCACCACCCAGGAAAAAGATTTAGGGTCATTGTGGATACCATGTTAAAACCCTCGGCCCAGTGTGCAGCGGCGGCCAAGAGAGCAAATAGAATGCTAGGTATGATAAGGAAAGGAATGGAAAAAAAAACAAAAGATATTATAATGCCTCTAAATCGTTCCATGGTGAGACCGCACCTTGAATATTGTGTGCAATTCTGGTCGCCGTATCTTAAAAAGGATATAGCGATTTTAGAAAAGGTTCAGAGAAGAGCCACCAAAATGGTAAAGGGGATGGAAGGATGCTCCTATGAAGAAAGGCTAAAAAGGTTAGGGCTCTTTAACCTGGAAAAGAGACGGCTGAGGGGAGATATGATAGAAGTCTATAAATTAATGAACGGAGTGGAACGGGTAAACGTAGATCGATTGTTTACCTTATCAGAATATAGAAAGAGTAGGGGACATGCAATGAAGCTACAGGGTAAACTATTTAAGACTAATAAAAGAAAATATTTTTTCACTCAACGTGTAATCAAACTCTGGAATTTGTTGCCAGAGGATGTAGTAAAGGCTGTTAATGTAGCTGGGTTTAAAAAAGGTTTGGACAAGTTCCTGGAGGAAAGGTCCATAAACCATTATTAAGAAGGGACCCAGGATATCAATGCTTGAACCAATACAAGCATTGTGGAACATGTGTCCCTTGGGGAAACTGCTAGGTACATATGACCTAGATTGGCCACTGTTGGAAACAGAATACTGGGCTTGTTCGACCTTGGTCTGACCCAGTATGGCATATCTTATGTTCTTATCTTATGTTCTTATGTTCTTACAGAAGCTTTAGCTATTTCTCAAAAGTCCAACCTAATTGAACTTCCCCAGTACTTCTTCTGGGGTTAGTTCTGGCCATGAGGGCTTTTCATCTCTTCGTGTATTGCAAAATTTAATTTTTTTCCCTCTACTTCACATTGAGGGAATTTCTTTGAGGATAATGTGCTGGCTCTCAACCACAGACCCATATTACCCTCAAGTATTTTTGCAATATTTTTGAGTGAGATCCACATTAGAAAATTGGGACCCAATATTTTTCTAATATTTATGATTTACACAAGGACTCCCCTCTGGATACCTTGTTTAGTCAACCTGTTCCACAGCACCTCTTTTTTCTTTTCTAGTTCAACTCCTACCCTCCATCCCTTGGATGCCTGAGGTTTTGAGGGATAAGCACGGCCCATTTTTAGATTTGCATCTTAGCTTGGGAGTCCCCATATGTGAAGACTCATTCCTGCTTGTTCTTGGAGATAGCACAGTTACTTACCTGTAACAGGTGATCTCTGGAAACAGCAGGAATAAGTCTTCACAACCCACCCACCTCCCCTAGGAGTTGTTTTCTCTATCTCTCTCTCTTTTCTCTCTCTCTCTCTCTCTCTCTCTCTCTCTTTCTCTTTGTTCTCTCTAATTTGTCTACTTCCCTCCTTCGGTCTCAGCTACAAACCCAACTGATGAGAGGGAAGTAAATGGGCGGGAAGGCAGCGCGCATGCACGTGGGATGCTCCCAAAAGCTTTTTTTGGACGCTGGGAGCGTTCCCGTGCAGGCTCCGTCGGTACCGATGTACCCATATGTGAAGACTTAACTTATTCCTGCTGTTCCCAGAGATCACCTGTTACAGGTAAGTAACTGTGCTTTCAGTGCAATCCTCAGGATCCCAGTATTGATCCTGAAATACCCTGTTGAAGAAATGCTGGCAGGGTCTGGCTGTGGCCGAGAAAGCAGTTGAAGTTGAGTGAGTTACCTTTATGGCTCACATTCAAACAGTAATTATGAGCAGGGAGGAAGCAAGTTGATCCAGTCTCACACACCGTTCTTCTCAGTGCTGATCCTTTCTCTCATTGTCATACTTGTAAATGTTCCCCTGTATACTCTTACCAGTGCCCTTACAGACACACATACCATACATCCTCCTGATCCATTTACTCTTATTGCGTTGCACAAAACCCAAACCCCCTCCAATCCTGTCATTCACCCCGAACTTCCTTTGATCTCTTCACTCATTCACCCCATATATATCCCAGCCCCCCCCCCCCCCGGTCCAATCCTCTGTTTTGCACATTCTCCCTATAGTACTCTCTGAGCCCCCTCACTTAACCCACACGTTTGATGTATTTACTAACACATACACCACACCCCTCTGATTCCCCCCTCATAGATATATACACAAATATGCACACATGTATGCCCCTTAAACCCCTACCCATTACCAGTTCCTATTCCCCCTTCAGACTCCCCCTGCCAGTCTAGAGTTGATGACCAGAGGATGACCTGCTGCTGCTTTTTTTTTTTTGCTGCCCAAGGCTGGAGTCAACTTCATCCACATGGTTTACAATGTAATACTTGAGTCTGGTTCAGCTCAGAAAGAGAAAGCAGCCCCAGGTACTGTATCGCCAGCATCCTTTTCTGATTTCCTGTCCCATCTGCTGACCTGGAATTGGTAGAGGATCAGCACAGGACACATGCTCCATCACCTGCTTCCTATTTGGCCCAAGCCCCAATCAGTCTTGTTGTTCCACAGAGAAGAGGAAATTTTTCAGCAAGAGTAGGATTTTTCAGCCTTACCTTGGAATTATAGGAGATGGTGGTACCGAATATTGGGTTCTGTCGTTTGCTTTGCAGCCTACCCAGAAAGTCATAATGTGGCTTATGTGAATTATAGTGAGTGCTGTACTGAGGTGTGAAGGCCAAGAAAGCATTGCAGGAGTTATATGGCCATATTCCCACACTTTGCTTTTTGCTTTCTATTTACTATGCTTTGAATATATAGATCTGCCTCTACAGAATGAGGAGAGTTGACATGTTCTAAAAGGTTTCCACGACATAAAATATGGCACGTTTGTAGGAAGATTCTGGAATCACATAGAATTTGTTATGACCTTTTTTTATCATTTGCGTTAGATTCTTGCTCATTTTAGTAATTTAAGTTTAAGTGGGTATCGTGGTCTGCGCACAGCACCATCTGATGATGCTACTGCTTCTCATTTCAAAGTTTTTAAACCACCAAGATTAAATATCTATACTATTATTAAATATCGATACTATTGAGATGACAGTTGGTACTAAAACGTTTTTAGCATTTCAAATATGTGGAAGGAATATGGTATTTTCATTATATCCTCTAGTATTAATTTACCAACTTGATTCCTTCACTTCTTGTCTACAGCATGCACTTTACACCTTGCATGAAGGAAAATTTGAATGTAAAGCTGAAGGTCCCTATCATTTGGGTGCTTGCATGCCGCCTTTGATGTATTGCTCCATTCAGATATAATTATTTGTATTTATTTAGAACGTTTTTCTATACCGCCCCTTCATAGTTCTAGTCCGTATCCACTACAGAGCTAAAGCTACTAAATTAATTCTTATTGTTGGTGGCAAACAGAAAAATTCACACTACCTGCACCTGATATAAATGTAATTTATAGCACTTATTCAAAGATTATGGAGCAAATTCTGTAGTTGCTGGTTGCATCATCTCCACCACATTATTCACTTTTTGTACTGTTAACATTAGGACTGGCTGCATTATTCTCTAAATTTCAATAAGCTGAGCTGCGTAGTGGCTGTGTTGTGTCCTGGTTTTTCTTCTTATCTCTCCCAGCACACTTTTAGTGTATGTTCTGGTGGATCCTCTTCTACTGCCATCCTGCTTTTCAGTTGGTGTACCTCAGAGCGCTATCATGGGACCTCTACTTTTCTCTCTCTACACTTAGTCTCTTGGTGCACTTATTTCCTCCCATGGTTTTCCATACTATCTTTATGCTGATGACTCTCAGATCTACCTCTCTGCGCCTGAAACCTGTCCAGGAATCCAGTCCCTGATCTCTGCCTGCTTATCTGACATTGCTGCCTGGATGTCTCACCGTCTCTAAAATTGAACATGACCAAAACTAAGCTCTAATCTTATCTTCCCCCCAAACCCTCCTCCCCCTTCCTCCCTTCTCTATTTCTGAGGATGACACTACACTTTACTATTACTACTATTAATAATTTATATAGCGCTCAAGGGACACACAGCACTGTACGAACATATAAAAAAGACAGTCCCTGCTTGTAGAGCTTACAATCTAATCAAGACAGAACAATACAAGAGAAACAAGGGGGTTCAAATAGGCAAGGAGACAAAGAGAACAAAGGATTTATTTATTTATTTATTTTTTATTTTATTTTATTTAGAAGGATTTGGTATACCGCCTTATCATTAAATCAAAGCGGTTTGGCACATCAAACAATCAATAATGTGTGGTCTGAGGCATGCAGTGAGAGAACTGAGAAGATTGGTGTGGGGTGCAGTGTGTTAGATTTATCGGTGAGCTATTTACATAATGAGCAATATACATATATACAATGGTGGGGCCGTTTGATAGGTGCACTAGAATCGTGATCCTGTATTGTCTTGGAAATAGTAAATAGTGACCATTTATGTGAGGTCCTTGAAATGTTCTGTAAATAGAGCAGTCTTAAGAAGTTTTCTGAAGTCCTTGAGGTTTTTGGTTGATCTTAGGTGGTCTGGGAGGGAGTTCCATATAGCGGGCGCTGCCAGGGAGAGTGCCCTTCTTGATGTGTCTTGCCTTGTTTTAGCAAAGTCCTTTGGTGTTCTGATGGTGTCTGCGGTTCCTTTTCTTCTTGGTCTCTTTTTGTCATCGGTTTTTATGAGTGGTTGTAAGCTGTCAGCTGAGAGGTTGTGTATTATTTTAAATATGTGTAAAAGTACTTTGAATTGGACTCGAGAGCTGATTGGGAGCCAGTGAAGGTGGTACAGTATGCTCAAATCACAACCACATCACTCCCAATCTGTTATGAGTCTTGCGGCTGTGTTTTGTGCTAGCTGAAATGGTTTTATTGGTTTTTTTGGTAGCCCTTGGTAGATATGGTTGCAATAGTCAAGGGTGGGAGTGATGATGGCTTGACAGATTGTTCGGAAATGTTCATGGGCGAGGATGGGTTTAAGCCTTCTGACTGTCCTCATTTTGATGTAAGCGCTCTTTGTTTTTGCAATGTGGGACTGAAGGTTAAAGTCCTTGTCGAGCGTTACTCCCAGGTATTTTATTTCTTGTCTTACTGGTATGATGGTGTCATTCAGGTTGATGGTAGCTGATGGTGAAAATGTCTGGTTTCTTGTGATGAATAGAGCTTCAGTTTTGTTGTAATTTATTGATAGGTTGTTTTCCTGCAGCCAGGTTGCCATTTGTTGGAAGCCGTTGGCTATGTTGGAGTAGTGTAGGTTGTCCAGATTGATTGGAGTGTATATCATTGTCATCTGCGTATATGGTGTATTGAATCTTGTGGTTCTTGATGGCGCAGATGGGTTATACATAGATATTAAAGAGCAGAGCGGAGAGAGCTGAGCCTTGTGGGACGCCCTGAGTGGCTCTGAATGGTTGAGAGGTTTTTGTTCCACACGTGACTTGTAGCTGTCTGTTGGTGAGGTAAGATGTAAACCAGCTCAGGGTGGTGCTGTGTATGCCCGTATCCTGTAGTCTGGTTAGTAGTGTAGTGTGGCAGACGGTGTCGAATGCTGAGGAGATGTCTAGGAATATCATAAGGACACCCATTCTGGTGTTGCCGATCGTCCTCAACACAAAAAAGCTAAAAAGTGTCACTTTTCAGAGCCCAATGCTATTCAGCAGTATAATGCTAGATAGGCTCTACTTTTTTACCTTCATATATAGATAACTAACTTTTTTGACTTATTGGAGACTATAGCAATCAGGTCTCAGAATTTAGACTGCTTCTTCGAATTGCTCATGAAAGGCAAAACTAAGCGTCTATTGTACATCAACGACCTGTATAATATTGCTGAATTTAGTCTTCCACTGATACTTAGTGTTTTCTTACTCTCATATCGGTTTTTTTTTACTTTTTTTTGAAGATTTTTTAATATTATTTGAAAAGGCACGATAACCCCCTTCACGTGAAGTTACAGGGGGACCGAGAGTTCTAAAATTGAGCAAAGCTAAGTAATTTTTCACTGTCTTCACTGGCTTTATGCATGTGTTTTATATATGAGTTATGGATAGCTTTATATAAAATAATATTAAAAAATCTTCAAAAAAAAGTCAAAAAAACCGATATGAGAGTAAGAAAACACTAAGTATCAGTGGAAGACTAAATTTAGCAATATTATACAGGTCGTTGATGTACAATAGACGCTTAGTTTTGCCTTTCATGAGCAACTCGAAGAAGCAGTCTAAATTCTGAGACCTGATTGCTATAGTCTCCAATAAGTCAAAAAAGTTAGTTATCTATATATGAAGGTAAAAAAGTAGAGCCTATCTAGCATTATACTGCTGATCGTCCTCAACAGGCTGTCGAATAGTTGAATCAGTATGGTTTCAACCCCATGGCTGGGTCGGAAGCCGTGTTGATTGGGGTCTAGGGGATTGTGGATGTCGATGTGTTGGAGTTGTTGTTGGACTGTTTTCTCGATGATCTTGGATAGGAATGGTAAGCTTGATATGGGTCTGTAGGCGGCAGGGTCTGTTTTAGCCAGGGTTGTTTTCTTGGGGATTGGACGTATTGTGGCTAGCTTCAGGGAGTTTGGCATTGTTCCTTTGGAGAGAGAGTTATCTACTATTTTCCGTATGACTTGTGTCATGTCTTCCTTTGTTGCGTTAATCCAGGATACTGGACAGGGGTCTGTAGGGGTGGTGCTGGTATTGACGTCAGTGATGATCTTGGAGAGTTGTTTATTCGAGGGGATGTTGAATGTGCCCCAGCTCCGCTTAGGTGTGGACGTCTTGTCTTTGACAGTCGCGTTGCTGTTCTTGGGTGTTGCAGTGAATTTGTTCTTAAGGTGGTCAGCGAAGATCTGTGGGTCTATTTGTTGCTCGTTTCTGTTGTGGGGTTCTTTGGTGAGAGTCCTTACGACTTCGTAGAGTTCGCGGGGTTTGTTAGTGGACTTCAGGATAAGGTTAGTATGGTATTCTTTCTTATGGTTGATGGGGTTGTGTTATTCTTTTTGTTTTGTTTGGTATTGTTTCTGTAGGGAGGGTGATTTGTTGCGTCTCCAGCGGCGTTCAAGTTGTCTTAGTGCTCTTTTTGCTGTGTGCATATCCTTGGAGTACCATGGAGTGGAGCATGGTTTTGTGTTGCGTGATTGTTGTGATCTTCGGGTGGGTGGCTTGGCTGCAGAAGAAATGTTGTTCCATTTGGAGATTTGCTCCTCTATGTCCATTATCTCAGCATTGATGAGTGGTTGCAAGTCTTGTGTGAACTGTTCTTTGTTGAAGCTTTTAAATCTCCTAGTTGGGGGTGGGTGGTTGTTTTGCTTTTTTGTATCTGTTGCTTGTAGTTTAATCTTTATTAGGTGGTGGTCTGACCAGGGTACTGGTGTGATGTATGGCCCTGAGATGAGGCTTCCTTCCTTTAAGCTGTTCGGAGCAAATATTAGGTCGGGGGAGTATCCGAGACTGAGTGGGGTGTCGATCAGTTGGGTGAATTGGAGGGAGTCCAAAGCTGATATGAAGGCTTCTGCTTCTTTTCTTTTGGTAGATCTGAGATTGAAGTCTCCAAGTATTAGAAGTTGTTTGTGTAGGTTGTTGACTGTACATAATTGCCTCTAGGATTGATGATAGTTCATCTGATGGTGCATCTGGGGCTCTGTAGGTAAGGCATATGGCTAGGTCCACGTTTTCAGTGATGATTGTGTTGCAGTGGTTTGTGTTGAGATTTTGCTTTTTAACTGTAGGTTGGTCCTTGCTATGATGAGGAACCTTCCTCCTCCTCCTCTTTGAGTGCAAGGGCAGTTGAAAGCTGTGTGGGTGTCAGGGACTAGTTGGTTGAGTAGCACATTGTTGGTGGGGGACAGCCATGTCTCAGTGATGCATAGGATGTCTGTTTGCTGGTCTTTTATGTGGTCGGAGATGGTGTTTGTTTTGTTTCGTACTGACCTGGCATTGATAAGCTCTTTGGAGATGCTTGTGGGTCAGTTTGTGTTTATGTGAATGTGGGTGGGGGTGTTGCGCTTTTTCTTTCCTTGGTTGCTAGGTTTTGTTGTTTGGTCTGTGTTGTGGTCTTGCTTTTGCTTTTGGTAGTGTGAGTATGTTATGATTGGTTGTGGGAGAAACCAAGGGGTGTTGGGGGTATTGATTGGATTAGGATTCAAATGTGGCCTCAAAGAGCCTTTAGCATGGATTTGAAGAGGGGGAGAGAAGAGATTTGACGTAAAGATAGAGGAAATTTATTCCATGCTTAAGGCGAAAAGATTGAAGTCTGGAGTTTGCAGAAGAAGAAAAGGGCATAGAGAAGAAAGCCAGAGGAGGAGCTGAGTTCACAAGGAGGGGTATAGGGAGAGAGAAGAGAGGAAAAGTAATGAGGGCAGTAGAGTGAGTGCATTTTTCTCCAGGAACAAGCAGGAAGTCAGTCCTCGCTTATGGGTGACGTCGGCACCGACAGAGCCCGCGCGGAGCAATTCCCCAGCTTTCAAAGAAAGCCTTTGGGATTACTACTACGCATGCGTGGTCCTCTTCCCACCCAAGGGTGCCATCTTGCTCAGTCTCCCTTTTTCCGCGGAGCCCTTCGGACGCACGTCCTTGTCCCTCGGAAAAGGTTTTAGTTTCCTCGCCTTAACAGGCTCTTTTCTTTTTTCTGGTTGCACCGGTCCTCTACCCGTCCTCCCCTTGCTCTCTTTTGAAGCTTACGGGGGTACCTTCCTAATTTTTTCTTTTCGGGCTTCGCGCTCTTTTTTTTCTTCCTAACCACTGGCCTTGTGGGTCTTCGACCACGCAGGGGCCATTTTTGCCTCCATGGCCACTGGGTTTAAAAAATGCGATAGATGCTCTAGGAACATGTCGCTTACGGACATTCATGACTGTTGTCTGCGGTGTCTGGGAGCCAACCATGACCCAGAGCTCTGTTCACTCTGTAAGAAAATGTCCTCTAAGGCCCTGCTCAGCCATAAGCAGAAGTCAGACATTTTTCGAAAGGCCTCCTCGGAGTCCCTGGTGGCGCCCTCAGTCGTCTCCCCTCCGGTGGGTTCTCCCCCTGCAGTGCCATGTTCCAGGCGGCATTATGACCAGGGGTCCCCCGAGGTGGAATGGTGCAAAAAGGAGGCCTCGAAGTCGCTGTCTGGGGCCCCCGACAAGCGCAAGCACTCGTGCTCCTGCACCCGGTCACTTAGCCCCCTTCGGCGTTCCCGAGAGTCGGACAAGGAGCGGCCCCGCAAGGTACCTCACAGAGAAATGGAGGCCTCCAGCAAAGGTGCCCAGTCTCCTGAGGGTCGTCCCAGTGAGGACCCCCTCTCCTCCTTGATGCCCGATCCGGTGACCCCGGAATCGGCGTCCCAGGGCCCCACGCCCACGTGAGAGTCCTGTATGCTAGCACTTGAACGCAGCATTTCTGTGTTCATTGCTTCACAGCAGGCGCTCACGGCCAGCTTCGCTGATTTGTGCCCAAAGACCTCGGGTCCCTCGCGTGAGACACCCAAATCTGTCCAGGAAACACCCGAGAGCCAAGGGCCTCGTGAAGGTCCTCGACGTCAGTTTCGCTCGCTCTCTCGTTCCTCAGAGGCGAGATCATCCAGGGCTTCCGGCTCCAGGCCGCTGGCCATCGGACAGGGCAAACCACCCGGCTCGGATCCCTCAACTGACTTTTCGGACTGGGAATCCGATGGGGACACCTCCCCGGAGATGCGCAGCCACTGGGATCTCCCATCAGACCCTTCGCTGCCTGGTCTCCAGTGGCGTTCACCGCCCGAGGACACCTCCTTTTTGGTGTTTATTCAAGACATGGCTCAGGCCCTCAACCTGGTCACCCAGGCCAAGGAAGACCCTCGTGCTGAAGAACTCGATATTCTTCTCTACAAGGCCCTGCCTAGGGAATCCCTCACTGGGCCAGTGCCGCCGATTCTATCTCGGCTACTGCTCTGCATGTGGAAGGCCCCAGCCTCGGTTCCCATTGTGAGCAAGCGCCTTGACACAATGTACAAGGTGCAGTGCGGGCCAGGCTTCCGAAAAACCCAGCTTCCACACACCTCAATGGTGGTGGAATCAGCCATGCAGAAGCAGAAGAGCCCAAAGTCACATTCATTGGTGCCACCTGGCCGGGAGTCGAGAGCCTTTGATGCCCTGGGCCGCAAGGCCTGCCAGGGTTCCATGCTTTCCTGTCACATCCAGGCTTACCAATTGTATATTGGTATGTTCCTAAGCGACTTGGCGAAGGAACTCGGGGGGGGGGGGGGTCTGCAGGCCTCGCAGAGGAGCCCCTGGACAAGTCCTGCACTCAGCTGAAATCCGTGGCCGACTGTTCTAAGTACATATCTAGATCCTCCTATGATGGCTTTGAGACATCAGCTCAGGTGGCGGCCGTGGGCATTGGAGCTCGCCACCAGGCATGGCTCCAATCCTTGGATTTGGAGCAGTGGGTGCAGGAGAAGCTCCTGGACGTGCCCTGTCTCAGTGAACAACTGTTTTGGAAACCGATGGAGGAGAAGCCTGCGGAGATTGAGACTGAGTTCGTTACTGGGACCCGTCTCTCCTGCAAGACTTTGACGCTGCCTCATAAGAAGCAGCCAGGCAAGAAGCCCTTCTTTCCTAGGAAAGGCCTCCAGTATCGCGGTTGTCTGCCATACCTGGCTACCCCCACGCCGGCTACCCCAACTCAGGGAAAGCCTGGACAGGGGCACCGCAAACCAAAGTGCCCAAACGCCCAAATGCCGTCTCCCCCACAACCCACTCAGGGGTTTTGACACCAGCAGCATGGCCCCTCGTCTTCCGGTGATGCAGCAGCCAGTGGGGGGACGTCTGTCCTGTTTTGCCCCGTTGTGGACGCTCATCACCTCAGACACTTGGGTCCTCCAGGTTGTCCTGGAGGACTATTGCCTCCATTACAACAGCCTCCCTCCACCCTTCTCCCCAACGGAGCCTCCTCGACTCCCCGCACACCAGCTTTTGCTGCAGTGGGAATTACACTCCCTCCTTACCCAATGGGCAGTCGAGAAGGTCCCTCCCCACCTTCGAGGTCGGGGCTTTTACTCGACCTCCGCAAACTAAACAAGTTCCTGGTGTGGGAGAAGTTCAAGATGTTCTCTTGGCATGCTGCTGCCCTTCCTCCAGCAGGGTGACTGGCTATGCTCCTTGGATCTGAAGGACGCTTACGCCCATATCTTGATCCACCCCCAACACAGGCAGTACCTGAGTTTCAGGGTGCAGGGAGAGCACTTCAGTACATTAGTGCTCCCCTTCGGCCTCTCGTCCGCGCCATGGGTCTTCACGAAGTGCCTCGTCATGGCTGCCGCTCACCTGCAGCGCAGGGGCATGCCGGTATTTCCCTACCTTGATGACTAGCTCGTTACGGGCTCCTCTGTCAAGGAGGCCCGGCAAGCAATGTCACGCACTGTCCTCCTCTTGGAGAACTTGGGGTTCTTAGTCAATTTCCCAAAGTCTCATCTCAAGTCAGTGCAGGCTCTCAAGTTCATTGGGGCGTGCCTCAATACTCGGCAGGCCACGGCCTTCTTGCCAGTGGATCATTCCACCCGCCTCCGAGCTCTGGCGGCTCACGTCCAAAGCACTCACCAGGTCACCGGTCAGTCCATGCTACGTCTCCTGGGCCACATGGCCTCGACCGTGCATGTGGTTCCCTACTCTTGCTTGCACATGCAGACGACTCAATGGTGTCTCAGTGCCCAATGGAGCCAATCCCTCGGACACCTCAGGGACCCCGTCAAGGTTCTCCCCGACCTCCGCTTGTCCCTCAACCGGTGGCAGAACCCCCACATCCTCCTGTGGGGATCGCCCTTTCAGACCCCACAGTACAATGTGGTGCTGACTACAGCCGCTTCCCTGTTAGGGTGGGGAGCCCATTGCGGGTCTCTCTGCATGCAGGGGCAATGGTCACCCACGGAGGCTTAGCAGCAGATAAACCTGCTTGAGCTCCAGGCCATCTGGTGGGCTGTGAGGGCCTTTGTCGATCTCCTCAGCGGGAAGTCAGTTCTAGTACAGACCGACAACCGTGTAACAATGTTCTACAGCAACAGAGAGGGGGGCATGGGGTTGCGCTCCATCTGCAGGGAAGCGGTACTCATTTGCTCTTTCGCCGCCCAATGGAGGATGTCCCTCAGGGCTGCGTACCTCCCGGGTCAGGAGAATGGTCTGGCGAACAGACTCAGCAGAATCTTTTGCCCCCATGAGTAGCGGCTGGATCCCAAAGTAGCAGGCTGGCTGTTTCTCCGCTGGGGCACTCCAGCAATAAACTTCTTCGCCAGCCCTCAGAACGTGCAGCTCCCTCGCTTTTGCAGCCCAGTACCGCTTCCAGACAGGGAGGGCCCCGATGCATTTCTCCTGGACTGATCCTCCAGTCTCCTATATGCATTCCCCCCTTTCCCCCTCATTGCCAGTTCTCTGCTAAAGGTTCAACGGGATGGGTCATCGCTGATTCTCGTGGCCTTGGCAGCCCTGGTTCCCACTCCTGCTCAGGCTATTGACAGAATCTGTTTCCCCTGGGCTTGGCCAGGGATCTGCTAACACAGGAAGAGGGTCGGGTTCTCCACCCAGACCTAACCTCCCTATCCCTCAGGCCTGGCGGCTGAGCAGGTCTCTCTAACCTCTTTGACCCTTCCAGAGGACGTCGAGGAAATCCTCCTTGCCTCGAGGATGCACTCAATTAGGCGGGTTTACACCTTTAAGGGGAAACACTTTTCCAGCCGGTGCTCGGAAAAACCAGATCGACACCTTCTCATGCCCGGTTCGGTGGGTTCTCCAGTACCACCTCCACCTCTCGAGGGAAGGATTGAAATCGAACTCTGTCAGAGTTCATTTGAGCGCCATATCGGCTAAACATCTCCCTATTGAGGGAAAACCTCTCTCGGGGCAGCCGTTAGTCTCATGCTTCATGCGGGGCCTTCTGCTATCCAAGCCACCCATCCATCCCCTTCCGGCAGAATAGGACTTGAACGTGGTGCTCACCCGTCCACCCTTCGAGCTGATGATGACATGTTCGATTTGGCATCTGTCCTGGAAGGTGGCCTTCCTGGGGGCACTGACCTCGGCTCACCGAGTCAGTGAGCTTCAGGCGCTCATGGCTGGTGCCCATTACACCAGGTTTTACCGGAACAGGGTGGTCCTCCAGACACATCCTAAATTCTTGCCTGAGGTCATGTCGGCTTTTTATTTCAATCAGTAGATAGTGCTCCTGACCTTCTTCCCGAGGCCCCACGCTGACCAGGCATCGGCGGTTCTCCACACCCTCGACTGCAAGCGAGCCCTCGCCTTCTCCTTGCAGCGAACTCAGACTCATCACAAGTCTGATAGGCTTTTCGTGACATACGATCCCAATCGGCAGGGGCAAGCAGTCACCAAGCGTACCCTCTCAGTTTGGGTGGCGGACTGCATAGCCTTCACGCATGCGAATGCGGGGCCCTCTGGATCGTCAAGTCACCACTCACGGGGTCCGAGCCAAGGTGGCCTCGCTGCGTTCCGTGCCCCTAATGGACCTCTGCCAGGCGGCAATCTGGTCTTCCACCAGCAGCTTCGCTGCCCATTGCTGCCTGGAGAGGGAATCCCGCCAGGACAGCGCCTTCGGCCAGGGTGTACTCCATAATCTGTTCGGGGTATAAGCAACTCCTGCCCTCCGACCCTTCTTTATGGCTACCGAGGACTTCGCCCCGAGGACCCCTGGGCTTGGACTCCTTCGGGCTTCGGCTTCTGCTTACAGCCTCGCGGAGGCGTTTTTTCTTTTGGTTATAGGTTCGGTAGTCTGTAGCTAGGGAGTCCCATGAGTGAGGACTGACTTCCTACTTGTTCCTGGAGAAAGCGTAGTTAATCATCTATAACAGGTGTTCTCCAGGGACAGCAGGAATCAGTCCTCACTACCCTGCTGCCTCCCCTGATGAGTTGCTGATTTTTTTTTTTGCCCTTCCCTTGCCATTTGCTTGGTAGGGCTCAAGTTAAGGGACCTGACTGAGCAAGATGGCACCCTTGGGCGGGAAGAGGGCCACACGTGGTAGCAGTTCCAAAGGCTTTCTTTGAAAGCTGGGAAATTGCTCCGCATGGGCTCCATTGGTGCTAACGTCACCCATAAGTGAGGACTGAATCCTGCTGTACCTGGAGAACACCTTATCTCCAGGAAAAAGCAGGAATGTAGTCTTCACATATGGGTATCATCAGTACCGATGAAGCCTGCGCGGGAACGCTCCCCAGCGTCCAATTAGAAAGCTTTTGGGAGCATCCCACAGCGTCTGCGTGCTGCCTTCCCGCCTTTCCCAACTGACTCTCTCCAGTTCTTCGTTTTCCGTGGAGCCAGCAGGTCGTCGTTTCTGTCGCTGCAGAACATTTTTCCTTATTCTCCTCTTTTTTTTTTTGTGGTCGCGTCTGCCTTCCTCGATGCTATACCGGTACCGCCGGTTGTTCTTTCTTTTTTTCTTAAAAAAAAATAATATATATATATAGATATATATATATATATAGTATTTTCTTTCCAAACTTTTCTTTTCCAGGTGCACGTGCCATTTTGGGCCTTAGGCCCAAAATTTCCTCTAACATGGAAAAACCCGCATCGGGTTTCAAAAGTGCACCAAGTGTGGCGGTACCATCTCTGTCACCGACACCCATGAGTGGTGTCTAAAATGTTTAGGTCCTGACCACTCCATCTCGGAGTGTATGGCTTCTGCCATGATGTCCAAGAGGGGTCGAAAAAAACCGAGCTGCTAAGCTCAGCACCCTTTTTCCCTCCGATGCAGCTTCTGTGGCATCGACGTCTTCTAGGGCTTCGTCTTCCTCCCATGGATCTCAAGTAACTAAACATAAGTCTGGCTGGTCCTCAAAGGGTAGCTCTCCTTCCAAGCATTGAGATGCCTCTGGCGTTGTCCTTGAGGGTTCTGTGCTGGCAAAATTGCCCCGGCGGGAGGCTTCGGCTTCCAAAGCATTATCGGGGCTCCAGGATGTTCTCAAGGCCTCAACCTCGACAGAACTACTGGTGCCATGCTCTGGGGTACCGGCTGCTTTCTCCGGTACCGATACCCAGGCATCGACAGCGTCAATAGACCAGAGATTCCTGGCTATTGAACGCAGTCTGGCGGCTCTCCTTGCGGCATCGATGCCCTCGGAACCGCAGCAGACAGTTATACCGGTACCAGCACCGACTCCGTCACTGGTATCGGCACCGGTACCAACAGCATCGACATCGGTGTCTGCATTGCCGGCACCTAGTCATGCTATGCCTTCCGGTACCGATACACCGGTACCGATTCCCCCCGGCACTGACTTCGGTTGGTACGGGTATCATGCTCTACAAGAGCATCCGGACAGAAGGTACTTCGAATCCTCGGAGGAGTCTGAGGATTCTGACAGCTCTGTCGGTACCGGAGTACTTCTCCCGGAGGAGCCTTCCTCTCCTAAACGCAGGATGTCTCCTCCAGAAGATATCTCTTTTCAGGACTTTATCAGGGAGGTGGCTCGAGGTCTTTCTATTACTGTGGTTACTGAAACAGAGCCCAGGGCAAAGGAGTTGGAAATTTTGCAATATCCCAAAGCTCCTAAAGAGGCAGCTACTTTGCCTATCCATGAGATCTTACATGATCTCATGTTGAGAATGTGGGAATCACCTCTTACCACCTCTCCTCACTCTCGTAGACTGGATACCATGTATCGAGTCCCTCCTTCTCCTGGTTTCCAGAAGATTCAGCTTCCTCACCACTCTATTGTAGTGGAATCAGCTATGAGAAGGATCAGAAGTGCAAAGAGACATGCCTCTAATCCTCCAGGACGTGAGTGTAGAACTTTGGATGCCTTTGGATGTCGTACTTTCCAGGCTTCCATGCTTTCTGCCAGGATCAGTTCATATATTTTATATATGGGAATGTTCCTTAAAGAAGTCACAGGAGATTTGGAGGTTTTGAGCCGTCTTCTTTCTGAAGATAAGAGGCAGGATTTTCTCACATTGGTTAAACATGCCCAGGATGTTTCTAAATTTGTCAATTGTGCAGCTTTTGACTGTTTCGAGTGCATTAGCAGAACCTCTGCCATTGCCATAGGTTCACGTAGAATTGCCTGGCTCCAGGCATCCGATTTGGAGCTCTGGGTGCAGGACAAACTGGGCAATATCCCTTGTACAGGTGAGAATCTATTCGGCAAAAATTGGCAAGAGAAAGCCAATGAGTTGGATGCTGACATCTCCACTTTGGATAGGTTATCCAAGGCCACAGCTGATCCTGCAAGGAAGAAATCTTTCAAGAAACCATTCTTTTCAAAAAAGAAGAGGTTTTACCCCTCTTATTCCCAGCAAGGACGTTCGGCAGGTTAGCCTGACCGAAAGAGTCAGCAACCATCTAAACAAAGGAAAGCAGACTGCTAAGCCTCAACCGTCTCAGCAGTCTCAGCCTCCACAAGGCCTTTGACTTTCATCTAGAGAACTTAGCCTTCCTGGCCCTCAATGGACCAGAGCCTTCCACCAATCCAGGAAGGTTATGTCACTTTGCCCCCAGATGGGGGCAGATAACAGCAGAACATTGGACTCTCCCCATTATAAAAGAGGGGTACAAGCTACGTTTTATCTGCATTCCCCCTCCCACAGTTGTAAGATAGTTCATTTCTCAGACCTCTCTCATCAACCTATTAGATCAAGAGGTCACTATGCTGCTTGTCCAAAGGGCAATAGAAGAAGTACCCATTCCCCAACAGGGTACAGGGTTTTACTCCCCCTATTTCCTTATCCCAAAGAAAACAGGGGGACACAGGTCTATTCTAGACCTCAGAGAATTGAACAGATTCCTGTTCAAAGAGAAATTCAAGATGATTTCTCTGGGAACTCTGCTGCCATACCTTCAGAGTCAGGATTGGCTTTGTTCTCTAGATCTCAAAGATGCGTACATGCATGTTCTCATCCATCCAACTCACAGAAAGTTCCTTTGGTTCCTTTTCCAAGGAAAGCACTACCAATACAGGGTGCTTCCTTTTGGCTTGGCCTCAGCATCAAGGGTGTTCACGAAATGCAAGGCTGTGGTAGCAGCATTTCTTCACACTCTAGGAATATTTGTCTTCCCCTACTTAGACTGGCTCATTCGAGCCCCATCAGAGCCAGAGGCCAGGACTTCTCTATCTTGCACAATGCATATCCTTCAGTATTTGGGTCTGGTCATAAACATCCCAAAATCCAGTCTAACTCTCACGCAGTCTCTAGAGTTCATAGAAGCTTTGCTGGATACCAGAAAAGCAAGGGCCTATCTCACCCAGGCCCGTTGCCTTCACATGGTGCAGTTAGCTTCTCAAGTAGTGCTAAAGCCTCATCTCACTGCTCGAGAAATGTTACAACTACTAGGCCACATGGCATCTACCGTGCATGTGGTTCCTTATGCTCACCTCCACATGAGAGCAGCCCAGTGGACTTTATCCACTCAATGGACCCAGGCATCAGGGTGCCTGTCAGACAAAATAGCAAACACAAATCGCCTTATTTTGTCCCTCCAATGGTGGCAGTCCACTCAAAACCTGTTGATGGCGTCCCCATTTCAACAGACTTTACCCCAGGCAACTCTCACAACAGATGCATCACCAATAGGTTGGGGAGCTCATCTGCAAGTCCTCTCCACCCAAGGGTTTTGGATTTGTTAGGAACTGGGGAACATTCTGGGGAAAGGAGGGGCTCTTCCGAAGGGATGGGCTTCACCTTAACCAGGATGGAACCAGGCTGCTGGCTTTAACCTTTAAAAAGGAGATAGAGCAGCTTTTAAACTAGATATTAGGGGAAAGCCGACAGTCGCCCAAGAGCGGATGGTTCGGAAGAATGTATCCTTGAAGGATACTACCAAAAGCAGAGAGGTTCCACAAAAGAGTAAAGTAGCCCAAATGCCCTCAAGTATGGAGCCAGACAGAGCTTAAAGATCCCAATTTACCCATGTCTAACAATAGCCAAATTAACATGAATAAAATACATTCTCTAAAATGCTTGTATGCAAATGCTAGAACTCTAAAGAATAAGATGGGAGAGTTAGAATATATAGCACTAAATGAAAGGTTAGATATGATTGGAATATCAGAGACATGGTGGAAGGAGGACAACCAGTGGGACACTGATACCTGGTACACACTATATCGTAATGATAGAGCTGATCAAATTGGTGGAGGGGTTGCGCTCTGTTAGAGAGGGCATTGACTCAGAAAGGATTAAAGTTTTGCAGGAAACAAAATTTGCTGTAGTATCTATATGGATTGAAATTCCATATAAAAGGGGGAAGGCAATGGCAGTGGGGGTGTACTATCGAGTGCCTGGCCAGAATGACCAAATGGATGATGAAATGCTCAAAGAAATCAAGGAAGCTAACAAAAGTTACAGCGCAGTAATAATAATGGGTGATTTCAATTACCCCGGTATCGACTGGGTCAGTGTCACGTCAGGACATGCTAGGGAGATAAAGTTCCTAGATGAAATAAATGACTGCTTCTTGGAGCAGCTGGTTCATGAACCGACCAGAGGGGAAGCCATATTAGACCTAGTCCTTAGTGGAACACCAGATCTAGTGCAAGACATAAGGGTGTTGGGGCCACTTGGCAATAGTGATCATAGCATGATCACCTTTGATTTAATTAGTGGAGGAGGGATAGTAAGGAAATCCACAGTACTACCTTTTAACTTTCGAAAGGGAGACTATGATAAAATGAGGAAAACAGATAAGAAAAAACTAAAAGGAGCAGTTGCAAAGGTTAAAGACGTACATCAAGCTTGGGTGTTCTTGAAAAATACTATCTTGGAAGCCCAGACCAGCTGTATTCCACGCTTTAAGAAAAGTGGAAGGAAGTCCAAAAAACTGCCAGCATGGTTTAAAGGTGAGGTCAGAGAGACTGTTGCCAAAAAAGCATCTTTCAGGAAATGGAAAAAAGAGCCAAACGATGAAACCTGGAAACAGCACAAGCACTGGCAAGTCAAATGCAAGGCATTGATAAGGCAGGCAAAGATAGAATTTGAGAAGAAGCTTGCTGCGGAAGCAAAAATGCAAAATAAAGACCTTTTCAAGTACATTCGTAGCAAAAAACCTGTGAGAGAGTCAGTTGGTCCATTAGATGATAAAGGGGTTAAAGGAGCACTAACAGGCGACAAGGCGATAGCGGAGAGACTGAATGAATTCTTTGCTTCAGTCTTTACTGAGGAAGATGTAGGGATGTTACCCATGACTGAAGTGGTATTTAAAGGTGCGGAAGAATTGAAGGAAATATCGATACATCGGGAAGATGTCTTACAACTATTAGATAAACTGAAGAGTAGCAAATCACCTGGGCCGGATGGTATACATCCAAGGGTGTTGAAAGAACTGAAATATGAGATTGCAGACCTGCTATCAGTAATCTGTGAACTATCATTAAAATCATCTCTAATACCTGAAGATTGGAGGATCGCCAATGTAACACCAATTTTTAAAAAGGGTTCCAGGGTAATCCGGGAAACTACAGACCGGTGAGCCTGATGTCAGTACCAGGAAAAATGGTAGAAACCATCATAAAGAATAAAATTACTCAGCATGTAGATAGTCACAACCTAATGGGAGACAGCCAACATGGCTTTAGACAAGGAAGATCTTGTCTTACTAATCTGTTATGTTTTTTTAAAGGAGTGAATAAACAGGTGGACAAAGGTGAGTCGGTTGATATTGTGTATCTGGACTTTCAGAAAGCCTTTGACAAGGTCCCTCATCAGAGACTTTTGGCAAAACTAAAGAGTCATGGGATAGGAGGCAGTGTACTATTGTGGATCAGGAACTGGTTAAAAGATAGAAAGCAGAGGGTATGGCTAAATGGCCAATTTTCCCAATGGAGAAAGGTGAATAGTGGTGTACCCCAGGGATCTGTGCTGGGTCCGCTGCTTTTTGACATATTCATAAATGACCTGGAAAGTGGAATAACGAGTGAGTTGATCAAATTTGCAGATGACACAAAACTATTTAAAGTTGTTAAAACCCAAGAGGATTGTGGAAAATTGTAAGAGGATCTTGATAAATTGGAAGACTGGGCATCAAAATGGCAGATGAAATTTAATGTGGACAAGTGCAAGGTTATGCACCTAGGGAAGAACAACCCAAACTATGGTTATACGATGCAAGGTTCCACATTAGGAACCACCACCCAGGAAAAAGATTTAGGCGTCATTGTGGATACCATGTTAAAACCCTCGGCCCAGTGTGCAGCGGCGGCCAAGAGAGCAAATAGAATGCTAGGTATGATAAGGAAAGGAATGGAAAATAAAACAAAAGATATTATAATGCCTCTGTATCGGAATATTGTGTGCAATTCTGGTCGCCATATCTTAAAAAGGATATAGCGATTTTAGAAAAGGTTCAGAGAAGAGCCACCAAAATGGTAAAGGGGATGGAAGGATACTCCTATGAAGAGAGGCTAAAAAGGTTAGGGCTCTTTAACCTGGAAAAGAGACGGCTGAGGGGAGATATGATAGAAGTCTATAAATTAATGAACGGAGTGGAACGGGTAAACGTAGATCAACTGTTTACATTATCAGAATATAGAAAGACTAGGGGACATGCAATGAAGCTACAGGGTAAACTATTTAAGACTAATAAAAGAAAATATTTTTTCACTCAACGTGTAATCAAACTCTGGAATTTGTTACCGGAGGATGTAGTAAAGGCTGTTAGTGTAGCTGGGTTTAAAAAAGGTTTGGACAAGTTCCTGGAGGAAAGGTTCATAAACCATTATTAAGAAGGGACCCAGGATATCAATGCTTGACCTAGTACAAGCATTGCAGAACCTGTGTCTTTTGGGGAAACTGCTAGGTCCGTATGACCTAGATTGGCCACTGTTGGAAACAGGATACTGTGCTTGATGGACCTTGGTCTGACCCAGTATGGCATATCTTATGTTCTTATGAACCTGCCTTTGTTTTTTCCAAGTTCTCATGCATCTAATGCAGAAAGGAATCTTCATACTTGGACTGTGAAAGAGCTTTAGCTTTTTACTTACAAAGAACACAGCAACATAGAAAGTCCTCTCAACTCTTTGTTGCTTTTGATCCTTTTCATTTGGGACTTCCAGTCTCCAAGAGAACACTGTCCAACTGGATTGCACAGTGTATTTCCTTTGCCTATCAGAGTAAGAACCTTCCTCTGGAGGGCCATGTCACAGCTCACAATGTGAGAGCCATGGCAGCTTTAATGGCTCATCTGCACTCTGTGTCTATCGACGACATCTGTCGAGCAGCCACTTGGGCCTTGGTTCATATCTTCACAGCCCATTACTGCTTGGGCAAGGACTCCCACCGGGATGCCTTGTTTGGTCAGGCTGTTCTTCAACACCTGTTCCATGTCTAATCAACTCCTACCCGCCATCCCTGGTTGGATGCCAGAGATCCATGGGGGGGAAGTGGAGCCCTTTCTCAGGGGGACACAACTTCTGGGGTCTCTCCCTGGCATCTAAAGCTAGGGAGTCCCCATATGTGAAGACTACATTCCTGCTTGTTCCTGGAGATAGCATAGTTACTCACCTGTAACAGGTGATCTCCGGGAACAGCAGGAATTTAGTCTTCACAACCCATCCACCTCCCCTAGGAGTTGTATCTCTATCTCTTTCTCTTTCCCTCTCTCTCTCTCTTTATCTCAGCTTTAAACTCAACTGGAGAGAGGCAGTTGGGAAAGGCGGGAAAGCAGCATGCAGGTGCTGTGGGATGCTCCCAAAAGCTTTCTAATTGGTCGCTGGGGAGCGTTCCTGCTCAGGCTCCGTCTGTACCGACGATACCCATATGTGAAGACTAAATTCCTGCTGTTCCCGGAGATCACCTGTTACAGGTGAGTAACTTTGCTTTACAGGTGAGTAACTACGCTATATGTTAGAAGGAGAAGTTTGATTTGGATACGGAAATGGAAGGGGGAGCCAGTGAAGTGATTTTAGAAGAGGGGTTATATGAGTGTATCAGGGCTGGCAGAAGATTAGCCATGCAGCAAAGTTCTGGATAGATTGAAGAGGAGAGATGACACTGAGGGAGACAGCAAGGAGGAGGTTCCGGTAGTCAAGATGGGAGATGAACAAAGAGTGGACAAGAGCCATGGAGTCCAATTCCGGGAGGGGGACATCCTGGACGTCCAGACATCCCCGATGAAGATGGGGATCTTAGGACCCGATTCTGATCCACAGGAACAAAATGTTTCTATGGTTGCCAGAATCTGGCCCGTGGATAGCCCAGCATGCCCCTTCCACCTGTGGGGATGTCCTCCCCGCAGGTGCTCCTGACATCCGCGGCTCTGGCCTCCAATTTCTCCAGAAACAAGTAGTCCTCACATATGGGTGATGTTGACGCTGACGGACCCATGCGGAACATTTCCCCAGTTTTCACAGAAAGCCTTTAGGAATGCTACCAGGCATGCATGGTCTCCTTCCCACCTAGGGGTACCATCTTGTTCAATCTCCTTTTTTTTTTCCGCAGTCTCAATGGGCACTTGTCCTGTTTTTCCCGTAAAAATCCTCTAAAAATTATCCCTAAAAGTTGTTTTTTCACAGTTTGCGTACCGGTTCCTCTTCCCACCTTAAGCAGGTGCCGTTCTCGACGACGACTCCTTTTTGATGAAACTTGGCCCCGACTGGCATTTGTGCCTTTTTTTGCCCGGAGGACATCTACCCTGGCCGGGTGTCCCCCACCATATCCCCCCAGTGGGTTCAAAAAGTGTGACCGCTGCAGTCAAACCATCTCTGTTAGATACCCACGACTGCTACTTATGCTGCCTCTGCCCGGACCATGACAGTACTACCTGCAGGCCATGACACCAAAAACCAACAAGAAATGTCTGAGTTGCAGGAGAGGATGTTCCCACTGTCAGACTCAGCCCTGGCTTCCCCGACGCTGAGCCCCAAGCTGAGAACTTCCCACAAGGCCTGGCATTTTCAGAGTCCCACAGCAGCAGCAACTCTGTAATGATCCCAAAAAGAGAAAATCCTCGAGACCAGTTGAGGTTCCACCGGTGAAACCCAATAAGGTCCCGCAGTGGAGCGACTCAGCAGTGCCCTCCTAAGGCCTCTAAGGAGGAATCCTTGGCCGGCAGTGACCGTGTGAGGCTCCTCGAAGCCGTGGTCCTCGTTGAGGATGCACTTGTGAGAGTGCTGGTGTTGGGCCCTCTGCTCTCGGTCCCCATGCTGACAGCTGCGGAGCCTTCTGCCATTGAATCCAGAATGGCGACCTTGTAGCAGAATATTTCTGCCATCCTGGCCTTGCAGCAAGTGTTATTGACAGGTTCGTCCGCATCATCTGCCCCAACAACTGGAGAGACCCGGATGTCTAGCCAGGCCCCAAGTGCCACCGGCCTCAGGCAAGCCCTCGGCACTGATCGAGATCCAGGTCCCGATCCTCAGGTAGTCCTGGTTGCAGACCTCCAACCTCGAGCAATGGGTGCAAGAGAAGCTGCTCGATGTCCCCTGCACCAGGAAAAACTTGTTTGGCAACCCCATGGCCAACAAGACGGTTGAGATAGAGGCCAAGGTCATGACCAGGCAGAGGCTGTCGAGGGAAAACCTCGACCCTTTCATGGAAGAAATCGTCGGGAAAAGGTCATAGTCTTTTCACCAGGGCCATTATCAACCTCCTGCAGCACATAGGGTTTGTCATCAGCTACCCCAAATCCCACCCCTCTCCTGTCCAAAACCTGGAGTTCATAGGTGCCCAGCTACAGGTTACAGGTCAAGGCCTTCCTTCTGAAGGAAAGGGCACATTGCCTCATGCAGCTGGCAGGAGAGGTGCAGGCTCACTGGTTCATACAGGCTTGCCGCCTCCTCTGCCTACTGGGCCACATGCCTCCACAGTCCATGTCATGACGCTAGCACATCCGGGCAGCCCAGTGATGCCTCCACTCCCAGTGGATTCAGGCCAAAGGCAGGCTGCACGACCGGGTCAGGGTCACCCACCAACTGGAGGACTCCCTCAACTCGTGGCAGTCCCTATGCCACCTCCAAGCAGGGATACCATTCCAGGCGCCTGTGCCACAGGGGTTCCTGACCACAGACGCCTCCCTTGAGCACTGGATCACTGCACATCATGTGCGGGCTATGGCCGCATTCGTAGTCAACCTCCACTCTGTGCTGGTGGGGGTCACACTGCGGAGACCTCTGCACTCAAGGCAGCTGGTCACAAGAGTCACTCTTACAGATCAACCTCCTGGAACTCAGAGCCATCTTCCTGGCCTTGCGAGCATTCCGCCGCCTCCTGTGCAACCGCCCTGTGCTGATCCAAATGGATATCCAGGTTGCATTCTTAACAAGCAGGGGGGCATGGGTTCGTATTCCCTCTGCCAGGAAGTGGTGGCCCTCCTCTCCTTTGCGGTACACCAAGGAATGCTTCTATGAGCAATATACCTCCCAGTTGCATAGTGGACAAGCTCAACAGAGTCCTCCGCCCACACGAATGGCACTTGAATCCCAGGGTGGCGCAAAGTCTCTTCCACCTCTGGGGCAGGCCCGTGATGGACCTGTTTGCCTCCCAGAACAACACGTAGCTTCTCCACTTCTGCTCATGCCAGCCGCACCCGGGTAGGGCGGCAGCGGATGCCTTCCAGATCCCATGGTCCGAGGGCCTCCTCTATGCCTTCCCACTGACACCACTGGTGGCCAGGACCCTCTTCAAGGTCCAGAGCGAGCAGGCATCAGTAATTCTAATCGCCCCCAGATGGACCCAACAACCCTGGTTCCCTCTGCTGCTCTTCTTGTCAGTGGCACTTCCAGTCCCATTGGGTCGGGATCCGACCTCCTTTCCTAGGAGGATGGCTCCCTCCTGCACTACAACTTGGGGTCGCTAGTGCTGACAACGTGGCTGCTGAAAGGGTAGCCTTAGCTCCTTTCAATCTCCCGGGGGAAGTTGACATCCTCCTGGCCTCCAGAAAACCTCCACCAGAAGAGCATACGTCTTCAAATGAAGATTCTCCATCTGGTCTGCAGAGAGAGGAGAGAACCCTTTCTCCTGCCACGTGCAACTAGTGCTACAGTATTTACTTCATCTCTTACATGCCGGCCTGTAGTCTAACTCAGTATCCGCCATATACAAGGTTCTATAAGAACAGGGTAGTGCTCCCCACACATCCCAAATTCCTCCCCAAGGCGTCTCTCTCCATTCCACCTCAACCAGGAAGTGGTCCTCCCCACCTTTTTTCCACGGCCCCATGCCATCAGGGAGGAAATCATACTGCATATGCTAGACTGTAAGTGGACCCTGTCCTTTAACCTGCAGAGAACCCAGGCCCATCGCATAGTTCCTCAGCTCTTTGTTTCATATGAACCTAGCAGACTGGGGCTCCCAATAATGAAGCAAACTCTGTCCACTTGGGTGGTAGACTGCATTGCCCTCACCTACGAGCAGGTGGGCCTCTTCCTTGAGCACTGGATCACTGCACATCGTGTGCGGGCTATGGCCACATCGGTAGTCAACCTCCACTCTGTGCCGGTGATGGAAATCTTCAGGGCCGCCACATGGTCTTTGATTTCTACATCTGTAGCTCATTACTGCCTGGAGAGCGAGTCCCGCAGTGGCAGTGTCTTCGGGCAGGTAGTACTCCGTAATATTTTCAGAGTGTAGGCAACTCCTACCCTCCGACCCTTCTGTGTTCAGGCTACTGGAGCGATAGTGTTTCTGGACGCTAGGGTCTTGCAGAGATTGTCGGGTCTCACCTTCTGCAACTCATGGCTACCAAATTGGTCACCATTGGTGCTGTCGTGGTTCAGTCCTTGGCAGCCTGGAGCTAGGGAGTCCCATATGTGAGGATTGTCTTCCTACTTGTTCCTGGAGAAAGCGTAGTCACTCACCTGTAACAGGTATTCTCCAGGAACAGCAGGAATCAATCCTCACAACCCTCCCTCCTCCCCTTAGAGTTGCCTCCCCTACATTGTCTTATGTCCTTTTTCACTATGTCATCTGACTGAGCAAGAAGGCACCCTTCAGCAGGAAGGGGACCACGCATGCATGGTAGCATTCCCAAAGGCTTTCTATGAAAGCTGGAGAAATGCTCCGTGCAGGCTCCGTCAGCGTTGACGTCACCCATATGTGAGGACTGGTTCCTGCTGTTACCAGAAAACACCTGTTACAGGTGAGTAACTACGCTGTTCCCACTGCCCGACCCACGGCTGACTTGCCATGGTCTGGATGAATTGGCAGGGACCCCCACGGACATGGCCCCTGGGGGGCTCCCCAGGCCCATTCATCCACACAGTGCTGCTTATACCACCTTTGTGGTGGTATAAGCAGCACGTCCCCATGGGTCCAGCAGCATGTACAGGGCCGTGACCTGAATCGTCCTTGTACGTGCTGCCACACTGGCCCACCTCCACTCTGCCCTGTTCCCGCCCACCCCCCCTGTTCCCGCCCCCTGCCGGCTCTCCCTGTCCTGATGCACAAGGAGAGCTGGAGAGGGAATCGGCCCCTGATGGCTTGCAGGGAACCCTGCAACCCACATTCGGGAATGACCATTTTAGTGTGTCCAGAGAGGAAGGGACAAATTTGGTTAATTTTGTAAAGAAAAAAGACGATAGGTTTTAGCTGGACGTTGAATATGTGTGGAGAAGGAAAGGGCAGAGTCAGATTGACCCCAAGATTGTGGGCCGAGGAACTGGGAAGAAGAAGAGTGTTGTCAATAGTGATAAAGGGGGAAGGGTTTAGAGATAAAAATAAGTTCAGTTTTAGCCATATTCAAATTTAGGCGGTGATGTCTGATAAGCCAGAATCCTTGTTCCTGTCTTCCCTCCTCTTCAACCTTTATCTACGGCCAGTTTGTAAAACATTCCAGGAACACCAGATCAGTTATCAAATCTATGCTGATGACCTAATGCTCTATACTCAACTTGATGTAGACAACCCGAACATCAGTCAACTGGAAAAATGCCTCGGTGAGCTACAATTCTGGCTGCAACAGAATAACATGGCCATTAATCACAAAAAGACCGAAGTGATGTTCATTTCCAAAAAAACAGATTTCAACCCACCACCTACAGTCACCATGAACAATAACGTCTACGCCACAAAGAGCGAGCTAAAATACCTGGGCGTGACACTGGATTGCAACCTAAAGATGGAAAAGCATCTCCGAATTACCAATCGAGCCATTTTCCACAAAATAAGTCTTGCACCCACTACGTAGCATCATAGAGCACTCAGATTTTAGGACCGTTGCACAAGCCCTCATCATTCCTCACCTGGACTACAACTACAAGGGTTGCTTAAAAAAACACTCAACATCCTCCAAATGGTGCAAAATGTGGCAGCTAGATTAATCATGAGGAAAGGCCTGAAGGAGCATGTCACACCAATTCTAATGGACCTACATTGGCTCCCCATCACTGCACGCATACAATACAAAATCCTAATCACCACATTCAAGCTCATTCATAATATAGCACCCTCGTTTCTCAACACCCTTATCACATCGCAGCCAAATAACAGAAGCAGAAGAACCACACACCTCAATACCCTCATTGTTCCGGCTAGCCTGAGAGCTGTCACTGCAACCACCAGCAACCGAGCATTCTCATTCATAGCGCCACTGCTATGGAACCAACTACCACACGAACTGAGAGCAATCAGTGACCTGTTGGTATTCAGAAAAAAGCTAAAGACGCATCTTTTCCAGACACACTTCAATCCCACATAAACTCTTTCACCATGCACAAGGAAAGAGCATTACACGTCAAACACCTATAGACTCCGGCAACCTGTAAATATGTACATACATATGCAATCAATGTCTTGCAATCAAGTGTAAACCTGTAATCTGAATGTTTGTGTCCTGTACTGAATCATTATGTATGTTTTAATCCATGGCCTGTACAACCATACTGTTATGTATAGCAAACCGCTGCTGATCGCTGGAAGTAGCGGGATATAAGTGTACACTAAATAAATAAAAATAAATAAAGAGATGAGTTTGAAGCAAAGGAGAACTGTCAGGTGTAGATAGATTTTAGTCATCAGCATAAAGATGATACTGAAAGCCACGGGAAGAGATGAGGACACTAAGGAACTGGGTATAGAGAGAGAGAATAGGAGAGGGCCCAGAACAGACCCTTGAAGTACACCAACTGAGAGAGGGATGGCAGTAGAACAGGAACCTCCAGAACACACACTGGAAAAGGAATTGGAAAGATAAGAACTCTTCAGAGGCGATCATCTTTCCCTTATTATATGAAGACGCCACCCAATCATGATGAGGCAGCACAGATTGTATCAGGTGAAACAAATTCTGTTAACATGCCAGTCAGGGGTTATTTACAGACACCACAGATTCCTGTGGCAGGGGTTAGAAAATACGGTTACAGATCTGCAAAATCTCCCGCATTGGGCAGGTGTCTCCTACTTCTGCAGTCCACCCTCTCGCTTTCCAGTCCAAGAGTGAAAATGTCCCACCCAATGCAGAAGAATTGGGAGGCAGAGCATAAAATTATTGGGAATTTCGTGCATAGCAGCCCACACTGTTTCTTTTCTGCTAGCACCAAGAAAAAACGTCAGATCTTGGGGGATAATTCCTGCTGTTTGGGGGAGGAGGGTATGTGCTGAAAAGCTCCAACTAAAACATTGCTCCCTATTGACAGCTCTGCAGTACCAAGAATAGAACCATAGAAAAATGACGACAGAAAATGCCACATGGCCTTATCTAGTCTGTCTTTCCATATCAACAACTACAACAGTCCCCTTTTTTCCTTTAGAGATCCTGTGTTTGTCCCATGCTTTTTTAAATTCAGATACTGCCCTCTTCTCTACCACCTCCACTGGGAGACTATTCCACAGATCCACCACTCTTTCCGTAAAGAAATATTTCCGCATATCACTCCTGAATCTATCCCCTTTCACCCTCATCCCATGTCCCCTCATAAAGAACTTGCTTTCAGTTGAGAGACCCTCCCCCTGTGCATTTATTCCATGGAGGAATTTAAACGTCTCAATCATATCACCTCTATTCCGCCTTTCCTCTAAGATGTACATATTAAAATCCTTAAGTCTGTCTTCATATGCTTTATAATGAAGACCACTAACCATTTTGGTAGCCACCCTCTGTACTGATTCCATCCTGTTTATATCCTTTTGAAGGTGTGGTCTCCAGAATTGCACACAATAATCCAAATGAGGTTGCACCAAAGACTTAGAGGCACTATCCCCTCCTTTTTGCTAGCCATTCCTCTCCCTATGCACCCAAGCATCCTTCTAGCTTTTGCTGTCGCCTTTTCTACCTATTTAGCTACTTTAAGATTATCAGACACAATTACACTGAGATCCCGCTCTTCTTTAGTGTGCAAAAGTACTTCACCCCCTATATACTATATTGCTCCCTTGGATTGCTGCAGCCCAAATGCATGACCTTGCATTTTTTAACATTAAATCCCACCTGCCAAATTCTAGACCATTCTTCAAGCTTAGCTAGATCCCTCTTCATGTTATCTACACCTTCCTGGGTGTCTGTCCTACTGCAGATTTTGGTATCATCCGCAGAGAGGCAAACCTTACCCAACAGCCCTTCCGCTGTATCACTAACAAAGATGTTGAAAAGAATCGGACCAAGGACCGATCCCTGAGGCACACCACTGGTAACTGCCTTCTCCTCAGGGTGAGCTCCATTTACCTGTACTCTTTGTCTCCTCCCACTCAACCAGTTTCTAACTCAATCAGTAACTTCAGGGTCCATCCCTAGGGTGCTCAGTTTGACACCATTCCTATAAGTCGCCTGTGAGGAATGGTGTCAAAGGCTTTACTGAAATCTAAATAAACCACATCTAGGGCTCTCCCTCAGTCCAACTCCCTGGTCACCCAGTCAAAGAAATCAATCAGATTTGTCTGACAAGACCTGCCTTCGGTGAATTCATGCTGCCTCAGATCCTGTAATCCGCTGGACTCCAGAAACCTTACTATTTTCTCTTTCAGCAGTTTTTCCAATAATTTACTCACCACCGAAGTTAAACTAACGGGCCTGTAGTTTTCAACCACATCCTTCCGCTTTTGTGTAAATGCACTACATGAGCCCCTCTCCATTCCTTTGGCACCACTCCCGACTTCAACAAGGCATTGAAAAGGTCAGTCAGTGGAGCTGCTAGAACGTCCCCAAGTTCCCTCAGTATTCTAGGGTGTATCCCATCTGGTCCCATCGCTTTGTCTACTTTAAGTTTAGTTAGTTTCTCATGAACACAGTCTTCTGAAAATTGTTCAAGATGCCCCTTGTTCTGTTCCTGTTTGCGGGTGTTTTCTGAGGTCCTGTTCCTGGTTCTTCATCTGTGAACACAGAACAGAAATGCTGTATCCTCATCAGCTTCTACATATTCTTCCCCCTCACCCTTGAATCTGACAGTACCACTTCTGACCTTCCTCTTCTCACTAACGTATCTGAAAAATGTCTTAGCCAATGCAATAAAATGAATCTTTGCTTTCCTGACTACTTTGCTAGCTTCTCTAAGTTTTTCCAAATATAGATACCTCTCTTCCTCTCTCTGTGATCTCTTGTATTTCATGAAGGCCTCCCTCTTTTTCTTCACCTTTTAAGCTACTTCTTTCGAAAGCCATAGCGGTCTCCTTTTCCTTTTACCTTTATTTACCATTTTAACAAAAATGTTGGTTGCTCTTAAAATATCCCCTTTCAGTTTTGCCCACTGTTTTTTTACATCCCCCAGCTGTTCCCATCCAGCTAACGCCTCCCTGAGGTATTGGCCCATCTTGGCAAAGTTAGTTTTCCTAAAGTCTAAGACCCTGGGGAGGAGATCGTAGAGGCAGCCGCAGGTCAGCGGAGCGGCAGGCTCTGGGCAGGACGGCCCCGACGCCCTTGGGGGCTTAAAAGCAGCTGCAGGAGCATAGAGGAGCCGGGAGGAGATCGTAGAGGCAGCCGCAGGTCAGCGGAGCAGCTGGCTCTGGGCAGGACGGCCCCGACGTCCTTGGGGTCCTTCTCCCCTTTATTTCTTCCTCCTGCTCTTCCCTGCACGAGTGAGCGTACGCGGGTGGCGCGTATTAAAGGGGCGCGTTACAAGGGGCTTTATAGGCCCCTTGGAGCACCGTTGGAGTAGTTTAAGATGCTGAAGTGGACTATCCATGGGAAAGAGGAAAAAGAAGATACCACCAGCAGTAACAGAGGTGGTGAAACCTTCTTCTGTGGTGAGTGGTCCTATGGATAGACATTTGACTTCTTTATCTGGTGCTGTTACGCTTCCCGCTGTGGGCTCCCCATTAGATGTATCTGGGAGAGCCTCCCTTAGCTCCATTGACCGTACTCCACCCCCTCCACCTATGGGATCTACTGCCTGTGGTTCTCCGTTGGGACAGAACGCTTCCGTGCCTGTGTTGAGAGTGATTAAACCAGTCTCATGGTCTCCCCCTCCGGATGCAGCCTTGGGAATGCCTGATTCCCAGGTCTCCTTGGCTGATATCTGGAGGGTGGTGACACGTACGGAGCGTACTCTGGTGTCTACAGTGACTCAGCTCTGCTCCTTTACTCATGAAGTGGTAGCAGGGCTGGCTCAGGTGGGAAACCAGGTGGAATTGCTTAGTGCTCAAGTACCTAAATGTGAAGCTTTGTGTCAGTCACTGCAAGCAGGTCAGACAGCTGTTGTGAAGGATAATTTATCGCTTAATCGTAAGTTAGAAATGTATGAGAATGTTAAATCTAAAAATATTAGATTTCTGAATTTTCCTAGGTGTCATTTGCTTTCATCAGAGATTTTATTGCGTAAATATTTTCATGAGGTATTGAAATTGTCAAATGCTGATACTATTTCCTTTTCTAAAATGTATTACCTCACAGGTCGGGGTAGTTCAGTTGGGTGGTCTGCTACTGGTTCTCAGCAGCAGTTGCCTCCTGAGCTCAATTTAACTGAATTCTTGGAGGATACTCAAGATAATATTTCTTTCCGGGATACTTTACTTGTAACATTTATTTCAGATAATGATAAGATCTCTGTATTTAAGGAATACTTTAAAAATAGAACTGTTTCCTTTTGTGGTGCCCCCATTCAATTGTTTCCGGACGTGTCTAGAGCCACGCAAGCACGGCGGAAGGCCTTTTTGGCTCTTAGGCCTCGCGTGTTGGCTTTAGGTGCTTCCTTTTTTTGTGAGATATTCTTGTAAGTGTTTAATATCTTATCAGGGGGTTAGATACGTTTTCTTTGATTCACTACAGCTAGAGAGGTTTTTTTTGTCTAGCAAGGAGGTCACGGCTTCATGAGGTTGGTTGATTGGGTGGGTTAATTGTTTTGGGCTGTTATATGGAGATTATTCTCCTTGTGATTACCTTATTTTGTATTATTTTTCTATATATTTATTGCCTCTCCTATGGTGGACTATACTGTTGTATTTGTGTTTTCTTATGATATTAATAATTCTAGATTGTTTATTTTGATTTTCTTTGATTTCTTGTAATGATGAAACATTTTGGAAATCAAATAAAAAGATTATACCTAAAAAAAAAAAAAAAAAAAAGTCTAAGACCCTCACATTTGAATGGATTCTAACAACCCTAGTCCCAATACTGAACCACACCATCTGGTGATCGCTGGATGCAAAATGATCTCCCACTATATAACATCAGAAACACTTTCACCATTGGTAAGCACCAAGTCCACTATGGCCCCTTCACGTGTGGGGTCTGTTACCAATTTCCTGAATAGTTCTCCCTGTAGAGAATCCAGGATCTCCTTACTTCTAGATGATACTGCAGCAGGAATGTGCTAATCACCATCTGGCATATTGAAATCGCCTATCAGTAGCACTTCCCCATTCATAACAATGCTGCGTATGCCTTCAATTAATTCTCTGTCCACCTCTTCCTCTTGTGAGGGAGATCTGTATGTCACAGCAATACAAATAGATTTCTCTTTCCCTCTTTCTAGTTTAACCCACAGTGCCTCCTCTCTCCCTTTTAAGCTCTGTAATTCCAAAGCTTTAATATTATTTTTTACATATAGTGCCACTCTTCCTCCCCTTCTTCCTACCCTGTCCTTTCTGAATGAAGTATAGCCTGGTATACTTACATACCAGTCATGGTTTGCTGTGAACCATGTTTCTGTAACTGCCACTAAATCGAAGTCTGCCACTCCCACTAAAGCTTCAACATCAGGGATCTTATTTCCTATGCTACGGGCATTTATACACACCACTTTCCATATGTTACCCCTTTTACCCATTTCCATAAAGGTATTTATTGTTTCACTTACCTGGGGGCTTTCTTCACCCATCCCCAACGAATCTAGTTTAAAGCCCTCTTCATTAGATTAGCCAGTCTACTACTGAAGACGCATCAACCTTTCTTGGACAGATGGACGCCATCTCTGCTCTGCAACCCTTGGAACAGCATCCCATGGTCCAGGAAACCGAAATGCTCTCAATGACACCATTCACGCAGCCATGCATTCATCTCCAGGATGCGAGCCTCATTTCAGCACTCATTATATGCAACCCTCAATGCAGTCATAATTAATGAAAATGGGCATCTCTTATGAGTCAGATTCTTCTTGCAAATAAACATGAATCTCCATGACATAGGCTCTTCATGGCTAATATCTCCTTGGGACTGGATTTAATTCCAGCTAGACTGAAGTTGGTGCTAAATAATTCACCCAGTTTTGAAGAAGACCTCATTTGATCATGGTGGCTTCAACTTGTAACTCTCCCAACACCTCGACTCCACCCATCTGCTTCACCCTTGTCAGTCCGGATTCCGTCCTGGTCACAGTGTGGAAGCCATCATGCTTCCTTTCCTTAATGACCTTCATACTGCGCACGAACGTGGTGACAGTACTTTGGCAATTTCTGTTGATCTTTGAGCAGCTTTCGATCTAGTAGACCACTCTTCTCTCCGGTTTGCGGGAGTCTGGGCTCCAGAGGATAGTATTTTGATGGTTTCACTCCTTTCTTTCCTCACAGTCCTAGGTGCACGTGGCTGATGCCTTCTCTGATCCAGTCCCACTCTACTGCAGCGTCCCTCGGGGTTCCGTTCCTGCCCCTCTCCTCTTTAATGTTTTTCTGGCTCCACTTGCCTTGTTCATTCAACAGTTTGGTCTGTCAGCATACTACTATGCTGATGACATCATCCTACTTTACTACATTCACTCGCCCCAGTCCAACCTCTCTGTTCTCAATGACTGTCTATCTAATACTGGCTCTCTGCAGACTGCATCTCAATCTCACCAAAACACTCGCAATCTGGTTTGTTCGGCGAATCCTATCTGTCGGTTGCCCTAGTCCTCGCCAACTTTACAATCCCCCTGGTTCCACAATTTGCTATCTTGGTGCGACACTGGACTCTTCACTTTCCTTCATGAGCATATTTCATTCCTCACTTGCCGGTCTTTCTTTTATCTCCACCAGATTCAAGCTATCTGTCCCCCTTCCTGTTCTCTTGAGCACTGACCACCCTTCTCCTATCCCTAGTCATGTCACAACTGGATTTCTGCAACTTTGCCTTTTCTGGCATAACTCAAACCTAATTACATCAGCTTCAACTGATATAGAACACCGCAGCCCGGATCATTACTCACACCACACGTCGGGAGCATATTACTCCAGTCCTCATTCAGCTCCACTGGCTTCCTCTCATCTACTGCATCCACTACAAAATTCTCATCCTGATCATCAATATTTGGCCAATTTGCTCCAATTTCATACCCCCACCTGTAGCCTCCACTCAATTCTTATTAATATGCTGGTCCCCCATCACCCTCTTGTGCTCATTGTCAGTCTACCCAGCACTCTGTCTTTTTCTTCCTGGCCTCCTACCTCTGGAAATCCCTCCCCTCCATACTATGTCAAGAATACTCCTTTCCCAAGTTTAAGAACCTTCTGAAAACCCACCTCTTTCAATCTGCATTTGACCTGCCTCCCACTACTCCCTTACCCTTCATAACCCCTTCCACCATTCCTGTTTCTAATGGTTTTCTTCTCTCGCTCTTTTCTCTTTTCTTTCCCTCCCACCACTCCTTTCTCTAAAGGTTCCCTTCCCTCTCTCTCTCTTCTCTTCCTTTTGTGCAACTGTGCTATCGCTGTCCTGCCATATATTGGAGTCCCTTTCCTTTCCTGGCCTTTGGCCAGTGCTTCTTATTGTACTTTATATTTGTAAATTGCCCTGGTGTCATGAAGCAGCGGTATATCAAGAAATCTAATAAAATAAACATAAGCCAAAACAGTACAGGACCTCTAAAACCAAGTGAGGATAAAGTGTCAAGGAGGAGGAGGTTGTCAACAGTATCAAAAGCAGCAGAAAGATTGAGAAGAATCAGAACTGAGTAGAGGCCTTTGGACTTAGCAAGGAACAGATCTCTGGAGACTTTGGCACGAGCCATTTCCATAGAATGAAATGGATGAAAACCAGATTGAAGTGGATCAAGAAGGGCTTGAGAGGAGAGACATTCAAGACAGCAGCAGAGAGCTACATATTCATAAATTTTGGAAATGAATTGGAGAAGGGAGATAGGTCAATAATTAGAAGGGTTTTTTGAGGAGAGGAGTGATTACAGCATGCTTGAAGGCTGCAGGAAAGGTTGCCATGGAAAGCGAAAGGTTGAGAATTATGTGAGATGAAAGGGGTGACAAGAGATGGAGGTGTGGAGATGGGTGGAGATAGGATCAGAACAGGTAATGAGTTTAGAGGAGGAAAAAAGAGGTTTCCTCAAAATAGATTTTAGAAAAGGATGAAAAGATGATAGAGGTTCAGGGGAAAAGTTGGTAATGGAGAGGGGGTGAAGAAGATTTAGTGGGAAATTGAAGAGTAATCTTATGCAGTTTGTCATGGAAATAGTCTGCTAGGGTTTGGGCAGAGAGAGGAGGAGGAATTGGAGGTGGAGGTGCCTTGAGAGAAGAAAAGAGACATCATGGGTTAGAGGCAAGACAATTAGTCAGATGGCAAATAGTTTTGTTTAGTAACTGCAATGGCTGACTGGAAAGAAGAAAGCATGGATTTGAAGTGAAGAAAGTCAGAGTGTGGGATTTGACTCAAGTGTGCTCAGCTGTGCGGCCACAGGAACATAGATAGCGGATAGTTGAAGACAACCAGGACTGAGGTGAGGTGCGCCTCACAGGATGTGGAAGGGGCAGAGCCAGGGTATCCCAAGTAAAGGCAAGAGCAGTAATATAGGAAGCTATGGCTTCATCAACAAAGTGAAAGAGAGAAGAGAAGCGACAGTAGTGGATAGTGGATCGATAGCATGAAGATTTCTAAAAAGATGTGAGATTGAGGGGGAGAGTAATGAAGTGTAAAACTTAACAGGTGATGGTCAGATAAGGGAAGAGCAGCGGTATGGAAATTAGAATGTAAACAATTACAGCAGAAAACTAGGCCAAGGCAGTGACCAAGCTGATTGGGGGCAGAAGAGTAAAACTGGAGGTTGAAAGAGGTGGAAGGGAAAGGAGTTTGGATGCATAGGGGTCAGAGAGGTTATCAGTATGAAAATTAGTCACCAAGAATAAGGGAGGGAGAAGAAGAATCCAGGAATAAGGAGAGCCAAGAGTCAAAATCGGTGAGGCAGGTAGAAAAGGACTTGTCAGAGGTCTATAGATGATAGCAATCTGGAGTGGTAGGGGATTAAAAAGACAGATGGAATGGACTTCAAAGGAGGGAAAGGAATGAAATTGAGGGGAAAAGGAGGAGTTGAAATTGGCAAGAAGGAGAAAGTAGAAACCCAACACCACCGCCGCGGCCATTGGGACAAGGAGAGTGGGAGAATTGATAGCCACCGTGGCAGAGGGCAGCAACCGAAGCAGAGTCATCAGGGAGGAGCCAGGTTTCGGTCAGAGCAAGAAGATGGAAAGTGTGAGAGAGCGAGATCATGGGTAAAAGGAAGTTTATTAGAAATTGAATGAGCATTCCATAAAGCATATGAGAAGAGAGAGGAGGAGGAAAGGAGAGGGTTGTGGATGAGATTAGGGTGTTGGAGAGAGGAACTAATATAGGAGTGAGAGAAGAGAAGGGGGACCAGGGTTGGAATTAATGTCACCAGAGGACAGAAGGAGAAAGAGTGCGAGGGAGAGGAGACAGCATGTCTGAAACAGGGATGAGTTGGTTTTATAGAGGAAGGAGAGGGATGAATGAGGAGAAGGTGAAGCTCAAGAGCTTCACTACACTCCTTCCAGTTTCCTCAGCTCTCAACTTTGAAGGTCATCTTTGACTCTACTCTCTCTTTCTGGGCACATCCAACAGATGGCTAAACCTGCCGCTTCTTTCTTTATAACATAAAAATTCATCCCTTCCTCTCTACTCAAACTTCTAAGACCCCTATCCCCACTCATTAGTCACCTCCTGCCTTGACTATTCTAACCAGCTGCACATACACGAAACAGGCTCCCTCCACGGGACAGGCTCCCGCACCGCGACAAACCCAGCTCCACATCCACGGGACAGACCCCCGCAACAGGGCGACCACCACAGATCCGGCTCCACCTCCACGGGACAGGCTCCCTCCACGGGACAGGCTCCCGCACCGCGACAGACCCAGCTCCACATCCACGGGACAGGCCCCCGCACCAAGGCGACCAACACAGATCCAGCTCCGCACACACGGGACAGGCTCCCTCCACGGGACAGGCTCCCGCACCAAGGCGTCCGCCACAGACCCAGCTCCACATCCACGGGACAGGCCCCCGCACCAAGGCGACCAACACAGATCCAGCTCCACACACACGGGACAGGCTCCCGCACCAAGGCGTCCGCCACAGATCCAGCTCCACATCCACGGGACAGGCTCCCTCCACGGGACAGGCTCCCGCACCGCATCAGATCCAGCTCCACATCCAAGGGACAGGCTCCCTCCATGGGACAGGCTCCCGCACCGCAACAGATACAACTTTACATCCCCAGGACAAGCCCCTGCAACAAGTACAGCTCTCCTCAAAAAAGCAAACAGGCGAAAACCTAAGGACACAGGCGTCGCCCTATCAGAACATCACAAGCTATCAACCTGCACACCACATACTTCCTCCCACTATACCTACTAGTCACACAACTCCTCCCACCAACTACACACCCCCACTACCCCCAAACAAACACACCATGGTACCCACCAACTGCACTGCCATATCTCGGTCCACAACACACACACAAAGAGACACTCGCAACCTCCCAAACAAAGAGACAAAACAGACACAAATCAAACCCCAACACCGGCCCTAAGGAAGCACACGTCGCAACAACCTCTTCCACAAAGAAAACATCAATTGAGCTCATAAACGCCAGATCCATCTGCAACAAGATACACACTCTGGTAGACCACATTGAAGAGCAACAGCCAGACATAATATGCATCACAGAGACATGGCTCAACCCTACCGACAGTGTACTACTCAACCAACTAGTACCGAACAACTACTCAGCATACAACTGCCCACGCACCCACAAGCGTGGAGGAGGAGTCCTAATAATAGCAAAAACAGAACTCAAGTTCAAGACACTGAATCTCACAGATACAAAGCAGTGTAACACAATTAGCATCAAGAACAAGAATATTGCAATCTGCCTAACCTACAGAGCACCCCGTGCTCCACCCGACGAACTAGCCTTCATACTCGAAGAAGCCTGTGCCATAACGTCAAACAACAAACCAGCACTACTAATCGGAGACTTCAACCTCAAGTCCGCCAATACAAAAGATGCAGAGGCCTTCCTTCAGGCAATGTCATCACTTCAATTCACACAGATAGTCAATGCACCAACACACAGACTAGGATCATCCCCAGACCTCATCTTCGCATCAAACTACCTAACTTCAAGAGACCTAATCTCTACACCCACCATCACCCCAGTACCATGGTCTGACCATTACTTAATCGAGACAAATCTGCAATCACAAGAAGACTGGACAAGCGAAAGAGCGAACTTCCCACACACACAAAGACGATTCAAGTCCTTTGACAAGGACGAATTCATCCAGGACACAATACAACACTTGAACATTGACTCAGAGGACCTGGAGGAACAAGTTTCCAACTGGAACAATGTCCTAGCTAACGCCGCCAAACCATCCGTTGACAGGACCAAGAAACAACACCACAACAAGAGACAAAACAAACCATGGTACTCAGCAAAAATACGACAGGAAAAGAGGGAGCTCAGGAAAATTGAACGGAGATGGAGAAAAAACAAAACTACTTCCGACCAACATCTTTACCTAACAAAGCAAAAACAATACAATGAACACATCAACCAATCAAAGAGAGAATTCCACACAAACCTGATAAATTCTTCCATCAACAAACCCAGAGAACTTTTCGAAATAGTAAAAACCCTGACAAAAGAACAAGCAGCAGAAAGAGAAATACAAGTGGATCCACAGATATTCGCCGACCACATCAAAGACAAATTTCACTCCACAGAGCGCACAACACCCAGTAGAACCAACAGAACGAACGTCCACCCCAAAACCTGGTGCACATTCCACTCACCCTCAAAAGAGCAGATATCAGACATCATCTCCACAATCAACACAAGCACTGCTCCTACAGACCCTTGCCCAGTGTCATGGGTCAAAGCCACCAAAGCAAGCCTCATACCAAACATTCATAAAATGGTACACAACTCACTCACTCAAGGACTCATGCCACAGCAATTAAAGCTTGCCTCAGTAAGACCAATCACAAAGAAAACTTCTCTCGACAAAAAGGACCCAGCAGCATACCGACCAATCTCCAGCATACCCTTCCTCGCAAAAATAATCGAAAAGACGGTTCAACTACAACTTCAGGAACACATTGACGAACACGGAACTCTCGACGACAACCAACACGGATTTCGTCCCAATCATGGAGTCGAAACTCTCCTGATCTACCTCTTCGACAGCATCATAAGAATAATTGACGACATCAGGAATGGAATTATAATGATCTTCATCGACATCTCCTCAGCGTTCGACACAGTTGATCACAATATACTCCTGGAGAGACTGAAGAACACTGGTATACACGGTACCACTCTAAAATGGTTCCACTCGTACCTAACAGAAAGACAGCTACAGGTCAAGGTGGGACAGGACACCTCCCGGCCCATAAACGTCCAACAAGGAGTACCACAAGGATCCGCACTCTCAGCACTCCTTTTTAACATCTACATCCAACCAATATGCAACATTATGAAAGAGAACAACATCCAATACACAATATACGCAGACGATATAATGGTATACTCCCCGATATCAATCGAAAACCCGGACTTCTCTAAGATAGCAGACTGCCTTACCCAAATGGCGAAGTGGTGCCAAAACAACAATCTAGCTATAAACTACAAGACTGAAGCTTTAATCATCACTCGAAACCAAAGCTTCACACACCCGCCAAACATAAAGATACAAAGCACCACGATACCGATAAGATCGGAGGTGAGATACCTTGGGGTTACTCTGGACAGTAAACTCAACCTCAAACCACACATAGACAAAACAATCCAAAAAGCATATTACAGGATGCGAATCATCAGGAGACTGAAACCACTCCTCGCTCCAGAACACTTCCGTACAGTCTGTCAAGCACTGATAACCCCAATACTGGACTTCTGCAATCCGATATACCTCGGACTACCAAAACAAGCTCTCAAACCACTACAGCTGGCACAAAACACTGCAGCTCGAATCATATCCGGAGCCGCAAGGCAGGAGCACATCACACCTACACTAAAGGACTTACACTGGCTCCCAATCATTGCTCGCATCAGATACAAGACTATCATAAACCTATTTAAGATAAAAGAACACACATCAGCCAACAGCCTCCACCTGCTCATACAACCGGAAACCAGCGCACGTCCCAGAAGAAGTCAAACACGCAACCGAGTCAGCACCCCAAATGAGTACAAGCACACACGCAAGGACACAACAGACAGAGCTCTCTCCATGGCTGCTCCAACAATATGGAACAATCTACCGGACGATCTAAGGGCAACTCCAGACCTCAAAGACTTCAGAAAACAACTGAAAACCATGCTGTTCATAGAGCACTATGGTCACATCACATAACCTAAGAGAATGGATAACAGCACTCCAATCCTCCCAAACAACTGAATATATATAAAATATGATTCTAGCACCACTGTAAATAGCCCACCCTGTATATAGCTCAAACAAATCAAGCACCCAACACATCCCTCACACAACTAAGTTTTATCCTCACTGCATGTACAACACACACACTTTACCTGATTGCTTGCTGTGATGCCACCTTGATTATTAAGATAAGGCGGTTTAGAAATACTGTTAAATAAATAAATAAATAAAAAACCTGCTCCTCACTGGTCTCCTTCTGAATCATTTTTCTCCCCTTCAGTCTCTTCAGATCTCAGCTGCTCAACTGTAACTCTTCTCAAGTCACTTCACTGGCCCCCATCAGTTTCCGCATCTAGTCCAAACCTTTCCTACTGACCTAAAAGTGCATTCATTCTGTGCCTCCTCACTACCTTTCCTCTTACTAAATTTGACTCTACACCCCTCCTTGGAAGCTCTGCTCCTCTGTCAAATCCATTTTATCTGTGCCCTTCTCTGCTACTGCCAATTCCAGACTACATTCATTCCATCTTGCTCTATATGCCTGGAAGAAACTACCTGAGTCTGTGTGTCAGGCCCCTGGTCTAGCCCTATTCAAATCCAGGCTAATAAAACACCTCTTTGAAGCCACTTTTGGATCCTAATGCTCCTCACTCTCTTGTCCACTACTTATGCATATCTTTCCATACTCTAGTCCCCAGTTTCACTATATGTTTTATCTTATTTGGATTGTAAGCTCTGATGAGCAGGGCCTGTCTTACATCTATATGTGCATCACTGCGTACGTTTTGCAGCGCTCTACAAATTAGTAGTAATAGTAGTTGCCCATATAGAGCCATACTGTAGTATACAGCAAGATCTCCACGTCAGATCTTTCCTGCTGTGGGTTCTAGTGGCAGTCCCCTTGTTAACTGCTGTCGAGTTGGTGTCAACTCATGGCGACCCTCTAGATAGTTGTCCTAAATTGTGTTCGGTCTTCAGTCAGGCAGCTCATTGTTGACAGACTGGTACCTGTAGCTGCTGTTATTGTATCGATCCATCTCATTGCTGGCCTTCCTCTTTTGCGTTGACCTTCTATCTTGCCAAGCATGATGTCTTTCTCTAATGATCTCTCTCTTCGCATGATGTCCAAAGTATGAAAGTCAAAGTCTTGACATCTGAGCTTCTAAAGAAAGCTTAGGTTTGATCTCTTCTAGTACTGACTGGTTTGTTCTTTGGGCAGTCCATGGTATACATAGTATTCGCCACCAGCACCATAATTCAAAGGTATCAATTTTCTTTGTCTCTTTTTCACCGTCCAGCTTTCACATCCATATGTTACTGAAAATACCATGGCTTGAACAAGTCGAATCTTTGTATGGAGAGAGACATCTCTACTCTTGAGAATCTTGTCTAGGTCTTTCATAGCCATTCGGCCAAGAGCAATGTGTCGTCGGATTTCTTGACTGCTTGTTGCTTCTTTATTGATAGTTGATTCAAGTAGGTTAAAGTTGTCCACCATTTCAATTTCTTCTCCTTCAATGATGAACTTGTTGATTTTGCCAGTTGTCATGATCTTTGTCTTCTTTACAATAAGGTGCAGGCCCATTTTGAGACTGTTCTTTGATTGTGAGAAGCAAATGTTTCAGATCATCTTCACTTTCAGCCAGTAATGTGGTATCAGCATAGCGAAGGTTGTTGAGTCTTCCACCAGTCTTCACACCTCTGTTGTCTTCATACAATCCTGCTTCTCTGATGATTTGTTCTGCATATAAATTAAACAGGTATGGGGAAAGTATGCAGCCTTGTCTTGTGGAGGTGTAATTGAATGAAGAATTTTTCACATATGTATGTACAGTATATTCATGTAAAATATCTCATAAAATAGCCCCACGCATACAAGCGCATGTCATGGCAAGAACCTGTGTACTTATACGTGACTTTGGTGTAAGCATGTTCAGTGGTGGAGTTTGAGCGGAGCACAGGCAGAGTCACACTTTATGCACATACTGGATAAAGTACGCATGACTGTGCTTATTGTGCATGTATACATTTACACCTATTCTTGAGTTGGTATAAAGTTAAAACAAATTCATAGTAGCTGTAGTCTCTGCAGCATTTGTACTGGTATTTTATAAAGACGCATAACCGCCTATGTGTCTTTATAAAATAGGCACCCATTTACCCTGCTCACATAGGCAATCTTTGATAGTTTGTGTAAGGAGCAGTTCTTAAAGGTCAGCCATTAAAGCATTTTCAATATATCACCTAAATATATTTGAATTCCAATCTAAACTTGATCAGAGGATGTTACTGCAGTGAATTACACATCTAAACTTGACCCACCTGTTGCTGCAGTGTTTTATTATTTTAATTAAACTGTGAAATATGCACAAGCAAATGTTTTTTTTTCTGTTGATATTTGTAAGCTGAAAATTTTGTTTCCATATTGTCCTGCTAGACTAGTCCAGACAAGTGGATTGTGTTCCCCTACCAGCAGATTGGTGGAGACAAAGAACCAATGGAAAGCTCAGGTTCAATGACATCACTCCCATGTCTCTATGCGTCTCAGCCACCAGAGGTCTCTTCAGTATTCTTTTGTCTCCATTTCCACTCTGAAGAAAATCTGAATAATTAAGAGGAAAAGATTGATTTAAATGCTCGTGAATAACCACCTTGAGGGTGACTCTCTCACTTGAATGCGACATAGAAGGCTCCACTAGATTGTGGTCTTTACAGTAGCCATAGGAGGAGTGAAAATTGGTTCAGCTCCATGCTCTTATCAAGATAAGAGCCTGTTGAGCAGCCAGAAAATTAGAGGGATTTGTAAGAGTTCAGCAGCCTCACACAACCTCAACGCCCCCTCCCTCCTGCTCTGTCCCCTTTGCTCTCTCTCAGATTGCAGAAGGCTCTCAGAGGAATCTGCCTCAAGCCACCTTAAACGCAGTACCTGCAAAGCAAAAGAAACCGTTTCAAGGGAGTAGAGCTGAGCCCAGCACAGGTTATCTGCTGGGGGCTCTCGCGGGAGGGGGGGTGGAGGGGGCAAGGGTAAGTACCAAGGCTTGATCTCGTCATTGTCCTTGTTGAGGACTCCTGATTCGGTCTGTCTGGGTGCAATTCTGGGTGGACCGCTGGCAACCATTGGTGTGGTGTAGGGGTTTCCCACATTTTTCCTGCATGCATTAGTAGCATCTTTACTTTTGTGCACCTGGCAGTCGCCCAGTCCATGTACATGTTCTGCCCAAGTGGCTCCAATGCATGTTCCTACCCAAGCACCTGTAACGCGCATTACTGTGTAAGTGCTGTTCACGTGTGCCTTCTGGGCTGCTGTGGCCTTAACATGCACTAGTGTCATACTTGCCTTAACTCTCTAGTCTTCCAGGAAACGTTGTTTGGCCTGTGGCAAACGAGGTGCCTCATGTCCGACTTCTGGACTCTGCTCTTCTTTCATGGTAGCTTCTGAGTCCTCCCTGGAGGACTTGCTCCTCCTCTCTCAGCCGGTTGGTACAGTTAATCCAACCTTGCCTGCCTTAGGGCAGGAGGTGGCGGATGGTGCTGTTGGTAAGGATAACCAGCCAGCTGGAGATTCCAGCAACTGTGCTGTGGGCTGCTCCCCGTCTTCTAGGGGATCAGCAGTGGCTGTCTCCCTTGTGTAGGGCGGGGGTCCTTTCAGCGAGGGTGGTTTCCAGAGTTCAGCTTGTCTTCCCTAGAATTCTTTTCCTTTATACAGCAGATCTGGTCATTCTGGTGTGGAAATTCAGAACCTGCAGACTCTGGGTTCCCCCGAGGGGCAGGCTGAGAGTTGAAGCCCTGTTCAATTGCCTATGGCTAAGCATTCATGGCGAAGGGCTCCCCCTGGAGATGGGGATCAGCTGGGATATGTCTGAGATGTATTTATTTATTTAACTAGGCTTATATACCGCTTTTCTACAAGTCAAAGCGGTGTACGTTCAGGTACTGTGTTTATATTTTCCTTGTCCCCGAAGGGCTCACAATTTGTTTTTGTACCTGCGATAATGGAGGGTTAATGGCTTGCCCAGATTTGGACTGTGACTTGAATTCAGATGTCTCTGTTCTGGACTGTGATGTGGATGAAGAAGTATTCTTACTTTCGGAGGATTGTGAAGAGGCTGGTCTTACTCTCCTGTTCTGGAAGGAGGAGCTGGTGGCACCTTGAACTTGGCAGATGCTCCAGGCACAGAGCAGGAACCAAAGGTACATCCATTCTGCAAGGGGTGCAGAAATCCATTACTCTCGTCTTGTTCCAGGAGGTGATAAAGGACATGATTGGGTTGGAGTGGGATTCCCAAAACTCACTGCCTAAGGGGCTAAGAGTATATAAGATGTACACTCGCCTGGGTGTATAAGATGTACGTTGTTTGATTTGCTATTCCCAAGCTGGATGTGCAGGTCACAGCGGTTATCAGGTTGGACCATCATTCCTGTGGAAGGTGAATGGGCCTTAAAGGATACTCTGGACCGAAAGGTGGATTTGTTGGTGAAGAACCAATTCACTGTTGCAGCTGTTATTCTTCAGCATGGCACCTTGAATATTGTGTGCAATTCTGGTCGCCGTATCTTAAAAAGGATATAGCATTATTATAAAAAGTACAGAGAAGAGCCATCAAAATATTAAAGGGGATGGAAGGATACCCCTATGAAGAGAGGCCAAAAAGGTTAGGGCTCTTCAGCCTGGAAAAGAGATGGCTGAGGGGAGATATGATAGAGGTCTATAAATTAATGAATGTAGTGGAATGGGTAAACGTAGATCGATTGTTTATGCCATCAAAATATAGAAAGACTAGGGGACATGCAATGAAGCTACCGGGTAACTTATTTAAGACTAATAAGAGAAAATATTTTTTCACTCAACATGTAATCAAACTCTGCAATTCGTTACCAGAGGATGTTGTAAATGCTGTTCATGTAGCAGGGTTTAATAAAGTTTTGGACAAGTTCCTGGAGGAAAGGTCCCTTAACCGTTATTAAAGGGGACCCGGGATATCCACTGCTTGCCCCAATACAAGCATAGTGGAAACTGTGTCTTTTAGGGAAACTGCTAGATACTTGTGACCTAGATTGCCCGCTGTTGGAAACCGGATACTGGGCTTGATGGACCTTGGTCTGCCCAGTATGGCATATCTTATGTTTGTAATTTGTTCCACAAGGCAGATTTCAGAGCTGTAGGCCGTTTTGCAGAGATAATGAAGGATAAGGATCTTCGGCTTGTGGATAACCAGAGGGTGCTTCTCTGATACTTGGAGGTTACAAATTCTTTTTGTACAGTAAATCAGACCATTTTTTAGTGCTGTTTGCTGGCTAAATCTACATTGGTTCTCCCGTGATAGTACTCCCCCCCCCCCCCTGGTTTCTCCCTCCTTTTCTGGTTCACCCATCCCCTTAGTCTCTTCCTTTTGCTACCTGGGAGTCCTCTTTGACCCCAGTTTGACCTTTCGGGATCATATTGCTTATGTTTCAAAGACCTCATTTTTCTTTCTTCGTCAGATTCGTGCTATCAGGCCTTTTCTTTCTGCACAGGCACTTTCTACCCTTCTGTCACTTCCCGCATCGACTTCTGTAACTCAATCCTAGCCGGTCTCCCTGCCACGCAACTTCACCATCTCCAACACATCCAAAATACTGCTGCCCGACTCATTTTTCACTCCTCCATGCGCGATCGCATCACTCCTCTTCTTAACCGTTTTCACTGGCTCCCCATCAAATTCCGCATTTACTTTAAAATCCTGGTGCTCCTCCACCGTGCTCTTTACACCCACTCCCCTCATTATTTGGCGGACCTTGTCCATTTTCATACTCCAGCTCGCTCCCTGCGCTCCCTCCATCTTAACCGCTTGCATCTTCCCTCACCCACCTGGGCTCGCCTCCAATCCACCCGCTCTTCTGCGTTGTTCTTCCTTGCCCTCGCCCTATGGAACTCTCTGCCCTCCTCTATTCGACTTGAGCAGGAACACGCTACCTTTAAGAACAGTCTCAAAACCCACCTCTTTGCCCTTGCCTTTGACCTCCCTGATCCCCTTGTGTGACCCTGTCTTCCCTCTTCTTCTCTCTCCCTCCTCCCTATTGTCCTGTCGTATGCATCTGTTAGGTTTGCTTTCCTATCCGCCATTGTAATTTCTTTTTCTTCTTTCTTTGCCTTATGGTATTTCTTTGATTTGAACTGTGTGAACCGCTATGATGATTTTCGTTTAGCAGTATATTAAGCTAATAAACATAAACATTCTGCATATTTGTTGAAGAACCTGTTGGTTCTGGAGGGTTTGCATGCCCATTCCACCCGAGCGCAAGCCCCTGCAGACATTTGTTGGGCGACTATGTAAGCATCACTTTCCACTTTTGTCAAGCATTACCACAGGCCTTGATAAATTTTGTTTGGAATTGGGAGCCTGGCCAAAATTTTAGGAGCCAGTGGCCATGACCCCTTTGTGCCCCCCCACCACCCCCCACCCCCATCTCCATTGCCTCCATTCTCTACTGATGTCCCTTCATTTGCAGTCTCATATGTCTGGAGAGGGTGGAAGACTTTGTAGAGAGATGATAAAAAGTGTCTTATGATAGCAGGGTCTGGTGTATGATAGGAAGGGTCATGTGTGTGTGGTGCAACGGTGATTTGTCTGTGCATGGAATATGGCAGTGGGTGCCTGTGTGTTAGTGGTATGCAGGGCTGCAGTGAATGTGTGTATGCTGAAGTGCTGGGGAGCCTAGGTGTGTATATGGTGCAGAGGGTGGAGTGCCAGTGTGTGCGTGTTTTATGTGGTACCTTGTGTGTGTGTCTGTCCTGTGGAGGTGGGGTGACTGCGTGTGCTCATGCAGTATAGGGATGGGGTGCTTGTGTGTGTTCAGAGGAGGGGAAATGCATCTTTTTGACATATACAGATTGTATCCTTTTGTCCACAAACACCTTGCACTCTTTCCCTCCAACTTTCAACACTCCCCACGCTCTTCTTTTTTGAGATTCTCACACCTTCTCCCTCCCTCCCTATCACTCTCATCCCTGCCCACGATTCCCCCCATCCTCCTTCCTTTTTTCTGGTAAGATACTGCCCCCTTAAATTTTAGCAGCCTCACTCCCTTATCTATTTTTTTTAATTGTTTTTTCAGAGTCCCTGGACAGGCTGTTCTCTTCTGCTTTCGGGAGATTTGGATCCACAAGGTCAGAACAGTAGTGTAAAGCAGCAGTCTGCCCGCAAGGATCTGATCTCCCTTGGGCAAGCAGCAGGGGTGTTTGCGCGATTATGACTCTCTCCTCTTCATCTGCCCACAGGAGATTGGATCCTCATGGGCAGCCTGCTGCTTTGCAAGCTGCAATCAGTCTTCTCCTGCTATTCTGCCCGCAGGCGATTCAATCTCCTCAGGCAGCCTGCTGCCTTGCAAGCCGCAATCGGGGCCTTACCTTACTGCTCTGCCCATGGGGATCTGATCTCCCGCAGGCAGATAGCAGGGATCTTTACCGCAATGGTGGCTCTTTTCTCCCCCTGCCTGTGGGGGATGGGAGATTGGATCCCAGCAGGCAAACAGGAAGGAGTCTGCTAACAGATTTTTGTTTTTCAAAAGTAGTGGGGAGGATAGATCAAAATCCCAGGCGCCAGATGCAAATTTCTGGTCACCATGATAACCTGGCGCCTGGGATTTATTGAGTCCTCCATTACCGCTTGGATGTCCATGCTCGGGTGGACGTGGCCTTTGACTCTTAAGGTTTTGCGAGCTTCTATGTTTTCTTCCTGCCCAGTGGAGGCGTAGCTCGGTACATAACACTTATCTGGACTGGTCCATCAGGACAATATGGAAAGTAAAATGTCCTTTCCTTGAGTCCTCCTACTCCAGTCCATGGTCTGCCCCCTAGTATTGTGTTTGCTCTATTCTTCTACAGCGGTATCCCGGGGTCCGCTATTATTTATTTTCTTGGCTCTGCAGGTCCATCTTCTGACAGCCTTCTGTTTATGCTTCCCTGTACATAGTTCTATCTCCAGGAACAAGCAGGAATGAGTCTTCACATATGGGTATGTCGGTACCGACTAAGCCTGCGCGGGAACGCTCCCCAGCATCCAAAAAAGAAAGCTTTTGAGAGCATCCCACGCGCATGCGCGCTGCCTTCCCGCCCATTCACTTCCCTCATCAGTTTTTCAGTTTTCCGCGGAGCCGGCAGGACGTATTCCTGTCACCGCAGAAAATTCTTCTTTTTATTCTTAGTTTTTTGTGGTCGCGTCTGCCTTCCCTCGACGCCACCGGTACTGCCGGTGTTTTTCTTTCTTTTCTAAAGAATTTCTAATTTTTCTTCAGAAATTTTCCTGTTTTTAGTGTCTGACACTTTCTAGGCCACTAGGCCTCTATTTTTCCATCATGGAAAAGCGAGCCACTACCCTTAAGGAATGCTCAAAGTGTGGCGGTACAGATATGTTTTCAGATACCCATACTTGGTGTCTAAAATGTTAGGGTCCTGACCATTGCTCACTGGAGTGTCTTTCCTGCTGGAACTCAAACAGAAAAAGTCTTCAAAATCGAGTACAACTCGATACCCGGTTCACATCGCACTCGATGTCACTAGCTAGAATATCTCCACAGGATCAGGTAAGCAAACAAAAGTCTGTAAAGACTAGCCAGTCCTCAAGTGGTAGATCTTCTTCCCAGTATCGAGATGGCTCTGGCCTTGCCCTCGAGGACATATTGGCAATAAAGCCCCGGCGGGAGGCTTCAGGTTGTTCCCGTGGTTCTTACCTCAATGAACATACCTGCGCCATGCTCAGTGGTTGTGGCCGCTTCGAGCGGTACCGACACCTCAGCATCAGCTATGGTGATGGATGAAACACTCCTCACCGATGATCGCAGTCTAGTGCTCTCAGTTACTTCGGTACCGCTAGAGTTGCTGCAGACCGATCTTCCAGTATCAGTATCTGCTTCGGTACCGGTATCGACATGGGCATCGGTGTCGGTACCGTCCATGCTTACTTCGACAGACTCGCTTCCTTCGATGCCGAGCCTGGAATCGATCTCTTGCATTGATGATTCGGTACCGACTCGTCTCGGTACCGACCTCGGGCGGTACCGAAGACATTACTTTAAGGAAAATCCGATGCTTCACCCTTTCAGGTCTTCCAATCCCAATGACTGGGATGAATCCATCGGTACCAAGGCTGAATCTTTAACAAGTCTAGCCTTTACCCCTCATTTTAGAGGGTCCTCTGGGGAGATTTCTTTTCAAGCTTTTCTGCTTGATATGGCAAAGTTACTTGCCATTTCTATACCTGGTAAGGAATCCTTCCCAGGGGATTCAGAGATCCTGCAATCCCCCTGGATTCCAAAGAAGGTCATCATGCTTCCTTTGCATCAGATCTTACAAGATTTACTTTTCAGAATGTGGGAAACTCCTTTAACGGTATCACCACATTCTAAGACACTTGACTCCATGTACAAAGTGCCACCTTCTCCAGGTTTTCAAAAGACTCAACTTCCTCATCATTCTATTGTTGTAGAATCAGCAATGAGGCGTATTAAGAGTACAAAGAAGCACTCTTCTTATCCGCCAGGTCGTGAGTCTAGAACTTTAGATGCCTTTCAGCAAGAATTATCTCATATATTTTCTATATGGGATTATCTCTTGAAGAGGTCACAAAGAACTTAGTTTTTGAACCCTTTTCTTCAAGAACATAAAAGAGCAGACTTTTCCATATTAGTCAGTCATGCTCAAAATGTCTCTAAATTCCTTAATCGTGCTTCCCTGGACTGTTTTGAGTCTATTAGCAGAATATCTGCTATAGCCATAGGAGCACGACGCATAGCCTGGCTCCAAGCTTCAGACTTGGACAAATGGGTACAAGAAAAGCTGGGAAATACTCCTTGTACTGGTGAAAATCTCGTTAACAAGGATGCTTTATTTCAAGCTAAGCAGTTAAACACTGATATTGTTACTTTCAGAGGATTGTCAAAATTTTCCTCTACCCCAGCTACTAAAAAATCTCCTAACACTCTATTCCCCTAGGGGGAAAAAGTTTTATTCATCTTCTACCCATCATGCAGATGTTTCCAAAGAAGGGCAACATCATACCAGGCTAAGAAAACCAAAGTCTCAACAGGCTCAGCAAACTCAGCAGTCGCAGGGTTTCTGATTTTTTATTTCATTAAATCTTTTTTCCTGTTGAGTTTCAGAACCACTACTTCTTAACTACAGAAGCATTTGTAGTTCTTCTCATCCTTAAGAAGTCAGTAATACACTGCCTTAATCCTCTACTTTAGGCATGAATCTCTTGCTAAGGGCAATCCATCCTTTCAGCTCTTACAGCTATTGAGGATAATCATGCCCACAGGTAACAAGTTTCTCCTCTACTTTCAAATTAAACAGAGGAGTTACAACTACTTACAAGGTATGCTATGCCCTTCACCTTGGCAGTTGTCCTGTACGAGGATATCTTATACTTTTGACTGCAGGGGAGCTTTACCCTTTTCAGGGACTACCAAATTGTCAACTAAGAGGGATAGAAGTAATACAGAGTTGGGAAGATTTACATTTTCAATCTAAGAGTGATATTATTTCACTGGAGGGCTTACCTTTTTAAGCCTTAGGATTGTCCTCAATACCTACTCCAGTAAGTAATTTCCATACAGAGTTTCTCCCCTCTGCAGTCTTTTAAGACAGCTTATCAGACCATAATTGAGAGTTAGTCACTTCTAATTCTGTCTGTCGGTCCTTGTCCAATCTATAGAACCTATCCTCTTTTGCTGCCTTAATAACACATAATTCCAAGAGAGGTTCCAAAACCTACTTGGACAATTTATTGTTGCAGGCAACCAGCCTGTCTGCTATTCTTAGCCATCCTCAATTCTTTGGCTCCCACAGAATAGATTAGGTTGCACACTGGTAATTAAACAACCAGTTCTCACCTGGGCAACCTACAACATGCTCTCTGCAATTCTACAAAAAGCTCTGCAACTATGGGCCTTTGCCAGAGAGCGTCAGAGCCATTCCTGGTGGGTAGCTTCCAGATGGTTGAAAGGCTTGCCCAGTCATGCTCCCACATGACCGGTTTTTTCCTACCTTTACCATCTTACTTAAAATTTCCTTTTAGGGAAAATGAACCAGGGCTTAGATCACGTGAAAGCATAAAGAATTGCTTAATTCCCTGAGTTGTTCCACATCTCCAGTGGAACTTTTTCAACAGGGATGCATTTCTTTTCACTGCAGTCGGTCCTTGTCTAGTGCATTCCTTCTAAATCCCAATATTTCATTGGAGCTTATGCTGAACAAAGAACACATTATACTCATATTGCCCTCATAGATGGGCAAATATGGTATTCCCTTTTATTGCGTCTTTTTCTCCACACTGAAGTTATAGAAGGATCCAGACTTCTCGTCTTAAGACCAAGTTTTTCTCTGCACCCCTTCACGTAGATCTCCATTTCTGGTTATTCAAAGTCTAGAATTTTAAAGAGATCTAGACCTATCCTTCTGACTAGGAAAATTCCACTGGTTTCCATGTAACCTTCTTCATGGTTCTCCACGTATAACCAGTAAAGGGGTTCTCTGTCCATATTTTCAAGCAGGTCTTACACCTTCTTGTTATTAAGTGAGTCTCTTTATTTATATATATATATATATTAATCATCTACTATCATTAAAATCATCTCTAATACCTGAAGATTGGAGGATCGCCAATGTAACACCAATTTTTAAAAAGGGTTCCAGGGGTGATCCGGGAAACTACAGACTGGTGAGCCTGACATCAGTACCGGGAAAAATGGTAGAAACCATCATAAAGAATAAAATTACTCAGCATGTAGATAGTCATGACCTAATGGGAGACAGCCAACATGGCTTTAGACAAGGAAGATCTTGTCTTACTTATCTGTTATGTTTTTTTGAAGGAGTGAATAATCAGGTGGACAAAGGTGAGTCGGTTGATATTGTGTATCTCGACTTTCAGAAAGCCTTTGACAAAGTCTCTCATGAGAGACTTTTGGCAAAACTAAAGAGTCATGGGATAGGAGGCAGTGTACTATTGTGGATCAGGAACTGGTTAAAAGATAGAAAGCAGAGGGTAGGGCTAAATGGTCAATTTTCCCAATGGAGAAAGGTGAATAGTGCTGCACCCCAGGGATCTGTGCTGGGTCCGCTGCTTTTTGACATATTCATAAATGACCTGGAAAGTGGAATAACGAGTGACGTTATCAAATTTGCAGATGACACAAAACTATTTAAAGTTGTTAAAACCCAAGAGGATTGTGGAAAATTGCAAGAGGATCTTGATAAATTGGAAGACTGGGCATCAAAATGGCAGATGAAATTTAATGTGGACAAGTGCAAAGTTATGCACCTAGGGAAGAACAACTCAAACTATGGTTACACGATGCAAGGTTCCACATTAGGAACCACCACCCAGGAAAAAGATTTAGGCGTCATTGTGGATACCATGTTAAAACCCTCGGCCCAGTGTGCAGCGGCGGCCAAGAGAGCAAATAGAATGCTAGGTATGATAAGGAAAGGAATGGAAAATAAAACAAAAGATATTATTATGCCTCTATATCGTTCCATGGTGAGACCGCTCCTTGAATATTGTGTGCAATTCAAGTCACCGTATCTTAAAAAGGATATAGCGATTTTAGAAAAGGTTCAGAGAAGAGCCACCAAAATGGTAAAGGGGATGGAAGGATACTCCTATGAAGAAAGGCTAAAAAGGTTAGAGCTCTTTAACCTGGAAAAGAGACGGCTGAGGGGAGATAGGATAGAAGTCTATAAATTAATGAATGGAGTGGAACGGGTAAGCGTAGATCGATTGTTTACCTTATCAGAATATAGAAAGACTAGGGGGCATGCAATGAAGCTACAGGGTAAACTATTTAAGACTAATAAAAGAAAATATTTTTTCACTCAACGTTTAATCAAACTCTGGAATTTGTTACCAGAGGATGTAGTAAAGGCTGTTAGTGTAGCTGGGTTTAAAAAAGGTTTGGACAAGTTCCTGGAGGAAAGGTCCATAAACCATTATTAAGAAGGGACCCAGGATATCAATGCTTGAACCAATACAAGTATTGTGGAACCTGTGTCCCTTGGGGAACTGCTAGGTACATATGACCTAGATTGGCCACTTTTGGAAACAGAATACTGGGCTTGATGGACCTTGGTCTGACCCAGTATGGCATATCTTATGTTCTTATGACCTCTGCCTGTATTGTGAAATTTATTTCTTCTACTTCACAGTAAGGTATTTTCTTTGAGGTTAATGTACTGGTTTCCTAGCACCAGACCATTACTCTCAACAAATACTTTCGCAATATTTTTGACTAAGGTCCACATTAGAAAATTGGAATCCAATTTTCACTAACATTTCTGATCTACACAAGGACTCCTCTCCAGACGCCTTATTTAGTCAAGCTGTTCCACAGCACACCCTTCGCACTTCAACTCCTACCCTACATCCCTTGGATGCCTCAGGTTCTGGCCCATCGACTAGATTTGCAACATGCTGGGACCTCCTCCAGGCATCTTAGCTTGGGAGTCCCCATATGTGAAGACTCATTCCTGCTTGTTCCTGGAGATAGCACAGTTACTTACCTGTAACAGGTGATCTCTGGGAACAGCAGGAATAAGTCTTCACAACCCACCCACCTCCCCTAGGAGTTGTTTCTCTCTCTCTCTCATTTGTCTACTTCCCTCCTTCGGTCTCTGCTACAAACCCAACTGATTAAAGGGAAGTGAATGGGCGGGAAGGCAGCGCTCATGCGCGTGGGATGCTCCCAAAAGCTTTCTTGTTTGGACGCTGGAGAGCATTCCCGCGCAGGCTCCGTCAGTACCGACGTACCCGTATGTGAAGACTTATTTCTGCTGTTCCCAGAGATCACCTGTTACAGGTAAGTAACTGTGCTTTACTGTTTGATTACTCATTATTGCCCACGTTGAGGTTGTGTGAGGCTTGCCATGTTCTCCCATATGCTTTGGATGGATATTTTTTTTATTTAACAAATTTTTGATATACCGTTTTTCTACAAGTTAATACAATTGACAGGTTGAATGGAACATAAAAAACAATTTACAATAAACATTAAGAACATTTCACAACAAAGAAAACATTTCATAAAGAAATACGAACATTTTTTTAAAGCTCAATGCATTCGCGCAAAGACATGTGGAAAAAAAACTATGTACAGTGGGGGGGTAGGGGTTGTAGTTTTATGGGGGAGGGGTGGGGGATGATGTGATTGTCCTGATCTGTAATTGGTGGATGTCTGCTGTCAAAGTGCTTCAGGACGAGGTGGGTCTTGAGGAGTTTGCAAAAGTCTATGGTTGATTTGATACTTCGAATTGAGAGGGATAGTGAATTCCAGAGGATGGGGCATACAGAAAGAATGCTCTTATTCTTGTGCTTTGTTCACAATTGTGAGTCTGTGGTGGGAGACTGAGGAGGTTTTTGGTGCTCTCCCTTCTTGGACTGTCGAAGTTCAAGGTGTGAATGTTTGTTGGTGCTCTAAAAATTGTTTGTCTAGGGTTTTGTGAATGATGGTTAGACTTTGTATTGTATTTTTGAGCTGATAGGGAACCAGTGGAGGTGTTTGAGGATAGGAGTGATGTGGGTTTGCCTTGAGGCTTGTAAGATGATTCGATCAACAGCATTCTAGGCGACTTGTAATGGGAGGAGTGCGAACTTAGGTAGACCTTGGTAAATGGAATTACAGTAGTCAAATAAAGGTATGATGGTGGCTTCTGTGGCTGAGGCTGATAGGCATGGGAGTGATGTCATTGAAACCTGGGCTTTTCATTGGTCCTTTGTCTTCACCAATTTTCTGGTAGGGGAACACAAACCACTTGTATAGACTGGTCTAGCAGGACTCAAGGAAAGGACATTATCAGGTAAGTAAAATGTCATCTTGTGTATTGAGTACACTGTTTTGCTTTATTACAAAAGGTTGCTTTATGTATTTTTTATCCTCTATTTCAGGGCCTGACTATATTAAACAGAAGTTTCAGGATGTTTTAGAAGTCAAAGAAAGCCACGAGAAGAAGGTTCCAGAAAAAACACCATCCCCAAAAGAATCTCCTCATTTTTATAGAAAAGGCACTACACCCCCACACACCCCTGAAGAAAAACGGAAACATGCTACTTCCTCCTCTCCTACTCTCATGAAAACACAAAACTCTGTAACAGGAGCGACGGTACTCAATACGGAAGGGAGCTCATCGGGTGAAAACCTTACATCAACTGTGAACAAGCCTCTGCCTTACAAAACACCCATGACAGAGGAGGCAACTGTGAAACCTCAGCCAAAGTCATTAGCTAGCCACAATCCCAGCAGCCCTGGGAATGGAGAGCTGCATACTCAGTATCATGGCTACTACGTGAAAACAAATGCAGTTGTCCCTCATATGGGACTGTATGATGACGAGCCTGAAGAACTGAATCCACCATCTTCAGCACTTACACGGATGCCACCAGCTCAGAAACAAAGTCCCAGAAAATCTCCGATGAAGCTGGATGCCAAAGAAAGCAAATCTGAACCAAAAGTTAAGAAACCAGAACTAGCATCACCAAAAAATCAAGGGAATAGTGAATCACATTTTTCCGTGGAACATGAAGTTAATTCGGTAGGTACTATATAACCATATTTCTTATAGGGCCATCATTGAGAATAACGAAGGAATACTTTATCATCCAAGAAGGTAATACTGTAAATACAATGTAGATAGTTTCCCCAGTTGTTTCCATGTTGATCTCCCTGTTTATTGTAAAGTTTACAACTCAGAATGCCTGTGTTGTATAGTTGACGTTGAATGTAAACCGCACTGATCGGAAAAGCGCGGTATAGAAGAACTGTTAAATAAATAAATAAAATAAATAAGGTAATATTGGTGTACTTAAAACAAATTAAGTTCAGAATTTAGGATGCATGGTAAAGTAGATACTGTACCTTTTTAAAATGTATTCTCTTCTAGCAGATAGATCTATGCTTTCTTTATGCAGTTTTTATACTTAAAAGCTGGTGCCTCCTTATAAAATTACCCTCTCAGTGCTGTATAGTGAAAAGTAATTTATTTTTAGTGATTTGCTGTTTCGTTTAGGAAAGTTGTTGCCTTTCTGAGGATAAACTGCAAAACGCAGTGTGACATGTGATAATATTCTTTGACAAGGAATCTGCTTTTTAGCAGTCGGTGGTCAAAAAAGTGTTATAGTAGTCCAGGAGGTGAAACATTTTAGGGACATGTTTACTAAAATGTCATACCTTATGTGTGAAGTCCCAAAAGTTAACGCAGGAGGTGGCATATACTGTGCTAACTTTTGGGGGCATGCCCCTACACTTACTGTGTGGAGATACATGTCATCCTACTAACCAGCAAGCACACTTAATGTGGGGGCACTTACCAACCACTGAGTAGACAGTAAGACCAACCCCATCAACAGCAACAATTGTGATTTACGTGTGCTAATAACGCTCACACTAATTGTGATATGCTGTCATCACCCACACTCTGCCCTTAATCTGCCCAGTCCCACACTAAAGGGTTAGGTGGAACTTTTACTGTTCTGCCCCATGCTAATAGTCAGCATGGCATGATTAGCACACAGTAAACCCCATGCTAACCATTAGCCAAATGAGTAAACGTGCCCCTTACTGTCTAAGGATGACCAGATCTTTCTGTGGATGGATAACCCTCCAGGGCAACGCAAACTTAGAGACTACCCCTACTTGTCCTTAGCTAAATACAGTAGTTATGATTTCATTACCAGTTGATACTCTAAGAAAGTTTGTTGCAAATAAGTTGTCAACTAGTATTTTGAGAGAGATTGTAAATATTTTGCCTTGAGTAATCAAACAGAATCCAATGTATATAAGTGAAGTACAGCTGATTCCTATTGGTATAGGTTACAAAAATATAGTAGCAATTCTAGGTATGGGGTGGGGATTATTTTAGAAATCTTATTCACAATTTATGTCAGTACAGTCACTTGCACCTGCAAATCACATCCACATATAAAAGGGCATTATAAAAAAGGCTCATTTTATATGTGGCTGACCATAACACATCAAAAGTGGATGAGGAATGTTGCGGGCATGGCCTAAGTAGGGCAAAAATCCTCATTTGATACAGGAAATACACATGCAAGCCTGAAGAGAAACGTCCTCTAGAGGAGGGAGAAGTTCCATCTGTGATTAAGGGTAGAACGTTTCTCCCTGGGTCAAGATGCTAGACACTATACATTACAGAACTCCCTCCAGTGGAGGTTTCACAAGTGGACCCTATCCTAGAAGGGATTACGACATCCCTTCAGCCTTTTTTCCCTCCTGGATCCCTTGCAAAAGTTAATGTTCTCTTGGAGCTGAGGGGTACTAAGTTCCAGACTTTGCTGTATCTTCTGTCCCAAGGGAACATAGAACAACTTCGAGGAACGGCATTAAGGAAGCATACAATCTTTCCGGTGGAAGATGACACTCTGCTGAGGGAGACTCATGACAGGAGGGTGGAAGCCCTCCTCAAGAATGCCATCTTTGCTTTCACCTTGGGTACTCAAGCAGTGCTTTACGTAGGTATAGTGGCCCAAATGCTTTTACACTGGACCCAGCGATTACCAGACAGCCCAGAGCAAAATTGAAATCTGGAGCAGTGTTTGTGGCAGATGCACTCTGTCTTGACCAGGGTTTCTTCTAAGTCCATAGCGATGTCTATGGAGGCCCAAAAGTAGCTCTAGCTCCGGAACTGGTCTATCGATGCGGCATCCAAGCTGCATTTGAACAAGCTCCCCTTTGAGAGTAGGGTTGCACTTTGGGGTGGACCTGCAGGAGCTGGTGAAAAACCTTGGAGAGGCTCAACCACAGAGACTTCCATAAAATCAAGACTCCCATAAAATTAAAATAAACATAACTATCTCTTATAGCTCAACAAATAGGGGTGACCTACACGGAGCAGTGGGTACACCCCCTAAACAAAGGCATGAGGGAGAGTGACCTGCATGGAGTGGCAGGTGCACCTACTCTTGCCGCCTTGCTGAGCAGACTAGATGGACCATAATGGTCTTTATCTGCCATCATATTCATAAGAATAGGACCTGGGGGTTCCATGTATTAATTAGAGAGGAGCTAGGGGTAGTATATGGCTGTAAAGTGTCAGGTATAGCCTAAACTCCAGGAACAAGCAGGAATAAGTCTTCACATATGGGGCATCATCGGTACCGACGGAGCCTGCGCGGGAACGCTCCCCAGCATCCAAAAGGAAAGCTTTTGGGAGCATCCCACAGCGCCTGCATGCTGCCTTTCCTAACCGCCTCTCTCCAGTTCTTCTTTTCCGCGGAGCCAGCAGGTCGTGTTCCTGTCACTGCTGAAGAAGTTCTTTATTTTATTTTATTTCTTTGGTCGCGCGTCTGCCTTCTTCGACGTCGGACCGGTACCGCCGGTCTGTCTTTCTTCTTAAAAAAAAAAAAAAAAAAAAAAGACTACTATTTTCACTTCTGTGCATTTTTCTTTTGACCTTAAGCCTACGAGAAATTCTCCTCATGGAGAAGCCTGCTTCCGGGTTTAAAAAGTGCACGAAGTGCAGCGGCACTATTTCTGTCACTGACACCCATGACTGGTGTCGAAAATGTTTGGGTCCTGACCACTCCATCACAGATTGTGAGTCCTGTTCCATGATGTCTAAAAGAGGTCTACAGAATCGAGCAGCCAAGCTCAGTACCCTGTTTCCCTCTGATGCAGCTTCAGTAGCATCGACGTCTTCCAGGGCTGCTTCTTCCTCCCATGGATCTCAGGTAACCAAACTCAAGTCCAGCCGGTCCTCGAAGGGTAGATCTCCCTCTAAGTATCGAGATGCCTCCGGGCTTGCTCTCGAGGAATCTGGACCGGCAAAATTACCCCGGCGGGAGGCTCCGGCTTCCAAAGCTTTATCTGTGGGGTCACAGGTTGACATCGATGGCTCGGCCTCGACCGATCACCTGTTGCCATGTTCTGGGGTACTGGTGGTTCCCACTGGTACCGACATCCAGACATTGGTGGCGTCGATGGATCAGAATATTCTGACCATGCAGCGTGCCATTACGGCATTCATACAAGCTGCGACGCCTCCGGTACCGCAACAAACTCCGTTGTCGGTACCGGTTCCGGCACCGATATCGGTTCTGGTGCCGGTACCGATTGCATCGACATCGGCTTCGGTGTCGACTGCTGCGGTACCCTGTTCTGTGATGCCCATCGGTACCGATCACTCCCGATGTCAATACCACTCGGTACGGGTATTGGGCTCTGCAAGAGCATCCAGATAGGCGATACTTTGATTCCTCTGAAGACTCTGATGAATCAGAGGTTACTGTCGAAGCATCGGTACTCCTTCCTCAGGAGCCCTCTTTGCCAAAAAGAAGAATGTCTCCTCCAGAAGACTTGTCTTTTCAAGACTTCATTAGGGAAGTGGCCAGGGGCCTCTCCATTTCAGTGGCCCCTGAGGCAGAGCCAAAAAATTGGATATCTTACAATATCCTAAGGCTCCTAAAGAGGCAGCTACTTTACCAATTCATGAGATTCTTTATGATCACATGTTGGGCATATGGGAGACACCTCTCACCACCTCCCCTCATTCTCGTAGGTTGGACACCATGTACCGTGTTCCTACTTGTCCTGGTTTTCATAAGACTCAGCTTCCTCACCACTCTATTGTGGTGGAGTCTGCTATGAAGAGGATAAAGAGTGCAAAAAGGCACTCATCTAATCCTCCAGGAAGAGAATGTAGAACCTTAGATGCTTTTGGCAGGAGAATTTTCCAGGCCAATATGCTTGTTGCTAGAATCAACTCCTATAGTCTCTATATGGGGATGTTTCTAAAAGAAGTTACAGATCACCTACAAACTTTATCTCCTTTTGTTTCAGAAGATAAAAGAGAGGAGTTTCTCACCTGGCTTAAACATGCCCAGGATGTTTCCAAGTTTTCTAACCGTGCAGCCTTTGACTCTTTTGAGTGTGCTAGCAGAGCCTCGGCTATTGCCATAGGTGCACACAGAGTTGCTTGGCTACAAGCTTCTGATTTGGAACCCTGGGTTCAGGATGGACTAGGAAATCTTCCTTGTACAGGTGAAAACCTTTTTGGCAAAGATTGGCAAGCAAAGGCCACTCAGATGGATGCTGAAAATTCTGCTTTAGATAGACTTTCAAAGTCTACTTCTGCTCCTGTTAAGAAAAGGTTGTTCAAAAAGGGATTTTTTCCCAAAAAGGGGAGATATTATCCTGTTTATGGTCAACAGGCATCTTCTGCAGGTCGTTTTACTGCAAAGCGACAGCAACAACCTAAACAGGCCAAGCCTAAGGCTGCAAGGGCTGCTACGGCCCAAAAGCCTCAGCCTCCTCAGGGCCTTTGACTTTCAACTAGAGAACTTAGCCTTTCTGGCTCTAAAAGAACCAGAGCCTCTCACCATTCCAGGAAGGTTAGCTCACTGCTCCCAGGTGGGAACAAATCACAGCAGAGCAATGGACCCTCTCCATCATAAGGGAGGGGTACAAGCTTCATTTCTTAAACCTTCCTCCTCACACCATGGTGAGACAGTTCAATTCGCCAACATCTCTCCTCGACCTTCTGGGTCAGGAGATTGCTACCCTTCTTGCCCAAGGGGCAATAGAAGAAGTACCCCTTCTTCAACAGGGCTCAGGGTTCTACTCCCCCTACTTTCTTATACCAAAGAAAACAGGGGGCTACAGACCCATACTAGATCTCAGAGAATTGAACAAGTTTCTATGCAAGGAGAAATTCAAGATGATTTCTCTCGGTGCTCTCCTTCCATACATTCAGAGTCAGGATTGGCTTTGTTCTCTAGACCTCAAGGATGCGTACACCCGTGTCCTCATCCATCCAACACACAGAAGGTTCCTTCGGTTCCTTTATCAAGGAAAGCACTACCAATACAAAATGCTTCCTTTCGGTCTGGCCTCTGCACCAAGAGTGTTCACAAAATGCATGGCAGTAGTAGCTGCATTTCTACACACTCTAGGGATATTCGTATTCCCATATCTGGACGACTGGCTCATCCGAGCTCCATCCCAGTCAGAGGCCCAGACTTCCCTAGCCTGCACAAGGCGTGTTCTTCAGTATCTGGGACTTGTAATAAACATCCCAAAATCCCATCTCACCCCCACTCAGTCTCTAGAGTTCATAGGGGCCTTGCTGGATACCACAACTGCAAGGGCCTATCTTCCCCAGGCCCGTTGCCTACGCTTGGTGCAGTTAGCCTCACAAATTCAGTTAAAATCCCATTTAACTGCTCGAGAGATGTTACAACTGTTAGGCCACATGGCATCCACCGTGCATGTGGTTCCTTACGCTCACCTTCACATGCGGGCAGCTCAATGGACTCTGTCCACTCAATGGACCCAGGCATCAGGGTGCCTGTCAGACCTAATAGCAACCTCCAGTCGCCTCTTTTGCTCTCTCCAGTGGTGGAAGTCCACTCAAAATCTGTTGCTGGGGTCCCCCTTTTCAACAGGAGTTACCCCAAGCAACCCTTACAACAGATGCCTCTCCAAGAGGTTGGGGAGCTCTTCTACAAGATCTCTCCACAGGAGACATCTCTACATATCAACCTCTTAGAGCTCAGAGCAATTTTTCTAGCTCTGAGTCTTCCACACCCTGCTCAGCTACAAGACAGTCCTCATCCACACGGACAACCAAGTAGCCATGTTCTACGTGAACAAGCAGGGCGGGACTGGCTATCTGTCGCTTTGCAATGAAGCTTTGAGATTGTGGGCCTTCGCCAGAGAGCATCAAATTAATCTCATGGCAGTGTATCTTCCAGGGGTTCAAAACTCTTGGGCAGGCAGACTCAGTCGAGTTCTGCTTCACACGAATGGTCCCTCCATGGGGACCAGATAGCCAGGATCTTCCGAATTTGGGGAACCCCGGACATAGACCTGTTTGCAAGTCCATGGAATGCCAAACTTCCCCGGTTTTGTTCCAGGATTCCGTGTCAGGGAGTTCAGGCCAGGGATGCCTTCCTCCTTCATTGGGGGCAAGACTTCCTCTATGCCTTTCCACCCATTCCCCTAATTCCCAAGACACTGTTCAAACTTCAGAGAGACAAGGGGTCTATGATCCTCATAGCACCACATTGGCCACGCCAAGTGTGGTACCCTCTACTTCTGCGTCTCTCTCAAGCTCCCTCCCTGGACTTGGGATCTGCTCCAGACCTCCTGTCCCAGGAGGAGGGAACGTTGTGGCACCCAAATCCCCATTCTCTTCACCTCAGAGCCTGGTTGCTGAAGGCCTAGACCTTCAAGATTTGCATCTTTCTCAGCAAGTGAAGGATATCCTTCATGCTTCAGGAAAGCCTTCCACTAGACGTTCCTATGCTTTTAAATGGAAAAGGTTTACCATTTGGTGTGCAGAGAAGGGTCTTAACCCTCTTGCAATACCTCTGAATTCTTTACTAGAGTATTTGCTGCATTTATCCCATGCAGGCCTTAAAACGAATTCAGTAAGAGTCCATTTGAGTGCTATTGCAGCATCCCTTAAACCTCTCAATGGACAACCTATTTCCTCTCATCCTCCTATAGCAAGATTCATGAGAGGCCTTCTTTTAACTAAACCTCCCATTAGACCACCTCCAGTGGCATGGGACTTGAATCTGGTTCTTGGCCAGCTTATGCAGCCACCCTTTGACCCCTTAGCCACTACCTCCTTGAAATTCCTTTCCTGGAAGGTTATTTTTCTCATTGCAGTCACTTCAGCTCGCCGCATCTGTGAGCTGCAAGCCTTGGTGGCTAATCCTCCTTATACAAGGTTCCATCATGACAAGGTAGTCCTCAGGACCAATCCACGCTTTATGCCTAAAGTGGTCTCACCTTTTCATCTGAACCAGGAGGCATATTTACCTGTCTTTTTTCCAGGACCTCATTTATCAAGTGCACAGAGAAATCTCGATACCCTGGATTGTAAGAGAGTGCTTGCTTTTTACTTACAAAGGACACAGCAACATAGAAAGTCCTCTCAACTCTTTGTTGCTTTCGATCCCTCTCATTTAGGACTTCCAGTCTCTAAGAGAACTCTGTCCAATTGGATTGCTCAGTGTATTTTTTTCGCCTACCAGAGTAAGAACCTTTCTCTGGAGGGCCATGTCACAGCTCACAATGTGAGGGCCATGGCAGCCTCTATGGCTCATCTAAATTCTGTGTCCATCGACCAAATCTGTCGGGCGGCCACCTGGGCCTCGGTTCATACCTTTACAGCCCATTATTGCTTGGACAAGGACTCCCGCCGGGATGCCTTGTTTGGTCAGGCTGTTCTCAAACACCTGTTCCATACCTAATCAACTCCTACCCCCCATCCCTGATTGGATGCCCGAGATCCATAGGGGGAGGTAGAGCCCTTCTCAGGGACTCACAACCTTGGGGATCTCCCTGGCAGCTCTAGCTGGGGAGTCCCCATATGTAAAGACTCATTCCTGCTTGTTCCTGGAGATAGCACAGTTATTTACCTGTAACAGGTGATCTCTGGGAACAGCAGGAATAAGTCTTCACAACCCACCCACCTCCCCTAGGAGTTGTATCTCTCTATCTTTCCTTTCCTTTCTCTCTCTCTCTCTTTGTCTCAGCTTAAAACTCGAACTGGAGAGAGGCGGTTAGGAAAGGCGGGAAGGCAGCGCGCAGGCGCTGTGGGATGCTCCCAAAAGCTTTCCTTTTGGATGCTGGGGAGCGTTCCCGCGCAGGCTCCGTCGGTACCGACGATACCCATATGTGAAGACTTATTCCTGCTGTTCCCAGAGATCACCTGTTACAGGTAAGTAACTGTGCTTTCCTTCTATGAGTCTAAACTCAAGAAGGATCTGTCCTTTTGGGGTTTTCAGCAATCTTGGGACTCAGCAGGCACCGCCTCAGGAGCCAGTAACCCCTCACAATGATACCTGATGGGTCTCTTTCGAGAGACAAGCGATCAGCGTTGTCTGGCTGTCTGTCTTAGAATGGATCTGAATCATGTCAGACCAATGGATGCTTGTAGTTCTCAAAAAGGGATATGTGCTAGAGTTTGTGGAGCCATGTTGGGATACCTTTGTGGAGTCTCTTTAACCAAAAGAGTGGTGGTCAAGGAAACTTCAGTGTTTCCTACAGTTGCAGGATATCGTACCTATTCCCTATGTAGAATAAGGTCAGAGGCGTTATTCCATTTACTACTGCCACATTGTCCCTCCAGTCCAGACACATGGGTTATGCCCAACCACCAGTAGATGGAGACTGAGAAACATCACTGAACTGAAGTAGCCCATAAGGAGCCTGTGTCCCCTCAACCAGCCAGTAATTTCTCGGTCTCAGCGATGGTGGATGTGCATAGCCTGTGCCGAGTAGTCAACAGTGCGACGAGCAGGCTGGTGCCCTTGCAGTTGTTGGAGTAACTGGGAGCCCTCTTCAACACCCGGTGTTCTTGCTGGAAGGCAGGATAGTGTAACTAGAGGTTCAAGTTCAGGCTTTGCTGCAGGTCCTCTGTCCGAGAGTGTGGGACTGTCTGCAAGTACTGGGCTCATTGGTGGAGACACTAGAGCTGGTGCCCTGATCATGGTTGCATATGAGGCCCTTGCAGTCGACCCTCTAGTTACACTGGTCCCCACAGACGCCATCCATGGAGGTGCATCTGGCGTTGCTGGGGGCATGGGACAGCCTTTGCTGATGACTGGATCCATCTCGACTGGTGGTGGGGATGCCGCTCGAGCCCCCAGATTAGAACATAAGATATGCCATACTGGGTCAGACCAAAGTCCATCAAGTACAGTATCCTGTTTCCAACAGTGGCCAATCTAGGTCACAGGTACCTAGCAGTTTGCCCAAAAGACAGTTTCCACAATGCTTGTATTGGGTCAAGCAGTGGATATTCTGGGTCCACTTTAATAATGGTTTATGGACCTTTCCTTCAGGAACTTGTCCAAACCTTTTTTAAACCCGTCTACACTAACAACTTTTACTACATCCTCTGGTAGCAAATTCCAGTGTTTGATTACGCATTGAGTGAAAAAATATTTTCTCTTATTAGTTTTAAATAGGTTACCCTGTAGCTTCATTGCATGTCCCCTAGTCTTTTTATATTTTGATGGCGTAAACAATATATCTACGTTTACCCGTTCCACTCCATTCATTAATTTATAGACCTCTATCATATCTCTCCTCAGCCATCTCTTTTCCAGGTTGAAGAGCCCTAACATTTTTAGCCTTTATAGGGGTATCCTTCCATCCCCTTTACCATTTTGATGGCTCTTCTCTGAATCTTTTCTAACAATGCTATATCCTTTTTAAGATACAGTGACCAGAAATGCACACAATATTCAAGGTGCGGTCATACCATGGAATGATACAGAGGCATTATAATATCCTTTGTTTTATTCTCCATTCCTTTCCTTATGATACCTAGCATTCTATTTGCTCTCTTGGCCACTGCTGCACACTGGGTGGAGGGTTTTAACATGTTATCCACGATGACGCCAAAAATCTTTTTCCTGGTTGCTGGTTTATAAAGTGGAATCTTGCATCGTGTAACTATAGTTTGGGTTGTTCTTTCCTAGTGCCTAACTTTGCACTTATCCACATTAAATTTCATCTGCCATTTGAATGCCCAGTCTTTCAATTTATCAAGAACCTCTTGCAATCTTCCACAATCCTCTTGGGTTTTAACAGCTTTAAATAGTTTTATGTCATCTGCAAATTTGATAACCTCACTCGTTATTCCCATTTCCAGGTCATTTATGAATATGTTAAAAAGCAGCGAATCCAGCACAGATCCCTGGGGTACTCCACTATTCACCTTTCTCCATTGGGAAAATTGGCCATTTAGCGCTTCCCTCTGCTTTCTATCTTTTAACCAGTTCCTGATCCACAATAGTACACTGCCTCCTATCCCATGACTTTTTAATTTTGCCAACCCTTGTCAAAGGCTTTCTGAATGTCCAGATACACTATATCAACCAACTCACCTCTGTCTACCTGTTTATTCACACCTTCAAAAAAACATAACAGATTAGTAAGACAAGAACTTCCTTGGCTAAAGCCGTGTTGGCTGTCTCCCATTAAGCCATGACTATCTACATGTTCAGTAATTTTGTTCTTTATGATGGTTTCTACCATTTTTCCCGGTACTGACATCAGGCTCACCAGTCTTTAGTTTCCCGGATCACCCCTGGAACCCTTTTTAAAAATTGGAGGATGGCCAATGTAATGCCAATCTACAGATATTACAGATGATTTTAATGATACTTAACAGATTACTAATAGGTCTGTAATTTCATCTTTCTGTTCTTTCAACACCCTTGGATGTATACTATCCGGTCCAGGTGATTTGCTGCTCTTTAGTTTATCAAAAGTTGTAATACATTATCTTGGGTGGTGGTCACCATAGATGCCAGCTTTTGGGACTGGGGAAGCCATTGTCTATCTCGGGTGGTGCAAGGGACATGGTCTCCAGTGGAAGCTTGGTGGTTGATCAACCGTCTGGAAACCCAGTTGGCATTCCTGTCCCTGAAGGCTGTTTTTCCCAGGTTTGGGACAGGGCAGTGAAGGTCATCTCCGACAATGCAACGGCAGTAGAATACATCAATCACCAAGGGGTCACTCAAGTACACAGGTAGTGGAGGAGGCACTCCAGCTCCTACTGTCAGCAGATAAGCACTTTCTCGCCCTCTCAGCGGCTCTTGTGAGCATGAAAAATGTCCAGGCTAGGTACTTGTGACCTAGATTGGCCACTGTTGGAAACAGGATACTGTACTTGATGGACTTTGGTCTGACACAGTATGGTATATCTTATGTTCTAATCTGGGGGCTCGAGCGGCATCCCCACTTTTGGGGCTTCCCACTGCGCATGCGCGCTGCCTTCCTGCCTTCCTGACCAACTCTCCTCAGTTCTTCTTTTTCCGCGGAGCCAGCAGGTCGTGTTCCTGTCACCGCTGAAGAAGTTGTTATTTTAATTTGTTTCTTTGGCCGCGTGTCTGCCTTCCCCGATTCCGGACCGGTACCGCAGGTCTTTTTTCTTTATTTCTTTAAAAATATATATATATATATCTTATTTTTCCCCACTTGGTGTGTTTGTCCTGTGAGGCCTCTAGGCCTTCACAGAATTCTCCCTCATGGAGAAGCCATCCTCTGGTTTTAAAAAATGCACCAAGTGTAGCGGCACTATATCAGTCACAGACACCCATGAATGGTGTCTTAAATGTTTGGGGCCTGAACACTCCATTCCGGATTGCCCATCCTGTTCTTTGATGTCTAAACGTGGCTTACAAAACCGGGCAGCCAAGTTTCACATGCTGTTTTCTACAGATACTCCAGCATCGACATCTTCCAGGTCTTCCTCTCCTGATGGATCTCAGGTAACCAAACATTCCTCTGGCAGGTCCTCAAAGGGCAAATCTCCCTCTAAGTATCGAGATGCCCCAGGGCTTGACCCTGAGGACCCTGCCCCAGCCAAACAACCCCGGCGGGAAGCTCCGGCTTCCAAAGCTCCTCCTATGGGGTTACAGGTTGACATCGATGGCACGGCCTCGACCGATCACCTGTTAGACTGCTCTGGGGTACCGGCTCAATCTTCCGGTACCAACATCCAGACAGTCGTGGCGTCTATGGATCATACAGTTCAATCCATGCAGCAGGCCATTATGGCTTTTATTAGAGCTGCGACGCCCTCGGTACCGCAGCCAGCGATACCGGTTCCGGTACCACAACCGGTACCCAGGGCATCCACATCGACCAGGATACCGATTCCGGTTCCGGGGTTTTTCCCGATACCGATCCGGTTCCGGGTACCCCCGATGTCGATACCGCTCGATACGCTTATCGATCCCTGGAAGCAAACAGACGATACTTCGAGTCTTCTGATGATTCTGATTCATCAGATGACTCTGCTGAAGTATCCCTTACTCTACCTGAAGAGCCCTCTTCTCCAAAGAGGAGAATGTCTCCTCCAGAGGATTTGTCCTTTCAAGACTTCATCATTGAAGTAGCTAAAGGTCTCTCTATTTCAGTAACCTCTGAAAAAGAACCTAGAGCAAAAAAATTAGATATTTTAGGATACTCTAAGGTTCCCAAAGAGGCAGTCAACTTGCCCATTCATGAAATTCTTCAAGAACACATGATGGACTTATGGGAGACTCCTCTCACCCTATCTCCACATTCTCGTTGTTTGGACACCATGTATCGTGTCCCTCCTCCTGGTTTTCAAAAAACTCAGCTCCCTCACCACTCTATTGTGGTGCAGTCAGCTATGAAAAGGATAAAGAGTACCAAGAGACACTCTTCTACTCCTCCAGGAAGAGAATGTAGGACTTTGGATGCTTTTGGTAGAAAACTCTTCCAAGCAAGTATGCTTATTGCCAGAATCAATTCATACAGCCTCTATATGGGCATGTTTCTGAAGGAGATTGCATTAAAAATACGCCATTTTCTCCCCTTTATCCCAGAGGATAGAAAGGAGGAGTTCCTTCTTTTGCTAAAGCATACCCAAGATATTTCAAAGTTCTCCAACAGAGCAGCCTTTGACTCCTTTGAGGGTGCTAGCAGAGCCTCAGGTATTGCCATAGCGGCTCGCAGAATTGCTTGGCTCCAGGCCTCTGACCTAGAACCCTGGGTCCAGGATGGGTTGGGAAATCTGCCCTGTACAGGTGAGAATCTGGTAAGGAGTGGCAAATCAAAGCCACTCAAATGGATGCAGAAAATGCTGCTTTAGATAGACTTTCTAAGTCTACCTCTACTCCTGTCAAGAAAAAATCTTTCAAGAAGCCTTTCTACAAGAAGGCCAGATTTGCTACAAATACTGGCCAACAATCTTCTACAGCTCGCTTTGCTCCTAAGCGTCAGCAGCCTAAACAGGCCAGGGCAAAACCTGCAGGGGCTGCTACAGCCCAGCAGTCCCAACCCCCTCAGGGTTTTTGACTTAATACTAGAGAACTTAACCTTTCTGGCTCTAAAACATCCAGAGCCTCTCACCATTCCAGGAAGATTAACTCATTTTGCTCCCAGATGGGAGCAAATCACATCAGAACAGTGGACCCTCTCTATCATCGGAGAGGGCTACAAACTACATTTCTCCAGCCTTCCTCCCCATACCATGGTGAGATGTTTCAATTCTCCCCCATCTCTCATGAACCTGTTGGGTCAGGAGGTGACCACTCTTCTCGCCCAAAGGGCAATAGAAGAGGTTCTTCTTCAACAGGGGTCAGGGTTTTACTCCCCTTATTTTCTCATTCCCAAGAAAACAGGGGGGTACAGACCCATTCTAGATCTCAGAGAATTGAACAAATTCCTATGCAAGGAGAAATTCAAGATGCTTTCTCTAGGTACTCTCCTTCCATACCTACAGAGTCGGGATTGGCTTTGTTCTCTAGATCTCAAGGATGCGTACACACAAATACTCATCCATCCATCCCACAGAAAATTCCTACGGTTTCTGTTCCAGGGAAAACATTTCCAATACAGAGTACTTCTTTTCGGTCTAGCCTCTGCTCCAAGAGTATTTACCAAATGCATGGCAATAGTAGCTGCATTTCTACGCGCCCTGGGAATTTTTGTCTTCCCATACCTGGACGACTGGCTCATCCGAGCTCCATCTCAGTCCGAGGCTCAGACTTCCCTGGATCGCACCAGACGCATTCTGCAGTATCTGGGACTTGTGATCAATCTGCCAAAGTCTCAACTCACCCCTACTCAGTCCCTGGAATTCATAGGGGCCTGGTTGGATACCACCACTGCAAGGGCCTATCTTCCTCAGGCTCGTTGCCAACGTCTAGTGCACTTGGCCTCCCAGACTCAGTCCAGAAGCCACTTGACTGCCAGGGAGATGCTACAACTATTAGGCCACATGGCCTCCACAGTACATGTGGTGCCCTATGCTTGCCTACATATGAGAGCAGCTCAATGGCCTTTGTCCACCCAGTGGACTCAAGCATCAGGAGCGCTCTCAGACCAAATAGCAAACTCCAAAAGTCTCTTTTGGTCTCCAATGGTGGATGTCCACTCAAAATCTGTTGTTGGGGGCCCCCTTTCAACCATTGTTGTCCCAAGCAACCCTCACAACAGATGCCTCCCAAACAGGTTGGGGAGCTCATCTTCAAGATCTCTCCACTCAGGGCACTTGGTCTCCACAGGAGACCACCCTTCATATCAACCACTTGGAACTTCGAGCAATCTTTCTAGCTCTGAGTTTTTCATACCCTCCCCAGCAACATGACAGTCCTTATTCATACGGACAATCAAGTAGCCATGTTTTACATAAACAAACAAGGAGGGACTGGCTCTCTGTCGCTTTGCAACGAAGCTCTAAGATTATGGGCCTTCGCCAGAGAGCATCAAATCCATCTCCTGGCAGTATATCTTCCAGGAATCCAAAACTCTTGGGCAGACAGACTCAGTCGAGTTCTGCTTCCACACGAATGGTCCCTGCACATGGATCAGGTACTCAGAATCTTCCAGAAATGGAGAACCCCGGACATAGACCTCTTTGCAAGTCCGTGGAATGCCAAACTTCCCCGGTTCTGTTCCAGAATTCCGTGTCAGGGAGTTCAGGCCAAGGATGCCTTCCTTCTTCATTGGGGTCAGGGCTTCCTGTATGCCTTTCCACCCATTCCTTTGGTTCCCAAGACTCTGTTCAAACTTCAAAGGGATCAAGGATCCATGATCCTCATAGCTCCACGCTGGCCACGCCAAGTGTGGTACCCTCTACTTCTGCATCTCTCCCAAGCCCCCTCCCTGGACTTGGGAGCGGCTCCAGACCTTCTGTCTCAGGAGGAGGGGACTTTGTGGCACCCAAACCCCAAGTCCCTTCACCTCAGAGCTTGGTTACTGAAGGCCTAGACCTTCAACACTTCAATCTTTCGCAGCAAGTGAAGGATATCCTCCATGCCTCTAGGAAACCTTCCACTAGGCGTTCTTACGCTTTTAAATGGAAAAGATTTTCCATTTGGTGTGCTCAAAAGGGTCTTGACCCTCTAGCACTCTCCTTGAATTCTCTCTTGGAATATCTCCTGTATCTCTCCAATGCAGGACTCAAAACGAATTCAGTAAGAGTCCATTTGCGTGCTATTGCAGCATCCCTCAAGCCCATCAATGGACAACCTGTTTCCTCTCATCCTCTTATTGCAAGATTCATGAGAGGCCTAACCTTAACTAAACCTCCCATTCGACCTCCTCTGGTGGCATGGGACTTAAACTTGGTTCTTGGTCAGCTTATGAAGCCACCCTTTGAACCCTTAGCCACTACCTCCTTGAAATTTCTTTCCTGGAAGGTTATTTTTCTTATTGCAGTCACCTCAGCTCGCCGTATCAGTGAACTGCAAGCTCTAGTGGCTAATCCACCTTATACGATGTTCCATCATGATAAGGTGGTCCTTAGGACCAATCCCCACTTTATGCCTAAAGTGGTCTCCCCTTTTCATCTTAATCAAGAGGTATATTTACCTGTCTTTTTTCCAGCTCCTCATGCATCTGCTGCAGAGAGGAACCTTCATACTCTAGATTGTAAAAGATCTCTTGCCTTTTACCTCCACAGGACACAGCAATATCGAAAGTCTTCTCAGCTTTTTGTTGCTTTTGATCCTTCTCATTTAGGACTTCCAGTCTCCAAAAGAACACTCTCCAATTGGTTTGCTCAGTGTATCTCTTTTGCTTACCAGAGTAAGAACCTTTCTCTGGAGGGCCATGTCACCGCTCACAATGTGAGGGCCATGGCCACCTCTATGGCTCATCTAAACTCTGTGTCCATTGACCAGATCTGTCGAGCAGCCACCTGGGCCTCGGTTCATACCTTCACAGCCCATTACTGTTTGGACAAGGACTCCCGCCGGGATGCCTTGTTTGGTCAGGCTGTCCTCAGACACCTGTTCCATTCTTGAACAACTCCAGCCCACCTTCCCTGAATGGATGCCTGAGATCCATAGGAAGATGAGGAACCTTTCAGGGTCTCATACCCTTGAGGGGATCTCCCGGGCATCTTAGCTAGGGAGTCCCCATATGTGAGGACTTATTCCTGCTTGTTCCTGGAGATAGCACAGTTACTTACCTGTAACAGGTGATCTCTGGGAACAGCAGGAATTAGTCCTCACAACCCACCCACCTCCCCTAGGAGTTGTATCTCTCTCTCTTTCCTTTCCTCTCTCTATTGTCTCAGCTTTAAACTCGAACTGAGGAGAGTTGGTCAGGAAGGCGGGAAGGCAGCGCGCATGCGCAGTGGGAAGCCCCAAAAGCTTTCCTTCTGGGAAGCTGGGGAGCTTTCCCGCGCGGGCTCCGTCGGTACCAATGTACCCATATGTGAGGACTAATTCCTGCTGTTCCCAGAGATCACCTGTTATAGGTAAGTAACTGTGCTTTTCTTCATGGTGTCTCAGTGTCTTAGGAACCGCCAGCCACTTTCTACAAGAAATGTTCAAACTGTGGCGGTACAACTTTATTTTTAGACCCTCGATGTCAGTCTCTAACCTGCTTGGGTCCTGACAACAGTTTGGTGAGAAGAGGTCTTCAATATCGAGGTTCCCTCGATACACGGTTTCCCTCCAGCTTCGGGGCACCGTCCCCTTCTACACAGGATCAGGTAACCCACAAACAGTCTGTTAAGACTAGTCAGCCCTCGAGTGGTAGGTCTCATGCACAGCATGTAGACGGCTCCGGCCTTGCCCTCGAGGGCCCACTGGCTTCAAAACCCCAGCAGGAGTCTTCGGTCTCCAAAGCGTATAAGGGGTTTCAGGTTGTTCCTGGGGTTCACCCCTCACAGAACATACCTGAGCCGTGTCCGGTGGTGGCATCCGCTTCGAGCGGTACCGATACCCCGACATCGGCACTGGTGTTGGATGAAATACTCCTCACCAGGGATGGTCATCTGGCGTCCTCGGTGCCTTCGGGACCGGTGGATATACTCCAGACTGACTTTTCATTATTGGTACCAGCACCGATACTACCACCGACGTCGGTACCCTCCAGACGTGCATTGATAGCCTCGCTTCCTTCAATGCTGAGTCTGGAATCAATCTCCAGTCTGGAGGACTGGGTACCGACTCGCCTTGGTACGGCTCTGGGCGGTACCGAAGGCTCGGTTCCGATGATTCGGATCCGCAACTCTCGGTTCCCCCGAGGCCGATTGAGTTGCCACTAGCTGACCTTCACTCACCGGTATCAGATACGGTACCAAAGTCGGTACCGATGTCCTCATTACCCTTACGGTCGGTGCCTTCCATGCTTCGCTTATCGATGCCAAGTTTAGAATCACTCTCTAGTCTGGAAGACTCGGTACCAATACACTTTGGTACCGACACCGATCGATACCGGTAGCTCGGTACCGAGGATAGCACCCGGATGTTTTCGGTTACCTCGGTACCGATTGAACTGTCACCGATGACTGCTCCGATGTCTTTGTCGAGCTCGACTCCGACATCGGTACCAGTATTGGCATCGGTACCGGTATCCACAGTAGCATCGTGGCCAACTCCTACCATGCTTTTTTCAACAGGATCGCTCCCTTCTATGCCAAGCTTGGAGTCGATACCTGGCATGGACAATGTGGTAATGACGGTCGCTGCTCCTGACAGCCAGTACCAGCGACCATCCTTTAAGCATTCACACTGCACTGTGCAGGATCTTCTATTCCTATATATCTGGATAGCTCTGTCGGTGCTCAGGCTAGTTCTTCAGATCTAACCTGTCCAAGGGAAAATACTGTTGGGGAACCCTCTTTTCAGAGTTTCCTCCTGGATATAGCAAGATCTCTTGCCATTCCTATCCCAGGACATGATCCTGCACAGGACTCTCTTTCTACCAAAGCAAAGGAGAACATAATGCTTCCTTTGCATCATTCCTTGCAGAATCTCTTTCTAGGAATGTGGGAAACACCTTTAAGGGTACCCCCACCTTCCAGAGCAACTGATCTCTTATATCAGGTGTCCCCCTCTCCAGGGTTTCAAAAGACTCAACTTCCTCATCATTCCATAATTGTGGAATCAGCAATGAGGCGGGTGAAGAGCACGAAAAAGCACTCTTCTTATCCGCCAGGTCGTGAGTCTAAGATACTTAATGCCTTTGGACGTCAAACCTTCTAGACATCTATGCTTTCTGCAAGAATTCTCTCATATATTTTCTATATGAGTCTATCTCTTGAGGAGGTCACAAAGCAATTACATCTTTTGACTCCTTCCCTTCCAGAGTCCAGGAGTGCACACTATTCTTCACTGCTCAAGCATCTCCAGAATATCTCTTGGTTTCTTACTCGTGCTTCCCTAGACTCTTTTGAGTCTGTTAGCAGGACTTCTGCTATAACTATAGGGGCACGATGTAGAGCCTGGCTCCAAGCTTCAGGCTTGGACAAATGGGCACAGCACAGACTGGGACATACTCCTTGCACTGGAGACAATCTTTTCAACAAGGAGTCTTTACGTCAGGTTACTCAGTTCTCCACTGACTTACTTGTTCCTAGGGGCTGTTCTGCACCTTCTTCTGTCCCAGTAGGTAGGAAATGTCCTGCCAAACTTTCTTCCCATAGGAGAAGAAGGTTTTATGCATCATCTGCCCATCATACAGATGTTCCCAAACAGGGGAAGCATCGCCCTGGTTTGCAGAGTTCAACCTCTCACCAGGCTCAGCAAACCCAGCAACCACAGGGTTTCTGATCAATTCATCAGATGCTTGTGACTCTGGAGATTACAATCTGCAGTTGCTTCTTCTCATTAGAGACAATCCACTGCTGTCATTCTAAATCCTAAACATGGATCTCTTCCCAAAAGACATCCATTCTTTCTATGTTCTATGAGCTGTCAGGATGTTCATGCTTCTAGGTCACAGGGTTTTCCTCTTTTTCCTTCTAGGGAAAGAGGTCTATCCACTATCAAATGATAGTTTCCTGTGCCAGCATGTCTTTTCCTTTCTAGAAACTTACTACTTTGTAAGTTTTCTTCAGCTCCATTCTCTTTACCCTCTTACCAGGGTTTTTCCTCTGTAAGAGCGGTATTGCTTCACTGGAGGACTTTTTCCTTCAGCCTCTCTAGTTTTCTACTTTTCCAGTGCGGAGTTCTCTTCTCTGAGCTGACTCCTCTTTTTCAATCTTGCTTTGAAGCAGTTCATCAGACACGTCCAGAGTTTTCTACTCTTGTTTTGTCTGTTCTTACTGTTTTTAAACAGTACCATTCTTCTGCTGTCTGGCAAGCAGCTGCTAATGCAGGAGCCTTAATGTTTCGACCTCTGGTTCTTGTCCACCAGCAACCAGATTTGTCCTCCACTAACATTCTGTCTGGTCTTAGTAGTGGCTCCAAGTCAATGCTGTCATCTGTCTTGGAAATCTTTTCACTACAAGCTTGCTGGATTGTCTTCTCTTTCTGCCATCTCCATTCCCCTGGGTTTGTCAGCATAGTTGACATAGCTACTGGCTCTTCTGCAGCCAGTTCTATCTCCTCATTCTCCTGCATCATGCTCTCTGCAATTCTACAGAGAAGCTCTCCACTATGGGCCCTTGCTAGAGAGCATGGGGGGCTTTTTCTCCAACAGCCATATTAGATGGTTGAAAAAGTCTTTTTCAGTCATGTCTCCCATGACTAGAAAAGTTCTCCTTTTTAATATAAAGGACATAGGCCTCCTCTTACGTGAAAGCTTAAGGAGTTGCTAATTCCCTGCTTTGGTCCATAGTATTTCCAATAGGGAATATGTTTTTTCCTTCCAGCTCGTCCTCATGGTAAGAACGCATGATACCTTTTTGCCCTTAAGCAGGTCAGCATGGTATCTCATTCCTATGCGTCTTCTATTCACTTACCATGCTAGAATTTTAGAATACTCGGGACTTGCAGGCTGCAGACTGATATCATCCTCTGCTTTTCATGTAACCATCCTGGTTATTCTACTACCTAGCATCCCTGTAGCCATAACCAGTGGGAATTGATTCTCTATATGTCTTCTCAAGTAGGTTCCACCTTCTTGTTAGATGAATTTTTCCCCTCCATATTTTCCTATGTGAATACCTTTTGTAGGCATATCTCTGCTTCTGTGCAGACTTCCATATAGAGGTATATATATATATTCATACCTATAGCACACATCTTACTCACACATGATAGACATAGACATCTGTATTTTATGCCCTTCATATCTCACTATAGATATATTCTCATATCTATATGTTACATATAAATATACATATATATAATAAATATATATGTGTATGTCGAGATATTTTACTATTGGTAGATATGTTTCTGCTTTATCTACCTGACTGTCGAAGCTCATATAGCCATATGATTCTGACAGATGGGCTTTACCCATACTTATGCTATCCAGCATGTTTTGGGGTCCTACACTCACAACCACTTTGGTAGTTAACACCTACCATAACCCAAAGGTTAGGTACCTCTGAAGCTCTCCATGTTCCAATATCTCTCCCAGCTGACTTCAGTTAGGAGAGACATTGCGGATCTTCAGCTACTCACAGGCTCTAACGCCTTCGGCGTTTGTCCTTTCTTTTGGGATACAAGGGGTTCCCATACCCTTTCTCCCCACAAGGACTGGGCCTGTTTGTCCAAATCGGTTAGCCTTTCTCTTTTTGTTCCTAAGAGTGAGCCACTCTGCTGCCAAAAGAGTTGGGCTTTTATCATAAAGCCTTCCGCTGAAGGCCCACCGTTTTTGTACTACCCCAGTTTTTTCCTACTGGGGTTCCCTGTTACCTTTCAGGATTCTGACCTCCATTGCTTTTCCTACAGGTTTACTACCTCCACTTACAGTGAGGTCCTTCTCGAGGTTCCTCTACTGGGTTCCCCAGTAGATCCCATGAACCTCCATACTTCTCTGAAGTCCTGTTAGGGGAGGTCCCTATTGCAATATTTTTTCTTTGCAATATCATTGATTACAATTATCATCCACACATGGACTCCTTGTCTACAAGCCTATGCTAGGTTAGCTGTTCCACAGCACCTTTCTTTCTTCAACTCCTACCCTCCATCCTCAGGATGCCTGGTGTTCTGGGAGATAGCATGTTCCAACCTATGACATGCTGGGACTCCAGGCATCTCAGCTTGGGAGTCTCCATATGTGAAGACTCATTCCTGCTTGTTCCTGGAGATAGCACAGTTACTTACCTGTAACAGGTGATCTCTGGGAACAGCAGGAATAAGTCTTCACAACCCACCCACCTCCCCTAGGAGTTGTATCTCTCTATCTTTCCTTTCCTCTCTCTCTCTTTGTCTCAGCTTTAAAACTTAACTGAGGAGAGGCAGTTGGGAAAGGCGGGAAGGCAGCACGCAGGCGTGGTGGGATGCTTCCAAAAGCTCTTTGATTGGATGCTGGGAAGCGTTCCCGCGCAGATTCAGTCGGTACCGATGTACCCATATGTGAAGACTTATTCCTGCTGTTCCCAGAGATCACCTGTTACAGGTAAGTAACTGTGCTTTTTATAAAATTACTGTAGGGGTTACATGCATAAAAGTGCACACAGTGCTAAGAGAGCACATACTTTTACATAACCTATATATAGGCACATTCTGGTGTGGAGCATGTTAACACTGTCATCAGTCTCTAGGTGTGATTTCTGCCACTTTTGCCCTAGTATTCTATAAAGACATAGGCACCTTATGTGTTTGTGTTTTATAATAATTTTCAGTTACTTTTAGAATAAATTATTATCTTAAAAGAAAAGGTTCTTTGCTACCTGTCTTGACATACCTAGCTTGAAAGACTAGAATAGGGGACTGTTACTCCTGGAGAGAGATCTGTAATTGTGAGTATATACTTCTGGGAATTTTCTGAAAGGAATTCTTTTTATTAAAGCTAATTAATTTGTGAACCCACTATTTTTTGTTAAATCAGTCAGGGCCTAATAGCAGCAGTTTAAGTTTACATTTAAAACACAGAAGAGAGCTTTCTGGTTAAATTTCATACCCAGCAGAGAGCTTGCAGTTTGAATTTAATAGTCCCTCAGGGCCTAGCATCAGCAAAGAGCTATAATTTAAATCAAATAAGAATATAGATTAGCAAAAAAGGCAGAACAGAGTCAGTACTCTTTGAGCAGCAAATAGTCTTCTAGAGACCTTTACAAAGAGGCCTTCTACCTAGGGGGCAAGAGACCTGTGAAACTTTTTTCAATAGGTGTAAACACAAGGTGGCAGATCAAAAGGCCATTTTGAAAGACTCCTATCCAAGCAAGGACTGTTCCTGTTCGGTAATCCAGTTTAGTCCTCCAACATCGGGTAGTGCCCCTCCTCCTGCAGCCGGGAGACTGGACCAATCAAATCTTCTGTAGTATATATGCAGCAGGAGCTCCCAGAAGTCCCCAGTGTGTCCAGTCTCCCTGCAGCTGGAGGACTTCTGTGCCCCTGCTGGGCACGCTAAGTGACACTTGAAGGAGCAACACTAGTTAGTTAGTTCTTTTGGGGTTTATTTCTGGTCCTTTATATTCTATTTCTTTTGCTAGGTAGCTGTATCTTTAAAAAAGAAAAAGACACAGGAGACTTTCTGGGGAAAGCCAGACCTGCCTTGGGCTCCTGCCTTTCTGCCTGGGAATCTCTGAAGCCTGGGTTGAGCTCTCCCCAAGACTGTTCGGGGAAGAGCCATACCGGCTGCAACATTGCCTGTCACTTGGAGAAGTGGGCTGAGTTCCTTGCTGTTCCCAGAGCTGGTAGGAATTTTCCTTGTTTTAAGCTCTCTGTTCTTTGCTTGGGCAGAGGCTCTGTCGGCTCCCCTGGCTTCCAAATTGCACTTTTTCCTGCCTTTTTTCGCTTGCCCTGTATTAGAGGGTCGTTTTCTTTCTTTTCCATATTATTTGGGTACCTTTGTATTTTCGCGCCGTTTTTTACCGCGGGTGAAAAAGTGCGGCGGCCATTTTGGATTTCTAAAGTGTGCTTTTTAAGGGCACTTTTTAACACTTGCGCACGGGTTCCCCTGGTGTTTTTGGGGTTTCTTTTGCTGGCGATTTTGCTCAGGGCACCCCTAGGATTCTGGGGAGTATTTTGTTTACTGTAAAAAAAAAAAAAAAAAAAAAAAAAAAAAAAAAAGGGTTTTAAATTTAATACTGTGCTGAATTGAATAAGGTGAGTCCCCTTGGTGTGGGCTTCCCTGTTCCTGTTGCCTTATTTTTCCCTGAGAGCAGGTGGCCTGGGCATGGCTGCCAAACCTCAGTGTGTAATTTGTGGCTCCCGCAGAGGTACAATGACTGACTCTGGAATCTGTAAGAGCTGTGCTGCAGTTTCTTCAGAACTGGAGCTGCCTATTGAAATTAAGGAACAGCATGTGCCCGGGGACCCTTCCCTTTCGGGGGACAGTGTCCCTTCACCGAGCATCCTTCCTTCTGGTCTGGGCCCGGCGTCTAATACGTCGGTCCCTGAGCTCCAGCAGGCGGCTGTGGTAGCGTCGCCTATAGACTTTTCCACGGATTTTGTTCTTCTCATGCATCAGGCCTTCCGCTTAAGCCGGTCTGGTCATTTGCCGGAGGCTTGACCCGCCTCTCTCCCCCCAGCATCCGCGGGGGGGGTTCAGCGGTCTTCCCAACCCGCGGTCAAGCGGCCCAGGTTGGGGGACCAGGATCAGGGCGCCCTTTGCCTCCCAGATTCCGAGACTGAGGGGGATCCAGATATTGAGGCGGAGGAGTTAGAAGACGGAGAGCTTCCAGAACTGGAAGATCAGGCTCGCATCATTCGAGTGTTTCGAAGGGACGAGCAGGTACCTTTGGTCACGGAGTCTCTCCAAGCACTTAACCTCTCTGCGGTGTGGCCGCTGGAGGAGGAGGGTCTCGAGGATCCTCTCATTCAGGCGGTCAGGGATGCCCAGGTAGTTTTGCCTGTGCACCGAGTAGTTGAGCAGATGATCCATGCGGAATGGGAGCAACCGGAATCCGCTTTGAAAGGGATTCGGACCATGAATCGTCTTTACCCCCTTGCAGACAAGGACAGGGACTTGTTTAAGTCTCCACGGGTGGATGCTGCCATTTCGGCAGTGACTAAGAAAACCACCATCCCGGTTGAAGGGGCCGCGGCCCTGAGGGATGTTCAGGACAAAAAGGTTGATAATTTGTTGAAGCAAGCCTTCGAGACCAACGCCTTATCGTTACAAGCTTCTATTTGTGGGGCGTGGGTAGCTCGAGCTTGTTTGCGATGGTCGCAGCACCTGCGCTCGGGGTCCGGTATGGACCAACAGGGGCTGTTGGACGTTGCCCGCGTGGAGTCGGGATCGGCCTACTTGGCGGATCTGTGTTATGATTTAATACGCTCCCTAGCTAATAGGTGGGCCTCCATGGTAGCGGCACGACGGTCCATCTGGTTGCGCAATTGGGCGGCCGACGGTTCTTCCAAGTCTCGCCTCAGTAAACTACCCTTTAAGGGCAGGTTGTTGTTTGGTGAGGCTCTGGATAAGTTGGTGAAGGATCTCGGTGAGTCTAAGGGTGGTCGGCTTCCAGAGGATAAGCCTAAGCTTAATAGGTCGTCCACCTCAGCGCGCGGCCAGTTTCGGGATGCGCGCAGATTTCGTTCTTCCCGGCTGTGGACTTCGCAGCGCGGTCGTTTTGGAACCCGTCATCAAGGGTTTCGTGGTTTCAGAGGAGCGGGAAGGGGCTTCTCCGGAGCCGCCTCTTCCTCGGCCTCTTCCTTTAATCGCAAGCCACAATGAAACGAGGCGGGCTCTAGAGGAAGACCCGGTCATCGGGGGTCGTTTGCGCGACTTTCTTCCTTCTTGGGCCCAAATTACGTCAGATCGGTGGGTGCTGCAGATTATAGAAGAAGGTTATGCCCTAGAGTTTGCGCACCCACTTCCGGATTCGTTTGTTCTGTCTCCCAGCAAGGGAGCTCAAAAGGCGCGGGACATCCGCGTGACCCTGGATCGGCTTCTCTCTCTGGGGGCCGTGGTTCCGGTCCCGCCCTTGGAAAGAGGCGCAGGTCGCTACTCCATCTATTTTGTGGTTCCCAAAAAGGGCGGTTCCCTTCGTCCGATCTTGGATCTCAAAGGCGTGAATCGCGCTCTCAGAGTACCGCACTTTCGCATGGAGACCCTGCGGTCAGTCATCGTAGCGGTGCGTCAAGGGGAATTTTTGACATCCCTCGATCTTACAGAGGCCTATTTACACATTCCCATCCGGCCCTCCCATCAACGGTTTCTCCGCTTTGCGCTCCCGTGGGGCCATTTTCAATTCCGGGCCATGCCGTTCGGACTCGCCACGGCTCCCCGCACCTTCACAAAGGTAATGGTTGTAGTCGCGGCGGCGTTGCGCAAGGAGGGCATCCTGGTCCATCCATATCTCGACGACTGGTTGATTCGAGCGAAGTCCAGTCGGGAGTGTGTGCAAGTCACGAGCAGGGTGGTGGATCTCCTTCGGTCCCTCGGATGGGTGGTGAACGAATGCAAGAGTTGTCTGTCTCCGTCACAGGATCTCGAGTATCTGGGAGTCCGCTTCGACACTGCAAGGGGCTTGGTGTGCCTTCCGGAGCGACGCGTGCTGGCGTTGCGGGCTCTGGTCCGTCTCTTCCGGGGGATGCCAGCTCCGTCGGCGTGGTGGTACCTGCGGCTCCTCGGCACGATGGCGGCGACCTTGGAGGTGGTGCCTTGGGCGCGCTTCCACATGCGTCCGCTGCAGAGTGCTCTTCTGCGACGTTGGTCCAACCAGTTCGACTCGCTGAACAAGAGATTGCCTTGCCCAAAGACGGTTCGCCGATCCCTCCGGTGGTGGCTCTCCGCCGAGAACCTGTCGCGAGGGATTCCCTTGGAGCCTCCTCTGTGGGTTCCGTTCACGACGGATGCGAGCTTAACCGGCTGGGGGGCTCACTGCGAGTCCCGCTTTGCTCAGGGGGAATGGTCTCCCCTGGAGGCCTCTTGGTCGATCAACCGTCTCGAATTGCGGGCAGTCCGGCTAGCCCTGGTGGACCTGGAGACCCTGGTTCTCGGACGACCGGTGAGAGTCCTGTCGGACAATGCGTCCACTGTAGCTTACATCAATCGCCAAGGGGGTACCGGCAGCGTGGCCCTGGAGGCAGAAGCGGCGGCCTTGTTTAACTGGGTGCAAACTCGCCTTCCAGCGATCTCGGCGGCTCACATTGCGGGCGTAGACAATGTCCAGGCCGATTTTCTCAGCAGAGTGCGGGTGGACCCCGGAGAATGGGAGCTAAACCCACAGGTTTACGCACAAATCGTCCGGCGGTGGGGTCCACCCATCATGGATCTCATGGCGACCTTTCAATCAGCCAAGACAGGGCGCTTCTTCAGCAGGCGAAGGGAGCGCATGTCCGAGGGGCTCGACGCTCTCATTCAGCCGTGGCCAACGTCCGGTCTTCTTTATGTCTTTCCTCCGTGGGCTCTGATCGGCCGGGTCGTACAACGTATCGAGAGCCACCGGGGTCGCGTGTTACTGGTGGCCCCGGATTGGCCCCGGAGGCCCTGGTATGCCGATCTGGTCCGGTTGAGCAACGGCGTTCCTTGGCTCCTGCCCGCTCTAAACCGGATCTTCTTCTTCAGGGTCCCTTGCGGATGCCCCAAGTGGATCGATTCTCGCTTACGGTTTGGCCATTGAGAGGGCTCGGCTGAAAAGGAAGGGCTACTCCCCCGCGGTGATTTCTACCCTTCTGCGGGCGAGGAAAACGTCCACTTCTCTTACTTACGTTCGGATTTGGAGGATTTTTGAAGACTGGTGCTCCCGGCGGGGAGTCCGGGCGGCGACGGTTTCAGTGCCCGTCGTTTTAAGTTTTCTTCAGGATGGTTTCGATAAGGGCCTTGCGGCTAGTTCCCTAAAAGTCCAGCTGGCGGCTATCTCGTGTTACCGCGGCAAGGTTTTGGGTCGTCTGCTCGGGGCTCATCCGGATGTACGCCGATTCCTTACGGCTGTTTTTCATTTGCGGCCCTCCCGCAGAGTTTTCGGTCCTCCTTGGGACTTGAATTTAGTTCTGAGGGCCCTGGTTCGTGAACCTTTTGAGCCCCTGCGCAGGGCGTCTCTGAAAGATCTCACGCTGAAGGCGGTTTTTCTTGTAGCCATCTGTTCGGCACGGCGCATTTCAGATCTGCATGCATTGTCCTGTCGAGAGCCTTTCTTGTCTTTTTCCACGGATCGGATCGTTCTCCGTCCGGTTCCTTCCTTTCTGCCAAAGGTGGTGTCTCCCTTTCACATGAATCAGGCAGTGTTTCTTCCAGTGCTTTCTTCGCAATCTGTCGGGTCAACGGACAAAGGTCTTCTCCGGCTCAATGTGGGTCGTACGCTCCATCGTTATTTAAAGGTTACCGAGTCTTTTCGGAAATCTGACCGGCTTTTCGTGCTCTTCCTGGGTGCGCGTAAAGGGGAAGCGGCGGCTAAAGCCTCCATTGCTAGATGGCTCAAAGAGGCGATCGCATCCGCGTATCTGTTGCAACAGCGGTCTGTTCCGGAGGGTCTGAGGGCTCATTCTACTAGGGCTCAGGCGACCTCTTGGGCGGAGTATAGCCTGGTTCCGCCGGCAGATATCTGTAGGGCCGCCACTTGGTCGTCTCTGCATGCTTTCAGTAGACACTATCGCTTAGATGTGTCAGCGGCTCGGGATTCCTGTTTTGGTTCGGCGGTTCTGCGCGCCGGATGGCAAGGTCCCGCCCGGTCTTAACTGCTCTGTTACATCCCGATGTTGGAGGACTAAACTGGATTACCGAACAGGAAATGGAAATTACACTAACCTGGTAATTGTAGTTCCTGGAGGGTCCAGTTTAGTCCTTCTTCCCTCCCGACTATCTGCTAATGTGGTGCGGCGCGCCTTTCCGAACGGTTGATATTAAGACGGTTCCTCTTGCCGTTCAGTCCCTCTGTGGCAGCCGCGTTTTTTGCAGAGGCTCTTCCCTGTCTAGGGGGTTCAGGCAGCTCCTGAACTTCTGGTGGGGAGCGGTGTTTTGATTCCTGAGGCGTCGGTGCCGGCGCAATGCAGTGTTCTGACTTCCTCGTTTGGGGAGGGGGTTGGATATTCCTTGGGGGGGAACAAATTGTTCTTTAATTAGGTCATTTTGTATATTAATCTAATGTGTTGCTTCGTTAAGTATGCTTTGTTACTAGTACACTGGGGACTTCTGGGAGCTCCTGCTGCATATATACTACAGAAGATTTGATTGGTCCAGTCTCCCGGCTGCAGGAGGAGGGGCACTACCCGATGTTGGAGGACTAAACTGGACCCTCCAGGAACTACAATTACCAGGTTAGTGTAATTTCCATTTAATCATCCAGAAAGTTGGTCACAACTTACCTCAGCAGCACAGGCATAAATAGCTCAACCAGAGCTCTGTGATCCTCAGTCTTGAAAGACTAGAATAGGGGACTGTTACTTCTGGAGAGAGAGCTGCAATTGTGAGTATATACTTCTGGGAATTTTCTGAAAGGAATTCTTTTTATTAAAGCTAATTAATCTGTGAACCCACTATTTTTTTGTTAAATCAGTCAGGGCCTAGTAGCAGCAGTTGTAAGTTTATATTTAAAACACAGAAGAGAGCTTTCTGGTTAAATTTCCTACCCAGCAGAGAGTTTGTAGTTTAAATTTCATAATAAGTTAGAGCCTAGCAGCAGCAAAGAGCTATAATTTAAATCAAATAAGAATATAGTTACCTCAGCAGCACAGGACAGGTTACTGTGTAGCAACCCTCTTTTAATAAGTGTTATTTCCCTTCCTCCCTCCCCACACCCACCCACCCCTGGGATAATCGTAGCTTTATAGGTACTTACACATTTTAACAGACAGGAGGTGCTCTCAGGTGAAGCTCGTTACCCAAATCAGTCATACACTAAGGACCTGAGATTAATTAAGCTTCAGGTGAACAAGGTATATTAAACGTATTAGGTACAGTTTTATTGGCAACCCTTAGTAAGTAAAGAACTTAAAGATCTAAACAAAAACTTAAAACTAAGATGCAGACAGCAGTCCAGCAGCAAGATGGGGGCTTTCCAGTCTTTTGCATTGAGTGTCGCATGTATGATTTTTTCCCAGTTGGTGAGAGGTCTTACGTGTGCACTAGGTGCTAGGAGCTCTTTGCTCTCAGGGAACGAGTCCGTTCTCTAGAGGCTAGAGTAGCAGACTTGGAAAACATAAGACAGACAGAGAGGTACATAGACAAGACCTACAGGGATATAGTCCTGAAGTCCCACCTCCAGTCTGGCAGCATCCCTGTTGCCATGGAGGAGAGAGGTCACGTGACAGGAGAGCATCACCCTGGTTTTGCAGGAAGTGATCCTGTAACTAGGACCTGTCCTCCAGGTGATCTAAAAGCCTCTGGCACCGAGGAAGTTTCTTCAGGGCCATGTGCCCATGAGGGAAGGGTTAGGACAGCCGTTATAGTTGGTGATTCGATCATTAGGCATGTAGATAGCTGGGTGGCTGGTGGACGTGAGGATCGCCTGGCAACATGCCTGTCTGGTGCGAAGGTAGCGGACCTCACGCGCCACCTAGATAAGGTCTTAGATAGTGCTGGGGAGGAGTCTGCTGTCTTGGTACATGTCGGTACCAATGACATAGGAAAATGTGGTAGGGAGGTTCTGGAGGCTAAACTTAGGCTTTTAGGTAGGAAGTTGAAATCCAGAACGTCCAGGGTAGCATTCTCCGAAATGCTTCCCGTTCCACGCGCAGGACCCAAAAGGCAGGCAGAGCTCCGGAGTCTCAATGCGTGGATGAGACAATGGTGCAGAGATGAGGGTTTTGGATTTGTTAGGAACTGGGGAACATTCTGGGGAAAGGAGGGGCTCTTCCGAAGGGATGGGCTTCACCTTAACCGGGATGGAACCAGGCTGCTGACATTAACCTTTAAAAAGGAGAGAGAGCAGCTTTTAAACTAGATAATAGGGGAAAGCCGACAGTCACCCAAGAGCGGATGGTTCGGAACAATGTATCCTTGAAGGATACTACCAAAAGCAGAGAGATTCCAAAAAGAGTAAAGTAGCCCAAATGCCCTCGAGTATGGAGCAGACAGAGCTTAAAGATCCCAAATTACCCATGTCTACCAATAGCCAAATTAATATGAATAAAATACAGTCTCTAAAATGCTTGTATGCAAATGCTAGAAGTCTAAAAAATAAGATGGGAGAGTTAGAATATATAGCATTAAATGAGAGGTTAGATATGATTGGAATATCAGAGACATGGTGGAAGGAGGACAACCAGTGGGACACTGATACCTGGGTACAAACTATATCGTAATGATAGAGCTGATCAAATTGGTGGAGGGGTTGCGCTCTTTGTTAGAGAGGGCATTGAGTCAGAAAGGATTAAAGTTTTGCAGGAAACAAAATTTGCTGTAGAATCTCTATGGATTGAAATTCCATGTAAAAAGGGGAAGGCGATGGCTGTGGGGGTGTACTATCGACCACCGAGCCAGAATGAACAAATGGATGATGAAATGCTCAAAGAAATCAAGGAAGCTAACAAACGTTACAGCGCAGTAATAATAATGGGTGATTTCAATTACCCCGGTATCGACTGGGTCAGTGTCACGGCAGGACATGCTAGGGAGATAAAGTTCCTAGATAACATAAATGACTGCTTCTTGGAGCAGCTGGTTCATGAACCGACCAGAGGGGAAGCCATATTAGACCTAGTCCTTAGTGGAACACCAGATCTAGTGCAAGAGATAAGGTTGTTGGGGCCTCTTGGCAATAGTGATCATAGCATGATCGCCTTTGATTTAATTAGTGGAAGAGGGATAGTACGGAAATCCACAGTACTAATTAAGAAAAAACTAAAAGGAGCAGTTGCAAAGGTTAAAGACTTACATCAAGCTTGGGTGGTGTTGAAAAATACTATCTTGGCAGCCCAGACCAGCTGTATTCCACGCTTTAAGAAAGTGGAAGGAAGTCCAAAAAACTGCCAGCGTGGTTTAAAGGTGAGGTCAGAGAGGCTGTTGCTAAAAAAGCATCTTTCAGGAAATGGAAAAAAGAGCCAAACGACGAAACCTGGAAACAGCACAAGCACTGGCAAATCAAATGCAAGGCATTGGTAAAGCAGGCAAAGGGAGAATTTGAGAAGAAGCTTGCTGTGGAAGCAAAAACGCAAAATAAAGATTTTTTCAAGTACATTCGTAGCACAAAACCTGTGAGAGAGTCAGTTGGTCCATTAGATGATAGAGGAGTTAAAGGGGCACTAAGAGGCGACAAGGCGATAGCGGAGAGACTGAATGAATTCTTTGCTTCGGTCTTTACTGAGGAAGATTAGGGATGTTACCCATGACTGAAGTGGTATTTAAAGGTGTGGAAGAATTGAAGGAAATATCGATACATCGGGAAGATGTATTACAACTATTAGATAAACTGAAGAGTAGCAAATCATGTGGGCCGGATGGTATACATCCAAGGGTGTTGAAAGAACTGAAATATGAGATTGCAGACCTGCTATTAGTAATCTGTGAACTATCATTAAAATCATCTCTAATACCTGAAGATTGGAGGATCGCAATCTAACACCAATTTTTAAAAAGGGTTCCAGGGGTGATCCGGGAAACTACAGACCGGTGAGCCTCACGTCAGTACCGGGAAAAATGGTAGAAACCATCATAAAGAATAAAATTACTCAGCATGTAGATAGTCATGGCCTAATGGGAGACAGCCAACATGACTTTAGACAAGGAAGATCTTGTCTTACTAATCTATTGTGTTTGTTTGAAAGTGTGAATAAACAGGTGGACAAAGGTGAGTCAGTTGATATAGTGTATCTGGACTTTCAGAAAGCCTTTGACAAGGTCTCTCATCAGAGACTTTTGGCAAAACTAAAGAGTCATGGGATAGCAGGCAGTGTACTACTGTGGATCAAGAACTGGTTAAGAGATAGAAAGCAGAGGGTTAGGCTAAATGGCCAATTTTCCCAATGGAGAAAGGTGAATAGTGGTGTACCACAGGGATCTGTGCTGGGTCCGCTGCTTTTTGATATATTCATGACCTGGAAAGTGGAATAACGAGTGAGGTTATCAAATTTGCAGATGACACAAAACTATTTAAAGTTGTTAAAACCCAAGAGGATTGTGGAAAATTGCAAGAGGATCTTGATAAATTAGAAGACTGGGCATCAAAATGGCAGATGAAATTGAATGTGGACAAGTGCAAAGTTATGCACCTAGGGAAGAACAACCCAAACTATGGTTACACAATGCAAGGTTCCACAATAGGAACCACCACCCAGGAAAAAGATTTAGGCGTCATGGATAACATGTTAAAACCCTCGGCCCAGTGTGCAGCAGCAGCCAAGAGAGCAAATAGAATGCTAGGTATCATAAGGAAAGGAATGGAAAATAAAACAAATGATATTATAATGCCTCTATCGTTCCATGGTGAGACCGCACCTTGAATATTGTGTGCAAATCTGGTCGCCGTATCTTAAAAAGGATATAGAGTTATTAGAAAAGGTTCAGAGAAGAGCCACCAAAATGGTAAATGGGATGGAAGGATACTCCTATGAAGAAAGGCTAAAAAGGTTAGGGCTCTTTAACCTGGAAAAGAGGAGGCTGAGGGGAGATATGATTGAAGTCTATAAATTAATGAACGGAGTGGAACGGGTAAACGTAGATAGATTGTTTACGTTATCGGAATATAGAAAGACTAGGACATGCAATGAAGCTACAGGGTAAACTATTTAAGACTAATAAAAGAAAATATTTTTTCACTCAACGTGTAACAAACTCTGGAATTTGTTACCAGAGGATGTAGTAAAGGCTGTTAGTGTAGCTGGATTTAAAAAAGGTTTGGACAAGTTCCTGGAGGAAAGGTCCATAAACCATTATTAAGAAGGGACCCAGGATATCAATGCTTGACCCAGTACAAGCATTGCGGAACCTGTGTCTTTTGGGGAAACTGCTAGGTACGTATGACCTAGATTGGCCACTCTGGGAAACAGGATACTGTGCTTGATGGACCTTGGTCTGACCCAGTATGCTTATCTTATGTTATGTTCTTATGACTCTCCTTGTGTTTGGCTGTCCAGGACCATGGTATTTAACTCCCCCTTTGGCCATCTGTGCAATTGCAGTATTATTCCCCAGCTGCCCTGGTGATGACATTATGAAAGGCCTAAAACATTCACTTTTAGTGCCTGAGTCTAGCACATATCAATGATTGATGTTTCAAATCTTCCATGACTATGTTTCCAGGGAAGCTGGAGAAAAACAGCATTGACAAAACTAGAGGTAATACATATTTATGTAGTGGGATGCAGTCCAGACAGTATGATCTCCAGGAACAAGCAGGAATGAGTCTTCACATATGGGGTATCGTCGGTACCGACGGAGCCTGCGCGGGAACGCTCCCCAGCGTCCAAAAGGAAAGCTTTTGTGAGCATCCCACAGCGCCTGCGCGCTGCCTTCCCGCCTTTCCTAACCGCCTCGCTCCAGTTCTTCTTTTCCGCGGAGCCAGCAGGTCGTGTTCCTGTCACCGCTGAAGAATTTCTTTTTTATTTTATTTCTTTGGTCGCGCGTCTGCCTTCTCAACGCCAGACCGTTACCGCCGGTCTTTTCTTTCTTTATTCTAAAAAAAAAAAAACCTACCGTTTTCTCTCACTTCAGTGCATTTTCTTCTTGGCCTTAAGCCTAGGACATTTTTCCTCATGGAAAAGCCCGCTTCTGGGTTTAAAAAATGCACGAAGTGCAGCAGCACTATTTCTGTCACTGACACCCATGAATGGTGTCTAAAATGTTTAGGTCCTGACCATTCCATTGCGGATTGTGAGTCCTGCTCCATGATGTCTAAAAGAGGTCTACAGAATCGAGCAGCTAAGCTCAGTACCCTGTTTCCCTCGGATGCGGCTTCGGTTGCATCGACGTCTTCCAGGGCTGCTGCTTCCTCACATGGATCTCAGGTAACCAAACTTTTAAATCCAGCCGATCCTCGAAGGGTAGATCTCCCTCCAAGTATCGAGATGCCTCCGGGCTTGCCCTCCAGGAATCCGCACCGGCAAAATTACCCCGGCAGGAGGCTCCAGCTCCCAAAGCTTTATGGGGTCACAGGTTGACATCGATGGCTCGGCCTCGACCGATCACCTGTTGCCATGTTCTGGGGTACCGGCGGTTCCCACTGATACCGACATCCAGACATTGGTTGCGTCTGTGGATCAGAATATCCTGACCAGCGTGCCATAACGGCGTTCATACAAGCTGCGACGCCTTCGGTACCGCAACAAACTCCGTTGCCGGTACCGACATCGGTTCCGGTGCCGGTACCGATTGCATCGACATCCGCTTCGGGGTCGACTGCAGCGGTACACTGTTCGGTGATGCCCATCGGTACCGATCCAGTACCGATCACTCCCTATGTCGATACCACTCGGTATGCGTATCAGGCTCTGCAGGAGCATCCAGACAGACGATACTTCGATTCCTCTGAAGACTCTGATGAATCAGAGGTCTCTGTCGAAGCATCGGTGATTCATCCTCAGGAGCCCTCTTCTCCAAAAAGGAGAATGTCTCCTCCAGAGGACTTGTCTTTTCAAGACTTCATTAGGGAAGTGGCCAGGGGTCTTTCCATCTCAGTGACCTCTGAAACAGAGCCTAGAGCAAAAAAAATTAGATATTTTACAATATCCTAAGGCTCCTAAAGAGGCAGCCACTTTACCAATACATGAGATTCTTTATGATCACATGTTGGGCATATGGGAGACTCCTCTCACCACTTCCCCTCATTCTCGCAGGTTGGACACCATGTATCGTGTTCCTCCTTGTCCTGGCTTTCATAAGACTCAGCTCCCTCACCACTCCATTGTGGTGGAGTCTGCTATGAAGAAGATAAAGAGTACAAAAAGGCACTCTTCTGCTCCTCCAGGTAGGGAATGCAGAACCCTTAGATGCCTTTGGCAGGAGAATTTTCCAGGCCAGTATGCTTGTTGCCAGAATCAACTCCTATAGTCTCTATATGGGGATGTTTCTAAAAGAAGTTACAGATTACCTGCAAACTTTATCTCCTTTTATTGCAGAAAATAAAAGGGAAGAGTTCCTCACCTGGCTCAAACATGCCCAGGATATTTCCAAGTTTTCCAACCTTGCAGCCTTTGACTCTTTTGAAGGTGCCAGCAGAGCCTCGGCCATTGCCATAGGTGCACACAGAGTTGCTTGGTTACAAGCTTCTGATTTGGAACCTTGGGTTCAAGATGGACTAGGAAACCTTCCTTGTACAGGTGAAAACCTTTTTGGCAAAGATTGGCAAGCAAAGGCCACCCAAATGGATGCTGAAAATTCTGCTTTAGATAGACTTTCAAAGTCTACTTCTGCTCCTTTTAAGAAAAGGTTGTTCAAAAAAAGGATTTTTTCCCAAAAAAAGGAAATATTATTCTGCTTATGGTCAGCAGTCATCTACTGCAGTTTGTTTTGCTACAAAGAGACAGCAACAACCGAAACAGGCCAAGCCTAAGGCTGCTAGGACTGCTACGGCCCAACAGCCTCAGCCTCCTCAGGGCCTTTGACTTACCACTAGAGAGCTTAGCCTTCACAACCCACCCACCTCCCCTAGGAGTTGTATCTCTCTATCTTTCCTTTCCTCTCTCTCTCTGTTTGTCTCAGCTTTAAAACTCGAACTGGAGAGAGGCGGTTAGGAAAGGCGGGAAGGCAGCGCGCAGGCGCTGTGGGATGCTCCCAAAAGCTTTCCTTTTGGACGCTGGGGAGCGTTCCCGCGCAGGCTCCGTCGGAAGCGACGATACCCCATATGTGAAGACTTATTCCTGCTGTTCCCAGAGATCACCTGTTACAGGTAAGTAACTGTGCTATATTGTGGGCTGGTTCTGGCTCACAGGCTGTAGTTTGGCCCACCCTGACTTACAATCAAGATGCTTAGATTCTCAATTGCTTTGGACAAGTTCCTGGTCTGACCCATAATAACATAAGATATGCACTACTGGGTCAGACCAAGGGTCCATCAAGCCCTGTATCCTGTTTCCAGTAGTGGGTAATCCAGGTCACAAGTACCTGTCAGGTTCCCCAAAAGGTACACAGATTCCATGCTGTTTATCCCAGAGGTAAGCTGTGGATTTCCCTGGTTCTGTTTAATTTGGGTTTTAGTTGTTCATAGGCATTATGTATAAGTTTTTTATTGTATTAATTTCTTATTGTATTTATTTATTGAGTTTTTATTAATTATTTATGACTGTTTTTATTATTACTTTTATTTTTATTTATATGTAGTTGAGCCATATACCCCTGGGTTGGGTTTGGCACCACTCACCCCCTTTTCTTACTCCTGAACTCTATGCCTGGTTATGTAATCCTCTGCGCATTTCTCTACATTGGGTGCAGTCTTAAGCATTTCATTTTAATATGTGCCGCTTATTTGCTTATTTAAATGCTCTTGGCATTGCTGTGTGCACATACTTTTTTTTTTGCTGTTTACATGCATGCCAGTCTCTTCTCTGCATTTGGCACAACGGTACTTGTGCGTATATATTGCATTATCTGTGCGCAAAGGGTGCGCTAGCATTTCTGTATCAGCCTGTAATTGCATAACTTTGCACTCATCCAGATTAAATTTCATCTGCCATTTGGATGCCCAGCTCCCAGTTTTTCACAGTCCTCTTGCAATTTTTCACAAACCTCTTCTGTATTAACAACTTTGAATAATTTTGTGTCATCTGCAGATTTGATCAACTCACTTGTTCCTATTTCCAGGTCATTTATGAAGATATTAAAAAGCAGTGGGCATGACACAGATCCCTTGGGTACTCCACTATTCACCTTTCTTCATTGAGAAAATTGTCCATTTATCCCTATTCTGTTTTCTGTCTTTAACCAATTCCTAATCGGCAATAGTACACTGCCTCCTATCCAGGGATGGCCCAAGGGTTTCGGCTGCCCCCCCCCCCCCTGGTTATCACCGCCGCTTCCCCTCCAGCCGCTGCTGCCCCCCCCCCCCCCCCCCCCCCCCCCCCCAGCTACTGCTGATTCCCTCTAGGGAGGGGGAGGTGGGCAACAGCAGTATTTCCAAAAGCGGCAACTTTTGCTGCCGCTTTTGGAAATTTATTTATTTATTTAATGGTATTTATATACCGCCTTATCATTCAATCAAAGCGGTTTCCATGGCAAACAATCAAGGGGGCAAATGTTTTCATGCAGTGTACAGAGTGGTGTGTATGTGTTGGCGGGGATGTGATTAGATTTGGTTTATCTACATAGTGCACTATTATACATCATGAGCTATTAGTCTTATATACAGTCTTGGGATGGTGGGGGGGGGGTTGATGATCTGACTTGTATGCTTGTTCAGGGGGTATGTCCATAGTAATCGATAAGCAGGGTTGTCTTCAGCTGTTTTCGGAAGTCCTTGATTTCTGTGGTTAGTCTCAGATCATCTCGGAGGGAGTTCCATATGGATGGAGCAGCCAGGGAGATTGCTTGTTGTGCGGTGTCTTTGCGGGTCTTGGTGAAGTCTTTTGGGGTGTTAACCCGATTGGAGGTGCCGCCTCTTCTTGGCCGTGTGCTTGTGTCGGGTTGTATGAGTGTGTGTAGGGTTATGGCGGAGGAGTGTTTGATCTTGAATATGTTTATTATAGTCTTGTATTTGATGCGTGAGATGATTGGGAGCCAGTGCAGTTCTTTCAGTATGGGTGTGATGTGATCGTGTCTTGTAGTACCGGCTATTATGCGGGCAGTTGTGTTTTCGGCCAGTTGTAGTGGTCTGAGGGTCTGCTTTGGTAGCCCGGTGTATATTGGATTGCAGAAGTCTAGTAGAGGGGTTATCAGCGCCTGGCAAACGGTGCGAAAGTGCTCTGGGTCGAGGAGGGGCTTGAGTCTTCTGATGAGTCGCATTCTTTGGTATGCACTTTTGGTTGCTCTGCCTATGTGTGCTTGGCGGTTAAGTTCTTTGTCCAGGATGACTCCGAGGTACTTAACTTCTGATTTTATGGGTATGAGTGCATCTCTTATCTTGATGTTGGGTGGGGGGATAAAGGCCGGGTTTTGCGTGATGATCAGTGCCTCCGTCTTGCTGTAGTTGATAGGTTGCTTTCCTGAAGCCAGTTTGCCATTTGGGTGAGGCAGTTTGTTATGTTGGTGTAGTCCGGGTTGTCGACTGAGATGGGTGTGTAGATCATGTCATCTGCGTAGATTGTATAATGTATGTGGTGCTCTTTCATGACGGCACATATTGGCTGGATGTATAGGTTGAATAGAGCTGAAAGGGCCGATCCCTGTGGCACTCCTTGTTTGACTTTTATGGGTCGAGATGTGTTGTGTCCTACTTTGACCTGTATTTGTCTGTCGGTTAGGTATGAATGGAACCAATTCAGGGTGGCACCGTGTAGACCGATGTTCTGTAGTCTATCCAATAGAGTCTTGTGGTTAACTGTGTCAAATGCAGATGAGATGTCAATGAATATCATGAGTATGCCTTTCTTGGTGTTTATGATGCGGAGGACGCTGTCAAAGAGGTATATCAGAAGAGTTTCTACCCCGTGGTTGGGGCGGAACCCGTGTTGATTGATGTCCAGGGGAGCGTGGTTGTCTGTGTTCTTGTAGTTGGTGCTGTACAGTTTTTTCGATTATTTTTGCTAAAAGTAGTATGCTGGAGATGGGTCTGTATGCTGCTGGATTGTTCTTGTCAAGTGTGGATTTCTTCGGGATAGGTCTTATTGTTGCGAGCTTCAATTGATTTGGCATGCGCCCTTGGGTTAGGGAGGAGTATGCTATCTTGTGGATGGTTTGGATACTGCTGCTGTCCACTCCCCCCCCCAAAACGAAATTGGCGGCAGCCGCTTGCTGCTGCCTGCCTATGCCATAGCCACTGCCCACCTGGGCCGGCTGCCCTAAGCGGCCATTTAGCTTGCCTAGTGGACGGAATGGCCCTGTTCCTATCCCATCACTTCTTAATTTCCACAAGAGTCTCACATGAGTGACCTTGTCAAAGACTTTCTGAAAATCCAGATATAGTATATCAACCAGCTCACTTTATCTTCCTATTTTTTCACACCTTCACTCAGTATGACATATCTTATGTTCTTATGTAAAGTGGAGGGATGGTAGCAAATATTCTTTGAAGTCACTGCACTGCTGAAATGTTAGATCCCTCTTTCCTGCTCCATCTCGTACAAATCTCAGTGTGGAAACTTGCTTGTAGACAAGCTCTCTCAATTAAAGGGCTTGACCAGATAGTTTGACTTTTGAGTAGGCAGATGATGGAGTTAAAGATACAGGTCAATTCAGGTTCTCTTTGGAATTAATTCAATATAGCATATTTTGGGGGTCTTTAATTACTAATATCTTAATACATCCTTTAGCAAATTCTACAAAGGGGACTACGTGCTCCAGATAAACACATTTTGCAGTCTGAAGAGTTACGATACTCTGGAGGCCTCGGTAGGTGAGCAAAGAAGTAGAACTACGTTCATGGAATCTGCACACAGGTATTAGTTTTCCATTAAAAGACTAATTTTTACTGACAGAACAAATGAGGACAGAGTAGGGACTTTGGTGGGTCTTTCTTTTCTAATTTTTTTCCCAATAGATACCAAAGCTCCGGCAGCAGATATATGGCTTGAAAACATTATGATGCTGAAGCTGTTACTACTTCTAAATCCATCCAGACAGCCAGATGCAGAGACTGGAACCTGTTCAATGTGCAAGATGCCTGCAGGTTGAATCTCTCAGGAAACAAGTTGAGGAAATAAGAGGGGAAGTGCTATGGCTAGAAGCATCCATGACGAGAGGTACATTGATGAAATGCTTCTAGGGCCATCTAAGATCTTCAGCAGAAGGGAAGATGACACTGTATGAAAAGACGACATCTGGACACAGATCATCAGAGCCTGCAGACTCACCACCCCAACTCCACTTTTCCTAGAACTGAGGAACCACTATGCAGATCTGGTAGTGGAGGAAATAATTAGGAATTTAATTAACGATATTAACCCTATTGCTATGAAAGGAGTAGTACTTTTGATAGGAGATTTCAGTTTGCCAGATGTTGGAATATCCCTAATGTAGTGTCATCTAGAAATAGGGAGATCCTGGATTCTCTACAAGGAGAACTGTCCCAGCAACTGGTAACAGAACCCATGCAGGAGAGGATGATACTGGACTTCATGCTTGCAAATGAGGAGAGTATGTCTAATGTTGTAGTAGGTGATCTGGCATGCAGTGATCACCGTATAGTAAGATTCAATATTAGGATATGGGTAGAGATGGTTCATTCAAAAGCAAAGGTCCTAGACTTCAAGAAAATTAACTTTGCAAACTGGGCAAAACTGAAAGGAGATATTTTAAGGACATCTGATCTTTTTATTAAGAAAATGCAGTAAATAAAAATAGAAAATGGAGGCCACTCTGGTTTTCAAGAGAAGTTTCTGAAAAGGTAAGGAAAAAAGTGTAGTCTTCAAAAACTGTAAGAGATCGGAATAAATGGAAGACAAACAATATCTGGAAAAGCTAAGGGAAGCTGATAAAGTAATCAGGAAAACAAAGATGCAAATGGCAGAAAAAATAGCACAAGAAAACATAGACAGGATTTTTTAAGGTGTGACAGGAGGGAACGCAGAGGCTGATGAGGATAAAATGGCATTACTTAACAAGTATTTCTGTTGTGTATTCACAGATGAAGGGCCGGGATTGGGATATCGGAAAACAAACAGAAATAGGAATGGAAGTGAGGCTGGACTTTAACTTTTTCAGAAGACTGTATTTGTGAGGATCTTGTAATACTAATATTGAAAAAAGCAATGGGGTAGGACAGGATTCATCTGAAAGTACTGAAAGAACTTAGGGAAGGACTGGTGGCTCTGTTGGCAGACCTTTGCAATGTTTGGAATCAGGAGTGATCCCAGAGGACTAGAGATGAGCAAATGTGGCTCCATCCACAAAAGCAGAAGTAAGAAAGAGGTTGGTAGCTACTGGACCAATTAGTATGATCCTCTATGGTGAGTAGATTAATGGAAATGGTGGTAAAGCATAGGAAGATGCAGTTTTTGTAATCCAGGGTATTACGGGATCAGAGACAGCATGGCTTTGTTAAAGAATTGGATTGATTTTTTTGACTGGTTGACCAGTGAATTGGATGTGCTATGCTTAAATTTCTATGGGCCTTTGACACCTTTCCCTTCGGATAAACTCTAAAGTGACTGACTGATTAAGAATCTGGTTGGGAGGTGCCAGAGGTTAATAGTAAATGGAATTCACTCTGAAGATAAGGGCGTTACCAATGGTGTACCTCAGGAATCAGTCCTTGGTCCTGCCCTTTTTATCATTTTTGTAAGCAATTTTGCAGAAGGTCTGTAGGGAAAGATATGTCTCTCTGTGGATTATACTAAAATCTGCAATAAGGTTAAACCTACTGGAAGGTGTGGATAACATGAGGAGGGATTTAGTAAAGCTTGAATAATGGTGCAGAATTTGGCAGCTAAGATTTAATGCTAGAAAATGTGGAGGAGTGGCCTAGTGGTTGGGGCAAGGTACTTCAGGCCGGAAGGTCGGGGGTTCAAATCCCACTAGAGGACAGCAACCTTGGGCCGGAAGGACTGGGGTTTCTAGTCCCACAGGTGCTCCTTGTGGTCTTGGGCAAGCCACTTAACCCTCCATAGCCCATGTTCCCTGTAAAATAGTTATCTCCAGGAACAAGCAGGAATGAGTCTTCACATATGGGTACGTCGGTACCGACGGAGTCTGCGCGGGAACGCTCCCCAGCATCCAATTAGAACGCTTTTGGGAGCATCCCACCACACCTGCGTGCTGCCTTCCCACCTTTCCCAACTGCCTCTCCTCAGTTTTTGTTTTTCCGCGGAGCCGGCAGGACGTACTCCTGTCACCGCAGAAAATTCTTCCTTTATTTTTGTTTTTTCTTCTGGTCGGGTCTGCCTTCCCTCGACGCACCGGTACCACCGGTGTTTTCTTTTTCTTTCTCCTACAAAATTTTCTTTGGTAGGGAATTTTTTTCCCTGTTTAGTGCCTGACGGTTTTTCGGCCTACTAGGCCTCTCCACTTTCCTTCATGGAAACACCAGCCACTATACCTAAAACATGTTTCAACTGTGGCGGTACCAAGTTAGTTTTAGACACCCATAACTGGTGCCTTCCATGTTTGGGTCCTGACCACTATCCGCTGGAGTGTCCTTCCTGCAGTAGTATTTCCAGAAGAAGTCTTCAGCATCGAGCTCAACTCGATACGCGGTTCCCATCAGACCTGAGGGTACCAGCTACAACTTCTTTTTCACAGGATCAGGTAACCCAACAAAAGTCTGTAAAGACTAGCCAGTCCTCGGGTGGTAGATCTCATGTTCAACATCGAGATGCCTCTGGCCTTGCCCCCGAGGACATTTTGGCTTTAAAACCCCGGCGAGAGTCTTCGGCCTCCAAAGCATTAACAGGGTTTCAGGTTGTTCCCGGGATTTTTACCTCTGCGAACATACCTGAGCCATGCTCGGTGGTGGTATCCGCTTTGAACGGTGCCGGTACCCCAGCATCGGCAATGGTGTTGGATGAAACACTCCACACCGATGATCACAGTCTAGTGCGCTCGGTATCTTCGGTGCCGCTAGTGCCGCTACAGACCGATCTTCCAGCATCTGTATCGATCCCGGTACCGATTCTGGCATCCACGTCGGTACCCTCCAGGTCTGTTTCGATAGATTCGCTGCTTTCGATTCCGAGTCTAGAATCGATCTCTAGCCTGAACGATTGGGTACCGACTCGTCTCGGTATCGACCTCGGACGGTGCCGAAGACATTGTTCCGGAGATCAAAGTCTACTGCTCTCGGTACCTTTGGTACCGTTAGAGTCGCCTCAGACTGATCTTCCGGTGTCGGTACCGGCTGCGATACCACTGCCGGTACCGTTTTCTAAGTTTGCATCGGTACCGGTGCCTTCCATGCTTACTTCCACAAGCTCGCTTCCTTCGGTACTGAGTTTGGAGTCCATCCCTGGCATGGATAGTTTTCCACTGATTCGTCGCGGTACCGGCCTCGAGCAGTACCGCTGACTATCCTTTCAGGACAACTCGATGCTCCACCTTTTTGGGTCTGGTACTCCAATGGATCAATCCATTAGTGCTTACACTAGATCTTCAACAGATCTAACCTTTACTCCTCATGATAGAGGATCTTGGGGAAATTTCTTTTCAAGCATTCTTGCTTGATATGGCAAGGTTACTTGCCATTTCTATACCTGATCAAGATCCTGCATCAGGGGATTCAGAGCTTCTGCATATCCCTGAGAACCCAAAGGAGCTCATCATGCTTCCTTTGCATCAAGTCTTACAGGATCTTTTACTTAGAATGTGGGAAACTCCTTTAAAGGTATCCCCACCTTCAAGGGCCACTGACTCTGTACAAGGTGCCCTCTTCTCCAGGTTTTCAAAAGACTCAACTTCCACATCATTCTATTGTTGTGGAATTAGCAATGAGGCATGTTAAAAGTGCTAAAAAGCACTCTTCTTATCCGCCAGGTCGTGAGTCTAGAACTTTAGATGCCTTTGGACGTAAAAGCTTCCAGGCATCCATGTTTTCAACAAGAATTCTCTCATATATTTTTTATATGGGACTATCTCTTGAAGAGGTCACAGTTTGCTGTTTTTGACTCCTTTTCTTCAAGATCACAAAAGAGCAGACTACTCTTTACTGGTTACTCATGTTCAAAATATCTCTAGGTTTCTTACTCGTGCTACCCTGCACTGTTTTGAGTCTTTTAGCAAAACTTCTGCTATAGCCATAGGGGCACGACGCATAGCCTGGCTCCAAGCTTCCAACTTGGACAAATGGGTACAAGAAAGCCTGGGAAATACTCCTTGTACTGGGGAGAATCTCTTTAACAAAGAGACTTTACGCCAAGTTGCTCAGTTAACCACTGGCACTGTTGCTTTCAAAGGATTGTCTACACCTTCCTCTATCCCAGGTGCTAGGAAATCTTCTACCAAACTTTATTCCCCCAAAGGGAAAAAGTTGTATTCATTCTCTGCCCATCATGCAGCTGTTTCCAAACAAGGGAAACATCAAACCAGGCTAAAGAAACCACAACCTCAACCGTCTCAGCAAACCCAGCAGCCGCAGGGTTGCTGATAGACTCTTCACCTAATCCTGTTTTGAGGTTTAGAACCTGTAGTTTGCTTCTTCCCATCACAAGTATCTACATTGGTTCTATCTTAAATTTTACACGTCTCTCTTTAAAGAGACATCCTGGCTTTTAGCTCATAGAGCTTCTTAACATGATTATGCTTTACAGATAGTAAAGTTACTCCTATTCCTCCGAAGTAGACAGAGGAGTAACAGCTGTCAATAAGGGTGTGCCTTTACCTTTGACATTTTCTCCTGTAACAGCATGTCTCATTTTACCTTTTCAAAGATTTACTCCATTGTAAGTCTTTTTTCAACTCTGTCCCTCTTACTCTTATCTGTAAGAGTGATACCACTTCACTGTCCCCTTTTGGTCTGTAAGATTGATACCACTTCACTGAAGACTTATCCCTAAGCCCCTCAGTTTTCTTTGAGTTGTCTCCCCCTTGCATTCTTGTTTTGTGGCGCTTCTCAGACAATGACAGAGTCTTACCACTCCTACTTATGTCTGTAGGACTTTTTCCAATCTTGGACCTAAGATTTGCTCTGCTGCCCTAACAATAGTTAGAAGTGCAGGGAATCTTAGTGGTTAAACCACTAACTTGCTGACCAAGCAACCAGGGCTTGATCTCCAATAACAATCTTCTCTGGCCTTAGTATTAAGTCCCAGACAGGCTAAGAACCTTTTCTGGTTATTGTTGCAGACACATCAGCATACCTTCTATCCTTAGCCTTCCCCAATCCTTGGGCTTTGGCGGAGTAGTTCAGGTTACATACTGGCTCTTAAACAGCCAGTTTTTTCTTCTAATCAACCTGCAACATGCTCTCTGCATCTCTACACACAAGCTCTGCACTATGGGCCCTTGCTAGAGAGCAAATAATTCCAGATGGTTAGGAAGGGCTTTACCTAGTCATGACTACTGGGTTCTTCCCTACCCTTACCATTTCCATTAAAGTTTCCTTCTTCAATAAAGGACACAGGCCTTTAATTAAGTGAAGACCTAAAGAATTATCCAATCCCCTGGGTGGGTTCACACCTCCAGTGGACCCCTTCACCAGGGATGGCTTTCTTTTAGTAACAGCCAGTCCTTGTCTCGTTTTTTCCTTCCACCCTCAATTCTTCATAGGGAAATTCATATTGAGCGCAAGAATGCACCATACTCATTTTGCCCTCATAGAAGAGTAAATATGGTATCTCATTTCATTGCATCTTCTCCAGCTGCCATGCTGGAGTTATGGAAGGATTCAGACTTACTGTCTGCATACTAAAAACATCCTTTGCATTTTACATGGAGGTCTCCATTCCTGGTTAGTCAAGGGTTAGAGTTCTTAGAGGACTCAAGACTTCTCCTTGTCAGTGAGAGCACTCCCTTAGCTCTCCCACTCATAACCAGGGAGAATGGATTCTCTAAACATCTTCTCAAGCAGGTATTTTCCTTCTTGTTATTAGATGAATCTTTCTTTCTCCACATATCCCTTTGTGGGAACATGGCTACACACATATATAGATATAGATATATATATATATATATATATATATATATATATACTTTTCTCTGCCTAGGTTTATATATATATATATATTTCCTTACGGCCCCGACAGATAGTCACTATCCCTTTCAATGCTGCTCCAGCATGCTTAGGGTTCTTAATAAAAAAACACTTCCCTGTGGTACTTAAAGGGTTTTTGTACCATGACCTTCAGTTTAGGTACATCTGAAGCCCTCCATATATCCTCTTTTTTCCTAAATGACTTTAATTAGGAGGGACATTCTGACGAGGCTACAATGCCTCATACTTCTGTCCTCCTTTATTATCGGATATAGGGATCTTCAAAGCCCCTCTTTTCCTATAAGAACTGTATCTCTTTGAGGGCAAAAGAGCTTGGGGCTTATCTAATAGGGACTTCTGCGTTTCCCGCAAAAGTCCTGCCTCATTGAACTACCCCAATTTCCACTGGGTTTTTCTTCTCGCCCTAAAGGTTCTGACCTCAACCTGTCTTTTGCACAGTTTATTCACCTCTGCTTTACATTGAGGTACTCCTTGGGGATATTCTGCTGGTTCATATTATCAGATCCATATGAACCTCCATAAACCTTTTAGAATACCATCAGGTGAGGTCCATATTGGTGTATTGCACTTCAATATTTACTACTAAATATCACCTGCACAGGGACTCCTATCTAGGCGTCCTGTTTGTTCCAGCTGTTCCACAGCACATCTTTTTTTAGTTCAACTCCTACCCTCCATCCCCAGGATGCCTGAGGTTCTGTCGAATAGTATGGCTTTCTCAGATATGCAACATGCTGGAACTCCTCCAGGCATCTTAGCTTGGGAGTCCCCATATGTGAAGACTCATTCCTGCTTGTTCCTGAAGATAGCACAGTTACTTACCTGTAACAGGTGATCTCTGGGAACAGCAGGAATAAGTCTTCACAACCCACCCACCTCCCCTAGGAGTTGTATCTCTCTATCTCTATCTTTTCCCTCTTTCTCTCTCTTTGTCTCAGCTTTAAAACTTAATTGAGGAGAGGCAGTTGGGAAAGGGGGGAAGGCAGCACGCAGGCGTGGTGGGATGTTCCCAAAAGCATTCTAATTGGATGCTGGGGAGCGTTCCCGCGCAGACTCCGTTGGTACCGACGTACCCATATGTGAAGACTTATTCCTGCTGTTCCCAGAGATCACCTGTTACAGGTAAGTAACTGTGCTATCTCCAAGTTATAATGCCCTGTTCAATGTAAACCTCACTGATGCAGAATAGCGCGGTATATAAGAGAATGTAAATTAAATTAAAAATGCAAGATCATGCATTTGGGCCGCAAAACCCCAAGGGAGCAATACAGTTTAGGGGTTAAGTACTTCAGTGCACAGAACAGGATCTGGGGATGATTGGCCACTTTAGGATCATCTGATACAAACAAGTAGGAAAAGTGAAGGCAAAAGTCAGAAGGATGCTTGGGTGCATAGGGAGAGGAATGGCCAGCAGAAAAAAAAAGTGATAATGCCTTTGTATAAGTCTCTAGTGAGACTTAATTTGGAGTACTGCATTCTGGAGACAGCACCTTCAAAAAGATATAAATGGGATGGACTAGGTCCAGAGGGCAGCTACTAATATGTTTTGTTTTGTTTTTTATAGGGCATGGGGGATAGACAAAGATCTCAATACATATACTTTGGAGGAAAGGCGGAAGAGGGGGTGATATGATAGACATTTAAGTACTTCCATGGTATAAATGCACAGGAGGTGACCTGTTTCCAAATGAAAGGAAGCTCTGGAACGAGGGTTCATAGGATGAAAGTGAAAGGGGATAGATTCAAGAGTAATCTGAGGAAATATTTCTTTACAGAAAGGGTGGTGGATGTATGGAATAGCCTCTCTGTGGAGGTGGTGGAGACAAAACTGTATGTGAATAGTTTGGGACTGAAAAGCATGGGAACAATACTCAAAAAGCATGGGACAAGTACAGAGGATCTCTGAGGGAAAGGAAGAGATTGTAGTACTTAGTAGTTCTCAGGGATAGGCAGACAAGATAGTCAATATGGTCTTTATCTGCCATTGTTTCCTATGTTTCTATGTTAGTTTTATATAAGAAAGCATCTTTCAAAGCTTGAATAATGGTCATTCTAGATTTCAGCATCTAAGATTTAATGCTTAATACATGGCATGAATTTGGGCTGCAAAACCTAAGGGAGAGATACGGTATATAGGGTGATGTATACAAAAGAAGAGCGGTACCTGGGAGTTATTGTATCAAATAATCTTAAATTGGCAAACAAGGCGATAGTGAAAGCCAGAAGGATGCTGGGGTGCATAAAGAAAAGAATGACCAGCAGGAAAAAGGAGATGATAGTGCCTCTGTACAAGTCTCTAGTGAGACCACATTTGGAGTACTGTGCACAATTCTGGAGACTGTACCTTCAAAAAGATATAATAAACATGATTGAGTTGGTGAAGAGGTAGGCTCTTAAAATGGTCAGTGGCCTTCATCATAAAGAATACTGTATGAGGACAGACTTGAAGATCTCAATATATATAAATAGGAAGGAAGAAAGGAGAAGAGGATATATGATACATGTTTAAATACCCCTCTGGCATAGGAAACAGGTCTCTCAGTTGAAAGGAAGCTTTGGAATGAGGACATAAGATGAAGGTGTAAAGGGACAGACTCAAGAGTAATCAAAGAAATATTTCTTTATGGAAAGAGTGGTGGGTGCATGCAGCAGCCCCCCAGCAGAGGTGGTAGAGACTAGGGCTGTATCTGAATTCAAGAAAACATGGAACAAGCACAGGGGTTCTCTAAAGGAGAGGAAAGTATTGTAGAACTTAGTAGTTGGTGGGCAGAGTGGATAAGCCATTATGTAATTTATCTGCCATCATATTCTGTGTTTCTACTCTGAGGGCCGGACTTTGTCCCTGCTCTCTCCACAGCAGCCTGACTCACCCAAGGGGTACAGGGGGCAATGAGAGAGATGGTGGCTGCCTCTTCTAAAATGGTACCAACTGACCCCTAGCAGTAATCTCATGGTACTGTTACAAGTTGTCAGACTGCCAAACGGGGATGAATGCCATTTTAGAAGTGCAAACTGTGTAAATGCCTCTGAATATACCCCTTAAGTTAATCAGCTGCTGTGATATATCAAACAGTCTATGAATTCTGTCAAAACCCAGCACGTAAAAACTGTCTCACAGGTTAATGTTTTTTAAAAACCGTGTCGGGCCTGTGATCTTTGACTGTCTTACCTGCAGCAAAATCTTACGGAAAAGATTGCTACAAAGCTCATTTGCATCTGCAGCAAACTTTTGCAGGAAAGGGTTGCTAACCCATGGACTAGTAAATGGCGTCCAGGTTTGTAGCTGAGAACAATGGAGGATGAAGTGACTTGCCTAAGAGAGAAACAATCTACAAAAAGAATGGCCACGGAAGACAATCAAATTCCAAAATTAGAAAAATGCAGCAACTTCCACAGTGTTTTCTGAGGGTATGAGAGAGGATGCTTATTTCAGTCTGTATTTTTAGATATATATTTCATCACATAATTTTAAGTGTTGTGTGGAAGTTGTTGCATTTTTCTAATTATGCCTATGGGAGAAGTAGGATTTGAACCCTAACTTCCCAGTCCATTGCTGTAACCTACTGTTCCACTCAAGGCCAACCCAACCATTAGCAAACTAGGTGGTTGCCTAAGGTGACAACTTCTGGGGCGTGGCAAAGAGCAGGGCATTTCAAGTTAAACAATAGGTGTAATAGCCAAGCAGGGTGTAAGGCATAAGATCTGCCTAGAGTGCCAACTCTGGGACCGGCCCTGCCTCCACTAAGTGCTAATTGAGTTTGTTAATATGTAATATAGTAGCCTTTATTGTAAAGAGCATTAGGATGTTGTCACACAAATTAGCATGCACTGTTAGCACACACCCACACTAGCAGTTAACACAAGGGCTTGACATTTAGCATGCATTAATTCACACCTTAACTGGCAAGCTCACAATAGGGTAGGGACTATGTCATACACTTAACATGCACTATCTGCTGTGGTGCCCATGTTATTTCCATGAGCATAATGGCATGTTTACTAAATATTAGCATGCACTAAGTGTGTGTTTTCTGTTAACTGCATGGGCAGATGCTAAGAACAATCCTCAAGAGTTAATGCAGAGGCTTGCAGTTTACCCCATGGTAAGTTTGGCAATTACCGCTTAGTAATTGCAGAACTTTACTGCACTTTAGCAGAAGACCCCCTTAGTGTATGTGTCTGATAAACAGGCATTGCTTGGAGCATATTTTAAGGGTTATTTTAGAAGCATCCTAAGATGTAAATACAATTTTAGAACAGAGGCTTTTTAAATGTGGGAGGCTTACAATATTTAAATTTCCTGGAGGCTTGATGTGGGTGGGGAGACGGTGGTTTGGGTGAGCCTACAATATAAGTGTAGATTCCCACCTTCGCAAAGGAAATCAACATCTGTTAAGAAAAAAAAAACATGGTAGACTTTGGAATTTGCATTTGTCCTGAAGCAAATATAAGTGCCAGCTGGAAGGAGCAGCTGTCAATGTCTAGGTCATTTCACTGTAGTCAACCCCCCTGACTTCGATTATTCGAACACATTCAGTCCCTTCCCTGACCTCCCACCTCCTCCTAAGGCCTCTGATCCTCCCATCCAGTTCCCTTTCCAGCAATAAGAAAGCCCCGAGGTCCTACCTTGGAAGACCCACCATTCCCCAATCCCGGCAAGGTCCTTAGTGTCTAGTGGGAGAAAGAGGTACAGTGCTGGGTTCCAAAATGGTGCCAGTGACCACTAACAATAATCTTGGAGTACTGCAGTAGTACCCCTAGCGTTAATCTCATGGTCATTGGTGTCATTTTGGAAAGCAGCATTGTAAGAGTTAAGAATAAGTGGGTATCTCTCCTTCCACTAGAAACCAGGGACTACAATAAGCCTGGTGATCGGGGTTGGGGGTTCTGCTGGATGAGGCCTTGGGGGGGGATCCATGTTGCTAGGATCTTCATACTAAGGGAGTCCACGTGTGCTGGAGGGTCAGGGAAGGCATTGAATGTGTTGGGATGATTGGGGGAGTTTGTGTGATTGGGGGGGGTGGAGATCGAGGAGTAGGGGATGATCAGTGGAACTTGTGGTGCTTTAACAGGTGCTCATGCAGATTGGAGTAGCAATTTCAAAAAGCTGCTGCTCCCACACACGTGGGGGTCCATGTACACCTTTTGCCACACATGCAGCTTTTTAAAATCTCCGCTCCCCCTGGATGTGGAGAGACATACATGTGCAACCCAGCTCCTATTTTACAAGAGGCTCTATGTATGGCAGAGCCTCTTGTAAAATACTGTGGAAATTCTCCACATCCTCACTTGGACGTGTGAATTCCCTTCCCCAGGTTTTTTCTAAAATCTTCCTTCAAGAACGCTATTTTTGATGAGCTATAAAACAAAAATATAGGATTTTCTTCTTAAAAATATAGTTGTTTGTTAGAATATTCCAAATACATGGACTAAAGTGTATGGGAAAACCTTTTCTTATTCTCATCTTTCTTTCAACAGTCATATGGAGGAAACTATAAAATAAAAGCAATAAACATTTTACCGTTTTCTTCATGTATTTGCCAAAACATTATTCTGATCTGTTTTTCCTTTACTTTCAGAGTCCCAATTCAGTCATGATTGCCTTGGTCATGCTGTTGAATGTTGGTTTAGCCATTCTTTTTGTTCATTTTCTCACTTGATTGGAATTACAATAGAAAGAGTAAGTATGGTTTTCATTTTTTCTCCACACCATGCAGCATAAAGAGAACTTCCCAGCTCAGAACTTAAGGGGGTTATTTTAGAAACTCCTCTCTCATTTCAGATGTGTATAATCAGACACATGCAATGGAAATCGCATCCACATGTAAATGGCTATTTATAAAAGGTCTACTTCTACATATGGATGTGCTTATGATGTGAATGTTTCAAGGGGGTATGGCCTGAGCGGGACAAAATCTACGTGTGCATTCCCCATTTCATATATGGGAATGCACATGTAAGCCCAAAATTCTCCACGTCCAAATTTATACCTATTCCCTGGCACATCTAGGTTATTAAAAAATGTACCTTTCAGCCAACCCTTTACAGGAGGGATTAAGGAGGGTCCTCCTTAATCTCCCTAGTTTATTCCCTAGCAGAAGTTGCATGTCTGAGTTTGTGAAATGATTCACATGCATGGATGTATTGTGAACTGCTGGTAAATAACACGCGCAGGGTGCTAGGTTAACATCATTGATTTTTCTCATGTCCAACTTTGTGAAATGGCTCCTCCCATTGCATGTGGATATAAATCCACATGCCGTCCTTCACTTCCTCCTACAGGTATGTATTTTAGAAAAGGCTTCCCATTTAGTAGAACTGTTAATAAAATACCATCGTAATTGTGTATGTCCTGACCTTGCCATCTCACTTCTGATCTCCATGTATTTAAAATGTATCTTTTAATGTAGCAATATTAATGTCCCATATTTTGACTATTGCATTTTAATTATGCAGTTATGGTCAACATTATGGCACCCTTGCATTTTAGGTATGTTATGTACAATATCTTGAGAAATAATTGGAAATATTCCAACTGTATGTCATGATGGTATTTTAATAGTATGTTCAAAGGTATACAACAAAAAAAAGATGTCTGTGCAACTTAGATATAGTAATTTCTGAGAAAAAAGCAAAATATGTTCTGGACAGGATTAATGGCACCCTTCACTAGTAATTGGTTGCACAACCCTTGGCAGTGATGACAGCCTCCAAACATTCCTTGTAGCCATCTATAAGTTTCGTACATCTGTCTGTTGGTAGTTTCTCCCAATCTTCAACTGCGATTTGTTCCAGCTTATGAATGTTTCCAGGATTCCTTTTGCCAATGGGCAGGTTTTAGCCCTTTCCAAAGGTTCTTGATTGGATTGAAATCAGGACTCATTGCTGGCCAGTTTAAAACAATCCATTTGTTCCTTTTTAACTGTTCTTTTGTACTTTTGGATGCATGTTTTGGGTCATTGTCTTGCTGGAGGACTCATGACCTAGCTTTCTGACACTAGGTAGCGCATTTCACTCCAAAATACCTTGGTAGTTCTCTGACTTCATGATTCCTTTAATACGTTACAGGTCTTCAGTTCCTGAGGCAGGAAAACAGCCTCACAACATTATGGAACCTCTACCATAGTTAACTGTAGGAAGGGTGTTTTTTTTCCTGATAAGCTTCATTTCTTCGCCTGTATGTGTATCACTGGTCTGCATTGCCAAAGAGCTCAAGTTTAGTTTAATCTGTTCACAGATTGGCATTGATTGAATGTGAATAATCATGCCCTGGCAATGTCCCTGTTTTTATGCCATTTCCTACTATATCCTTTTTTTAATTGATTTTATTTGTGATTCTTTATACTGCCCCATCAGTAAATCAAGGTGGTTTGCATAGAACAATTAACCATTACAAGTAACCTTTTACAAATAATTGGTCTTGTTTTATATGATTCTTTTATGTATCAAATACGTGTACATATCCCAAAGCCATTTCACTGGCTACTTTTTTTAAGGAGATATTGGACATTAAGGGGTTAAACTGCAAAGGTGCCAGTAATGTTGACCACAGCTGAACTGTACCTGAATGTATGTTTATGTTCATTTTTACTTCACCTATTCTAAGCGGATTACAAAATTAGCATTGACATTGTGATTCAGCTTTGTTACTTTATTCTCTAATTGTTTTGTTCCTTCAGTGAAGTCCTGACTACTAAGTGGTGTGAACCCACCATTCTCAGCAGTTGTCATCAGCCTTTTAAATGGCACCAGTCATTCTCGGGCACGAGGAAGAAGGAGGATTGGAGTTAGAATGGGAAGCAAGAGACGAAACTTGGAATATTCAACTGGGGAGGCCCAATCGGTTCCTCTGGTGATGATTTGTGGCCTAGGGGTCCTCTGAAGCAAGCAGCCACTTTTGGGAAAACAGCATGGAACAAAAACAAGCTCTCCTGCTGAGGCAGCCTAACCAGTGAAGTGCATGGGCTAGGCCATCTGTTTTGGCTGCGTGACTAAACTGGAAATGTAAAGGCACTGCACTTTCTGTTGATGGAAGCTAACAGCTGCCTTACTATTTTACTGCGTGACGCTCGTTCAGTGGAGAGATGGGAAAGCAATTGCCAGAGGAATGTAGTCAGAGGATTCTTTTGCTATGGAAGTGGTTTCAGTGCTCACTTCAGTTTCACTAGAAGAAAGTGCTTGCAGCATCACTCGCCAGTCTTATTTCTTTACCCACTGCTTTTAACATCTCCTCTAGTGTTCTTTATTTGTTTCTGCATGATTCTGTTCATTTTGCTATTTATTTCAGCCTGCTTTCCTGTAGTCACAGTAAATACTCCAGCTTGCAGAAATGGTTTTGTTGCAGCCTAAAATAAAACCGCTGTATCCCATCTGTCTCTACCTTCTTACTTTCTATATGCGCACGCATAATTTATAAGCTTTTATTAGAAAGAAACAAAGTTTAAAATATGAATTAGCATGTACACTTGCTCACACGTGTGTATGTGTGTGTGTGTGTTATATAGATATATATATATATATAATGAGAGAAATCTTGCATATACATATATTTATATGACAACGGCGTTATTTAAAAATGCAACAAACATCGCAGCACAATACTCTGGCACATTTTCTTTAGTTCCTATTATTTTTTCAGATTCTAGTGTTACTAAAAACTAGTGATTTATGAACACTGAGATTATTCATATGAATTTAAAAAAAAAACGAATAACAGGAAATAGTAAGGCGTAAGATAACAGATTTTGCACGTTTTTCCTCTCTTCAGTGTTATAGCTGCTGGTGTTATGAAACTATTCTGTTTTAACACAGAAATACTGTCCTGCTGCAGTTAGAGTAAGACTTGACTGAGTGTATATGAATCCCAATGGAGAATCCATAAATTGGTGGTCATAGTGCCATGCAGTGTGTTTAAGTTACATGTTGAGTACGTTCAGATAACGCACACAGGCCTAGTCATATATAATGCATTTGATCTCTTTAGCATATTTGAAGTTGATATATAACTTTACCTCAGAATGAATACCCTCAGAAAATGATATTGGGCATGTTTGTCTTAAATAGTTTTGCAATTCTGGCTTGTGATGAAAGCTTTTCATGTGCCATCATACTGAAAGTAATGTATGTATTCTTTGTTCTTTGGAGCATGTTTATTTACTTCCTGATGAACAGTGATTATTTTACAAGCAAAAGCATTTTTATTGAAGCATGGTACGAGTAAGGGCTTGGAATCTCTCTTTATTTAGACAGGGTTTCAAACATTTTGGTTTAAGAGCTTTTCTGTTTCTTTTTCCTTCTTTGTTTTTGAGTACTTTGCACGGCTTTACTAACACATGCATTAGCTCCTCTGGTTGCAGCATATACACGGACTGAGATGCAGAGCCCTAAACATCTCAGCACAGGATGGCAATATGGTAATATATTTTGCAGACATATTGAGAATCCTGTGTGTGACCAATGTGGTATAAAGAAGAGAGCACAAAGAGGGCAAAGACATTAACACCTTGTATGTTTGTTAAAATTATGATATTACTTTTAGAATTAGGAAAAATATGTTGAGCTGAATGAGAGCAAATCACAAAAAGAGTGTAAATTTTTGATGTAATTTTCCCTTGTCCTCCAACACCCCTCTACGGGAAAAACTATTTTTTAAACGGAAATATTTAATTGATATTTATGATGTGGAAACTATAGAAAATAGCCAGCTTAGGACAATGTTTATACACTTATGTGAGTGTTTTACTTCCCTTTATAAATATAGTGTGATTTATAGGCTTTTATAAAATGAAGCTCTGATACAGAAATAGTTGGTATTTTTCTAAAACGTGCACAGCTGTATTTTACATGAGGTTATTTATAACTGGTTGTTATACTGTATACTTCATTTTGGACAGCACAGGGAGTCTGCCGGTGTACTTAATAATGTCACTTGTCTATTTAAGAAAGTTTCTTGCTGTGAAAAGAACTCTTTATCTGTGAGTTCCTCTATTTATAACCTTTGAACCCTAAATGTATAATGTACAGTTTTCACAACTGTATTTGCGCTAATAAAAAAAGACTATTCATAATAAAGTTATTTTTATTGTATGACAGGTTTGTTCAGATTTTTTACCCTAAACATATTCTGTTCTGCATTCATTTATCCAAAAAGGTTGCCAACCTAACTGCTGGTTAATATGCCTAATAAGGTTAAAGGTCATGGGCAGGTCCAGTTTTATATTACCCTTCCTTCTCGTCTTTGTCCCACCATTTCCACAGTCTCTCGCTGTCTGTTATATCTCCAAACATATAGCTTAAGTGTAGTGGTATAATTTCAGAATCACTAACTATAATAATCTGTGCAATTTAATTTGTAAACTTATAAACTGTTTGTATCCAGGATCCTCCGACCCCAAAGCAATTTGCAATAGTCACTACCAAAGTATTCATCATACACATATCTGGAATTAATAAAATAAACAAAAGATGACCATACAAAAACAATAGATTTGATACCTGCAGACTTCCATCCTCTCTGTCCTCATTACAATTATTATTTTTTTAATTGTAGGTGATATAAGGATATAAATCTGTCATGCATTATTGAAATTAGTAGTAGTCTTTTTCTAGGCATTCAGATGGTTTGGGGGGGGATTTATTTATTTTATTTATTTAACATTTCTTATATATCGCCTTTCATGATATCAAGGCGGTTTACGTTGAACAAACTGAAATTACATTGAACAGGGCAATCTTCAGGAACAAGCAGGAATGTAGTCTTAACATATGGGTATCGTCGGTACCGACGGAGCCTGCGTGGGAACGCTCCCCAGCGTCCAATTAGGAAGCTTTTGGGAGCATTCCACAACACCTGTGTGCTGCCTTCCCGCCTTTCCCAACTGCCTCTCTCCAGTTCTTCGTTTTCCACGGAGCCAGCAGGTCGTGTTCCAGTCACCGCAGAAAATTTACTCATTTTTATTTTTTTGCGGTCGTGTCTGCCTTCCTCGGCGCTACACCGGTACCGCCGGTTCTCTTTTCTTCTGTTTTAAAAAAAAATATATATATATATATAGTCATATATATATATTCCTTATTTTTTCTTTCCAGGTGCACGCGTCATTTTGGGCCTTAGGCCCATAATTCCCTCCACTATGGAGAAACCCGCTTCAGGTTTTAAAAAGTGCACCAAGTGTGGCGGTACCATCACCGACACCCACAAGTGGTGTCTTAAATGTTTAGGTCCTGACCACTCCATCTCCGAGTGTATGGCTTGTGCCATGATGTCCAAAAGGGGTCAACAGAACCGAGCTGCCAAGCTCAGTGCCCTTTTTCTCTCCGATGCAGCCTCAGTAGCATCGACGTCTTCCAGGGCTTCGTCTTCCTCCAATGGATCTCAGGTAATTAAACATAAGTCCAGCCGGTCCTCAAAGGGTAGATCTCCTTCTAAGAATCGAGATGCCTCTGGCGTTGCCCTTGAGGGTTCCATACCGGCAAAATTGCCCCGGCAGGAGGCTTTGGCTTCCAAAGCAGTATCGGAGCTCCAGGATGTTCTCGAGGCCTCGACCTCAGCAGAACTACTGGTGCCATGCTCTGGGGTACCGGCTGCTTCCGGTACCGATACCCAGGCATTGGCAGCGTCGATAGACCAGAGATAGACCAGAGATTCCTGGCTATTGAACGCAGTCTGGCGGCTCTCCTTGTGGCATCGACGCCTCGGAACCGCGTCAGACGGTTCAGCCAGTACCGGCACCAATGCCGGTACCGATAGCATCGACATCGGTATCAGCTTTGCCGGCACCCAGTCATGCGATACCTTCCGGTGCCAATACACCGGTACCGATTACCCCCGGTACCGACCTTAGCCCAGAGCTAAGGAGTTGGAAATTTTACAATATCCCAAAGCTCCTAAAGAGGCAGCTACCCTGCCTATCCATGAGATTTTATATGATCTCATGTTGAGAATGTGGAAGACACCTCTCACCACCTCTCCTCACTCTCGCAGACTGGATACTATGTATCGAGTCCCTCCTTGTCCTGGCTTCCAAAAAACTCAGCTTCCCCACCACTCTATCGTTGTGGGAGTCAGCCATGAGAAGGATCAGGAGTGCAAAGAGGCATGCCTCTTATCCCCAGAAGGTGAGTATAGAACCTTGGATGCCTTTGGACGTCGTACCTTCCAGGCTTCCGTGCTTTCTGCCAGGATCAGTTCCTATATTTTATATATGGGAATGTTACTTAAAGAAGTCACAGGAGATTTAGAGGTTTTGAGCCCTCTTCTTCCTGAGGAAAAAAGGCAGGATTTTCTCACACTGGTTAAACATGATTAGGATGTTTCAAAATTTGTCAATCGTGCAGCCTTTGACTGTTTTGAGTGCATAAGCAGAACCTCTGCCATTGCCATAGGTGCACGAAGGATTGCCTGGCTCCAGGCATCCGATTTGGAACTCTGGGTCCAGGACAAACTGGGAAATATCCCTTGTACAGGCGAGAATCTGTTCGGCAAGAATTGGCAAGAAAAGGCCAATGAGATGGATGCTGACGACTCTACTTTGGATAGGTTATCCAAAGGCACAGCTGATCCTGCCAGAAAGAAATTTTTCAAGAAGCCTACCTTCTTGAAAAAGAAGAGGTTTTATCCCTCTTATTCCCAACAGGGACGTTCTGCAGGTCAACTTGTCCGAAAGGGTCAGCAACCAACTAAACAGAGGAAAGCAAAGATTGCCAAGCCTCAACCGTCTCAGCAGTCTCAGCCTCCACAGGGCCTTTGACTTTCATCTAGAGAACTTAGCCTTCCTGGCTCTCAATGGACCAGAGCCTTCCACCATTCCAGGAAGGTTATGTCACTTTGCTCCCAGGTGGGAGCAGATAACAGCAGAGCATTGGACACACTCCATTGTAAGGGAGGGGTACAAGCTGCACTTTCTGTGCATGCCCCCTCCCACACTGGTAAGACAGTTCAATTCTCAGACCTCTCTCATCAACCTGTTAGAACAAGAGGTCACCATCCTTCTCACTCAAGGGGCAATAGAAGAAGTACCCATTCTTCAACAGGGTACAGGGTTTTACTCCCCCCTATTTCCTTATCCCAAAGAAAACAGGGGGATACAGACCCATTTTAGACTTAAGAGAATTGAACAAATTCCTGTTCAAAGAGAAGTTCAAAATGATTTCTCTCGGAACTCTGCTGCCATACCTTCAGAGTCAGGATTGTCTTTGTTCTCTAGATCTCAAGGATATGTACACTCATGTTCTCATCCATCCAACTCACAAAGTTCCTTCAGTTCCTTTTCCAGGGGAAGCACTACCAATACAGAGTGCTTCCTTTTGGCCTGGCCTCAGCACCAAGGGTGTTCACGAAATGCATAGCTGTGGTAGCAGCATTTCTGCGCACTCTAGGGATATTCGTCTTCCCTTACTTAGACGACTGGCTCATTCGAGCCCCATCAGGGTCAGAGGCCAGGACTTCTCTGTCTTGCACGATGCATATCCTTCAGTATTTGGGTCTGGTCATAAACATCCCAAAATTCAGTCTAACTCCCACTCAGTCTCTAGAGTTCATAGGAGCTTTGCTGGATACCAGAAGAGCAAGGGCCTATCTTCCTCAGGCCCGTTGCCTTCGCATGGTGCAGTTAGCTTCTCAAGCAGTGCTAAAACCTCTCCTCACTGCCCGAGAAATGTTACAGCTGCTCGGCCACATGGCATCCACAGTGCATGTGGTCCCTTATGCTAGCCTCCATATGAGAGCAGCCCAGTGGACTTTATCCACTCAATGGACTCGGGCATCAGGGTGCCTGTCAGACAAAATAGCAAACACAGATCGCCATATTTTGTCTCTCCAATGGTGGCAGTCCACTCAAAACCTGTTGCTGGGGGTCCCCATTTCAACAACCCTTACCCCAAGTAACTTTCATAACAGATGCTTCGCCAATTTGTTGGGGAGCTCATCTACAAGACCTCTCCACCCAAGGCATCTGGTCTGCACAGGAGACTCATCTACATATCAATCTCTTGGAGCTCAGAGCAATCTTCCTTGATCTTCGAGTGTTCCGAACCCTGCTCAGCTACAAGACAGTCCTCATTCATATGGACAATCCAAGTAGCCATGTTCTACTTGAACAAGCAGGGAGGAACAGGCTCTCTGCTTTGCAACGAAGCTTTGCGACTATGGGCCCTCACTAGAGAGCATCAGATTCATCTCCTGGCAGTGTATCTTCCAGGCATACAAAACTCTTGGGCAGACACTCGATCGAGTTCTGCTTCCACACGAGTGGTCTCTACATGCAGACCAGGTGGCCAAGATTTTTCAGATTTGGGGAACCCCAGAAATAGACCTCTTTGCAAGTTCGTTGAATGCCAAACTTCCCCGGTTCTGTTCCAGAATTCCGGTTCAGGACTCTCAGGCCAGGGATGCTTTCCTCCTTCACTGGGGTCAAGACTTCCTTTATGCTTTTCCGCCCATTCCCCTAATTCCCAAAACCCTATTCAAGCTTCAGAGAGACAGAGGCCATATGATTCTCATAGCACCACATTGGCCACGGCAAGTGTGGTATCCTCTGCTTCTACAACTCTCTCAAGCTCCCTCCCTGGAGTTAGGGTCTGCTCCAGATCTCCTGTCTCAGGAGGACAGAATGTTATGGCATCCCAATCCCCAGTCTCTGCATCTCAGGGCTTGGTTGCCGAAGGCCTAGATCTTCATGTTCTTAACCTTCTTCAGCAAGTAAAGGATATCCTTTATGCTTCCAGGAAACCTTCCACAAGATGCTCTTATGCTTTCAAGTGGAAAAGGTTTACCATATGATGTTCGCAGAAGGGTTTTAACCCCCAGGCGATACCTCTGGAATCATTACTGGAGTATGTCCTTCATTTATCCACTGCAGTACTTAAAACTAACTCAGTAAGAGTCCGTTTGAGTGCTATTGCAGCTTCTTTCAAGCCTCTAAATGGCCAACCTATTTCCTCCCATCCTCTTATAGCAAGATTTATGAGAGGCCGCCTTCTAACTAAGCCTCCCATTAAGCCACCACGGGTGGCATGGGACTTAAACCTGGTTCTTGGTCAGCTCATGAAGCCACCTTTCGAACTCTTAGCTACTACCTCATTGAAATTCCTTTCTTGGAAAGTTATCTTTCTCATTGCAATCACATCAGCACGCCGCATCGGTGAGTTGCAAGCACTAGTAGCTGATCCACCTTATACAAGGTTTCATCATGACAAGGTAGTCCTTGGGACTCATCCACACTTCATGCCGAAGGTGGTCTCGCCTTTTCATTTAAACCAAGCGGTCTACCTGCCTGTGTTTTTTCCAAGGCCTCATGCATCTAATGCAGAAAGGATTCTTCATACTTTAGACTGTAAAAGGGCTTAGCCTTTTACTTGCAAAGAACACAGCAACATAGAAAGTCCTCTCAACTCTTTGTTGCTTTTGATCCTTCTCATTTGGGACCTCCAGTCTCCAAGAGAACACTGTCCAACTGGATTGCACAGTGTATTTCCTTTGCCTATCACAGTAAGAACTTTCCTCTGGAGGGCCATGTCACAGCTCACAATGTGAGAGCCATGGCAGCTTCAATGGCTCATCTGCACTCTGTGTCTATCGACGACATCTGTCGAGCAGCCACTTGAGCCTCCGTTCATACCTTCACAGCCCATTACTGCTTGGACAAGGACTCCCGCCGGGATGCCTTGTTTGGTCAGGCTGTTCAACACCTGTTCCATACCTAATCAACTCCTACCCACCATCCCTGGTTGGATGCCAGAGATCCATGGGGGGAAGTGGAGCCCTTTCACAGGGGCACACAACTTCTGGGGTCTCTCCCTGGCATCTAAAGCTAGGGAGTCCCCATATGTGAAGACTACATTCTCCAGGACCAAGCAGGAAGTCAGTCCTCACTTATGGGTGACGTCGGCGCCGACGGAGCCCTCGCGGAGCAATTTCCCCAGCTTTCGAAGAAAGCCTTTGGGATTTCAGCGCGCATGCGCGGTCCTCTTCCCGCCCAAGGATGCCATCTTGCTCAGTCTTCTTTTTTCCGCGGAGCCCTACAGACGTAGTTTGTTACCACCGCTGAAAAAGTTGATTAATTCTTTGTTGTTTTCTCGGTTCGCGTGTCCTTTTCCTGCCCGGCCTCGATTTTCCTTATCGAGTCCGTTCACATTTCTTTTTCTTTTGTTTTCAATTTTTAACTGGCATTCCCGCCACTTATTTTCCACCCCTGGCGGCTCGGTCTTTCGACCTCGCGGGGGCCCTTTTTCCCCCGATGGCTGCCAGCGGGTTCAAAAAATGTGATCATTGTTCTAAATTAATGTCTCTTACAGACACGCATAATTTCTGCCTCGGACCCAACCATGACTCTGGGAGCTGTGGTCCGTGTGGCAAGATGTCCTCCAAGTCGCTGAGGAGTCGGCAATCGCAAAAGGACCGAATCTTCTCTGACCCCGAGTCCGGCCCGGACCTCGTCGGAGGCTTCGACATCTCGTGACTCCGGCCACGAGCTCCGTCGGAGTTCCTCTGAGCGGGGGTCCCCTGGCCGGGAGCATTGTCGGCAGAGGAAACTCGCGCGGGCGTCGTCGGAGGATGCACCTGGTCCCTCGCGGGCCGGGTCGCATAGCCCTGCCAGCCGCCCCAAGTCCTCGGAGGCGGAGAGACCTTAAACTTCCTCGACTCGAGGTGGAGCCGCACGTGAGTACTATTGTCCTCCTGGACTCCCCTACGGAACCGTCGGGCCCGACGCCGTCGGGTCCCGAGTCGGTGGCTGCCGGGTCTTTTGGGCTTGACCTCAGATTGACATCCTTGGAGCACAGTATCTCTGCCTTCTTGGACCAGCAGCGGGTTTGGATGACCGGCATCACCAGTGCATCTTCCCAGACCACCGGGACGTCGACGCCCAAGTCGACCCCGGCGGCCGAGTCGATCCTCGAGTCGATGCATGCTCGAGTCGATCCTCGGTCGAGGTCTCCCTCGGCCTCCCGTTCGGGACCGAGGTTGTCGGCGTCGGGACGAACCCTCGCCTGCACGGAGCCCCTCGATTCCTTCACGGAGGCGTCGGACTGGGACACAGAAGGGGACGAGTCGCCCGGCTCTTTTCAGACCCGGTGCGTCCCCTCTGACTCGCCCGAGTCGGAGCCTCGAAGGCGATCCCCTCCGGAGGATACGCGCGCTTCTGATTTTGTGCGGGATATGGCCAAGGCTTTGGCTTTCCCCGCGGATCCCGAGGAGGAGCCTCGCGCGGAAGAGCTCGAGGCACTTCAGTACGACTCTCCCCCGAAGGAGGCCTTTACTGTGCCGGTCCCTCCGATGCTGGAGCGGCTGCTCTTCCGCATGTGGGAAAGCCCGGCCTCTACGCCGGTGTTAAGCAAGCGGATCGATTCGATTTATCGAGTCCGCAAGAGCCCCAGGTTCCAGAAGGCGCAACTGCCACACCACTCCATGGTCGTGGAATCGGCAATGCATCGGCTTAAGAGTCAAAAGATGCACTCCTCGGTGCCCCCGGGTAAGGAGGCCCGTAACCTGGATGCCCTCGGTAGGAAGTGCTTCCAGGGTTCCATGCTTGCCTGCAGAGTCCAGACATACCAGCTGTATATGGGCATGTTCCTCCGAGACCTGGCGAAAGAGCTCGCCGGGTTCTCGGCTGGTCTCTCCGACGAACCTTTGCAGAGGTTCCTGGCCTTGTCCGATAGTATTCGAGAGTGCTCGAAGTTCCTTTCTCGGGCGGCCTACGACGGCTTTGAGGCGTCGGCCCAAGTAGCCGGAGCCGGCATCGGTGCCCGCCGACAGGCCTGGCTCCAGTCATCTGACCTCGAGCCATGGGTACAGGACAAGCTAGTCGATGTCCCCTGCCGAGGTGACAACCTTTTTGGCAAGCCCATGTCCGATAAGGCTGCGGAACTCGAGTCCGAGACTCTCACTCGGACTCGACTGTCCCGAAAGACCTCCGCTCCCCCGCAGAAGAGGAAGGGTCCGGGGAAGAAGCCTTTTTACCCGAGGAAGGTGCTTGCCTATAAGCAATCCCACCTTCAATACCAAGTACCGGCGGCTTCCACTCAGGGCCCACAGACTAAGGGTCAGGGGAATGGCCCCCGTAGGCCGCGGGCCCCCAAGCCCGCTACACAGCCCCCTGCCACGCAGGATGGGGGTTTTTGACTATGCCAGCATAGCCTCTCCCCCTCCGCGCCTGTCGCTCAGCACGGGGGGCAGGCTGATCCACTTTGCTCACAGGTGGTCAGCCATAACATCCGATTCCTGGGTGCTGCAGGTGGTTCAAAGGGGCTACCTCTTGCATTTTCACCATTTCCTACTTCCCGGGGGAGCCTCCGAGGCCCCCTCTGCACAGAGACTTATTCCTTCAGGAGCTGCAGGGTCTACTGGAGGAGCAGGCTGTGGAACCAGTGCCCCAACCTCAGTGGGGTCAGGGGTTCTACTCCAGATACTTCCTGGTCCCAAAGAGGACGGGAGGCCTCAGACCCATTCTGGACTTGCGCAACCTCAACATGTTCCTGCAGCGGGAAAAGTTCAGGATGCTTACCCTTGGAATCTTGCTGCCCTACCTCCAGCAGGGAGATTGGCTATGCTCCTTGGATCTAAAGGATGCCTATACTCACATCCTGATTCATCCGGACCACCGACAATATCTCAGATTTGTAGTGGCCGGGAAACACTATCAGTACCGCGTGCTGCCCTTCGGCTTGTACTCCGCCCCCAGGGTGTTCACAAAATGCCTGGCGGTGGTCGCGGCCTTCCTGAGGCTTCAGGGCCTATTCATTTTTCCTTACCTGGACGACTGGCTCGTCCGGGCGCAGTCGGCCCCAGAGGTCGCTCAGGCCACACAGCGTACGGTGGCTCTGCTTCAGCACTTGGGCTTCGTCATAAACGTCGGGAAGTCCACGTTGCACCCCTCTCAGGATCTCGAGTTCATAGGAGCTCGGCTCGACACTCTGCGAGCTCGTGCCGTCTTGCCTCGAGAGCGGGCCAACAGGCTCATGGCTTTGGCCGGCAGGTTCCTGCAGCTGCTCGGTCATATGGCCTCCACGGTCCATGTCACGCCAAACGCCCGTCTGCATATGAGGCCTGTCCAGTGGTGTCTCCGCACTCAATGGCATCAGGCCACAGGAGGTCTGGCGGACCTTCTACAGATCTCCGACCGCCTGGTCTCCTCTCTGCAGTGGTGGCTCCACCTGCCCAACCTGGTACGGGGTATGCCCTTTCAGTCTCCCGCACCTTCCCAGGTGCTGACGACCGATGCCTCTCTCTTGGGATGGGGAGCGCATTGCCAGGGAGCGCGCACTCAAGGCCTTTGGACTCCTTGGGAGGCGGCTCAACAAATCAACTTCCTGGAGCTGCAGGCGATCCGCCTAGCTCTGCGGACCTTCTCTCACCTCACCTCTCGCCAGTCCGTACTGGTGCAGACGGACAATCAGGTGGCCATGTTCTACGTAAACAAACAGGGGGGCACGGGCTCCCTCCTGCTCTGTCAGGAGGCCCGGCGACTGTGCTCCTGGGCAGTCGACCACAACATCCTCCTCAAGGCTGTTTACCTGCCCGGGCAGGAGAATTGCCTGGCCGACAGGCTGAGCCGGGTCTTGCAGCCCCACGAGTGGAGGTTGAACCCCGGCGTTGCCCAGCAAATCTTCTGCCGGTGGGGCTTCCCCACCGTGGACCTCTTTGCCAGTCCCCTGAACCGGCAGCTCCCCCGGTTCTGCTCTCGGCATCCGCATCCCCTCAGAGTGGCCCCGGATGCTTTTCTCATTTCGTGGTCCACAGGCCTACTGTATGCCTTTCCTCCCACGCCGCTGGTGTCCTGGACGCTCTTCAAGGTTGCCTGGGACGGGGCCTACGTGATCCTGATAGCGCCCCGATGGCCGAGGCAACCCTGGTTTCCTCTGCTCCTGCAGTTAGCGGTGGACACCCCTCTCCCTCTGGGGTTTCAGCCCGATCTTCTGACCCAAGATCAGGGTACTCTTCTGCACCCCAACCTCCGGGCCCTTCACCTGATGGCCTGGCTGCTGAGAGGGTAGTCCTGGCCCAGGCTCTCGCTCCCCCTGGAGGTGGAAGCTGTCGTCCTGGCGTCTCGGCGACCTTCTACCCGGAAGTCTTACGCACTCAAATGGCGTCGCTTCTCCGTCTGGTGTTCTCAGCGTTCTGAGGACCCATTCGCCTGCCTAGTGTCGGTGGTACTGCAATACTTGCTGCACCTCTCCGATCTAGGCCTCAAGTCCAACTCTGTCAGAGTCCACCTCAGTGCTCTCTCTGCACACCATTCGCCGGTGGAGGGCCAGCCCCTTTCCTCGCATCCCTTGGTGGCACGTTTCCTCAGGGGCCTGCTTCTGCTTAAGCCCCCGTTGCGCCCTCTGGCTCCTGACTGGGACCTCAATGTGGTTTTACAAAGGCTTACTTGCCCGCCTTTCGAACCCATGGCTACCTGCCCCCTCCGCTTCCTCTCATGGAAAGCTCTCTTCTTGGTAGCCCTCACCTCCGCTAGGCGCGTTAGTGAACTACAGGCCCTAGTGTCGGAGCCCCCTTACACTAGGTTCTACAGGAATAGGGTTGTCTTACGGACTCACCCTAAGTTTCTTCCTAAGGTGGTTTCCTCTTTCCACATCAATCAAGAGGTGGTTCTTCCGACCTTCTTTCTCAGGCCACATACCAGCAGAGCTGAGACTGTTCTGCATACCCTGGACTGTCGAAGAGCCTTGTCCTTCTACCTTGACCGTACGCGTGAGCATAGGAAAGCTGCCCAGCTTTTCGTTTCCTTTGACCCCAATCGGTTGGGGTTATCTGTATCGAAGCGTACTCTGTCCATCTGGGTAGCTGACTGCATCGCCTGGGCGTATGGGGCAGCTGGCCTCTCTTTGGAGAGTCGAGTCACGGCGCACCGTGTCAGGGCGAATGCGGCGTATGTCGCTCACCTCCGCTCTGTTCCGTTGGCAGACATTTGCCGGGTCGCTACTTGGTCTTCTAGACAGACTTTTGCGGCTCATTACTGCCTGGAGAGGGAGTCCCATAGGGATAGTGCTTTCGGACAGGCAGTCCTCCACAATCTCTTTGAGGTTTAGGCAACTCCTACCCGCCGGCCCCGATGTTGGCTACCGGCCGGATTCGTATTCAGAGAAGATTCCTTCCTTCTGTGCGGTTGAGCTGGAGGGAGCTCTCTTTTTCCAGCTTGAGGTCTCCGGTAGCCTTAAGCTAGGGAGTCCCATAAGTGAGGACTGACTTCCTGCTTGGTCCTGGAGAAAGAGTGGTTACTCACCTGTAACAGGTGTTCTCCAGGAGCAGCAGGAATCAGTCCTCACTACCCTCCCTCCTCCCCTGGAGTTGCAGTCATTCTTATGGTTGCTGTCTTCCGCTATGTCATTCGACTGAGCAAGATGGCATCCTTGGGCGGGAAGAGGACCGCGCATGCGCGCTGCAATCCCAAAGGCTTTCTTCGAAAGCTGGGGAAATTGCTCCGCGAGGGCTCCGTCGGCGCCGACGTCACCCATAAGTGAGGACTGATTCCTGCTGCTCCTGGAGAACACCTGTTACAGGTGAGTAACCACTCTTTCCTGCTTGTTCCTGGAGATAGCATAGTTACTCACCTGTAACAGGTGATCTCTGGGAACAGCAGGAATTTAGTCTTTACAACCCACCCACCTCCCCTAGGAGTTGTATCTCACTATCTATCTCTTTCTCTTTCCCTCTCTTTCTCTCTTTGTCTCAGCTTTAAACTCAACTGGAGAGAGGCAGTTGGGGAAGGCAGCACACAGGCGCTGTGGGATGCTCCCAAAAGCTTCCTAATTGGACACTGGGGAGCGTTCCCGCGCAGGCTCCGTCAGTACCGATGATACCCATATGTGAAGACTAAATTCCTGCTGTTCCCGGAGAACACCTGTTACAGGTGAATAACTATGCTTGATAACTTGGAGATAACTATTTTACAGGGAAAATGGGCAATGGAGGGTTAAGTGGCTTGCCCAAGACCACAAGGAGCACCTGTGGGACTGGAAACCCCAGTCCTTCTGGCCCAAGGTTGCTGTCCTCTAGTTGGAATTGAACTTCCGGCCTGAGGTACCTTGTCCCAACCACTAGGCCACTCCTCCACTCCACTTTTTGAATCTTTGTTTCAATTTGGAGGTTTTCTTATTTTTATCTTTGTAAAATATTATAAATATAAACTTATGAAAGCAACATAAATTTAAAAAAAATAGATGTATATTTCCCTCTTCCCTCCAAACATTGTGCTATTTCTCCCTTCCATCCCAGTTGCTCCATCCCCAGTCCCCTCTTTCTCATTGCCACATCTCTCCCCCCCCCCCCAATCTTCCCAGGGCAGATGATGATAGTCTAATAAAATCATAAATGAGGTGGCGTGGATGAATAGGGAATGGTTGTTTACTTTTTCAAACTGTAATAAGACTAGGGGACACTCCAGGAAGCTAATAGATAGCACTTTTAAAACTAATTGGAGGAAGTATTTTTTTTCTCACAGCATATGATTAAGCTGTGGAATTTATTGCCAAAAGATAGGTGAAAACTCTTAGCATAGCTGCATTTCAAGGATTTGGAAAAAGACACTGCTTATCCCGTGGTATAAGTAACCAGAAAAAGGTTGATTCGTTGGGCTTGAGTGAGGTACTTTTGACCTGGATTGTCCACTGTTGGAATCAGGATAATGGACTTGCTGGACCTTTGGTCTGATTCACTATAGCATTTCTTATGTTCTTAATTAGAAATGCAGCTGCCCACCTCAACTTCCTGTAAATTCATAAAAATACATGCGGCAGTTCAGGTCTACTCTATATCCTACCACCTTGATTCCTCCAGAGCCTTCACTATAAGAAAAATAACCATGTTTTAATGCTTTTAAGATGGCTAATACCCACTTGAAAGTCTACTGGCAGGAATCAAATTTCATATTGTGAAATATGAGTGACCATTAAAGGTGTTACTTTTTTATCTTCGGTATATCATGTTTTTCTATATTGTCACATAGGTTTTCTTTTATACTTGTATGAATCACTTTAGTCTGAGGGCCCTCAAATATATGGAAAAGGAAGGCTGCTGATGGGTGAAGGGAAAACGACCTTTTAAAGATCAATTCATGTTACTTTTTGAACAAAAGCTACCCTGCTAAAATATATGGGCAAAGATGCTTATCAGTGGATAGTCTTCATGCTTGCACTCCCTTTTCTAGTTTCTTTTAAATTTTCAAGCTAAAAACAAAATATCCTTGATGGCCAAGACATGCAGCTTGAAACATTGCTGAATTGTTCTAAAAAATAAAGGGGTCTGTTCATTAAACTGTGTTAATTCTTTTCTTTTTTAAATAGTTCTTCAGTAAATAGCTTGAAGAAACGTACAGAGCCACAATAATGGCTTTTAAGAACAGTAAATAAGTCTGCAATTGGATGGCGGTTTGGTGGGATCGAAGATGGCGGTTTAGTGAGTGCGCGCTCCTGACTGTTGCTTCTGATGGGACGGAAGAGAAAGGTGAAGCGGAGTATGCTGCCCCAGGCTTCTCCGGTGACCTCGACTCCAGTGAGTGGTCCTTTGGATTTGTTTGTATTGCGACGTCAGGAGCCTTTGCAGCCTTTACCGGGAGTTGGAAGCTCGGCTGGTAGACTGCAGGGGCTGGGTAGCTCGGCGTCTCCTTCGAGCAGCGATCTTACGCCCCAGATTTGCAACAGCCCTCTAAGCAATTACGCCCAGATTTGTCTCGGCGGTTTGTGGAGGCCACGTTATCCCCGGTGTTGGGAGTTTCTGAGGCTTCGTTGGGGTCACACATGCCTAGTGAGTCAGAGGGAGTGGACTCTTCGATGGATCAGCGGGCTCTTGCTGGTGAGGCTGAGAACTTGCCTGCGGCTGTCAATGTAGACTCCGGGATCCCTCAACGGCTCCTGAGGTTGGTGAAGTTCTGCCGGGTGAACAATCTAGGTCTGTTTCCTTTTCTTTGCCAAGACCTGAACAGTTTACTCTTGAGTCTATATGGACAGCTATTAACCAGTTGGGACAAACTTTTCTTACACAAACAAATGGAATTCAATTGGAGATGACATCAAATTTGGCTAGACTTGATCAATTCAAACAGGAGGTCTCCGGGATCAAAATCAAGCTTGAAGAGACTGTTGAAAATACTAAACAGATGGAGACTTTGTCGGCGTTATTTATTAAAGATTCTAATCAGGCGAAAGTCCGGTTGGAACAGTTGGAAAACTTTCCCAGATTGGCAAATTTGCGCTTGGTTAATTTTCCTTTGTTACCAAATATTTCGACGAAAGAAATGTTTAAAAAGTATCTTCTTGAGGTGTTGGGGGTTCCTCCGGATTCATGCCCTCCTATTGTTTAGGATTTACTATCTCCCTACAGCTCGGAAGGCTTCGGCCTCTGTTGCAGTAGGTGGGCAGGAGCAATTTGATGATTTAAATGTTTCTGCTTTATTGGAAACTTCGGATTCTCTTAGTAAGGACAGCGACCTGTTTAGTTACCTTTGCTTTAATATCAGATCGTGGATGGCTGCTCAGGCTTTTCTTTTGTAAAAGAAATGTATTATTTAAGGGTTGTTCAGTTCGAGTTTTTCCGGATCTAGCTCGGGAAACCCGTCGGCGTAGGAGTGAGTTTTTGATCCTGCGACGGCGGATTCTCCAGCTGGGGGGATTATTCTTCTTAAAATTTCCTTGTAAATGCCTGGTGAAACTTCATGATAATTCCTATGTTTTTTTGTTTCCTTCGTAATTGATTTCCTTTTTTGAATTCCCAGGGATCAGTTGGGGGTGAATGAGCAAGTACTCTCTGTTGTAGATAAATTGGCTGCTTTGTTACTCTTTTTTTTCCTTTATTTTGTTTATTTTTTATTTCCTTGTTCATCTTGGATCTAAACCTTTTGTGGGCTAGTGGTGGGGTTCTGCTTGTGATTGTTATTACCTTTGATTATTCTGTATTTCTTGGAAGCATCCCCCTTTTCCATTGCAAGTTTGTTTATGCTTGTAATTTTGTTAAAATTAATAAAATATAAATTTAAAAAAAAGTCTGCAATTGTTCATATGCATTGCCTTAGCCCACAATAAGTCTGACATCCCAATGAGGATCAAAGCCTTTTTCTCTGTTTTCGTGCTCTGCCACTCGTTTGTAGCTTATTCAATCAGTAACCAATCAAGACAACCCAATTAACATTTGCTCACCATAGTGGCCCATAAAGCAAAAAGCACACAAGCAGCTTGCATAGAACCTTCTCACTATCCACTCCATCAATCTGGAATGCACTCTCGGACAACTTGAGATCTGTCAATGAAATAATCATTCTCCAGGAACATGCAGGAAGTCAGCCCTCACATATGGGTGATGTCGGTGCCGACTGAGCCCACGCGGAGCATTTCCCCAGCTTTCAAAGAAAGCCTTTGGGACATTCTACCACGCATGCGTGGTCACTTTCCCACCCAAGGGTGCATCTTGCTCAGTCTCCTTTTTTTCCTGCGAAGCCCAACTGACGTCTGTCCTGTCTGCCCGGAAAAAAATCCTTGCTATATTCTTAAAAGTTAGCTTTTCCCTGTTTGCGTACTGGTTCCTCTTCTGGCCTCGAGCTGGTGCCAGACCTGACGCTGTTCTCGACTTTTTCCCCTTTTTTCAAATGAGGCTTGTCTCGACCGGCGTTCGTGCCTTTTTTCCCCTGGGGTCATTGACTCCAGCCAGGTATTTCACACCATGTCCCCCGGTGGGTTCAAAATGTGACCACTGCAGTCAAACCATGTCAGTCACCGATACCCATCACTGCTACTTACGCTGCCTGGGACCATGACAGCACCTCCTGTGACCTGTGCCAGGCCATGACACCTAAGACCAATAAGAGGTCGGAGTTGCAGGAGAAACTGTTCCCAATGTCTGACTCTGCACCAGTCTCCCTGACGCTGAGTTCTAAGCCCAGAATTTCCCATGAGGCCCGAGCGTCCTCGGAGTCCCACAGTGGCAGCTCCTCCAAGAAGACCCCAGACCCCGAAAGAAAGAAGAAAAAATCTCTAGAAGTCCATCAGGGTACCACCGGTAAAGCCATATGGAGGGACTTGGGCAGCTCCAAGAAGCGGCCTAACAAGGTCCTCAAAAAGCATTCCTCAGCTGACAGACCGTGCAAGGTTCCTTGAGATTGTAGTTGAGGACCCACTCGTGAGAGTTCCAGTGCTGGGCCCGAGATCCCCATCTAACAAGTTTTCCAGTTCCACCAAATCTTCCCATTGACTGTTCTGGGTCCATTCCGGGGTGCCTTCTGTGGGCGAATGCTTATGGTTTTTTTTCCTGTGAATGAACCCAGATAACATCGGGCCGGTGGGTACTCGAGTTAGTAACTCGGGGTTATGCTCTCAGCTTCACCGAGCCCATGTCAAATGGTCTCCCTCATCTCTCCATGTGGTTCCATGGCCAAGGCTTTCTTCAGCTCAATGCAGTATGCCCATTTTCTCCCTCAGAAAAAGGTTCTGTTCACTGTTCCATTTACTTTGTCGTTCCCAGGAAGGACGGCTCCTTCCATCCTATCCTGGACCTCAAGGGAGTCAGTAGCTGTCCTGGATGGAAACCCTCTAGACAGTCATTCAAGCTGTTCGGCCAGGCAGATTTCTCACATCCCTGGACCTAGCGGAAGCATATTTTCACATTCCAGTCTGCCAAGATTATCATCAGTATCTACGTTCTTCTGCAGTCTCTGAGCCTCTCCTTTCTGGACTGTCTCAGCTGGGTTGTCAATTATGCCAAAAGCAATCTGTGCCCAGTTCAGTCTCTGGAATTCCTCAGTGCCCACTTCAACACAAGAGTGGGTTGCATCTAACTGTCTTATGACAAATGCAAGAAGCTCTGCGTTCAGGTCCATGCCTTCCAGCACCTAGCAGCTCCCTCTGCCTGGGATTATCTACAACTCCTCGGCACCATGATTTCTGCTCTCAATGTAATCCCTTGGGCCTGTGCTCACATGCGTCCACTTCAGTACTCTCTTCTGTCGCACTGGCCCCCATCCACCCAGGACTATCGGATTTGCCTATCCCTTTCTTCAGTTGTTCACCGCAGTCTTCGCTGGTGGCTTTGTCCTCATCACTTGTTGAAGGGTGTTCCCTTAGAAATTCCAGATTGGGTGGTGGTCACCACAGAAGCCAGCCTTGCAGGTTGGAGAGCACACTGCCAGGGACAGGCAGGGATCTTGTTCTATTCAGGAAGCCTCTTGGTCCATGAATTGCCTCAAAGCCCGGTGTGTTTATCTGCTCTACTCTTCTTTTAATCTCACCTCCAGGGTCAAGCAGTCCGAGCTCTTTCCGAAGGTTCCACCACTGTGACTTATCTCAACAGAAACGGTGGGACCAAATGTCCCAGTGGCCCTGGAAATGAGTCATCTTGTTCCCTGGGCAGAATCCAACTTCCTAGCTTTTTCTCCGCAGCACATTATGGGAATGGAGAACATTCAAGCAAATTTCCTGAGTTTTCATATCCTGGACCCCGGCGAGTGGGAGCTAGCTCCATGGGAATTTGCGAACATTGTGTGTCAGTGGGGTCATCTGACTCTAGACCTAATGGCCACCTCTTCCAATGCTAAGATGTCAATCTTTTTAGTCTTTGAAAGGAACCAAACTCATGCTGTAGATGCTCTGGTTCAGACCTGGCCCTCGAACCAGCTTCTTTACATCTTTCCTCCTTTGCCGCTAATCGGCCGTGTACTTCGTCAGATAAGTCGCACTCCAGACAGATAGTGCTGGTGACCCTGGATTGGCCTTGGTGTCCATGATATGCCAATCTCCTCTGCCTCCTGCAGGAAGTGCCCCTACCCCTTGGTGTCCAGGAAGGTCTCCTGTTTCGGGGGCTGGTTTTCATGGACGACCTCACTCCTTACTCGCTTATGGCTTGACTATTGAGCGGCATTGCTTGCATTGCAAAGGTTACCCACGGCAAGTAGTGGCCACTCTACTAGGGGCTCGACTGTCTTTTACCTCACATGCCTATGCTCGGATCTGGTGTTGTCTTTTTTTTCTAGGTGTTCTAAGAGATCCCTCTTCCCTTAGCAAGTTGGTATTCCAGACATTCTTTCCTTCCTTCAGATTTGATAAGGATCTCGACCTTAATTTTTTAAAGGTGCATATTATGGCCTTGACATGCTTTCGGGGGCCTCTCCATGAGCGGTCTTTTGCTTCTCATGTAGATGTTTCCCAGTTTCTGCGGGATGTTCGCCGAATGAGGTCCCCTATTCATCCAATCATCCCTTCTTAGGATCTGCCTTTAAGTGCTTCGCACACTCGCCCTTGCCCCATTTGAGCCTCTCCTTATGGAATCTCTCAAAGATTTGACTCTCAAAACTGTTTTTCTTATAGCAGTCACATTGGCACGGTGCCTTTTGGAGCCCCAGGCACTTTCTTGCCAGGATCCTTTTCTGTCTTTTTCCCCAGAGGGGGTTACTATTCGAACAGTGCCCTAAGGTCCTTTCAGATTTTCATGTCAACCAATCGGTTGTGCTTCCTTCCTTTAAGGAGCAGTCTTTGGATGACAACAGAGTCCTTCATCTTTTGGATGTTGGTAGGGCATTACCTCAAATTCCCTAATACATTTAGTTTCTTTGATCACCTTTTTGTCCTGTCTCCTGGTCCACAAAAAGGAGCAGCTGCTTCCAAAGCGATCATTGTGTGCTTGATCAAGCAGACCATTTATTTATTTTAAAGGATTTATATCCTGCACAATCGCTGAGGCAGGTTACAAAATATATACACAATAAGTTATCATGTACATCAGAGACAAATACAAACATAATTAAAAATAGCCATTAAAAAACGCTGCTATATTATATCATAATTGCCATCAGGTTCAACATAGACTATAAAAAATGCCCACACATCACACTTGCCCATCAGACAAATTCAGGAAAACCCTGTTTAAATAAATGACATTTCAGTTTTATTTGAGAAGTCATCAGTTCAATTTCAGCATGCAAATTAATCTACAAAGAGTTCCAAATGGAGCAATCATAGAGAAAATTTGCTTATGTAAGGACTGAAGATGACCATTGAGTCAATTTATATTTTATTGTAGGTCTTCGGGCACATTCTGTGCGAGCCCAGGCTACCTCCTGGGCAAAATGCCACCTGGTCTCTCCCTCTGTACTTTTGCATGTCACTATCGCTTGGATGTCAAAGCTCGAGAAGCAGCTTGTTTCGGAGCCTCTGTCTTGGCTGCAGCTGCGTCTTCCCACCCTAGAGTGGTTTAGCTATGATACTCCACACTAGTCTGGACTGGTCTAGCAGGATGTATTTGTAAGGAGAAATTTTACTTACCAATTTCCTTTCCTGGAATCCTGTTAGACCAGTCCAGGACCTACCCCTCTAAACTGTTTAGTCTGTCACCTAGCTAAGATTCTCTTTATGTATCAATGACATTGCTGTACCTCGCCATGTACATACTTTCTTGGCCTGCAGATCCTGTTTCACATTGTTCAGTTTAGTTTGTTATAAGAGTTATTCATTTATGAGCTCATTTTTGGTCTGATTTTGTGCTTCCTTGGTGTTTGAACTCCTGCTGCTTGTTATGGTTGTACTGAAGCTCCCCTTGAGGGATGGGGTTTTATACCAAGGGAGATGTCACAAAGCTTCAGGAATGTCTCTGTCTCACCATCTACTGGCAGGGGGACACAGCCCACTATTCTGGACTGGTCTAGCAGGATTCCAGGAAAGGCAATTATTGGTAAGTAAAATTTCTCCATTCTGGTCCAAAATGAGCTCAAAAGTCTTTGGCGTGCACATGCCTGGAGCTTACTTGTTGATATGGAGAGGCAGACTAAATAGGCCTTGTGGTCTTTATTTGCCATCACTTTCTCTGTTTTAATGTATTTGATATGAAGAGCTGACCATTGTATTGCATACTATGAAATTAGATGTCTTTTGTAATTTTTTTTATTCTTTGAAAAAGAAAACAATTGCTTGAAAATGTAGCATATAAGTATTTCTATTGGGGGCATATTTCCATATCTTGGCTATTGACATAAAGCGGTCTATAAAAACAGCTAAATAAATAAATATTCAGTGGTGGGGGCAAGCATAAATAAAGTGACTGGCTGTCACCACTTTAAATTAGACCCAGATATTCAATGCCAGGGTCATATCTGGCCACAGGCATTGAATATCGGGTGTGCCTGGTTAGCATTTTAGCTAACCAGGCAGCAGTGATCTTCAGCCACTGCCCAGTCAGCTAAAGTCAGAACAGCCTTTATTCTTCCTAACTTTAGCCAGTTTAGGTTAACCAGTTAGTGACTGAATATCACCACTAACAGACTAACCTAAGTCACTGCCCCCCCCCCCCCACCCCACCCCTGGAGCCAACCCGAAGCTAGCTGCCCATGGTATTTTAAGCCCAGTAGAAGGGGATGTTTGGTGGCTCTAAACCATGATTTAACCAGTCATCAGGTCTGCTAACTGATTAAACCGCTTTAAATATGCCCCCTATTGAAACTTCAAATAGATGTCTCTTCAAAAGACCAGTGATGAAGAGTATTCAAATATCCCAAACTCTAGATTACTATTGCTTTGTGTATATGGGAGGCAGAGGTGGAGGGGGAGTAAATGAACTAGAAGAAAATCATGATAGGTTTTCTTTGCACAAATAAAAATGTGTAGTATAGGTAACTCTTCAAAAATTGTTTAGTATTAGTACAGTGCATGTGAGAGAATTTGAATGCATTTAATTCAATCCTCAGTGCAAGAATAGCCTCCTTTTTTTCTAAAATATAAAAAAGAATCATTCTCCAGCAGATTGATGTTCTAATGTCATGCCAATAATCCTTTCTCTTTGAGTTCATGTGTTGTAATATTGGCCTCAATGTATCATCGCCATCTTGGAAAGTTTCTTAGTTTTCTCAGAAGCTGTATAAGAGACTTGAAGACCTGAATATGTATACCCTAGAGGAAAACAGGGGCAGGGGAGATATGATACAAACATTTAAATACTTGAAAAGTTTTTATGAGCAAACCTTTTTCAAAGGCACAAACTATAAAACTAGAGGAGATGAAATGAAGCTAAAAGGAGGTAAACTTAAAAGCAACATCAGGAAGTACTTTTTCACAAAAAGGGTGGTGGATGCCTGTAATGCCACCCCCCCCCCCCCCCCTGGTGGAGGCGGTGGGGACAAAAACAGTGACAGAATTCAAAAAGGCATGGGATAAACACAAAGGATTCCTATATAACAAAATAAGCAGTCCTGCTCAAAGCAAACCTTAAATGACTTTTACACTTCAAAAGCACAGAGCAGGAGTAACCTGTGCAGAATGGCGGTTGCAATCCAAAGGAAAACACGAAGAGGGGGAAAACCTGCATGGAGCAACAGTTATAATCCAAGGTAAAGGTACAGAGCAAAGGAAACCTACACAAAGTGGCAGTTACATCCTCCATTCTGTGCTCTTACTTTGGGTTGTAACTGCTGCTCTGTGCAGGTTAACTCAAAGTAAAAGTACCTTACTGGACAGATTAGATGGGCTGTGTTGGGATGAAGCAGGTTGAAGCACACTTTATACCATATCCTAAAGCAATCCTGTGGCTTAACAGAATGACTGGAAGTAGACCTGTAGCGAGAAAATTTAAAAAGGAGAAAATGGGTCTCAGAACCAATGGGGCTTATGTGTGAATAGCATTGGAAATATCTATTGCTATCTCACACCCCCAGTACATCCGCAACCAGAGAAAAAACTCCTCTTCCTTATGATGATCAACTTTCACTTTCTCCTTCTCCATAGCATATTTAACTCCTGTGTTTCTCAATAGCACTATATTTGTATGTAATGAAGGAGAAAAATTAACCAGTCATTTGCAGTATCTGGCAATATGGATACAGACAGCTGATAAACTGAAAGAGATTGTGCCTGAGTCTTAAGAGCCCCTCCCATTCTGCAAATTCCAAAGTAAACAGCTGTAAATTCCATAGACACTGGTAGTGCAAGCTTTCTAGCCCTATTCCATCTCCACAGGAAGAGCTGGGGCACGTGTTTAGCTCCCAATAAACAGCCCAGTTCCTAAACTTTGAGTCTGAGCTAATGCACAGTGTTTCATTACCTGTTAACCTAGGGAATTTTCAAACCAATTCACTATTGCAAGAGAGAGATTTGTTTGCATTACAAAAGCAGATACATGTCTAATTTTTCCCATAAAAGATACAGAGCCATTGTTTTAACCTGGATTGTAGATTCTGCCCTTCCTGACTGAGGTTGAAAGCTAAGATTTAAAAAATTTGTAAATTTACATGCAATTTACCCAAGGTATTTTCAAATGCAAGATGGACAAAAAACAGAAAGAATGTGTTCACGATTAATCAGTCATATCTTTCCTTCCTTGTTCATAGGTTCCTGAGAAGACATTTAATTTCTTTGTTTAAAGACTAACATTGTTTTTGTGAATATAAGTACTCGTTTATGCTCATAGTCTGAAATGAAATAAGAAAGCTTAATTTCCAGATCTCAATTCAATATTTTACCCTTGCTCAGTTTGTCTCCTTAAACACCAAGCATATTTAGATTTGCTCAGCTCAAATAATTTAAAAACAAAAAGAGGACATGTTCTCTGCTATTGCTGTGGTTGCATTGTAAAAGCTCAGTGTTATAAAAAAAAAAAAAAAAGTTAAGTATGTCCCATCCTGTTTCCTTTCATGATTGTGGATTGCAGAACAGCAGCACCATGTTTGCTGTGTGTGAATTATATGTTTTTTAGGAAGATGCACTTTGTTTTGAAAAACATTCCTGATCTCATTTTTGGAAGAACAATTAAGAAAAATAGATATGTTTTAGCACCATGAATTTATCTACTCCAGTCTCATGCATATATGTTACCAAATGTGACCTTAGTACTATATTAATGCAGATGTCCAGTATATAGATAAGCAATCCCAGGACTAGTAAATTTTACTGTTTCTTTTACATAGTAACATAGTAAATGATGGCAGATAACGCAAAGTATCATCCATCTAGTCTGCCCAGCAAGGTGGCAAGAGTATGTGCACTTGCATTGCCCTTAAATATGTTGGAATTATGATGAGTACTTGACTCTGCAACACCTAATATTTGATTATGTTGTCTCCATCACCTCTAATTTTGGAAGTCATCTAGCTCAGACATATGCTCAATAATTGGAAATAGACATTTGGAGACAGGCTGGGTGCACTTTGCATCCTGATGGGCTTTGGAAGTCCTACCCTGGCTATGTGGTATTTCCAAATGCTTATCCACATTTTGCCTCTGTGTGCCCTGGCCAAACACATGAAGGCAAAAGGAGGAAAGAGATCTATGCAGATTTTCACAAGATTGGTAAAATTCTAAAATTTTCAGAAGTGTCTGCATCTTGTCTGCAACTTCTCTGACCTGTAAACAATTCTTTAGCTAATTGAATTGCTTAGGATTGGCTGCTGAGTGCAAGCAGCAGTCCAAGAGGGGGAACCTCTAAAACCTTAAAAAAACTTTGTAAAAATCTAAACTGCCTTGCCTTAGTCTGTGTTCAACATAATGAGCTCCCTTGGGGGAATTTTTATTTCCAACCTGGAGACTGGATCCTGGTAAAGGCATACCACCAGCACATGCCACAACCACCATGAGAGGGACTGTTCCAAGTACTTCTAGCAACACCGGAGCAGCCAAGGCCCTAGCAGCTGGAGAGGGAGAAGAGAAAGCTCCTGAAGGTAAAGCTGAAGGAGATATACAAATGACTGTGTGCTGTCATCCATTTGATAAACCTGCTGATGTAGAATCCCCTTTCCTAATTGGCAAACTGGGAAGCCTAGATTGGACTGGATTTATAGTGCTGTGTTTAATTTCTGTTATTGTAATCTTGCTTTTATTATTTACTTAAGATGCTGCTCTTTCTCCTTTTTGTTGTGCATTAGTAAGCCTACCCCTAATGAGACTACCCCAGCCCTCCTTGAGCATAGCAAGAAAAACTGTAGCTGTCAGGAAGAGAGAAATTACACTGAATGCCCTTCCAATTTGGCAACAATGACATTAATTCCCCCTTTCAGTTCTTGTGAATATACTGAAATGTTGGTAACATCTAGACCCAAGTGTAAGGACAACACCTCTCTTTGATTTATATGATACCTATTGGCAAAACCGATGCCCTCACCAGAATATTTTTGGACACTGGAAAGGAAACTTTTGCATGAGATTGTTAAAAGGAGCAGCAAAAGCTACTACAGGAAACCGTTATACCTATGCCTATCTTCCTTCTCACCAGCAAGGGGGGAGTCCCTTTAATTGGGGTGGAGGTAGACTTGCTCTCTTATGATGTCAATAACTTTATTCTCTACACTACCTTTTAATACAACTCCTTTTTCCTTTCCTTAGCAAATCTTGGCCATGAGACCTTGTGCTTTCAAAACTGATAGGACAGGTCAGAAATTAGGAAAAGTGTCTGCATGTCTATGAATGAAACCAATTGTTTAGTTATTGCGAATCATACTGTCTTTATCAAAAATGCTATGTGACGTATGGTTAAAAAATTGGACATCTCTGACTTTAAGGGTGGTATGCAGGTAGGTGCTTGGTGGAGCAATTTTATTTCCTGGTGCTCTAGCTTACGTGGCCTCCTTATAGCTGCTCTCAGTCTGGATATTCCTGTCATCTTTGGCTGCTGTCTCTTCTTTTATCATTGGTTGCTGCCGTAAATGTTTAATTCATGCATCCACTACCACAATGATTCTCACTCCATCAGACAGTGCTGCCAGATATACTGCTCTCCTTCCTAACCTGCATGACCCTGCCTCTTATGATGGTCCTGTAATTCCAGAAGGCTTTCAACTGGTGGTGCTAAGGCACTCTGTGGAAGGTTGGGATGAAGCAGGTTGAAACCCACTTCATACCATATCCTAAAGCAATCCTGTGGCCTAACAGAGTGACCGGAAGTAGACCTGTAGCAGGAGCCAACTAAATGTGGTCATTGTTTTATTGCTGGGCAGATTTCAGAGAGCACAGACTGCTTGCAGAGAATTGCAGAAAATCTCCTGGCAGTGGGTCAGGTACAGGACAAATAGAAACAATAAATATACCTATCATAGACTAGACAGGGGGTGGGAAAATGGGGGTAGAAACAAAGTAAAGACAAGCTGGTAGGGAATTGATAACACAAAACTCCAGTTATTTGCGGAAGTCTGAAAGTGCTTGCACAGGAAACAGAGCTAGATCAACCAGTAAGAATATAGTACAGTAAAAAGTCCCCAACTGCAGGCAGAAATAATGACAGTAATAGATATCATTTGTGGGGGGAGGAGAGAAACAGGATCCATACAAAGAGTCTGTGCTTTGTAGCTCAGCTTCTGTTCTCTTTGTCCCCTAACCTCCCAGCACTCAGGCAAACTGTATTGTTTAATGCTGCATTTTGCTTTTTGGCTAAGATTGTAACCGATGGGGATAATAAAGATCTCATTTCCTTCTAAGTGTCTGAGTCTGATTTGGAGCAGTGCAAGGGCAGTCTTATCTTTGGGGTAAAAACGGCTGCCTTAGTCCATGAAAATCCCCAAGAGCTGTGCTAATCTTTCTGTTGTCGTTTATTATATTACTATGTGTGGCCCATCCATGCTGGCATGTAGAAAGTCTCTAGATGGATCCCCAAGTCAGGCTTCTGCTCCTCAGGTTGATTGAAGCTGACATTCCAGAAGTAGCGTTCACAGGTTCTGTGAAGAAAAAGGAGGAAGTCTTGGCAATCGTTAAGGGCATCATTTGGTATTTCGACTTAAAGCCCAGGATAGAGATTCCAAAAAGAACCCTGTTGCTTGGCTCCTGGCCTCAGGACTGCTGCTGCAATAACCAGACTATATATAGTGGATGGTGGGTCTCTTAAAAATGTGGAAAATCCTCAGGTAGTTGTGAATGAAGGCTCATGGTACCAGAATCCCAGCACTGGCTCTGACTGAGCTAGAAGATAAAGGAGGAACACTAAGTAAAACAAAATAGGAATGCTGTGTTCACTGCACATCTTCCTTGGTGAGCTATATTTATCTTAGACATATTGGGCATAATTTTATAACGGTGATTAGTAATGGTGCTTTTTAAGGTGCCTGTTTTAAGCCTATTTAAAAAAAAAAAAAAAAAAGTAAGCAACTAATTCTCTTTATAAAATACTAACCTGATTTTCAGAAATTGCATGTTACGTGGAGGTACAGATGTTTACAACAGCTATAGTTGATGTAAATGTCCACAGCTACATTTTTTAAGAATGCGATTGAATTACTGATTTTAATACTCTGTGCTTGTACATTCCACACGTGCTCTGTCCAAACTCCACCCATGTGTATACTGACTAGCAAAGTACGCACCATGGAGTAAGGCACATACTTCTACTGTTATGCTGGTCAGTATTTTATAACGGGGGGAGGGGGGGGTAGGTAGGAGAGTTTCCTAAACACACTGGATCTATATGCTCTTTGGAAGAAAAACAAAAACCTTTCAGAGGGCCTGCTTAGTTTGAATTCCTTCTTAGGCTGGTTGGCTCCCAGAACTGCTTTGGTTTCTAAATTCAGCTCACTCTTCTCACAGTCACTGAATAAAATCTCTGCCGGTTACCTCTGCTTGTCTGTAGGGATTTTTCCCTTTTGGATGTCCCTCTGCATCAGGCCTTGCTTTCAGACAGTCTGCAGCTCATAGAAACATAGAAAATGATGGCAGAAAAAAACCACATGGCCTATGTAGTCTGCTCTTCCATATCCACTACAATAGTCCCCTTGTGCTTGTCCCATGCTTTCTTGAATTCAGATACCGGCTTTGTCTCTACCTACCTCCACTGGGAGACAGTGGAGACGAGAGTGGCAACTGGATCCCTGTCCCCAGAGAAGGCTTTGTCTGCAATTCAGGTAAATACCTTTTTTTATTGTTTGAGCTCTGTGGTAGTCCTTTTTCTTTTGGAAATCCTCCACCAGGGAATACTGGGACTAAATACTGGCTACTGAGACCCAGTTTCTCACACCCTCTCTGGCTTGTGTCTCTGCTCTGTCACTCTAGTTCAGGGGTTCTCAACCCAGTCCTTGGGACCCACCTTGCCAGTCAGGTTTCTAGGATAGCCACAATGAATAGGAATGAGAGAGATTTGCATACAATGTAGGCAGTATATGCAAAGCTCTCTCCTACATATTCATTGTGGCTATCCTGAAAACCTGACTGGCTGGGTGTGTCCCAAGAGCTGGGTTGAGAACCCCTGCAGCTCAATGAGAGCCATCACATAGTACAGCAGATGAACCTATCACTGCTGGCTGGTGCAGGATGAATCGAGCAGCTTTCTGTGAGTTCCCTAAACTAATATAAATGAGTACAGTCAAACCTCGGTTTTCGTATGCCCTGGTTTTCGTACGATTCGGTTTTCGTTGACTTTTTTCATCAAGATTTTGTTCCGGTTTTCGTACGTTGTCTCGGTTTTCGTACAGTTGAAAATGGAGCACCATCTTGTGGCCAGAAGTGGGATTTTCTTTATTTTGATTTTCTTGCTGATTGACTGTCTTCCATATTTATTGGCGCTTCTCTTTTACAAGGCAGGCTGGAGCCCCGATTGTGCAGACGGCCAAGATGGCTGTTCCCGCCTCCACTTCTGGTGGTGATTGCTCGATCCCTGGAGGGGAGAGCAGCTGGAGCTGGCTGGAGTGTGTCCCTCTCCCAGCGCCCGATGGCGCTTCTCTTTTACAAGGCAGGCTGGAGCCCCAATTGGGCAGCCGGCCAAGATGGCTGTTCCCACCTCCGCTGCTGGTGGTGATTGCTCGATCCCTGGAGGGGAGAGCAGCTGGAGCTGGCTGGAGTGCGTCCCATATGCCAACAAAAGTCTTCAATAAAGGTAAAAGTGATGTTACATGCTCATTTATCCATTTCATTAGTCATTTATATGTATTTCTCATTGTTTTCTGTATGTAAAAATATAGTTATTCTCTATAAAATGTATTTTTTGTCAATATTTTTGGGTGTCTGGAACGGATTAATTGAATTTACATTATTTCTTATGGGAAATCTTGCTTCGGTTTTAGTCCGTTTCGGTTTTAGTCAGACTTTTTTGAACGGATTAATCATGAAAACCGAGGTTTGACTGTATTGTCCAGTTTTTGCTAGTGGCTGGCTGAAGGACTTGGTTTTGTCCTACAGCAACAACACGGCCTCTCTCTGGGTTTACTCCAGCCAGGGAAATTAAACTCTAGAATTTGGGAAGTTTCAGATCTCCAGGAACAAGCAAGAATGCAGTCTTCACATGTGGGTGACATCCTCCAATGGAACCCACACAGGAATGCTTCCCAGCATCCAAAAGGAAAGCTTTTGGGAGCATCTCACTGTGCCTGCATGCCTTTCTCCCCAGTTTCTAATTTTCTGTGAAGCCATTCAGACATCTGTCCTGTCACCGCTGTTAAACTATTTTCTCCATGACCTTTGGGGTATACCGTGCCTTGTTTTTTGCCTTCCTGCCTGCTCCGGTACTATAGTTTGACGCCGGAGTCCATTTTTATTGTTGTTTTTTTGTCTTTTACTGCGGCTCCTGCAGCTGGCCTCTGGCTTAGGCTACCATTGCCTTTTTTGACCTGGTAGTGGCTGTGTTCCCAAGAATGGAGAAACAAGCCAGTGGTTTTAAAAAGTGTTCAAAGTGTCAGAACACTATTTCAGCCACCAATAAGCACAACGGATGCTTTGAAGTGCTTAGGTCCTCACCATGAGCCAGCCACTTGTCCCTTGTGTCAGCAGATGACTAAAAGGGCATTAAAAAAAACCCGTAAAAGACAATGTAGATCTCTGCTTCCGTCAGACTCTGCTGCTTCATCTCACTCATCAGTGGCCACTACATCCTCAAGCTTCTTCATGTGGTTCGCACACCACCTTGAAGTCGAAGTACCTGAATAAGAAAAAGTCCTCTACTCATCCAGTGAAGACTTTGACGCCGTTGACATTGAGAACCGATGTCTATTCCAGAGACCGGCTGGAACAGCAGCATTGGGACTTCCCCAGAGGTGAATCTGACTCTGATCGGCCAGCCAAACAGACCTGGGGGGGAGAACACGTTCTCCAAAGCACACGAGGGGCTCCAGGATGCTCCTGAGGTGCCAACTTCAGAGGAGCTACTGGTTCCGTGTTCTGGGATGGTGGCTCATAGCCCCATACAGCAGTTCACCCAGACTCTGTCCATCTCCCTTGATCAATGTATGCTGGCTCTCGAGCAGAGTGTGGCAGCATCAATGCCGGTGGCCTCGAGACCCTCTGGATCCCAGGTCTCAATGCTGAGCTTGGATGTCAGTACCTTAAGGCCTTTGACTTCATCAATACTGGATTTGGAACTGCTACTGTCAAGGCCGATGCCTCCCTTGGAACCGGTCGATACCTGAAGTGTTCAAGCAGACCGGTTATTGGCACAGCTGTTCTGATACCTCAGAGCATTCATACCAAGACTGTCATCTGGCATTGGAACAGTATTGGCGCCGAGATTCCGATAGCCACTACTTTGAGTTTTTTCCCCGATTCAGATTCCTCTGTTCCCAAGGCCTTGTTAATATTCCTTCTGACCCTTCAGCACCACACCTGTGGCACCAGTTCCACCTGGGGATATGTCCTTCCAAGAATTTATCAGGGACATGACATGGGCCTCTCTCAATTACAGTTGCCATCAAGAAGGAACTGAGGGCTGAGGAGCTGGAAATACTCCAGAATTCCTTGATGCCTAAGGAGGCTGCCACACTCCCACTGCATCACATTCTACAGAACCTCATGCTAAACATGTGAGAGGCTCCTCTAAACATGGCTTCAGTTAGTAAGAGACTGGACCCAATGTAGAGAGGGTTCCTGAGTGCCCAGGCTTCCAGAAACCCCAGCTTCCACACCATTCCATGGTGGTGGAATCAGCAATGCACCATATTAAAAGTTCCAAGAATCATTCTTTGGTTCCTCCAGGTATGGAATCAAGAACTCTGGATGCCTTCAGACTTTGATGTTTCCAGCCATCGATGCTGGCCTCTAGGATTAACTCCTATATGTTGTACATGGGAATGTTCCTAAAAGATATCACTAAAGATGTTGAGGAATTTTCCCCTCTCCTACCAGCAGACAAGCAGGCTGCATACCAGATTCTACTCACACATAATCAAAATACTTCCATGTTTCTCACCAGAGCTGTTTATGACTGCTTTGAATCCACTAGCAAAGCTGCAGTGGTATGTACTTGGGGCCAGGAGGTTGGCCTTGTTACTGGCTTCTGCCCTGGAGCAGTGGGTCCAGGATAAATTGGCTAACATCTGTACAGGTGAAAATCTCTTTGGGAAAGGCTGGAGGGAGAAGACAGGTGAGGTTAAAACAGATGATCTCACTGTCAAGCACCTCTAGAAAGAAGGCCTCAACCAAAAAGCCCTTCTACCCTAAAAAGAAGAGATACTATCCCTCTTATCCACCCTACTCACATTATCAGCTGCAGCAGCAGCCTCAACAAAGGCAACAAGGCCCACATCAGCCTAAGAGGCCTAAGGCTCCCAAACCTCAACCAGCTCCACAGGCCCAACCTACAACTGATTTTTGACTGCTTCCTGAAGAACATAGCCATCTTTCTCACATTGCAGGCTGCTTGGTCCACTTTGCCTACAGATAGCCTCTCATAACAGAGCAGTGGACCTTGAATGTAGTCCTCAAAGGGTATCTGCTCCATTTCGGAAGCTTATTCCCAACCTTTTTCACAGGGGAGTTTCCCATGGCACTCCTTCACTGCCCCCCGCTACAGCAGGAAGTAGTTTTGAAAGAGTTCCTCCCACACAAGAAGGGTTGTGTTACTCCTGTTACTTCCTCATTCCCAAAAAGATGGGGGGGGGGGGTTCAGACCCATCCTAGATCTCTGAGCCCTCAACAAGTTCATGGTTTGAAAAAAATTCAAGATGGTCTCCCTAGGAACTCCCATACCTCCAGAGGAATGATTAGTTTTGTTCTCTAAATCTCAAGGTTGCCCACACGCACATACTTGTGCATCCTTCTCACAGATGGTACCTGTGATTCATATTGCAGGGAACTCACTACCAGTACTGAGTTCTACCTTTCTGCCTAGCTTCGGTCTCGAGTATTCACAAAATGTCTAGCAGTGGTTGCGCCCTACCTCCACACCCTGGCCATCATCTTTCCCTACTTAGATGACTGGATCATCAAGAGCGATTCCCCTCAAGTACCAAACCTGTAGCTTTACTGCACTGTCACTGCTTCAACATCTTAGCTTTGTCATAAACTTTCCAAAGCCTCATCTTGCTCCTATTCAAAAAATTGGAGTTCATAGGTGCACTCCTAGACACTGAGCAAGCCTGAGCCTTTCTCCCAGAAGACCATCTGCAGCACCTCACAGAGCTTGCAAGCCAGGTTCAGTAACAGTCTCATCACAGCAAGGGACATACTTTGTCTTTTGGGGCACATGGCCTCCACCATACATGTCCCCTTTGCTCATCTCCACATGCATCAGGCACAGGTGCCCCTTTCCTCTCAGTGGACACAGTCAAAGAATCGACTCAGAGATAGGGTCATCATTACACCTCAGTTAGCCAACTCCCTCCAGTGGTGGGGTATGCCTCAAAATCTACACATCAGGTCACCTTTTTGGATGCCTACACCTCAATGTACCCCCATGACAGATGTTTCCAAGCAGGGTTGGGGAGCTCACCTGGATGGCTTAACTCCACGGGGCCTGTGGTCTCACCATGAATTTGCCCATCAGATCAACCTCCTTAAACTGCGGGCAATGGCCAATGCCCTTTGAGGTTTTTTTTTTTATCCTTAATAGGCGGGACAAACTAACCTGATCCAAACCAACAACCAAGTAGCAATATTTTGTGTCGTCAAGCTTGTAGGCACAAGGTCTTGCCTCCTCTGCAAGGAAGCATTCTGCATCTAGATATTTGCCATCTCTCACCACGTGCTACTCCAAGCGGTTTACCTTCCAGGAGAACTCACTGTTCTAGCAGACAAGCTCAGTCAAGTCCTCTTACCTCATGAGTGGACTCTCCACTGAGGGGTGGCTGATCACATCTTCAAATTATGGGGAACCCCCATAATCAACCTCTTTGCCACCCTGTTAAACACAAAGCTAGCTTGCTTTTGCTCCAGGGTTCCATCTCCACAGAGTCAAACCTTTATTGTGTTCCTCCTTCATTAGGGAAGGGTCTGCTTTATGCTTATCTACCCATTCCCCTAATACGGAAGACTCGTCAAGCTGCTAGCCAGCGGAGGAACAATGATACTTTTAGCCCCATTCTGGCCATGTCAACTGTGGTTTCCTCTGCTTCTTTGACTAGCTCAGCATCAGCTTCTCAGGCTGGGATTCGCACCTGACCTCCTCTCACAGAGCCAGGGCATGCTTCTCCATCCCAATATTTGAGAGCTCTGCCTGATGGCGTAGCTGCTGAAAAGGGGAAGCACTAGGTTAGGCAGTTGAGGATGTAATCTGCTCTCCTCGATACGGGCACTCTTCCCTGCTCCTCCCCACAGGCTGCTTGGGAGGGAGGGAGGGACTGAAGCAGAACATCCTCATTGCTCTGGAGTCTGAAAAGAAGTGACATCCCTGTGCACATATACCCCAAGTAGACAAGTCACTGCTGGGCAGAATAGATGGGCTATTTTGGTTTTATATGCCATCATTTACTATATTACTGGAATAAGGCCTACAACTTACACAATGCATAAGGATCCCTCAATAACATTGTGACTGTCTAAGACTATTCCATACTGATTTAGCGCTATATGAAAACACTACACATGGTGCACAGCATTAAAGAGAAACAGAGGGCATTTAAGATCCTTAGTGGAGCACTGATGTACATTTTTTAAAAATAATATAGGGTCTGATATCCAGCAGTGGTGGCTAGTGCGAGTACATAGCCATCGCTGCTGAAAAGTTAATCTGGATATTCAATGTAGGGACTATATCTGGCCACTGGCATTAAATATCCACACCCTATCCAGTTAGCATCGGGGTATGTTGGGGGTGTTCTGGAGCGGAGGCGAGGAATGGTACTAACTGGGCAGCAGCGATTGGTGCTTTAAAGATAGGTGAGGGTTTTCCTCACCTATTTAAGGTGCCGATCACTAACCGGGCAGTAGCCTGTCCCTGCAGTGATCACTGGATATTCAGTGCTGTTGCTGTGGTATGTGATTTAGAGATCAGCAGGGAGGGCTGTGTGTCTCATCGGCACATAGCCCTTTCAAACAGTGGTTGGCTGAAAATCAGGCCCAAACAGTTTATGCAATTTTTTGCATTCCAAATTACAATAATAGGTAACTTGCAGTTTAAAAAAAAATGTGATCTGCTGTAAAGTAAGTAATGCAAGTATTTCCATTTTGCAAATTAACATATTAATTAAAAACAAGTTGAGTTGGTCCTTAACGACCTGCCAAACCAAGTTGGTTGAATTTTTTTGGGTGTTATAGCCTGCTCGTACCCAACCCAGGTACTTTGTGATTTGCAGGGTCTCCAAATTGAAAAAGTCTTCCTCCTTGGATCCATTATAGTTTGAGAGCAAGTTCTAGGTTAGCTTACGACAGGCCTGGATTGACACCATCACCACACAATCTATAAGCCAGCTCTTTGTAAAGAAGAAGATATCCTTATGTATCTTGGATGGTGCCTCATATGTGTGTCTTTGAATACAATTCATATAGACTATGTACTTTCATGGCATTCAGTCTCTGAATCGATTGCCTGTGGTCTTCAATAAGACATGTATAAAAGGAATACCCAGAGCAAGGGTAGAGCTACCCTTTCTAAAACCCTTGGGCACTGCCTTACTGCTGAGGCCAATGCATGCACTGTTTCTGGGCTCATTCATTAGTCTCTACTATACATGATAATCAAAAACACACACCACAGTGAAAATTCTTCATACCATGTTTTTGATCTGCACTTGTTTATTAATAGTGGTTCTGAACTCAGTCATAAAGTAACCCATAGCAAACAGCTCAGAATGATTCAACCAAGTACTCTACTGATTTAGTAGATTAGGTTTGGCTGCGATTAATGTTCTACAAAACATATGTGTGAGAGGGATTTGCATGTACTGCTTTCATTATATGCAAATATATCTCATGCATGTTCATTATGCATGGAGGAATAGCCTAGAGGTTAGAGCAACAGCTTAGTACCCAAGAGATCAGGGTTCAATTCCTTCTGGCACACCTTGGGCAAGTCACTTTAATCTTCATTGCCTCAGAAGAAACGGCCTGGCAATCTATTTCCAGTCATACCTTGCCAAGAAAACCCAGGGGTTGCTGGGTCACCAGGAGTCAACATTGACTTGACAGCACTTTAAAAAAAATCATTATGAATATCTTGAAAAATAGACCTTTTCCTTCCCTACCTGTCCTCCCCCCCCCCCCCCAATCTCCCCTTCCTGACTCCCCCATTTCTTCTGGGGTTCCCTTCCTGCCCCTCTCCCACACCTTTCCACACGTATGGCGCTCCTTTGCACCCGTTACCTTGCCTGAGTTAACTAGAGCGATCTCGTCTGCTCATCAGACCACTTGCCCTCTTGACCCCGTGCCCTCATCTTGGTTACTCAACTCAGATCTTCAACTGACCCCCTACATTCTCTCCATTATCAATTCCAGCCTCACCTCCGGTCATTTCCCATCCAGTTAGAAACCCGCCATTGTCCACCCTCTCTTGAAGAAACCTTCCCTCAATCCTGCTTCCCTCGCCACCTGGCGACCGGTCACTAACCTTCCCTTCCTTTCAAAAATCCTCGAAAAGCTTGTCTTTGCACAACTCACTTGGACTCCACCTTTGCACTCCACCCACGGCAGTCGGGCTTCCATCCCGGACACAGCACGGAGACCATCCTTGTTGCTTTGCTCTCTGAACTCCACCGCGCTCACGATCAGGGTGACTTTTCTCTTGTGGTATCTTTGGATATTTCCTCCGCCTTTGATGTGGTTGATCACCGCACTTTTCTTACCCGTCTGTCTGACTTTGGTGTTCATGGTACTGTTCTACAGTGGTTCCATTCCTTTCTGTCTTCCCACACCTTCTCTGTTCACTCTGGTTTCTCTGCTTCTCATCCCTCCCCCTCGATCTGTGGGGTTCCCCAGGGTTCTATTCTCGCCCCCCTGCTTTTCAACATATTTCTTGCCCCTCTTGCCCTGCTCATTCAGCAGTTTGGTATCTCTGCTTACATATACACCGACGATATTCTCTTGGTCCACCATACATCGTCCTCCTCCCCTGAGCTTGCCCCACTCAACCTCTGTCTGGCTTCTATCGCCTCTTGGTTTGATCTCAACTTTCTTCACGCCAATCCCGCCAAATCTTCTGCAATTTGGTTTTCTTTTGGACTTCCTCCCCCTGTTTTGGCCCCTTCTATGTCCTCCCATCCTATCCCCTTGGTATCAACTCTTCGTTACCTGGGTGTCACTTTGGACTCTTCTCTTTCCTTCCACCAACACATCTCCTCTGTCGTACGTACTTCCTTCCTCCACATCTGTCAGATAAGGGTTGTTCGCTCATTTCTTCCCCCTTTGTCGGTTGTCACTCTGGTTATGTTACTGGTGATCACATGGCTGGATTACTGTAATGCTATCTATGCCAGCCTCCCCCCTCCCAGCTTCGCCATCTTCAGTTAATCCAAAATACTGCAGCCTGTCTCATCACCTACTCTCCTGCCCATGCTCACGTCACTCCCTGCCTTTTCGCCCTCCACTGGCTTCCGGTGAAGTTCAGATTCATGTACAAATTACTCATCATCACGCACAGAGCCCTTCATTCTGGCACCCCCAGTACTTGGCAGACATCATTCATCTCCAACCTTCCCCACGCCACCTTCGTTCAGCGCACGGTAACCGCCTCTTCCTCCCTTCCCCTTCCCAGGCTCATCTGGAACTCACTCATCATTCCGCTTTCTTCTTTCTTGGCCCTGCTTTGTGGAATTTGCTACCTCTTTCTCTCTGTCTTGAACTGTCCCACCCCCGCTTTAGAGCTCTTCTCAAAACCCATCTTTTCTGTCAAGCCTTTGATCTCTCCCCTCCTGCCGGTGATGCTCTGCCCCCCAGCTGCGCCCCCCACTCTTCATAGCACCCCCTCAGTCTCCCTACTCGCCCCCTCCCTTGTGTTTCTCCCGTCTACCGTCGTCCTTTCCACTTTTGGACCACTTTTGTTTTCTATCTTTTATCTGTCCTGTTATTATTGGTGTTCTTTTCTGACTTTGTTTTTTCTGTAGCTATTGCCTTTTTGTATTGTACACCGCCCTGATGCCTTGGCTTGGGTGGTTTATCAAATCCTGCGAATAAAGATAAAGATGGGAACCAAGTTTTGGGTTGAGAGCCACTTATATGTAAGATTTACAAACTAGAAAGTATACTGGGTTGAAACAAATCTAACAAAAGCCCCAATTTGTAACATTTTCTCATAAAAAGGCCTTCATGTATTAAACAGTGCAAAAACACCAGTGTTTGGAATGGAGGAGTAAAGAGAGGTTAGTCAAAGATAACTCAAGGTTGTGAGCTGAAGAAACATGAAGTGTAGTGCTATCACCAGAAATAGAGAGGGAGGAGGTGGATTTAAGGAGAAAGATAAGGAGCTCAGTTTTGGCCATGCTCTGTTACAGATGGTAGTAAGACTTCTAGGCAGCAAGGTCAGATAAACAAGCAGAGATTTGGGTCTGGATATATAAACTCTTTAAATGAATGTAAGGTCTGAACTATGAGCTAAGGATGGCCCCCTGGCCTTTTGACTGAAATTGTGAACCAGTTAAATATGCATGTGATACATTTGTATGTATTGTCTCCACTGTATGCAGATCTATCTCATGTATATTGATGATGGATCTTCTGAAAGCGAAAGTGTCTGGGAGTGTCTGAAGGACTGAGTTCAGAACCACTGCTTTACTCAGGACCTAAAACAATGGCTGACAGCGCCAACTCTGGTTCCAAAACTGGTATTGTTTGTTTATAGAAAATGTTTACAAGCTAATCAAAAGGTAGAATAAAGGATACACCATTCTCTCAAATCTGTGATTAGGATTTGGACTGGACATTGAGGGGTGCAGGAGTAGCCTAGACCTCAGAGCAGCAGGCTGGAACTGCCATAGGGTTCAAACCCCACTACTGCTCCTTGTGGTTTTGAGCAGATGACTTAACTTTCCATTGCCTCAGGTACAAAGTTAGATTGTAAGCCCTCTGGGAGCAGGGAAATATTTACAGTACCTGATTGTAACTCACCTTGAACTATTACTGGAAAGGCCTGAGCTTAATGTAAATAAAAGGTCTCTGCTAAGAGGCTCGTGACGTTGATGGATAAATCAACAAATATTTCCTCTTGGACCTACTCATGACCACATAAGGCTTTCACACTGCACACTTCCACTTTGAAACACTGCTCAGATGATACCCTTTAGATCATGCTCCAAACATAGGTGTTCATAATTCACCGGGAGTTACCATGTAGCCCAGGGACTACATTGAGAACCTCCTATAACATAGGCAGATGTGCAGGATTAGCACCTTGCTACCTGCCCCTAGTCAGGACAGGAAAATTTTTGGACCGTAGCCAATTTGTGATTATTAAACTTGGAAAAAGTCTGTTTCCTATCCTGTTAAATGAAAGCAGAGCAGGTCAGTGGCAAGCTTTGTTAAGCACAAGGTTTGTGTGGCACATTGATGCATTCCAGAAAATATGAGTCTGGTTCTTTTGGGTCTGAGTAAAAGGGAGCTGTTAAAAAGTAAACCATTTCTCCTAGGACAGGGGTCGGCAACCCGCGGCTCCGGAGCCGCATGCGGCTCTTTCTCACCTTTGCCGCGGCTCCGGAGCACACTGCCCGCCCGGTGACAGGCAATAGTGTTGTAAGCTCCCTCCCTTCTTCTGCAGCCGCGGCTCCCTGCCTCTTAGGGAACCGCGGCTGTGCTTTTAAAATCATCTCGGAGCCCTTCCTGTCTTGACGGGCTCCGTGCAGCATTGTCCCGCCTCTACAGGAAGTTTGGAGGCGGGACAATGCTGCACGGAGCCCTTCAAGACAGGAAGGGCTCCGAGATGATTTTAAAAGCACAGCCGCGGTTCCGTAAGAGGCAGGGAGCCGCGGCTGTAGAAGAAGGGAGGGGAGCTGACATGGAGGGAGGGAGCAGATATGGATGGAGGGAGGGGGGCTGACATGGAGGGATGGAGGGGGCTGACATGGAGGGAGGGGGGCTGACATGGAGGGAGGGAGCTGATATGGATGGATGGAGGGAGGGGGGCTGACATGGAGGGAGGGAGCTGATATGGATGGAGGGAGGGGGGCTGACATGGAGGGAGGGGGGCTGACATGGATGGAGGGAGGGGGGCTGACATGGAGGGAGGAGGGGCTGACATGGAGGGAGGGAGCTGATATGGATGGAGGGAGGGGGGCTGACATGGAGGGATGGAGGGGGCTGACATGGAGGGAGGGAGCTGATATGGATGGAGGGAGGGGGGCTGATATGGATGGAGGGAGGGAGGGGGGCTGACATGGAGGGATGGAGGGGGCTGACATGGAGGGAGGGAGCTTATATGGAAGGAGGGAGGTGGGCTGACATGGAGGGAGGGAGCTGATATGGATGGAGGGAGGGGGGCTGACATGGATGGAGGGAGGGGGGCTGACATGGATGGATGGAGGGAGGAGGGAATGACATCGAGGGAGGGAGATGATATGGATGGAGGGAGGGGGCTGACATGGAGGGAGGGAGGGAGCTGATATGGATGGAGGGAGGGGGGCTGACATGGAGGGATGGAGGGGGCTGACATGGAGGGAGGGAGCTGATATGGATGGAGGGAGGGGGGCTGACATGGAGGGATGGAGGGGGCTGACATGGAGGGAGGGAGCTGATATGGATGGAGGGAGGGGGCTGACATGGAGGGATGGAGCACTGGTAATGGGGTTGAGAGGACTAGCACTGGAAATGAGCTGATTAGGGGAGGCTAGGACTGGTAATGAGCTGATAGGGGGTAGGACTGGTATTGGGCTGATTAGGGGAGGCTAGCACTGGTAATGGGGTTGAGGGGGGATTAGCACTGGAAGCGAGCTGATTGGGTGTATTTGAATGGGCATGGGCTGATTGTGGGGAGGGGAGGATAGAGCTGCTGGCCCTGGAAGATAACTGGGGGCTAAGGCTGCCATGGTATTTGTACTAGAAGGGACTGGTCAGTGGGGAAGGAGGGGGATTGGAAGGAAATGGACACCAGTGGCAATCATGGGAATGCAAGTTGACATTGGAAGGTACTGGGAGTGAGGACTGGAAAGGGGCTGATATTGGGGAGGGTTACTGGGACTGGAAATAGGCTGATGGAAAGAAGTGAAGAAAACGAAAGAAGAGATAAGAAATGGCAGATGGACCATAGACCACAGAAAGAGAGCTAAGAGAAGACAGGAAAGCAGAAGCCTCAGATCGGGACCAGCATGATCAAAGAATAAATTGGTCAGACAACAAAGGTAGAAAAAATAATTTTATTTCATATTAGTGATTTGACTACAAAATCATCATAATTTTGAAATCAAATATTGTTACTTGTTGTTGTGATATTTTCTGGCGTATTTTTTTTGGTGTGCGAAGGAAGAGGGGTAGTCTTATACGGCGAGTATAGGCCAAACACCTATATTTTAACAGGAAAAGTAGGGGGTCGTATATAGCATTAAGGTAAGAAACAATATATGCAGTGTTAGATTTGTTTTAAATGTCGCAATGGTTTTGCGGCTCCCAGGTTTTTTTTTCCCTTCGGAAACGGGTCCAAGTGGCTCTTTATGTCTTAAAGGTTGCAGACCCCTGTCCTAGGACAAGCAGGATGAAGTCATCCACACCAGGTGACGTCATCCGATGGCGCCGAGATGGAAGTACTCTCTCTCTAGCCCAGAAGGCGTTTACCTTCTGGGCCTGCTCCACCCTGGCCCTACCCCCAGGACCGCCCCTAGCCAGCCACTTTTTTGTCTTCCGCCTTGCCAGCAAGACGGATGCTACCTCTCTCCAAACATCTTTAACAATTTCAACAAATACAACCTCCTAAGAAATTCGGGGTCAAGCTGCCTAAGCCGGGTTTTAAGAAATGCCCATGCTGTGCTAGGAAGATGAACTCCACTGACCTGCATGATCGCTGCCTCCGGTGCCTGGGTATGTCCCACCGAGTGGAGGACTGTGCACACTGTGCCAGGATGTCGCCTCGAGCCATTAAATCTCGCAAGAATGCGCTAAAAGAACTGTTTCCAGCTCCTCCAGTCTGCCCTCAGCTGTTCACTTCTCCATCGGCAGTCCCCTCCTGCTCAGGGGCTCAGGGCAGTAACGGTGACAACGGGACCTCGTCAGCCCCTCTGCTGCCTCTGATGGCTCCGGGTGCGCCCTTAGGGGCCTCCTCCCACAGCCTTGCTAATTCGGGCTCTGCTTCTGCCCCAGAGGCACTTCCCTCCTCTGTCCGGCTGCCTCAAACAGACCAGCTTCTTTGCAGCCACGAGGCTCCCATGGCGGTGGCCATGTTGGATGACATCAGCGATTATGACTCCTCCCCCCACAGCGCAATTGGTCCGCGCGGAAGCCTGCATCACACCAGGAAGAGGAGCTGTTCCCACGGGCACGCCCACCACCACCAGAGCTCTCACTCGGCGCGGAGGCATCGCGCGGACACGCGCCATCGTTCCAGACACCGGCGCAAGCATCGGAGAAGTACAAGCAGCAGCAGTAGCAGAAGCAGGTCTGCCCATCACTGCAGAAGGAATTCATCGCAGCACCATAAAAAACACCGTCGGATCAACAGGGGCAGCTACAGAAGAGACTCCACGTCTGACAGCAGCCAAGCCAGCAGCAGGTACAGCAGCCAATGCGATCTCTCCCCACTACTGACTCTTGCTGCCTCTCCAGCCCTCCCGGGACCACAGGAATAACTTCCAATTTCCAGGGATCCCACTTGCCCTGCTCCCGGACTGCCTGAAGCACCTGAGACACACGCTCAGCTCTTCAACTTTCTTTCTGATCTCTTTGCCCAATGGACTTCCACAGCCCAAATCCCTACTACAGGAAACCCTCTCAGCGCTCCTCTTCCTACTCCTCTCATGGTCACAGACCCAGCCTCTGTAACCTGCGACGCCGCTGAGGTGAGCGCTGCTGACACTTCTGCAGGAGATCCCCTTTCCTCTGTGGATATCGAGCCCTCAGCACCTTCAGCCGAGACCCCCGTGGACGTCCCGGCCAGCAGCCCAGAGGACTTAACCTACCCCAAGTTCCTCTTGAAGGTTGCTAACACGCTAAACCTCTCCAGTCCCTGCGTCTCATCCGACCAGCGCCCTGAGACCCAAGCGCCCTGAGACCCATATCCCGGTGCACCCTCTCCTTAAGGAAAACCTTCTCTCCCTTTGGCAGAACCCTACCTCCGGGACAGCCGTCTCACGGAAGCTGGATGCCAAGTACCAAGTCCAGGCCTCCCCGGGCTTCATCAAAACCCAGCTCCCTCACAACTCCATAGTGGTGGAGTCTGCGATCAAGCGCTCTAGGTCCAATAGGACCAACAGTAACTACCCCCCCCCCGGAAAGGACCTCAGACTCCTGGATGAGGTTGGCCTCAAGACTTTCCAAGGGGCGATGCTTTGCTCCAGAATCTCCGCTCACCAGTTGCAACAGGCTCTTTACCAGGACACCCTTGTGGAGCAGTTAGTCATCCCTCTCCACCTTCAGCCCGGAAGCACAGGCAGCTACCTCCGCCACCATCGTGGATCTACAGGAATGCATCAAACACCAGGTGCGAGCATCCTTCGATGCGTTTGATGCAGCGGCCCGCACGGCAGCAACCTCTATTTCTGCTCGCCGGCAAGCCTGGCTCAGAGCGTCTGGTCTGCGGGAGGACACCCATGACCACATCGCTGACGCACCCTGCACGGGAGATACCCTGTTCGGTGAACAAGTCAACGACACTGACGCCATGAAGGACTGCTGCACTACACTGCAGACCCTCGCCGACGAGGGCATGGAGCAGTCCAACCGCAGAAGCTCCTACCAGCACAAGCCCTACTCCTTTTCTTCGTCAAAACGCCTATACGGATCCTATCGAAAATGGCAACAACCCCGCTATAAATCACAGCCTCACCCTTCTCAGTCGGTTTACAGGCAAAAGCCCCGCCAGCGTGACAGGAAACAACAACAGAAAAGCTCACAGCCGGGACAGGGGAAAGCAAACCAGCCCTTTTGACGCCGAGCCTGGGGCCTACACTCCTACAGGGGGTCGCTTGGCCATGTTTCTACCGGCCTGGGAATCTATCACTACGGACAAGTGGGTCCTAGCTATCATCTCCAATGGATATTGCATAAAATTCCTATCACCCCTGCTACAGCGGGCAATTCCAGCCTGCAAAGAAACTATCTCATCTTTAGAGAAAGAGATCTTGTCCCTCCTAGCATCCAGGGCCATCGAACCAGTTCCGGAAGCGGAGCGGAACACTGGCTTCTACTCCAGATATTTTCTAGTTCCCAAGAAGTCTGGCGGCATGCGTCCTATCCTCGATCTCCGCAAGCTCAACCTCTTCATCGCAAAGGAGAAATTCAGGATGCACTCCCTCAGATCCATTCTGCCTCTCATCCAACCCAAGGAGTGGCTCACATCCCTGGATCTCCTGGATGCATACACGCATGTTCCCATACACAAGGACCACAGACAATTCCTACATTTTCAGGCCACGGGACAACACTTCCAGTACAAGGTCCTTCCGTTTGGCCTGTCACCCGCTCCACGGGTGTTCACGAAGTGTGTCGCGGTGGCAGCCGCACACCTCCGCAAGCAAGTAATCTGCGTTTTTCCCTACCTGGACGACTGGCTGATTTCCGCCCCCTCCTCGAGGGATTCCAAGCGCTCAACTCAGGCAACCATCAACCTGCTGACTTCCCTCGGATTTCTGGTGAACTACCCGAAATCATAACTCCACCCCTCACAGCGGCTGGAGTTCATCGGAGCAATAATAGATACTGTCCGCCTAAAAGCCTTCCTTCCCCGGACACGAGTGAACAACGTCAAAGAACTGACACAGCTCGTGCGAGCAGAACGATCCCCTACAGCCAGGGTATTCCTTCGCCTCCTGGGTCACATGGCGTCGGCTACTCAGACGGTACCCCTGGCGAAGCTCCACATGCGCTACCTTCAATGGCACCTACGGACTCACTGGTCTCAACACTCGCAATCTCTGGAAACTACTGTTCCCCTGGACAAGAGAGTAATCTCCTCTCTCGCTTGGTGGACCCGCAAAAGGAACCTATCATGCGGGAGACCCCTCTCTCAACCAGTGCATCAACTGACTATCACCACCGATGCCTCCCCCATGGGCTGGGGGGCACATTGCCTTCACCTCCGGACCCAAGGAGCCTGGTCGCAACAGGAACAACGATGCCACATAAACTTCCTTGAGCTCAGAGCCATGAGGTACGCTCTGGAAGCCTTCCAAGACATGATCGACGACAAAACTGTCCTACTACAGACAGACAGCCAAGTAGCCATGTTCTATATCCTCAAGCAGGGTGGCACAGGGTCATGCACCCTTTGCAGGGAAGCCCTTCGGATCTGGGCCTTTGCAATCTCTCATCGCTGCACGCTCCAGGCCTCCTACCTCCCCGGTCTGCAGAATGCATTAGCGGACAAGCTCAGCCGACATCTCAACCCACACGAGTGGTCCCTCAAGCCACAAGTGGCCCGCTCTCTCTTCCAGGAATGGGGCCAACCAGCAGTCGACCTCTTCGCTACAGAAGTGAACACGAAATGCAAGATCTTCTGCTCGAAATGCCCCTCAGCTCTGAGTCAGCAGTGGATGCATTCGATGTGTCATGGGGGGAGTGGTCTCTTGTGTACGCCTTCCCCCCCATCCCGCTGATCTCCAGAACCATCCAACGCATCATCTCTGACAGGGCGCAGGCCATTCTAATGGCCCCGAACTGGCCACGCCAAGGGTGGTTCCCGCTTCTCCTCAGACTTGCAGTGCGTCCTCCACTCCGGACCTCCTGTCACAGGACGACGGGAATACCCTCCACCCCAGCATACGAACGCTGGCCCTAATGGCCTGGAAGCTGAGCGGATAGCCCTTTCCCCTTTTCACCTCCCTCATGAGGTCGAACAAGTGGTCCTCGCATCCCACCGCCCCTCAACTAGAAAATCATACAGCCTCAAGTGGCGCTTCACCTCCTGGTGCTCTCACCAAGGTCTGGACCCCTTCTCCTGCACCATACCGTACATCCTACAGTACCTCACTTCCTTAGCCCAACAAGGCCTGCAGACACAGTCCATCCATGTCCACCTAGCAGCCATTGCGGCCTTCCACGATCGGCTGGGGGACAGCTCCGTTGCGCAGCTCCCCATCGTTACTCGCTTCATGAAGGGCCTCTCCAACCTTCATCCACCAATCAGGAAGCCCGTTCCGCACTGGGACCTCAATGCGGTTCTCCACCAGCTAACCCAACCTCCTTTTGAGCCCATGCAGTCAGCTGACATGAAGTTTGTCTCCTGGAAGACCCTTTTCTTGATCGCCATCACTTCGGCCAAGCGCATCAGCGAACTCCAGACCTTGGTGGCACACCCACCATACACAGCTCTCTGAGGACCGTGCCTCCCTTCAGACACATCCTAGATTCGTCCCGAAGGTAGCTTCTGCTTTCCACATTAACCAGACTATAGAACTTCCTACCTTCCACCCAGAGCCCCACGCTTCCCCCGAGGAGGAGTGGCTCCACAAGCTGGATTGTGTCAGAGCCTTGCGCCTCTACCTTCTCAGGACGGCGGCCCAAAGACGAGGCACACAACTCTTTGTCTCCTATGACCAAAACAAGCCGGGCCGCCCGGTCACCAAGCGCACCTTATCCCTATGGATCTCCGCCTGCATCTCCTTCTGCCTGGACCAAGCCGGCACAGGGCTCTCACCACCTGCAAACGTGCACCAGCTGAGGGCACTCGCAACTTCCATTGCCAATCTACGCTCTGTACCGGTGGCCGACATATGCAAAGCGGCCACCTGGTCCTCTCTCCAAACCTTCCAGAGACACTACTGCCTTGACCTACAGGTGGGTTCCTTCGGGCGGGCTGTCCTGACGGCCGCCACCAGACCACCCACTCCTTGAACCATTGAACTTGTTCCATGAGTTTCTACCTGGACACAGTAGTGTTCGTGCATTTTTGTTGCACATGTTGTTGATTTACTATGCCTTCTTGAGTATTGGTTTGCACATATTGCACTTGTTAATATTGATTGCACATGTTGTGTTTTTTTTACCTTGCACACCTCGCATTGTTTTGCATATATATGCTGTTGTTTTACTTTGCACACCCGCGTTTACTTCACGCATTTTGCACATGTTGTTGCTCTTCTGACCGGCAAGGCCGGCAATAAAAGCCTTGTCGAGACCCTCCAGGCGTCTGTCTTCATATCCCGACAGGGCCCCTTCCACCTCAGCCATTCTAGCTAGGGAGTCACCTGATGTGGATGACTTCATCCTGCTTGTCCTAGGAGAAATCGGAGTTACTTACCTGTAACAAGAGTTCTCCGTGGACAACAAGATAAGTCATCCACACTCTCCCTCCCTTCTTCCCCTGTTAGGGGCCCCGTCTCGCTCCTGGCCCTCTCGCCCCTAGCATCTGGCTAGCTCGAGACACAGTGGCTGGCTAGGGGCGGTCCTGGGGGTAGGGCCAGGGTGGAGCAGGCCCAGAAGGTAAACGCCTTCTGGGCTAGAGAGAGAGTACTTCCGTCTCGGCGCCGTTGGATGACGTCACCTGGTGTGGATGACTTATCCTGCTGTCCACGGAGAACTCCTGTTACAGGTAAGTAACTCCGATTTTTCCCCTTTCTAAAGCATGTGCTACATATTTCTTTACTACAAACCCAAAAGGTAATTGCTGGTAGATAGTCATTTTTAAGGCTTTCTTATGCTGGGGTAATTGTGTATGCTAATTGATCTCTTTTCAGGTGCTCACATACTATGAGTTTCTGTCATCCTTGTCAAACAAAGACAAGGTGTGGGAAGCCGCATCACTGGTTCAGTTTAAGGAATTTTTGTAATCTGTGTGGGCTTGATGTTTCCTTGGTAATACAGGAGGAGGAATTCACTCCCCTGTCAGTAGTTCAAGTCTTATCGGCATGCTAACACTTTAACTCAGCTCTGGGATTGTTAACCCAGCTGTTTTCCTCATTTAGGGAGGTTTCATAACAATGCGCATCAGTGAATCACTACAGTTTTAAGAGATCAAGAAACAAAAATGGTATTGTATATCCAAAATATGCCAGCTCTGGATTGCAAGAGATGCTGTGAAAATTGAGGAGCCCTTACAGAACTTCCTGCTGTGCTGGTGTTAGTTATACTGTGTACAGATAGTTAGCACTGAAGACACCTATGATGGTGCATTCAGGGGTGGCTCAAGGCAAGAATGAGATGGTGCCCCCCCCCCCCCTTAGAGGAGGCAGAGCTTTTTCATAACTCCAGTCAGGAACTGAACTAAACTAAAAAGCTGATTACATTACATGGAGGGAATGCAAGATATTTGCACACACGGCCCGTACCAAGCTGCAATCGCACTCTGTGCGACTTGCAGCTTGGGCGCACACACACCCTCTTCCCCCATACCTCCGTCCAGTGCTGCCTGCTCTTTTCCTGCTGCTGCTGCCCTCTGTTTTTTTTCACGGCGGTACTGGCCACAGGGAAAGAGCAGGTAGCACTGGATGGAGGTATGGGGATGAGGAGGAGGGGGGTGCATGCACCCGATCTGAAAGGCGCTGGCACTTTAAGCAGATCTGTCCCTCCCTGCTCTGACATCGTGTCGGAGGAGGGAGGGACCAGACCTGCTAAAAGTGCTGCGAAAAGGCTTAGGGGGCACATTTTGGCTGCCTGCTATTGTCCTGCCAGCGGCAGCAGGGCAACAGCAGACAGCTGAAATGTGCCCCCCAAGCCTTTGTGCCCTGTGCAGCTGCACCGCTTGCACAGGGCTAGGTACAGGCCTGTTTGCGCACCAAGGAACTAAAAGAGAGCAAGAATCAACAGCACAGTTTATAAAACTAAATTATAACTCATTTTTATTTTGTTATAAACTGCGTTATGGTTCTTGCTTTTTATTTTTCAACATATTTTGCATCCACAGTGGGTGCAGAGCAGAACCAGGACATTCACCCACAGAACTCAATATTAAAAAAAAAAATAATCAGATTCTGATCATCTCACTAACAACAACAACCACTATTCTCCAGTACCAGGCATATTGTGAACTAATACAAAACCCTACAACAAAGAGCAAACCTACCATACCATACCATACCAGCACAAACTTCCAAAACTCACATAAGGAGCCCACCCAAAAAAAAGTCACTGTAAATACTACAGTGGGCCCTGGAACATCCATACACCTATCTGAAAAGCTGAACAAGTCAAATTACTACAGTACAGTACAGATCTTTATGTACAAACTCTGTTATCAGAACACCTGGCCTCAGTCACACACTCACAACATCGACCCTCACCAAGTACAGAATAAGTAACCATAATCTAAAGTAAAAATAAAAATATGTAGACAAATTTTAAACTGAAACCCCAAGAATCCAGAATCCACATGCACTCTGGCTGTTTTAATTTTAGATTTTGCCACCTCTGCCGTCCCGCTGAGTTTTTTTCCTCAAGAATGCTTGCAGCAAAAAAGAAAAAGAAAAAAACAGCGGGAAGCCAGAGGCAGGGCAGAGTCAGCAAAATCTAAAATTAAAACAACCGGAGTGCCCCTGCCGCACAAATCAGCCACTGATTTGTTCAGTACCAGTTGTTCCTGCTGGATGAGAGGGAACCCTTGTCAGTTCCCTTCCAGCCCCCTCCCTCCCCCATGTCAGCCCCCTTCCCTCCCTCCATCCATCCATGTCAGCCCCCCCTCTATCCATCCATGTCAGTCCCCCTCCATCCATCTATGTCAGCCCCCTCCCTCCCCCATGTCAGCCCCGTCACAGATTTCCTGCCCCCTCCTCTCCTCTCCCCATGTCTCCCTGCTACCTCCCTCCATCATAGTTCCTGTGCTTCCTTCTTCTACAGCCACAGCTTCCTGCCTCTTAGGGAACCGCGGCTGTGCTGGTGAAGCCAGTGCGGAGCCTTCCTGTCTCTCGAAGGGCTCCGTGCAGCATTGTACCAGTTTGGGGGTGGGACAATGCTGCACGGAGCCCTTAGAGAGACGGGAAGGCTCCGCACCGGCTTCACCAGCACAGTCGCAGTTCTCTAAGAGGCAGGGAGCCATGGCTGCAGAAGAAGGGAAGTGGTGAGTTGACTGCTGCCAAGAAGCGAACTCTGCAGCGGCAGCAATTTGTGCGCTTTTTTTTAGGTTTGTTTTTTTTTTATTTTAACTTGAAGGCGAAGTGAGGTGACTGTTTTGGGGGCATTTGCCGCCCTCAAAACTTTGCTGCTTGAGACAGCCGCCTCCCTTTGCCTCATTATAGAGCTGCCCATGGGTGCATTTCATTTTATATGTGTAGTACTTTCCTGTCTTGCTATTTGTGCAATTACCCTATGCCTTAGTGCATGTCAAGAAGGTGCAGCCAGGATATTTGTTGCTTCAGGACAGCTAAAGTCCTTCTCAGCATAAGTGCCTCAGCCTGTCATTTGCACGAGGAACGGTGCTATACCTTTGATCACATGACTCTAACAACCAATTGGAATACTGAGGGGGGATTTGGCCAATCAGAAAGCTGGAAAAGACAAAGATTTAAAATGTACCTATATTTTTGAATTCAGTTAGAAGGAAAAGCGGATGTGCTGCCTCTTTAGAATGTGACTTTGCTAATTAGGCCACTTGTTCCATTGCAGAGATCCTACAGGGAGACTACCAGCTAGGCTGGCAGTGGGGGATAATTAGATGACTTGGGATGAGACTAACAGTAGCTCACTAGAAAAGTCAGCACCATTTCTCTGCAGATTTCCTGGAGCTATGATTCCCAAGACCTGCTATCAAGTCCCTGCAATCTGTGACTGGAGTGCTGTTTACCACAGCCTATGGGTGGCATATGAGCCCTATAGAAAAGTGCAGAACGCCAGTTGGGAGAGGTCCTTTAGAGCATGAGTAGGCATGCATTTACACAGGCAGGTGAAAATCTTGTGCAGACCTCTTATACACACAAACCTCTAAATTTACAATTGATAAACATCTGGGATCTGACAAGCACCCTTTCCGAGATAGTTCAGACACAGTAAGCCCTCCTTTGAGGCACTGGAGTGGACTAGATGTCCTCTCAAAGTCCCTCCAGGACTATCTTTGTATGATCTTGTAATACATGGCTTTAATTCTGGATATTGTGGAACACCTTGCAAATCTGATTCTGAGCCAAATATTTAAGTTTGAATCTGGCTCCAAACAATTTTTTTCCATGTCAAAGCAGCTCTTCCCAAAGTCATTGCTGTCAAAAATATTAACTCAGAATTCAATGATGCTACTTTAGCCCTTGTGAAGAGTGGCTTTTGAGCACTAAATCTCCACCAACTATATACTGATGAGACTGTGCTAGGTGGCATTGTTAAATAACTGAAACAAAACCAAATTTGCTGAAGAGGAGAAAATTGTACTAGCATTTAAATGAAAAATCCCCAGTCTGTAAGAAATGGCTAATCCTTTGTTCTAACAACCACCAAGCAAGGTAAAAATTAGTGGTCTAACCAACACATACACAATTAACGCAATCACCGACGGGCTCCTATCTCAGAATTTACGCATAAACGTTAGTAAAACTGAGATCTTATTTATCACAAAGAACAAGAACTTCTCTCCCCCCACTACCTTGAAGGTGAGAGATGCAGAGCTCCCATGCAAATCTGATACGCTACCTGGGTGTCACGCTCGACCAACAGCTCAACTTCAAAGAACACATAAAGAACACCACCAAATCCATTTGCAATAAAATCATGACGTTAAGGCACCTAAGATCTCTGCTAGCTCCAGATGATTTCAGAACAATATTCCAGACGCTTGTAACACCACATTTTGATTTTGCAAACATCATTCTGCACGGTCTCCCCAAGAGCACCCTCAATCTACTGCAAATGGCGATGAATGCAGCAGCCCGCATTCTCTGTGGCTTATCCAGAAGAGATCACATCACGCCCATACTTATGGAGTTACATTGGCTACCATTGAACAGCAGGCTTACCTACAAGGCACTACTCCTAACCTTCAAAGCAATCGACCTGATAGCCCCCTCATCCCTCACTGCTCTCCTCACCGCCACCCCCAACAACAGGCTGAGAAGGTCAATAGCTGCCAATACGCTTATTATACCATCGGAAGCCACAAAATGCACACAAACAACCAGGAATAGATCCTTTGCCTTCTATGCCCCGAGGTGCTGGAACAACCTCCCACCACATATCAGATCAATCAGGGACCTTTATCAGTTCAGGAAAGCTCTTAAACATCACCTGTTCCTCCTACACTTTGCCCACCCTAACCCAACACAACTACCCCCCACACTTCAACACACTCATGCAGCCCCTAACACACCCATAGCATTACTTATGACAAAATATACAACAGAACCTTCCATCAGGTATTATAAATTGTAAATAGTTTTACTGTTTGTAAATACTGTTTATACATGTACATAGTTATCCCAGTTACAATCCCTTGTTATCTATCCTGTTACAATGTAAGCTTAAGGCTGTTTGGTCTGTTGCAAAAATTGTTGTTATCTGTAAACCGCACTGATACTAAAAAGCGCGGTATAGAAGAGCTTGTAATAAATAAATAAATAAACTCACTGAAAAATCACAACCACACTATAGAATTAGGTTAAATTTAAGGGTAAAGACTTCAGAATGCATTCAAATAGAGTTTTTTTTTAACCATGGGTTGCTCCTTATGAAGGTGTCCAAAGATTACACAGGTACACTAAAAAAAATTTTTTTCAAACTGCCTCTAATGTTTCGATTGATTTTTACGTTTTTTGGTGCGCTGAATCCAAATCTGGTAACCAATTTGCTCCATCACGTACAGATTTTTTGCTACATTGGGTTAGCAGTTTGAGGTGAACGTTTCAGATTGAGTGCGATCGAGATAAAAGTTTCTTGGATGAATTCTTTATACTAATTGTTTAGTAGTTATTCAAATAAGAATAAAGAAAATTGTAACAAGGCAGCACATAAGAATAGAGTAATGTCAACAAAACACACTGTGATGGTAGCAAAATTGTCTGCACTTAAAACAGCCACATACATGTGCACAAACATTGAGCATATAAGAGCGAGGTTAGACACAAAGCAAAGCAAAGAAATGTGCAAAAAATGTTGTACAGGTATGTATGTAAGAATAGAAAACGCAAACCGCACCATTGCAATACATGAAGACAAACACCCGATGGTGTGAAAATAAAATTCTAATAAATGAGATCCGACACTGTGGTAATAACTAGCAAATTTTTATTTCAAAGTTTAGTAAAAACACGATATTTGTCAACACAGTTTAGATTTTAAAGTCATTCTTGGGTCAATCAATCTCCTGGTGGGCCCGTTTCTTCTTCTTCCCCCGAATGCTTCTCTTGGTGCGCTGCTTGGCGTATTTTTCATCTGGGGTTTCCCGCAGCAGCAACCAGCAGAAATCAGCCATCATAGTGGTGTTCCATCTTCCTTGGTACCTTCTCTCTGCGTCCTTGATGTCCTGGTGAAACCTTTCACCTTGTTCTTCACTGTACGCCCCCAAGTTTTCGGGAAAGTAGTTCACATGGGAGTGCAAGAAATGGACTTTCAGGCTCATGTTACAGCCTTGTTCTTTGAAGGCATTGAGCATCCTGGCAACAATATCCTTATAGTTCTCATCCCGCCTGTTCCCCAAGAATTTGAGAACAACATCCTTGAAGGAATCCCAGGCTTCTTTTTCCTTCTCAGACATCGTTTCAGCAAATGCTCCATCTAAAATGAGTTTCCTTATATCAGGGCCAACAAACACTCCTTCCTTTAGCTTTGCTTCAGAAAGTCGGGGGAACTTTGAGCAAAGGTACCGAAAGCACTCACCATCTTTTGGAAGGGACTTGATGAATTGCTTAATGAGACCCAACTTAATGTGGAGAGGTGGTAATAGAATTTTATCACGAGGTACCAAGCTCTCATGAAGAACATTTTTCTCACCGGGTCTCAAATACTCCCGAATTGGCCAGTCTTTTTTCCCCCAGTGTAGGTCGCGGGCCCGGCTATCCCACAAGCAAAGGAAGCAGGGATATTTGGTGAAACCGGATTGCTGCCCTAATAGCATGGATAGAATTTTAAAGTCTCCACAAATCATCCACTTATGCTCATCATAACGAATCTTCTGAAGAATCAGGGCCAAATTCTCGTATTTTTCTTGGAGAATAACAGAGTGAGCAATAGGAACTGAAGCGAATGTGTTGCCATTATGAAGAAGAACACCTTTTATGCTGTCTTTTGACGAATCAATGAACAGCCGCCATTCAGCAGGATCATACTTGAGTTTAAACTTTTCCATCACTCCGTATATATCGTTGCAAAATACCAAATCTTCCTCTTTGCTGAAATACTTCAAAAATTGTGTCTCGCGGTTGCGGTACCAATAAAAAGTTGTTCCTGGTGACAATAGATTTTTCTGTTTAAGCCGAGAACCTAGCAGTTGGGCAGCATCTTTTGGGAGTCCTAAATCCCGGACTAAATCATTCAATTCAGCTTGAGAGAAAAGTTCAGGTTTCGGATCTGGTTCAGTTTCAAACTCGGAAGTACTGGACTCATCGGGAAAAGCCATCTGATGAGTCGTCTCATGATCAGAACCGTCCACACAAATATGATCCAAAGATTTTGGTGGTTCAGGCACAGGTACTTCGTTGCTATGAGGCATAGGCCTAATTGCTGAGGGAAGGTTGGGGTAACTTATTACGTTCTTATTTTTTAAGTTGTATCCCTTCACAATGCAAGAGCAAAAATAGCAGTCACTGCTGTGGTCTCTTTGTTCACGCCACATCATAGGTATTCCGAAACGAAATGCTTGTTTTTTACCTTTCATCCATAAGCGTAGATCTTCCTCACATGTCTTGCACACTTTGTGAGGAGCCCACGGTTTGTCTTGATCGCCTAACTTCAAACCGAAATAGGCGAAATATACTTTTTTAATAAATGCAGAAATGTTCCTCTGCCGCTTTTTCACGGTATATTCCCCACAAATAAAACAAAAACTGTCCGGAGAGTTGACGCAACCTCTGGCTCTGTGAGCCATCACAAATACACAGCACTGCAAACTACAACTGTAGTGAACCACTTCGGAATAAAGCTGGATTACGACTGAGCAAACAAAAGGTAATAATGAACTTGCAAGAAACTGAAATTTGACAGGAACGTTCATGTCGCAACCACCGTGTTTGAGCGAGCGAACGAGGCGAGGCGAACAGGAAAGAACATGCGCCAGCGCGAGTACTGGATTTAGCCCCCCGCCTCCCAATTGTCCTGTTAATGTATAAAATGAATACAAAACACTCTAAAATATCATGAGGGAGTGTTTCTAGTTAGTTAACCATTACAACCTCTATTTTGGGCCAAGAAAATAAACTGCAGTCGGCTAAAAAGAAATTATGTGAACATTCCTTATATGGGTAAGAAATCTAATTTTGCAAGAAAACGTGATGTGATGGAACATTTTGGCTATTTTTCCTGGATTCAGCACCCCAAAATCTATAGGAATCAGTTGCAAAACTGGAGGCAGTTTTTTGGTAGTGTACCTGTGTTATCAGGTCTGCTCCTCAGGGGTCAAGAGAAAAAAACATATCAAACTTAATACCCTATTTTTGAAAATCTTTCAATCTTATGTTTCTATGAAATATTATAAAATACACCCAAACCCCATCAAAACTTATCATCATATTCTAGTCCACCGGGCAGCACACTCAACATCACCCACTTTTCACAGAATTTCAGCTGCATCAAAAGAGCACTGCTGCTACTCATGGTGTGTAACTGCAAACAAACTATGTGGTCCGCAGCCTAATCCACTGGTTAACCCTAGGATAAGAAGCATGGAATCTGTCTACCTTTTGGGAACCTGACTGGTACTTGTAAGTTTATTTATTATGGGCAGCTTTGGGTTGTCCTTTGTTGGACATGAAAGGCAGGATCTAAGTATAATCAAAAATAGGAATACTTTGTTTCAAAGCAAAAGTATGCAAGCATATTTTCTTTGAAGACTCTGCAGAGTATTTGGGTAAAAGTACTTGTAGATTTTATCTAAATGCAAAGTTTGAAAATTACTTCTAAAGCACAAAGAAAGTCTTGTCTCACTAATCTGCTGTATTTTTCTGAAGGTGTGAATAAACAGGCCGATAAAGGTGAGCCAGTTAATATAGGTTTTTTTTTTTTTACTAAAGGTTCTAATGTGCATTAAGAGCCCACAGCCCTTTAATTTCTATGACCACAAGGAATTTAACATGCATTAATTTCATTAAAATTTAGAAAATAGTGTGTCTGGATTTTCAGAAAGCCTTTGACTAGGTCCCTCATGAGAGACACTTGAGGAAATTAAAAAGTCATGGGAAAGGAGGCAGTGTCCTATTGTGAACATAAGAACATAAGATATGCCATACTGGGTCAGACCAAGGTCCATCAAGCCCAGTATCCTGTTTCCAACAGTGGCCAATCTAGGTCATACGTACCTAGCAGTTTCCCCAAGGGACACAGGTTCCACAATGGTTGTATTGGGTCAAGCTTTGATATCCCGGGTCCCTTTTTAATAATGGTTTATGGACCTTTCCTCCAGGAACTTCTCCAAACCTTTTTTAAACCCAGCTACACTAACAGCTCTTATTACATCCTCCGGTAACAAATACCAGAGTTTGAATACACGTTGCGTGAAAAAATATTTTCTCTTATTTGTCTTAGATAGTTTACCCTGTAGCTTCATTACATGTCCCCTAGTCTTTCTATATTCTGATAGCGTAAACAATTGATCTACGTTTACCCGTTCCACTCCATTCATTAATTTATAGACCTCTATCATATCTCCCCTCAGCCATCTCTTTTCCAGGTTGAAGAGTCCTAACCTTTGTAGCCTCTCTTCATAGGAGTAACCTTCCATCCCCTTTACCATTTTGGTGGCTTTTCTCTGTACCTTTTCTAATAACGCTATATCCTTTTTAAGATACGGCGACCAGAATTGCACACAATATTCAAGGTGCGGTCGTACCATGGAACGATACAGAAGCATTATAATATCCTTTGTTTTATTTTCCATTCCTTTCCTTATGATACCTAGCATTCTATTTGCTTTCTTGGCCGCCGCTGCACACTGGGCGGAGGGTTTTAATATGTTATCCACGATGACTCCTAAATCTTTTTCCTGGGTGGTGGTTCCCAATGTGGAACCTTGCATCGTGTAACCATAGTGTGGGTTGTTCTTTCCTAGGTGCATAACTTTGCACTTGTCCACATTAAATTTCATCTGTCATTTGGATGCCCAGTCTTCCAATGTATCCAGATCCTCCTGCAGTTTTCTACAGTCCTCTTGGGTTTTAACAACTTTAAACAGTTTTGTGTCGTCTGCAAATTTGATAACCTCACTAGTTATTCCCTTTTCCAGGTCATTTATGAATATATCAAAAAGTAGCAGACCCAGTACAGATCCCTGGGGTGCTCCACTATTCACCTTTTTCCATTGGGAAAATTGGCCATTTAGCCCTACCCTCTGCTTTCTATCTTTTAACCAGTTCCCGATCCACAATAGTACACTGCCTCCTATCCCATGACTTTTTAGTTTTGCCAAAAATCTCTGATGAGGGACCTTGTCAAAGGCTTTTTAAAAGTCTAGATACACTATATCAACTGACTCACCTTTGTCTACCTGTTTATTTATACCTTCAAAAAAACACATAAGATTAATAAGACAAGATCTTCCTTGTCTAAAGTCGTGCTGGCTGTCTCCCATTAGGCCATGACTATCTACATGCTGTATAATTTTGTTCTCTATGATGGTTTCTACCATTTTCCCCGGTACTGATGTCAGGCTCACCGGTCTGTAATTTCCCGGATCACCCCTGGAACCCTTTTTTAAAAATTGGCGTTACATTGGCGATCCTCCAATCTTCAGGTATTACAGATGATTGTAATGAAAGTTCACAGATTACTAATAGCAGGTCTGCAATCTCATATTTCAGTTCTTTCAACACTCTTGGATGTATACCATCCGGTCCATGTGATTTGCTACTATTCAGTTTATCAAATAGTTGTAATACATCTTCCCGGTGTAGCGATATTTCTCTCAATTCCTCTGCAGTATCACCTTTAAATACCCCTTCAGTCTTGGGTAACATCCCTACATCTTCCCCAGTAAAGACTGAAGCAAAGAATTCATTCAGTCTCTCCACTATAGCCTTGTCTCCTTTCACTGCCCCTTTTACCCCTCTATCATCTAATGGTCCAATTGACTCTCTCACAGGCCTTTTGCTATGAATGTACTTGAAAAAGTCTTTATTTCGTGTTTTTGCTTCTGTAGCTAGTTCCTTCTGAAATTCTCGCTTTGCCTGCCTTATCAATGCTTTGCATTTAACTTGCCAGTGCTTGTTCTGTTTCCAGTTTTCGTCGTTTGGCTCTTTTTTCCATTTTCTGAAAGATGCTTTTTTGGCAGCAACAGCCTTTCTGACCTCACCTTTAAACCATGCTGGCAGTTTTTTGGACTTTCTTCCACTTTTCTTAATGCGTGGAATACAGCTGGTCTGGGCTTCCAGGATAGTATTTTTAAACACCCAAGCTTGATGTAAGTCTTTAACCTTTGCAACCGCTCCTTTTAGTTTTTTCTTAACTATATTCCTCATTTTATCATAATCTCCCTTTCGAAAGTTAAAAGGTAGTACTGTGGATTTCTTTACTATCCCTCCTCCACTAATTAAATCAAACACGATCATGCTATGATCACTATTGCCAGGTGGTCCTAACACCCTTATTTCTTGCACCAGATCTGGTGTTCCACTAAGGGCTAGGTCCAGCATGGCTTCCCCTCTGGTCGGTTCATGAACCAGCTGCTCCAAGAAGCAGTCATTTATTTCATCTAGGAACTTTATCTCCCTAGCATGTCCTGCTGTGACACTGACCCAGTCGATACCAGCGTAATTGAAATCACCTATTATTACTACTCTGCTGTAACTTTTGTTAGCTTCCTTGATATCTTTAAGCATTTCATCATCCATTTGTTCATTCTGGCCATGCGGTCGATAGTACACCCCCACTGCCATCACCTTCCCCTTCATACACGGAATTTCAGTCCATAGAGATTCTACAGCAAATTTTGTTTCCTGTAAAACTTTAATCATTTCTGACTCAATGCCCTCTCTAACATAGAGTGCAACCCCTCCTCCAATTTGATCAGTTCTATCATTACGATATAGTTTGTATCCAGGTATAACAGTGTCCCACTAGTTATCCTCCTTCCACCATGTCTCTGAGATTGCAATCATATCTAACCTCTCATTTAGTGCTATATATTCTAACTCTCCTATCTTATTGTTTAGACTTCTAGCATTTGCATACAAGCATTTCAGAGACTGTATTTTATTAATATTAATCTGGCTAGTGGTGGGCATGGGTAATTTGGTATCGTTATGCTCTGTCTGCACCATACTCAAGGGCATTTGGGCTACTTTACTCTTTTTTGGAACCTCACTGCTTTTGGTAGTATCCTTCATGGATACCTTCTTCCGAACCATGCGTTCTTGGGCGGCTGTCGGCTTTCCCCTATTTTCTAGTTTAAAAGCTTCTCTATCTCCTTTTTAAAGGTTAATGGAGATAGAGAAGCTTTTAAACTAGAAAATAGGGGAATGCCAACAGTTGCCCAAGAGTGGTTTGGGAACTTGTTAAAAGAAAGAAAACAGAGTATGGATTGTAACGGGTCAGCTCCTTGTTGGTCACTCCAGGCCAGGGAAGTCCCGAATCCTCATCTGCGGTGTGCTGCTTCGGCTGGCTGGAAACCAGGGGAACAAAACTCACAACCGACACAGAAGGAAAGGTGTGACCAACAAGGAGCTGACCTGTTAGCAGGGCCGGCCCGTCCATTGAGCAAGAATGTTTTTTGCACAGGGCCCCGCGTTTCGGGGGGCCCCGCGCAAAGAACATTCTGCTTTTTCTTAATTGAATTTAAAAAAAAAAAAAAGCTGGCCGCTGGCGCCGCGGCGGCATGGAGTGTCCCGCGGGGCTCCCTCTGCCCGGCGGAACTCTCCCGGCGCGGCTGAGCCCCTCTCTGCCGGCTTGCAGATACGCGAAGGGAGAGAGTCTCCCTCATGTCTGTTAAGCCCGCAGGGGCTGATGGGAAATATGGGGTTAGGACTTGGGGTGGGCTGATGTGGTTAGGACTGGTAATGGGCTGTGGGCTGATGGGGGGGGTTTAGGACTGGCAATGGGCTATGGGGGGCTGACTGGAAATGGGCTGATGGGGGGTTAGGACTGGTAATGGGTTATAGGGGGGGCTTAAACTGAAAATGGGGTGATGGGGGTTAGGACTGGAAGTTGATTGACGGGGGGCTAGGACTGGTAATGGGTTGGGGGGTTGCTAGGACTGGAAATGGGCTGAGTGGAAGGGGAGGCTTGAACTGCAAATAGCTGATGGGGAGGGGGCTTGGAATGGAAATGGGCTGTGAGGGAAGGGAGCTAGGACTGGAAATGGGCTGTTGGGGGGAGCTAAGATTGGAAATGGGCTGTGGTGGGGGCTTGAATTGAAATGGACTCATGGAGGGGCTAGAACTGGAAGTAGGCTCATGGGGGGGCTTGGACTGGAATTGGGCTGAGTGGAGGGGAGCTATGATTTGACATGGGCTGATGGTGGGGCTAGGAAATGACTAGAAATGGGCTGATGGGGGGGGCTAGGATTGGAAATGAGCTGATGAAGGGACTTGGACTGGAAATGGGCTGATGCAGGGACTAGAAGGGAATGGATGCTGGGTGAGACGAACTAGAAGGGAGCTGATTTTGGGGGAGGATTAGAATGGGATGGGGCTGGGAGATTAAAATGGAGAGGGGAAAAATATTTTGTGTAGGAGGGATGAAAAATCTGCAATTGGCCAGGTATTGGGAGAGTAATTGGGGATTGAGGATGGAGGGGTAAAATTTGTGTGGATGAAATAGGAATGAGGAAAGAGCAAAAGGAGAAAGATTAGTATGTTAAAGCAGATAGAGAGAGAGAGAGAATGGAAAAAAAACTAGAAGAGAGAAGAAAGGACAAATGGACAGCAGACGATGGAGAGTTAGCAGAAAACATGAAGAAACCAGAAGAAAGTGGCTGGACCAATTGCAACTGAAAAAAAAATGCACAAAAGGTAGAAAGATATCTCTATATTTTGAATTTATTAACTGGAATATGTCAGCTCTGGGAAATGTGCATCATTAACATCTGCGCTTTGTTTGGTACAAGAGGAAATTAATTTATAGTTTTATTTCTACAGTGTTGTACATTCCAAGTTTGGCTTTTGGGGTTCCCAGTTTAATTATTGCCTTCCTGTTTCTAAATTGTGATTCCTTGTTTGGTGATGGTCTATGTTCTGCATGTGTAACTGAGCTGAGGTATTCTGTTTATGTAATTCCTATCTGACGTTGCCACTTGTTCTCTTTCCCCAGTATTCTCTGAAATGTATTGGTTTAATATTTGCAGTGTTGCCTTTTGATAGGTATGGTGTGGTGCTTTGTGAGTCCTGGTAATGCTGTCAGGATACGGCGGGTTTGCTATGGGTTCTAAATGAGCAGCGTTTGTAGTAGTTCCTAATGTGCCTGGCGGTTGGCACTGGATTATAGTAATGTAGAAATCTTTTAGTCTTTCTTTATCCATACACTCATTAAGAGACATGTTTACTAAAAGTTAGTGAATGGTAACATTATGCAAATATTTATGCAAATAAGACCACTTATGCAAATGAGGCCCCGCACCAAGTCTCCGCACATGGCCCCGCACCCCCCTTGAGCCGCCCCTGCCTGTTAGAGGGATAACTGGCCAATTTTCTCAATGGAGAAAGGTGAATAGTGGAGTACCGCAGGGATCTGTGCTAGGCCCGTTGCTTTTTAACATATTCATAAATGACTTGGAAATGGGAACAAGAAGTGAGGTGATCAAATTTGCAGATGACACTAACTTATTCAAAGTTGTTAAAGCACAAGAGGATTGTGAACAATTGCAAGAGGACCTTGATAAATTGGAAGTCTGGACATCGAAATGGCAGATGAAATTTAATGTGGGTAACTGAAAAATTATGCACTTAAGAGAGGAAAAACCTAAACTATAGTTACATGATGCAAGGTTCCATGTTAGGATTTACCACCCAAGAAAAGGATGTGGGCATCATTGTCGATAATAGATTGAAACCCATTGCCCTGTGTGCATTGGTGGCCAAGAGAACAAATAGAATGCTAGGAATCATAAAGAAAGCAATGTAGAATTAAAACCAAGGACATTATAATACCTCTGTATCATCCCATGGTGTGGTCACACCTTGAATATTGAGTGCAGTTCTGGTTGTCATATCTAAAAGAAAGGATATAGCAGAATTAGAAAAGATACCAGAAGAGTGACCAAAATGATAAAGAGAAAAGAAGGATACCTCTATGAGGAAAGGCTTAAAAAGTTAGGGCTCTTCGTCTTCACAAAGAGATGGCTCAGAGGAGAAAAGATAGAGGTCTATAAAATAATGATTGGGGTGGAATGGGTAAATGTAGACTTTCAAAAAGTAGAAAGACTAGGGAGCATGCAATGAAGTTACCATGTAGCACATTTAAGACTAATCGGAGAAAGTATTTTTTCACTGAGTGCATAATCAAATTCTGGAGTTCATTGTCTGAAGATATAGTAAAAGCTGTTAATGTAGCTGGGTTTAAAAGAGGTTTGGAGAAATTTCTGGAGGAAAAGTGTGTAAACCATAGTTAACGTCGACTAGGGAAATCCACTGCTTACCTCTGGGATAAGCAGCATGAAATCTGTCTACCTTTTGAGATCCTGACTGGTACTTATGACCCGGAGCAGCCACTATTGGAAATGGGATACTGGGCTTGATGGACCCTTTTGTCTGACCAGGTATGGCATATCTTATGTTCTTATGCAAGACTGTCCAACAGAGGTTGCCATCTATCCTGCAGGGAACAATATTACCCTGAAGTATCTAAAACACATTGTGCAGTCTCTAAGACCAAACATCGTTCCTATGTCAGCAGCGCTAACATTTTCAAAATGCATGGCCCAATATTTCCTAGCTGCTGATGTCCTGAGATCAACTGTGAGGAAAGGCTGAACAATGAGTTTTAAAAATGTTCCTGGTGCTTCACCCTTCACATAGAAAACAAAGATGATGACTTGATGGAGGAAAGTGTGGTCCACTTGCTGTGTTTTTTCCCCTTCCCCAGAAAGCAAAGATCATGGGCATGATGCATTTCAGCAGCAGCTGTGTACGAAGTGTCACCACAAGAAGAGAAACCCAAAGCAGCTATGTTCCCAGAAGAAGAACGATGCGGCGAGGAGCATGGAGCAGAGCTCTTGCCAGTAGGAACAGGAGAAATACGCATATCAAAGATAAAAAATGAGATGGGTGCTTTGCTCGGCTGGGGGGGGAGAGGGGAATAAGGAGTCTGGCTTGCTGGAAAGATAAAGCAGTTCCAAGGTGAAATTAGGTTAGGTGAGGCAAAAATACATGGGGGGGGGGGGGCAGGGGGATAATCAAAGGCATTTACACATTTTGCAGACCTAAGAATCGTGTAAATGCCAGTTAGTGGGATATTCAGTGGCTCTAACAGAGTTACTGTAGTGCTGCTGGCTATCTGCAGGTGACGCGACTTCACGCCCCGTGCTACATGCAGGGCCGGCCCAAGGGTTTCTGCTGCCCTAGGCAAGCTCTCCATGCCGCCCCCCCCCAACCCACCACCTTAGGCACCACCATGCCGCTGCCACCTCCCAGCATCCATCTAACCACCTGGGACCAGGAACGGCATGCCAATCCCTCCTTTGAAGCAGCGGCAACCACTGCAGTAGGCTTTAAAGCACCCGCACACATGTGCGCACTCGCAACCTGCTGCTCCTGCCCCCTCTGACGCATCTTCCTGTTGAAGGGGGCAGGAGCAGCAGGCCACAACTGAACATACACACACACACACACACACACACACATGCTGCGGTGCTGAGGTGCCGCTGCTTCAAAGGACATTTCTGCATGCTGCCCACCAGGGTATGACGCCTTAGGCAACCACTTAGTTTATCTAGTGGATGGCCCATCCCTGGCTATGCGGTTAGCATTCTGGGGTCATGCCAGAGCAGAGGTGGCACCGGTAGTTAACCAGGCAGCGGTGATATTGAGGCACTGCTCATTTAGTGACCCGGGGTAAAGTTAGGTATGGCAAAGGCTGGCCTAACTTTACCCACAGAAGCAAACCGGGCAGCAACTCAGTATCGCCACTGCCTGGTTAGCTTCTGGCATCTGCAACGACCTGCATATTCAATGCTAGTGGCTAGATATGGCTTTGGCATTGAGATATGGCTCCAGCATTGAGATATGGCTCTGGCATTGAATGGGGCTAGTATTTGACAGAGATGACTGCACTTTACAAGCACTAACCACTGCCGCCGAATATCGCTCCTATGAAGTTTTGCCTTTTCAAAACTATATGCTATTTTTCACACAGAAGGTACACAGAGTAAAAGAAGAGGCAAATCTCTGCTGCTGGGGAATGGGGGATAAAGATGCCACTGGGTGGGAACCACTGAAAAAGATGTGGGATGCAATGGGGAGGGTCATTAGGACTGATTGGGAGTCCTGGGAGATGATGAGTGAGGCTTAGGACCACCAAAGGAGCATTTATGAGGCTGGTGTGGAAAGGATGAGAATGAGCTTGAGAGTACTAGAAAGTAAGGTGGAAAGAAAATGGTTAGGTGACAAGAAAATGTAGTTTAGAAACAGAGAGGAGGTGGAAAGATGTGAGATGACGACAATAGACAGGTGATATAGGGAGCGTGAGGAGGAGGTAGTGGTGACAAGCTAAATGAGAAGTGAGATGAGAGAATCTTGGCAAGAGAGATGGATGAGGAGGGGGAGATGAAAAAAAGGCCTAAAATTGAAAGAAAAACAACATAAGTATTTGAAAGATAGATGAGGGAAAAGGTGTTTAAAGTACTCTATTATTAAAACATAAAATACAATTTAAAATTCCTGGATCCTGGGAAGAATCTCCACAAATGAAGAGGATAGCAAAAATAAAACAAAAAAAAACCCCTCAAAAATTTAGAAAAGTCTATTTTAACACCTGGAAGGATGGAAGGACGTATTTGATAATAGGAGTGGAGGTGAAGAGAGAGAAATTAAAGCAATTACTCTTTTTTTTTCCTGTGAGCCTTTCGTATATCTCTTTTAGTTATATACAAACAGAAAACATCAATAAATAGAAGTTTAGAAAAAAAAGAGGTGCTACCAATATACAATACTTATAAGCCAATGCAAGAAATTGGCATTAGTGGACAAGACAAGCTGTTGCGTTTTGGCAAACCTGAAGGAATGAAGGGCAGATTGCAGTAGACTAGCAATTAAACTGTTGCCATAATCAGTCTTTAAGCTAAAAAGAGCTTTGTAAATGTGAACAGTGTGTATTGAATATTAAAGAGGTATAGAAACAGAAACATGACAACAGAAAAAAAACACATGGCTTCTCTAGGCTGCCCTTCTATATCAACCACTACAACGGTCCCCTTTTTGCCTTTAGAGATCCTCTGTGTTTGTCTCATGCTTCTTTGAATTCAGATACTGTCCTCATCTCTACCACCTCCATAGGAAGACTATTCCACGGATCCACCACTCTTTCCGTAAAGAAATATTTCCGCACATCACTCCTGAATCTATTCTCTTTCACCCTCATCCCATGTCCCCTCGTAGCAGAGCTTGCTGTCAATCGAAAGAAGCTCTCCTGTGCATTTATGCCACAGAGGTATTTAAACATCTCAATCATATCACCTCTATCCCGCCTTTCCTCTAAGGTGTAAATATTGAGATCCTTAAGTCTGGCCTCATATGCTTTATAATGAAGACCACTAACCATTTTAGCAGCCACCCTCTGTACTGACTCCAGCCTGTTTATAACATTTTGAAGATGCGGTCTCCAGAATTGCACACTATACTCCAAATGAGGTCACACCAAAGACTTATACAGAGGCACTATCACCTCCTTTCTTCTGCTGGCCATTCCTCTCCCTATGCACCCAAGCATCCTTCTAGCTTTTGCCATCGCCTTTTCTACCTGTTTAGCTACTTTAAGATCATCAGACAGAATCACACCTAGGTCCCTTTCTTCTTTAGTGGACAAAAGTACTTCACCCCATATACTATATTGCTCCCTTGGATTGCTGCAGCCCAAATGCATGACCTTGGATTTTTTAACATTAAAACTCAGCTGCCAAATTCTAAACCATTCTTCAAGCTTAGCTAAATCCTTCCTCATGTTATCTACACCTTCCTGGGTGTCTACTCTATTGCAGATTTTGTATCATAAACAAAGAAGCAAACCTTATCCGACAGCCTTTCTGCAATATTACTAACAATGATGTTAAAAAGAATCGGACCAAGGACAGATCCCTGGGGCACACCACTGGTAACATCCTTCTCCTCAGAGTGAGCTCCATTTACCTGTACTCATTGTCGCCTCACACCCAACCAATTTCTAACCCAAGAAATAATTTTAGGGTCCATCCCTAGGGTACTCAGTTTGTTTATAAGTCGCCTGTGAGGAACGGTGTCAAAGGCTTTACTGAAATCTAAATATACCATATGTAGGGCGCTCCCTCAGTCCAACTCCCTGGTCACCCAGTCAAAGAAATCTATCAGATTTGTCTGACAAGACCTGCCTCTGGTGAATCCATGCTGCCTCGGATCCTGTAATCCGCTGGACTCCAGAAACCTCACTATTCTATCTTTCAGCAGGGTTTTCAAGAATTTACTCACCACTGAAATTAAACGAACCGGCCTGTAGTTTTCAACCACATCCTTACTTCTGCTTTTGTGTAAAGGGACCACATGAGTCTCTCTCCAGTCCTTTGGCAACACTCCCAACTCCAATGAGGCATTGAAAAGGTCAGTCAGTGGAGTTGATAGAACTTCCCCAAGTTCCCTCAGTATTCTAGGGTATATCCCATTCTGTCACATCTCTTTGTCTACTTTAGGTTTAGCTAGATTCTCCCGAAGACAGTCTTCTGAAAATTGTTCAAGATGTCCTTCACTTCTGTTCCTGTTTGTGGGTGTTTTCTGAGGTCCTGCTCCTGGTTCTTCATCTGTGAACACAGAACAGAAATATTTGTTAAACAATTCCGCTTTATCCTCAGCAGCTTCTACATATTCCTCCCCTTCACCCTTAGTCTAAGAATACCACTTTTGCCCTTCCTCTTCTCACTAATATATCTGAAAAATGTCTTAGCCAATGCAATAAAATGGGGGGATATTTCCTCCTCTTTTTGAATCTTTGATTTCCTGACTGCTTTGCTAGCTTCTCTAAGTTTTTCCAGATATAGATGCTTGTCTTCCTCTGTGATCTCTTGTATTTCATGAAGGCCTTCCTCTTTTTCTTCACCTTTTCAGCTACTTATTTCGAAAACCATAGCGGTCTCCTTTTCCTTTTCCTTTTATTTACCATTTTAACAAAAAGGTTGGTTGCCCTTACAATATCCCCTTTCAGTTTTGCCCACTGTTTTTCTACATCCCCCAACTGTTCCCATTCCACTAATGACTCCCTGAGGTATTGGCCCATCTTGGAAAAGTTAGTTTTCCTAAAGTCTAAGACCATCACTTTTGAATGGATTTTAACAGCTCTAGTCCAAATACTGAACCTCACCATCTGATGATCTCGACATGCAAAATGATCTCCCACTATAACATCAGAAACACTTTCACCATTGGTAAGCATCAAGTCTAGTATGGCCCTTCATGTGTGAGTTCTGTTACCAGTTGCCTGAATAGTTCTCCCTGTAGAGAATCCAGGATCTCCTTACTTCTAGATGATACTGCAGCAGGAATCTGCCAGTCAACATCTGGCATATTGAAATCCTCTATCATTAGCATTTCCCCTTTCCTGAAAATGCTGCATCCGTCCACCTCTTCCTCCTGTAAGAAAGGTCTATATATCACGCTAATGCAAATAGATTTCTCTTTCCCTCTTTCTAGTTTAACTCTCAGTTTTTCCTCTCTCCATTTTAAGCTCTGTAGTTCCAGAGCTTTAATATTAGTTTTTACATATAGTGCCACTCCTCCTCCCCTTCTTCCTACCCTGTCCTTTCTGAATAAAGTATAGTCTGGTATAGTTACATCCCAGTCATGGTTTTCTGTGAACCATGTTTCTGTAACTGCCACTAAATCCAAGTCAGCCTCTCCCATTAAATCTTCAACATCTGGGATCTTATTTCCCATGCTACAGGCATTTATACACACTGCTTTCCATATGTTGCCCCTTTTAGCCATTTCCATAAAGGTATTTAATGTTTCACTTACCTGGGGACTTTCTTCACCCATCTCCAACAAATCTAGTTTAAAGCCCTCTTCAGTAGATTAGCCAGTCCTCTACTGAAGACATGTCAACCTTTCTTGGACAGATGGGCACCATCTCGGCTCTGCAATCCTTGAAACAGCATCCCATGGTCCAGGAAACCAAAACGCTTTCGATGACACCATCCACGCAGCCATGCATTCATCTCCAGGATGCGAGCCTCTCTGCCTTGGCCTTTACCCTCAACAGGGAGGATTAAAAAGAACACCACCTGCGCACCTATCTTCTTCATTCTCTGTCCCAGAGCAATGACGTCACTTTTGATATGCTTAGAGGGATACCTAGCAATATCATTTGTGCCGACATGGATTAGCAACATTGGGTAATAGTCAGTGGGCTTGATGAGTCTCGGCAAACTCTCCATAGCATCTCGGATTTTGGCACCTGGCAGATAGCTTACCTCCATAGACATCAAGTCTGATCGGCAGATGGATGCCTCAATGCCCCTCAGAAGAGAGTCACTAATCACCACTACCCTTCACTTCCTTGTGATCACTGATTCTGCCACTTTGGGGTGCTTGAGCTCTGGCTCTTCCCTTATAAGAACATAAGAACATAAGATATGCCATACTGGGTCAGACCAAGGTCCATCAAGCCCAGTATCCTGTTTCCAACAGTGGCCAATCAAGGTCATACGTACCTAGCAGTTTCCCCAAAAGACACAGGTTCCGCAGTGTTTGTACTTGGTCAAGCATTGATATCCTGGGTCCCTTCTTAATAATGGTTTATGGACCTTTCCTCCAGGAACTTGTCCAAACCTTTTTTAACCCAGCTACATTAACAGCCTATACTACATCCTCCGGTAACAAATTCCAGAGTTTGATTACACGTTGAGTGAAGAAATATTTTCTTTTATTAGTTTTAAATAGTTTACCCTGTAGCTTCATTGTATGTCCCCTAGTCTTTGTATATTCTGATAACGTAAACAATTGATCTACGTTTACCCGTTCCACTCCGTTCATTAATTTATAGACTTCTATCATATCTCCCCTCAGCCATCTCTTTTCCAGGTTAAAGAGCCTTAACCTTTTTAGCCTTTCTTCATAGGAGTATCCTTCCATCCCCTTTACCATTTTGGCGGCTCTTCTCTGAACCTTTTCTAATAACGCTATATCCTTTATAAGATACGGTGACCAGAATTGCACACAATATTCAAGGTGCGGTCTCACCATGAAACAATATAGAGGCAATATAATATCTTTTGTTTTATTTTCCATTCCTTTCCTTATGATACCTAGCATTCTATTTGCTCTCTTGGCTGCCGCTGCACACTGGGCCGAGGGTTTTAACATGCTATCCACAATGATGCCTAAATCTTTTTCCTGGGTGGTAGTTCCTAATGTGGAACCTTGCATCGTGTAACCATAGTTTGGGTTGTTCTTCCCTAGGTGCATAACCTTGCACTTGTCTACATTAAATTTCATCTGCCATTTTGATGCCCAGTCTTCCAATTTATAAAGATCCTCTTGCAATTTTCCACAATCCTCTTGGGTTTTAACAACTATAAATAGTTTTGTGTCATCTACAAATTTGATAACCTCACTCGTTATTCCACTTTCCAGGTCATGTATGAATATGTCAAAAAGCAGCGGACCCAGCACAGATCCCTGGGGTACACCACTATTCACTTTTCTCCATTGGGAAAATTGGCCATTTAGCTCTGCTTTCTATCTTTTAACCAGTTCTTTATCCACAGTAGTACACTGCCTCCTATCCCAAGCCTCTTTAGTTTTGCCAAAAGTCTCTGATGAGGGACCTTGTCAAAGGCTTTCTGAAAGTCCAAATACACTATATCAACCGACTCACCTTTGTCCAGCTGTTTATTCACACTTTCAAAAAAAGATAATAGATTAGTAAGACAAGATCTTCCTTGTCTAAAACCATGTTGGCTGTCTCCCATTAGCCCATACAAGCTATTAGGTCTATTTCATTGAACGTATTGCTAAACTTGCTACTAGATCGTTCAACATGGAAAATATGTTGTAAACTAGAATATTACTTCAGCACACTTTTAACGGGTCTTCAATCCATTTCCATTCCGGGTTTCTTTAAACTGTCATTTCTATTCGTTTTTTTATAAACATAAAAATCTTTTACTTTATTGAAAAATCTTCTTTTAAAAACTCTTCAGTATCATCAACCCCAGTGCTTAAAACATCAATATATAAGAATCATAACTTTATTAGAGGACTTCCTTTTAAAATCTTCACCCCTGTGTTCAGTTTTGTATAGCAGATCTCGACGCTCTCATAGGGCGCCTTAGGTAGAGGTGGTTTGGTTTAAATAATTTGTTTATGTTTTTAAGGTAAAGATCTCCTGAAGAAAGATTAGCTTTTGAAACGCCGTGAAGGCGCCCTATGAGATTGATGTTTTAAGCACTGGGGTTGATGATACTGAAGAGTTTTTAAAAGAAGATTTTTCAATAAAGTAAAAGATTTTTATGTTTATAAAAAAAAGAATAGAAATGACAGTTTAAAGAAACCCGGAATGGAAATGGATTGAAGACCCGTTAAAAGTGTGCTGAAGTAATATTCTAGCTTACAACATATTTTCCATGTTGAACGATCTAGCAGCAAGTTTAGTTTTCCCATTAGCCCATGACTATCTACATGCTGAGTAATTTTATTCTTTATGATGGTTTCTACCATTTTTCCCGGTACTGACGTGAGGCTCACCGGTCTGTAGTTTCCCAGATCACCCCTGGAACCCTTTTTAAAAATTGGCGTTACATTGGCAATCCTCCAATCCTCAGGTATTAGAGATGATTTTAATGAAAATTCACAGATTACTAATAGCAGGTCTACAATCTCATATTTCAGTTCTTTCAACACCCTTGGATGTATACCATCCAGCCCAGGTGATTTGCTACTCTTCAGTTTATCTAATAATTGTAATACATCTTCCTGATGTATCGATATTTTCAGGGATACTTTCATCTTCTCTACTTCCAGGGCTGCATAATGGTTCTTCCTTTCAAGGGCTGGAGAAGTTGGAGTGGTGATTCTGTAGGCTCTGGTGACTTGTGTCCAACCTTCATCATTCTATCGGCTCCCATCTTCTCCTCTGCTGGAGAGCTTGAATGTTGCAAGCAGCATCTCATCAATGTACTTCTCATTGTCTTAAATGCTCCTCAGCCTTGCCACTTCCTCTCTGAGTTCCTCCACTTGTTTCCTGAGAACTTCAGCATACAGGCATCCTGAGCATGGAACTGGTCCTTCAACTGGCATTGGGACCTCTGTCTGGACAGAGGCAGCAGCTGTAACAGGGGCAACAGCATTGACTATATGATTTTTCCCAGCCATTGTTCAGTTGGTGGAGCTTAAGTATCTGTTGAAGCAAAAGAGAGAGAGACCTACCAAAGTACCAGCTGGTTTCCCAGCTGTCCTTTCAGAGAAAAAGCAGTTAAATCTCTTTAATTATATTCAAAATGTGCTGTTCCAAGTCTCTGTGTGTAGTTCATTGGGAAGGTGCCCTATAAAGCAAGATTGCTCACTAGGGGTGGGTGGGAGATGGGGTGGGGGATAGAGAAGAAATTAACACCTGATGAGGTGTCAGTAACTTGAAAGAGCTGAGAATGATACTAAAGCAGAGTTTTAGACCTACCCCACTAAAAAAATATTTCCCTTTTTAAACTAAAGCACCAAAAAGAATGTAACTTTGTTTTAAAAATGTACCAAAACCCTTTTAAGAGCTCCCAGGCAGAGAGTTAGTAATTACCTTTGCTTGAAATGTATAGCCCCTGTTAGGAATGGATTCCTTCAATCTAAATATAAACCCTATTTATCCCTGCGGTCCTTTCCTTTCTTCACTCTTTGCTCTTGTTCTCTGCTTGGCAGGAGATGGCACTGGGAAGAGGAAGGACGATGCATACCTCGCCCAGTCCTCCAGCTTTATCCTAGTGAGTGCTCTGAGCACAGCCTATGAGGAGCTAATTGACAGATTCACCCACTGCATTGCAACTCGCTTTTAAGAAATAAACTAAAACAGGACAAGAAGAGACCAGGTGAAGGCCTGACCCCCACAACTGCGAGGCCAGCCCATTAGGAAATCGAGGATCACCTACCTACCTAAAACGTCCCTCTTCCTAGTCTTATTGCCTCAAGGCCACACTCACACAAACGCGCTCTCACTAGCAGTGGCTGCTATAGATTGTCTGCATAATGAGGAAAGGTTATAAATATGGTGAGAGAATGGGAAAGTATGGCTAAAGGCGATGCCAGGGTTCCTTGCAGAGTAAGAGAAGAAAAAGAAAGAGCTGAACGAATGGAAAATAATTCTGAGGTGGCAGGAATATGAGGATTTTTAGGGGAGAGGAGAAAGGGGAGTTGTTTAAGTTTTCTTGATAATGCTCATTGAGGGGCATGTTTACTAAAGTGCGCTCAACGGTTAACATGTATTTTAGCGTTTACCAACAGTGCAGGTGCATGGTAACAGTATGTATCATATATCACCCAATGGGAGCATGGAATGGGTGGAGAGTGGACAGAAACTGCACCTTTACAGTTAATGTGTTATGTTAGTGCATATTAACTTTTAAAGTGGCAGATAGCACGGGATATTTAATGCTACCTTGAGAACAGGTGTTAAGTGCAACCAAGGCAACTGCGCTCTACATAAACCATCAAACATTTTTCTTTGGACCACGCCAAAGTTAAAAGTTCAGCAGGCCATTTTCCATGACTTTTCCTACCACAGTATTCTTTCTGGCATGGTAAACAATGGAAACGGGTAATTGGCCTGCAATGTAGGCACAGATGCAGCTCACAGTAGAGGAACGTGATGTGTCCAAGGAAAGAACAACGTAATCATGTAATAGAAAAAGAGGCTTTTATTCACAAACCAATAGATGGTGCCCACCCGACACAGGCCGTGTTTCGTTTAATAAAACTTCATCAGGGGTACAGGGCAACTAAAAACAAAGACATTCGATAAATACACTCAAATATACATAACAATAAACCATGCATTAAAAGAAAATATATAAATGAAAATATATAAATAGCTAAAATCATAATAAATAAAACACTCTATAAATAAACACTTATATAGGCATACCTAAAAAAAGGGGGTTGGAACGCTATATAAATATATAAATAAAATAAGAGAGACTGAGGAAAGAATAAAACAGGTACATTAACCGTGAACCAAAAGAAGAAGAGAAAGAAGACCATCCGTGCACCAATTTCATCCTTGACACTTAAAAAAACTACTAAAATCATAAATAAAAATTAAAAATTAAATAAAAAATGGTAATTAAAAACAGAGAACAACCCTGCCCATTGTGATGACAGCCAAGATAACTTCAAATACTCACTAAGCAATACCTCATTGGTCAAAACTGTAGATGTCTCCTCTTTACCACAACTGTATCAAGAGCCAAGAGTGAACATTTAGCAATGCAGCAAGCTAGCCCAAAACCAAATTCAAGCCGTTCTTCAACCTACTTACTTTTTTTCAAGCCTCACAGGGCTGCACAAATCGCGGCACAATAACCATGAAAATTACTAAAAAATAAATAAATATAATTAAAATACAACAAATTTAACTGATAAAACCGACAAAATCGCAAACCGATTGTTCTATCATCCAAGAAGGGGGGCCTTACCGCATTCAACTCGTTATTCCATCGTGTGGCACAAATAATGCCAAAGCTGTGCGGCGGCGTGAAGACTCCTCTAAATAACGCCGACGCATGTGCAGCTGGAGTTGTGGGAGGCTCCCAATGATGACTGTTTCTGACGTGACTGTTTGCTTTTAGTTGGCACAGATGCAGCTGCCAGAGTCAAGACCATGACATCCTCAGAGAACATAAGAGCATACTGGGTCAAAGCAAAGGTCCATCAAGCCCAGCATCCTGTTTCCAACAATGGCCAATCCAGATCACAAGGGCCTGTCAGGTTCTCAAAATGTAGACAGATTCCATACTGCTTATCCCAGGGGTAAGCAGTGGATTTCTCTAGTCCCCATAATGGCTTATGAACCTTTCCTCCAAGAACGTATCCAAACCTTTTTTAAACCCAGCTACACTAACAGCTTTTACCACATCCTTTGGCAATGAATTCCACAGCTTGATTATGTGTTGTGTGAAAAAATGTTTTCTCCAATTTGTTTTAAATGTAGTTCTTGGTGCTTTACTGTGTGTCCCCAAGTCTTTTTTACTTTTCCGGCAGCCATGTAGCTTTAGACCCTGTGCCCTCCTCCTCGCCCTTCCTGAAGATCAGGTTGTCTCCCTTTACCGGCTAAGCTCAGAGGCTATAATATCCTTATATGAGGACTTGAGGCCCGACCTCATTCCTCTCACTGGCAAGTCTCATGTTATAAGAGACTGCCTATTTTTAGGTGCCAATAATGTACCTAAATGTCAGGATTTTCGTCATATATGTGCATCCATGTCCTCATAAAATACCACTGAGCATTAAAGTATGCACATTGCATCAAGCATGCACATTGCATCAAGCATACTTTCACTGTGGGCATGCACATGGGTGGAATTTGAGTGGAGCATGCAGACGTGCATGTTGATTATAGAATAGTATAATTTTCGCATGTATTTGCCACTTACGCTAGTATTTTATAAAGTCAACTACGCATGTGCTTGACTTTATAAAAGTAAAAAACGCATAACTTAATAAAATTATTATTTTTATGGCTTCTGGCTCCTTCCAAACCTCTGTGGCCACTGGCCACAGTGGTTGGAATGAACTATGCCACCATCTCTCAATATCTCCATCAGGTGCTACGAGCCATGAGGAGCCAAGTTTGGAATTACATTGCTTTTCCTAATAACAGGCAGGGTCATGGCAAAGGCGGTGTGAGCATTGCAGCCACACAGAGCACAAGTATAGAAGGGTTGTTGACATCAACATTGGGACTTTCGTGAAGTCTGATAAGAGCGAGTTCCTGTGTGCAGTTGGTTGGGGGGTGCCAGCTTTGCGAATCGCATAGGGCATATATTTAGCTTGCTATGGCTATGATAACAGTAAATACTTGGGAGGTGTGGCTGAAAGAGAGGTTTAACATCAAATTTGGCCAGCTTATTATGATGGGGGCAATTGATTGCATACATGTTGCATTTATCTCACCAGCTGACAGGGAAAACACCTTTTGCAACCAAGTGCTGTGTGATTTGCACATGAGCATTCTAATTTGGTACCCAAGTTCCCAGGGTCTACCAACAATTCCTTTATCTTGAATCATTCAGCTGTGCCCTAGAGTTTGAGGAGGGGAGGTATGACCCTGAATGACTGCAGGGTAGGTATCCAAACAGCCTATGGATCAAACACTTTCTAACCTGCTGTCCAGTTATAGCCACTGCTATTGATCAATGCCTATTACAGTGTATCATGTAGGAGGAGCTATAATATATCCAAGGGGGCTGGCTCTAGCCAGCCTGCTCTTACCTGAATCTTGTATTTCTAGTGATCTTCATTCTTGTTTTCTGATTGGCCCAAAGCTTGACTCTAGTTGAGCTCTGTGGAAAACACTTCCTGGATGTTTTGCCTTTTGAATCTGTTGATTCCTGCTCTAGAGGCTTACTCCAAAGATTTGGAGTTTTAACCCCAAAGTGCAGCCAGATAGGGCGGCTCAGTGTCACAGCTGTTATTTGCTATGCTGTCACAAAACAATAAACTTGCACATAAAATCAGAGGAGGAGGGCAGAGTTGGGGATCTGCACAGTGTGGAGGGAAAGCAAGCTATTCCTCTGTGCAAATGTGTTGTTATAGAGGCACACCCACGCCTCAGTTCCGAAAATCTATCAAATGAAAGAATCTACAAAATTATCAGGAAAAAACCCCAGAAGCATTGATGCCCTTTGGCTCTCCTCCTACAGTGCTGGAAGGTTTACAGAATTATAATTGGGATTCAGGAGCTTGATACATTTAGAAATTCAGATCACATAATCTGATTCTGACTTATCTCAGGCCAACTATGGGAGATTGACCTAGATGAATGAGAGATTTTAAAGGCTAGGAAACTGTTCTGTTAACTGAAACATTATAAATAATTTTGCTGCTTCAATTTTGCTCTATTTTGTGGAAACGGACAAGGAACTTGATACGTATATAAAGGAAGAAAAAAACGAAGAATACAATCTAAAACTTTTCATTAATAAGCAATGATTTTGAAAGTAGCCAGTCACAGTGGCACAGTGGTGTTTCCCCTTCCTGTGTCAGCAGACTCATGATCACCTATGTGAGGAGCTCAGCAGGGAGTTTGGGGAATTCTGTCTCAGCGGGATCGTAGGTGAGGCGTGTCCAATAGGGATGATACATCAGATAAACGCATATTTGTGATGGGGAGTGCATGTTAGTGTCTGTGGGGAGCGTGTAAGTGTATCATCTGTCCTTGAGCTTCACCAGTTTCTTCCTCTCATTCAGCCATCTCCACTCTCACCGAGGGAATGTCACCCTCGCTTCCGTCGTACCTCCTCCTCTCTCCCCTGTTCTCTCCTGCTCCTTCTCCTTCTCTCATCTGGAGATGTCAATCCCAACCCTGCCCCCCCCCCCCCCCCGAGACTTTTTTCACACTCCCAAGGCAGATCAATGTGTAACCTCTCAAATCTGTTTCATATCCCTCTCCTTTCCCCCTCTTCTCTCCCTTTTTTCCTACTTACCTACAAGTGCATTCATTCTGCAGCATCTCCCTACCTTTCCTCCCTTATCTCACCCTACACCCCTCCTCGGGAACTCTGTTCCTCCGGCAGATCCCTCTTATCTGTGCTCTTCTCTGCCACTACCAACTCCAGACTTCATCCTTTCCACCTTGCTGCTTCATATGCCTGGAACAATCTACCTGAATCAGTGTGTCAGGCTCCTTCTCTGGCCCTATACAAATCCAGGCTCAAAATCCCACCTCTTTGAAGTCGCTTTTGGATCCTGATGCTCCTCACTCTCTTGTCCACTACTTTTGTGTATCTTACCATACACTAGTCCTCCGTTTCACCATGTGTTTTGTCTTGATTTGATTGTAAGCTCTGATGAGTAGGGACTGTCTCTTACATCTATATGTACGGTGCTGCACACGCCTTATAGCACTATACAACTGTAGTAGTGTGGAGGTGCACGTCAGTGGTATCTGTGGCAATTTGATGGAGGTCTGAAGCTGTCCATAAGTAGCACACTCCTCCTTTTCTTCCCTTCCCCTCCTGCACACTACATCCCCACTTCCTTTAATATGCCCAGACACCTCTGATCTGAAATTTCATCATTCAGTCAGGGCAGCACTAGCAGGAAGTTCTGGGTACTCTTATGGGAAGTTGTTTATTCTTGAGTGTCTGTCAGGAAGAGAAGAGGCTTTAGCCAATACTAGGCTGCCCTCATCTTCAGGTGGCATGTGTGGTCTCCAGACATTCCATTGTCATGTCTTCAGGACGTGGGGTAGGGCACCCACTACCCTGCCAGTCCATCCACAGCCGGTCGCTGTGCCTTTAGGTAGCAGAGTCAAGGTTCCCAACTACCTTTCTGCTATCATCTGTACATATGCAAACACACATGCTTATGGATGGACAGAAAGACAAAGCCCTCACCAACATACACTCCACAATCACCTAAAAAGATGGGAGGATTTGTATTATGAGACCTACATAGCAAGAGGACTTTTTCCTGTGTGAACGTTCTCCCTCCATGGCTAAAGTACACCCATTCTTATGAAATTTTAAGAAATATCACAGATTTCAATCATGAACTGTTGATGTTAGATCCTAAATTAATCCCCAAATGGATCAATGACATGTAATTTGTATTTTTGCAGAAAACTGACAGAGAAATATTTTAAAAGGCTTATTGCTCCGAGTAATGCGTGTTTCAGTAAATATGCTGATCTCTTTTAAGAAATTGCACATCTAGGAAAGACTATATGGGGCATGCTTACCAAGCTACTCTACCTGTTAATGTGGCTGATAGCATGCACTATTGGCATGTAGTAACAGCACAGGGGAAAGTACAGTGCAGAAAATTGCTGCACTATCTGCAGCTTCCCAAGGTAACTGCAAGAGTGGGTAGGATATGGGCGGAGAGTGGGCATGTCTACAACACATGGTTGCAACAATGCATGGTCGCAGTAAATGATTCAGACAGCAGAGGTTCCACCTCAGTGGGTGCCATTATGTGCAACCACGGTGCTGCTGGCCTGCACTCTTTGCAATTTCAGTGTGCTATCTGCTGGGAAGATGCTGTGCATAACCCTGACACATAGTGCACTGCATTTGCAGTTAACATAGTGCTATTTGCACTATCAGGGCACATGAGCTGCACATGTCTAATGCGATTTAGTAAGCATGCCCCTATATGTACTGCAGGGGCGGCCCAAGGGGGGTGCAGGGCCATGTGCAGAGACTCGGTGCAGGGCCTCATTTGCATAAGTGGCCTTATTTGCATAAATATTTGCATAATGTTACCATACACTAACTTTTAGTAAACATGTCTCTTAATGAGTGTATGGATAAAGAAAGACTAAAAGATTTCTACATTACTATAATCCAGTGCCAACTGCCAGGCACATTAGGAACTACTACAAACACTGCCCATTTAGAACCCATAGCAAACCCGCCGTATCCTAACAGCACTACCAGGACTCACAAAGCACCATACTCTACCAATCAAAAGGCAACACTGCAAATATTAAACCAATACATTTCAGAGAATACTGGGGAAAGAGAACAAGTGGCAATGTCAAATAGGAATTACATAAACAGAATACCTCAGCTCAGTTACCCATGCAGAACATAGACCATCACCAAACAAGGAATCACAATTTAGAAACAGGAAGGCAATAATTAAACTGGGAACCCCAAAAGCCAAACTTGGAATGTACAACAACACGGTAGAAATAAAACTATAAATTAATTTCCTCTTGTACCAAACAAAGCACAGACGTTAATGATGCACATTTCCCAGAGCTTTCATATTCCAGTTAATAAATTCAAAATAAAGAGATATCTTTCTACCTTTTGTGCATTTTTTTTCAGTTGCAATTGGTCCAGCCACTTTCTTCTGGTTTCTTCATGTTTTCTGCTAACTCTCCATCATCTGCTGTCCATTTGTCCTTTCTTCTCTCTTCTAGTTTTTTTTCCATTCTCTCTCTCTACATCTGCTTTAACATACTAATCTTTCTCCTTTTGCTCTTTCCTCATTCCTATTTCATCCTCACAAATTTTACCCCTCCATCCTCAATCCCCACTTACTCTCCCAATACCCGGCCAATTATAGATTTTTCATCCCTCCCACACAAAATATTTTTCCCCTCTCCATTTTACTCTCCCAGCCCCATCCCATTCTAATCCTCCCCCAACATCAGCTCCCTTCTAGTTCCAGTCTCACCCAGCATCCATTCCCTTCTAGTCCCTGCATCAGCCCATTTCCAGTCCTAGCCCCCATCAGCCCATTTCCAGTCCTAGCTCCCCCATCCATTTCCAGTCTGAGTCCCTTCATCAGCTCATTTCCAATCCTAGCCCCCCCATCAGCCCATTTCTAGTCATTTCCTAGCCCCATCATCAGCCCATGTCAAATCATAGCTCCCCTCCACTCAGCCCAATTCCAGTCCAAGCCCCCCCATGAGCCTACTTCCAGTTCTAGCCCCTCCATGAGTCCATTTCAATTCAAGCCCCCACCACAGCCCATTTCCAATCTTAGCTCTCCCCAACAGCCCATTTCCAGTCCTATCCTAGCTGCTCCATCAGCCCATTTTCAGTCCTAGCTCCCTTCCCTCACAGCCCATTTCCATTCCAAGCCCCCTCCCCATCAGCTATTTGCAGTTCAAGCCTCCCCTTCCGCTCAGCCCATTTCCAGTCCTAGCAACCCCCCAACCCATTACTAGTCCTAGCCCGCCATCAACCAACTTCCAGTCCTAACCCCCCATCACCCCATTTTCAGTTTAAGCCCCCCCATAACCTATTACCAGTCCTAACCCCCCATCAGCCCACTTCCAGTCCTAACCCCATCAGCCCATTTCCAGTCAGCCCCCCATAGCCCATTGCCAGTCCTAAACCCCCCATCAGCCCACAGCCCATTACCAGTCCTAACCACATCAGCCCACCTCAAGTCCTAACCCCTCCCCATCAGCCCATTTCCTGTCCTAGCCCCCCCATAGCCCATTATCAGTCCTAACCCCCCCATAGCCCATTACCAGTCCTAACCCCCCCCATCATCCCACAGCCCATTACCAGTCTTAACCCCCCCATAGCCCATTACCAGTCCTAACCCCCCCCATCAGCCCACAGCCCATTACCAGCTTTAACCCCCCCCCCCATAGCCCATTATCAGTCCTAACCCCCCATCACCCCATTTCCAGACAGCCCCCATCAGCCCACAGCCCATTGCCAGTCTTAACCCCCCCATAGCCCATTACCAGTCCTCCCCCCCCCATCATCCCACAGCCCATTACCAGTCTTAACCCCCCCATAGCCCTTTACCAGTCCTTACCCCCTCAATCAGCCCACAGCCCATTGCCAGTCCTAACCCCCCCCCCCCATCGGCTCATGGAAATTAAAATAAAAAAAAAGCTGGCCGCTGCCGCCGCAGCAGCATGGAGTGTCCCGCGGGGCCCCCTCTGCCCGGCTGAACTCTCACGGTGCGGCTGAAGCCCTCTGCTCCGGCTTGCAGATACGCGAAGGGAGAGTGTCTCCCTCGCGTCTCTGTTAAGCCCGCAGGGGCTGATGGGAAGCAGCGGCTGATGGGAAATTTCCCATCTGCCCCTGCGGGCTTAACAGAGACGCGAGGGAGACACTCTCCCTTCGCGTATCTGCAAGCCGGAGCAGAGGGCTTCAGCCGCGCCGGGAGAGTTCAGCCGGGCAGAGGGGGCCCCGTGGGACACTCCATGCTGCCGCGGCGGCAGCAGCCCGTTTTTTTGTTTTTTTAAAATTTAATTTAAAAAAAAAGCAGAATGTTCTTTGCGCGGGGCCCCCTGAAACGCGGGGCCCTGTGCAAAAAACATTCTTGCTTAATGGATGGGCCGGCCCTGATGTACTGTGCAAGGCAAATTTAGCTTGTACACCGAATAGTATTTTGTTGCCCTTTTGCATGATAAATGCCAACTGAGAGCATGCTAGAAGATCCTAAATATTTTGGGAGTAATTTAATATACTGTTGGAGACACCTTTAGGTGTTAAGAATGTGCATAAGTGCCAGATTTTAGTTATTTATGTGTATAGGTGGTCACTTATGCATATAAATGATCTGTTATAAATGACTGGTTAGCCTGACCTCTGTGGTGAATAAATTCATTGAAATGCTGTGAAAGCAGAGGATAGTGCAGTTTCTGGAAATACAGAATCCAAGACAGCATGGCTATACTAGAGGTAGGTCTCTCAGACAATCTGATTGATTTCTTTGACCAGGGAATTGGACTGTGGAGAGTGCTAGATGTGATATTTAGATTTCAATAAGGCCTCTGACACCATTGCACCTCAGTATTTGGTGCATAGGGAGAAGAATGGTCATCAAGAAAAGGGAGGCGATTGTGACTTTGTATGAGTCTCTAATGAAACCTCATTTGAAGTACTGTGTACATTTCTGCAGACCACATCTTCAAAAGGATATAAACAGGATGGAGTCAGTCCAGAAGGCAGGAACCAAAATATTTATTTATTTAGCTGTATTTATATCCTGCTTTTCACCGGGTCAAAGCGGTCAATTGGGGGATACATTTAACACGAGGGGATATGAGACACATACGCTAATACTTACAGGGAACATGGGCAATGGAGGGTTAAGTGGCTTGCCCAAGACCACAAGGAGTGCCTATAGGACTAGAAATCCCAGACCCTCCGGCCTGAGATTGCTGTCCCCAGGTGGGACTTGAACCCCTGGCCCTCTGGCCTGAAGTACCTTGTCCTAACCACTAGACTCCCTCCTCCCTCCAAAATAGTCAGTAGTCTTCCTCATAAGGCATATGGAGATAGACTATAGCTGCAAAAGCTGTGCATTATGTGCTGTGGGCATGCTAATCATTTTCGCAACAAATAACAATTGGAAAATGCAAACAGCATGATCTGACAGCATCAAGGATGTAGTTATCGCCACCCACTGAGATGCCAGTAGTTACACCCCTCATGTCTGCAAAGCATGCAGTTACTGCATGCTGTTGATACTCACGGTAACTGCATGTTACGGACATGCCCACTCTGCCTCCCCCCCTAATGTGCAGAGCTAACGCATGGACTACAGATAATGTAGAAAAACACTGCTCTATCTACATTGGCCCTATGTTAGCTGTTAATGCGGTACGCTTGACCAGCACTAGCTGCCAGATTAACAGCTAATGCGGTTTAGTAAACATGTCCCTTTAAGATCTCAGTATGCATACTTTGGAAGCAAGGTGAGAGAGGGGTGATATGATAGAGACATTTAAATACTTTCATGATATAAATGCACAGGAGGTGGCCCTCTTCCATTTGAAAGGAGGCTCTAGAAGGACGGATGATAGGATGAAAGTCAAAGGAGTAGACTCAGGAGTAATCTGAGGAAATATTTCTTTATGGAAAGAATGGTGAATATGTGAAACAGCTTCCCAGTGGAGGTGGTGGAGATAAGAACTGTATCTGATTTAAAAAAATCATACGCTGATCTTTAAGAGTTCTTTTTTCTGTCTTGTTATAGGTAAAACGGATTGCATCTTGTGGGTTCCAGTACTGGGTATATATTTCATATACCACGTAGAAGTGCAGACACCTTCTTTTAATTTTGTTTGTGTGTTGTTTAGTCTTGAAGGATCCTTAAAAGTACTTTTGTGGATATCGAATAATTAATTTGAGGTGAATTTGAATAAAAGATATAATATTAGTGAAAATAAAAAGGCTAGAATAAAATGGTGAGCGTCTGCCATTTCCCTATGGTGACTAGTTTCGCCAAATGTAGGGGTAAGGCCATCCTGGGGGTCATTAATGCCATATTGAATTTGTGATGCTTTTATTTTTATAAAAATAATATAAGTATTTTTGAAGACTTTAGTGAATTTGTGGTAGTTACTAAGGGTATATTTCATTAGTTAGTTATAGTCTACCCTTAGGCAGTTGTATTTATTGGTTAGATTAGATTAGACCATATGGCTTATAAAATGAAATGTAAATTTTAAATTAAATTAAATTTCCCATACATCTGCCCTCTCCCCTTGGACCCCTTCTCTTTCTCTTTCCCATCCCATCCATCTTTCCCAGAAGGAAGATGAGAGGGGGAGAAATAAAGGGGATTCGCCCTAGTTCCCTAAAACAAAGAAAATAAATCAATGTATAGAATAGATTTGAGAAGCAACTTTACTTTTATAAAGTAAAAAAAAAATTGCATTTACCATTCAAATGCATGGTGAAATTACACTTACCATTAATTTCCTTTCTTAGAATCCTGCTAGACCAGTCTAGACTAGTGTTATTTCCCCAAGCCAGCAGGTGTTGGAGAAAGAGAGAGTACCAGAAGCTTTATGATGTCATCACTGGTATATATACCAATGCCCTTAGGGACCAGCTTCAGTATTACACTGACAAAGCAAAAATAGACTCTAAAAACTCACTTCCCAGTTTAGCAAAGAAAACCAGCTCTCTTAACCAGAATCAAGCAAGGTTTAGTACCCAAGAATTACATGAAAACCCAGGCAAAACAGCAGAACAGCTCAACTATGTACAAGAACTAGCCAAACTGAAGATGCTAACAAGGCTAGATCAATAAAGCAGATAGAGGGTGGTTCTTGGACTGGTCTAGCAGGTTTCCAGGAAAGGAAATTAGCAGTAAGTGAAATTTCACCTTCCAATTCATCCTGCTAGACCAGTCCAGACCAGTGGGAAGTATCAAAGCTATACCACTCTAGGGCGGGACGAAGCAGCTGCTGCCAACATGGAAGCTCCAAAACTAGCTGCATCCTGTGCTTGAGGGTCCAAGCGATAATGACAAGCAAAGGTCGAAAAAGAAGACCAAATTGGCGCATGCAAATGTCAACCGGAGAAACACTGGTTGTCTCCTCCCAACACGCCGCCTGAGCCCATTTGGAATGAATCTTAAGACCCAGCGGGACAGACTTGCCTCGCAAAGTATAGGCTGATTCAATGACTTGTTTAATTCAACATGCAATGGTAGCTTTGGAGGCTGCGCACCCTATATGAGGCCCAGAAAGTAGAACAAACAAGCGATCAGACAAATGGAATGAGTTAGTTACTTTCAAATAATGACGCAAAACCCGACTGACATCCAATAGGCGGATATCCTGATCACATCCCATACACTGTGATGCACCACAGAGAGAAGGAGAAAGCATACTGTGTAATCCTAGGAGCAAGTGCTCCATTGTGACAGTAAGGAGCACTGAAGTGGATGCATGTGTGCTCAAGCCCAGGGAACCATGTCCAGTGTGGCTGCCATGGCTCCTAAGACTTGTAGATAATCCCAAGCCGTGGGAGCCAGACGGAGCTAAAAAAGATTTATCAGACTGCAGAAGGAATGACAGATCTCTTCAACGAGGAAAACTCAGTCTAGTTTCATGTTGAAACAAGCTCTGAGGAACTCGAGAGACTGAGATGGCCGAAGAGAGCTCCTAGCATGAATGACCACCCATCTGAGCTTCTGCAGAAGGGCCAATATAAAAGCAATGACCACCTGCGATTCCTCGAAAGATGCTGTTCGAATGAGCCAGTTGTCCAGATATAGATAGATCCAAATTCCCCTGCGATACAAAGTAGCTGCAACAGCTACCTTGATCTTTGAAAAAGTCCACGGAGTTGTGGCAAGGTCAAACGGTAGGGCTCTAAACTGGTAATGATACCCGAGAATGGCAAAGCAAAGAAACCACTGCTGATCTTCGTGAATGGGAATATGAAAATAGGCTTCCATGAGATTCAGAGAGGCTAGAAACTCCCTTGGACGTACTGCTTGAATGACAGATTTAAGTGTTTCCATCTTAAAATGGGGCACTCATAAGTAGTGGTTGGCTGCCCTGAGGTCTAAAATTGGACAAAAGGATCCGTCCTTTTTGGGAATGACAAAATAGATGGAATAGCACCCCAAACCAATTTTGGACCAGAGAACTGGACAAATGGCCTGGAGGAGCAGAAGCCATGAAGAGCTGTCTGCACTGTCGCTCTCTTGTAAGCGGAGCCACATGGAGAAATCAGAAAGGCATGCAGACTGGGTCTGACACAGTCGAGAATGTAACCATGAGAAGTTATATCAAGCACCCAATTGTCCATGGTAATTTGAGCCCATTCATGGGAAAAAAGATGCAAATGTCCACCAACCTGAATCCCCAAATAGACGCTCAGCACGTCAGCAAGAAGCTTTGGTAGATCCGAAGAACTTGGCCAGGATGGAGTAATTATCTCTTGACTGATGGACACCCTGAAAGGGCTGAGCCTTTTGACCAGAACGGTTGGAAGAGGAGGATGGTTTCCCTGGTTGATAGCGATGTTAGTCACGAAAATGAGTCTTGAAAAAAGAGGAAGAGGATAAACCGGTATCTGAAGGTGGGAGCTGAACCTAGACTGGTCCTCAGGTAAACGCTGAGGCTTTACTTCACCCAAGTCTTTGGCGCCTAGCAAGGTGAGCCTTAGACGCAGAATCTGCATTCCAATGACGTAGTCACAGCCATCTGCATGCTACAGTAACAGTGGCAACTGAATGGACTGCCAAACAAAGAAGATCATAGAAAGCATCTGCTAAGAAGGTAACCACTGACTCCAACCTTGATAATGAGGGGTCTTGAGGTAACAACTGACTCCATCTCAAAAGAGCTCGTGTAGCTAAACCCCCTACAAATGGAGGCTTGCAAGGCGAGGGAAGAAGCAGAAAAGGCTGTCCTGCTGATCACAAAAACTGCTCCTCCTTTCACTGGGATGGCAGTATACGCTGTTACAGTTGTCATGATAGCATCCACCTTAGGAAAAGAAAGCCAGGCATCCAAATTGGTGGTCGACCAAAGATAGAAATGACCAAGACGCCGAGCCAAACGTAAGGAAGCATCTGGAGAATCCCACTCCAGGGGCACCATCTGTTGAAGCTCTGGAAGAAAAGAAAAGGCTTTAGAAGGCTTACGAATACCCACAATAATGGGATCTGCCTGTGACTTAGCCTGAGCGGACATTTGTTGCTCCTGGGGGGTCAACAGTATGAAGAGCTTCAATGATTAGAGAAATCAAGGCAGGAAGTTCCTCCTTACAACACAAGCGAACATCCTGGCCATCTTCTTGAGCATCTGGGTCATTCTCCAGTGGGGACAATTCACTGTCCTCTGGATCTGAAGCACTGGAAAGACTATCAGCATCAGAGTAATCCCCATCCTCAGCACTGGGCAACCAGTCTCCAGAAGCCCAGGAGATGTTCTTAGAAGCACGGTGTCCTTCAGGCACTAATCGAGTCCTTTTCCTGGAAGTCTGGGCTAGATGCTCTGCTGCTGGTAGTTGCACAGCATCAGACTGAGAATACAAGGAAGCAGAGCACCAGAAGTCCCAAGCCTGGCAAAACAAGGCCATAAACTGCAGAATCTCCGTCCTGAGGCTGATCTAGATGCTGAGGAAGGAGAAGCGGAAGCGAAGGAAGATCTCCTAATAAAACTGATACCATGGCTGCAGAAGAAATACGGAGGAAGACTCAACTGAAGTAGCCGCCACCTCGCTGGGTCCAGAAGCTGAAGACTCCCCCGGATGAGAAGCACACCTTTTACACATGTTTTCAAGGGCACAACATTTCCTCCCGCAGTCCAAACAATGCTGCAAGCCAGAGGATATTAATTTACCAAGAAAGGAAAAAACAAGAACAGTCCCGAGAACAGCAGTGTCTATGGTGACCTGCAGAAAGGACGGGCTAGAAATTTAAAGAAAAAATGGTGGGATAAAAAAAAAGAGCTACCAGGCAAGAGCAGCCCCGAAACGTCTCTGCCTTTGCGGGCTATTAGCAGCAATGAAAATGAAAGTAAAATAAGCACCGTCGTGAAAATAACAACAGAAGTTGTTAAAAACAAAAGAAAATGCCAAAAATGTGCCGCAGAGACTGAAACAATAAGCTTAGAGGGACGTGGCATCGATGAAAGGAGAGTGGGAGAGTGGAAAAAAAGCCATTGACAGATAAACTGCTGAACCACAAAGAATCACCACGGTGACTAACCACCACACCCCTCCCCCCCCCTCACAACGGAGAAAAAACTCCAGTGACCAACAGACAGAAGAATAAGGAGGGAAAGATAGATGAAGCTCATTGACCCACATAGTCATTACTACTTACATTCAAGGCCATCAAAGGGCTCTCATCTGCGTCACTAACGGATCTGATCCAGGTGACACCTCAAAATAGGGACAGACGGTCAGTAACACTCAACACACTTGTAGTCCCAAAATCAATAACACAATGCACCAAAGCAACAGCAGAGAGGGCCTTCAAGTTCTGTGCACCAAGGTGCTGGAACAGCCTCCCTCAAGACATCCGAGCAATCCCGGATCTATTGCAGTTCAGAAAAGCCTTGAAACACCACCTCTTCCTCTTGTATTACCCAGTAACCAATGCAGATATTTCAACCACCTCACAGACCTCCCAAAACCCCTAAGGCTGAAACCAAGAAGAGTTCATGATTATGTTATAATTTGTAAATAGTTACCCCTGTTATCCAAGTTATTTTTGCCTGTTCAACTGTAAACACAAAGTACCATCGGAAATGTGTAAATTCTTTGTTCATTGTAAACCGCGCTGATGCTGAATAGTACGGTATAGAAGAGACTATAAATAAATAAATAAATAGGAAGATGATTTGCTGCTTCACCCATTGCTTGCAAACAACCTTGCCCTCTCCTCTCCCAGAAGAGTTTTCTCTAGCACTGCCTCTTTTTTTTTTTTAAATAACTTTAGTAGAAAAAAACAACAAAACCTATCTGAAAGTGGAAAAGAGAGCTGCTGCAGGAATAGGTAGGGTGGGCCACCCCAGAGGGCAGAACTGCTCCTCCTGAGCAGGAAACCCTCCCTTGGGGTATTTTCACTAATCCTCCTGACCAGGAACTAAACCCTCAATTAAGGAGAAAACCCCAGGGGAGCACCTCCTGTGCACCCTGGGGATGTTTGCAAAGACAAAACTCCACTGCCAAAAATGCCTTCAGAGTGACTGACATTACCAAAGTAAGGAGAAGTCCAACATCTGCTGGAGACAGAGAATACTGAAGCTGGTTCCTAAGGGCATTGGTATATATACCAGTGATGGAATCACAAAGCTTCTGGCACTTTCTCTGTATCCAGCACCTGCTGGCTCGGGGAAATAACCCACTAGTCTGGACTGGTCTAGCAGGATGAATTGGAAGCAAATATATGCAAATGTGCTGTAGAATTGCTACAGGATTTTCTAACTCTTGCCACAGAATATACCCCTGAGTTGCCTCAGGAACCTTGGGGCTCATTCATTTCAGTCACTCTTCTAAATGGGATAAAAACATAAGAAATGCCATTCTGGGTCAGACCAAGGTCCATCAAGCCCAGCATCCTGTTAACAACAGTGGCCAATCCAGGTTACAATGAGTGTTAAAAAAACCCTTACATATTAAGCATCAGAATCCAAGTTGACTGAACATACAGTCATTACCTGAAATCCTTTCAATATAATAGTTCTCCATGTATAAATACAGTTTGATAGTCAAGTTTGGTGAGTATGCAGTTGACTAATGAAGTCAGTCATTATTTTGTTAAACTGACAGCATACATTGTTTTTGTTTGTAATAGATAATCCTATCTGGCCAAAATGCATCTTTCCTTCATGCCAGATTATCAGTCTCATGCCAACATTTTGGTAGCTCAATGGTTGAATATCATATAGATGTTCAGGTGCCTATGATGCCCATGTTCTTGGATCACTATTACATTTCTTCAGGCTACACATTATTTCTTTATTGAATTTATATTCACCCATCATTACTCTCTTGGGCGCTTCAACATTAAAGATGCGTAATAACAATAACAATCATAAGCAATCAATCAGCAATATTAAAAGCCCATTTAAATAAACAGGCCTTTACCGCTTTTTGAAAATCATGCGCTAGGGGTTAAGGATTTCCAGCGCTGAGGAAATAAAGGAAACACTTTCGCACATATGCATGGAGGTGGCATCGTTGGGAGTATTAATAATTTATCTTTATTTCCAGACTTGATATATCACCTTTAGATGCATGCACCAAAGCAGTTTACAAACCAGTAAATAATAAAATACATAAAAGCAACCACACAAAACTAACAGAGTGCAGCCTCCAACAGCTGCCCTGGAGCTCCTGCCCCTACAGACCGCCATAGTCTTGTTCAAAAAAATACATCTTAAGGCTCTTCTTAAAAGATTTAAGAGAATTGTCTTGCCAAATGTAAAGGGGAAGTGAATTCCACAAATGGGGTGCCAAAAAATAAAAAGCCAACTATTGAGTAGGCTCAAGCCATGCCAAATGAACAGCTGTGAAGAAATAACAGTCCATTTTGCTGATATTTATTGATGAATTTTTCAAGTTCAGAAGTAAATGACCATAAAAGATTTTAAAAATGAAACATAAATATTTAAAACAATACAATACTTGACGTAACCAGTGAAGCTTAATTAACATGGGGGTAATGTGATACAAAGGGCTGACCTGGCATGCTTCCTTCCTCTTCAGTCATGAATCGGTGCCAGCAGGATCACTTCCAGCCACACCACCTGTGCACGCAGATCACCCAGGCCCAAATTGCAGCGTCTTCGATGGAGTACAGATCTCCCTTCTGATTCCAAGAGCCCTCTAGGACAACAGGACATCTCAACTCTGCTCCACATTGCAGTGCACTGACAACAAAAGGAAGCCCTGCTAACTCAGAGGCACTGCACCATCAAACCCTGAGATGCTGGTAAGCTCCATCTGCACTAGCTGTCATCACCCACCGATGCCTGTTAAAGGCATTTCACTCTCAGGCAGGCCCTTGCCCAAGGGCCAAGCCAAAAGGCCCTTTGTCATGGCCTTAGGCATGCTCCAAGTGTGCGACCATTTTCACTGTTATCATCACACTGAATCTAGGGCACTGCTGATCAGCTCCTGCCAACTCTCTGCCCAGATTTCTAACCTCTATTGCTTAAGACAGACTATACAAGGTAAACAATATCCTAATAGAGTACCAGTTCCGAACTCTATAGTGCAGCACCAAAATCCATGAACATCAGCTTCATAGTTACCACCCTCAGCAGCTTTGAAAGCCCCAACACAATGCAAAACAATATTTATATCCTATTGACCATATCCTGCCTCATATCTACAATCATTCTATCTGAATCCTTAACGCCAGTTGCCAACCACATCCCAATAATGCATAGTGTACTTACAGAAATCATGCAATAAGGGATCCCTCTCAAAGAATTAGAAACAAAACTTATAGGCCTGATATTCGAAAGGCATTTACATAGTTTACCTCCCAGTAAATCACATAAATGCCTTAAATCAGAATATTCAACAGCACTTACAGGGTTCGTGGCATTGAATATCCCCTTCCAACCCCACTACACAACCCGATGCTATGCGGTTAGCTTCCGGGCATGTTGGGGGCATTCCAGGGTGCAGCGGAGGCGGAGACTGTTGCTAACTGAGTACTTTGTATGTAATATTTAACTGTTACTTATCACTTGTTTTATCTAAGACCTTTATGGCCATCTTTTATTGTGAACCACTTCGATTCTTAGATTTGCGGTATTTAAGTTTAGCTAAATAAATAAATAAAGTTAGCAATAGAAGAGAAGGGCACAGATAGAAGCGATTTGCTAGAAGAGCGGAGCTCCCGAGGAGGGGTGTAGGGAGAGGTAAGAGAGGAATGGTAGTGAGGAGCTGCAGCGTGACTGCACTTCTAGGTCAGCAGGAGAAGTTTGAACTGGATGTGGAAATGGATTGGGAGCCAATGAAGTGACCCGAGAAGAGGAGTGATATGAGCATGACGAGGATGGTGGAAGACTAGCCGCACAGCAGAGTGTTAAGTTGATTGAAGGGGAGAGAGACGATTCAGAGGAAGACCAGCAAGGAGTAGGTTATAATAGTCTAGATGGGAGGTGACTAATGAGTGGATGAGTATCTTAGTAGTATGTTCAGAAAGGAATGGGCAAATTTTGGTGATGTTGTAGATAAAGGAACAGCAGGTTTTAATTTAATTAGTGGAGGAGGGATAGTAAGGAAATCCACAGTGCTACCTTTTAACTTTTGAAAGGGAGATTATGATAAAATGAGGAAAATAGTTATGAAAAAACTAAAAGGAGCAGTTGCAAAGGTTAAAGACTTATATCAAGCTTGGGTGTTGTTGAAAAATACTATCTTGGAGGAGTGGCCTAGTGGTTGGGGCAAGGTACTTCAGGCCAGAAGGTCAGGGGTCAAATCCCACTAGAGGACAGCAACCTTGGGCCGGAAGGACTGGGGTTTCTAGTCCCACAGGTGCTTCTTGTGGTCTTGGGCAAGCCACTTAACCCTCCATAGCCCATGTTCCCTGTAAATAGTTATCTCCAAGTTATAATGCCCTGTTCAATGCAATTTCAGTTTGTTCAATGTAAACCGCACTGATGCAGAATAGCACGGTATATAAGAGAATATAAATAAATAAATAAGAGAATATAAATAAATCTTGGAAGCCCAACCAGCTGTATTCCACGCTTTAAGAAAAGTGGAAGGAAGTCCAAAAAACTGCCAGCATGTTTTAAAGGTGAGGTCAGAGAGGCTATTGTTACCAAAAAAGCATCTTTCAGGAAATGGAAAAAGAGCCAAACGACGAAACCTGGAAACAGCACAAGCACTGGCAAGTCAAATGCAAGGCATTGATAAAGCAGGCAAAGGGAGAATTTGAGAAGAAGCTTGCTGCAGAAGCAAAAACGTGAAATAAAGATTTTTTCAAGTACATTCGTAGCAAAAAACCTGTGAGAGTCAGTTGGTCCATTAGATGATAGAGGAGTTAAAGGGGCACTAAGAGACGACAAGGCAATAGCGGAGAGCCTGAATGAATTCTTTGCTTTGGTCTTTACTGAGGAAGATATAGGGATGTTACCCATGACTGAAGTGGTATTTAAAGGTACGGAAGAATTGAAGGAACTATCGATACATCAGGAAGATGTATTACAACTATTATATAAACTGAAGAGTAGCAAATCACCTGGGCCGGATGGTATACATCCAAGGGTGTTGAAAGAACTGAAATATGAGATTGCAGACCTGCTATTAGTAATCTGTGAACTATCATTAAAATCATCTCTAATACCTGAAGATTGGAGGATTGCCAATGTAACACCAATTTTTAAAAAGGGTTCCAGGGGTGATCCGGGAAACTACAGACCGGTGAGCCTCACTTCAGTACCGGGAAAAATGGTAGAAACCATCATAAAGAATAAAATTGCTCAGCATGTAGATAGTCATGGCCTAATGGGAGACAGCCAACATGGCTTTAGACAAGGAAGATCTTGTCTTACTAATCTGTTATTTTTTTTGAAAGTGTGAATAAACAGGTGGACAAAGGTGAGTCAGTTGATATAGTGTATCTGGACTTTCAGAAAGCCTTTGACAAGGTCCCTCATCAGAGACCTTTGGCAAAACTAAAGAGTCATGGGATAGGAGGCAGTGTACTACTGTGGATCAGGAACTGGTTAAAAGATAGAAAGCAGAGGGTTGGGCTAAATGGCCAATTTTCCCAGTGGAGAAAGGTGAATAGTGGTGTACCCCAGGGATCTGTGCTGGGTCCGCTGCTTTTTGACATATTTATAAATGACCTGGAAAGTGGAATAATGAGTGAGGTTATCAAATTTGCAGATGACACAAAACTATTTAAAGTTGTTAAAACCCAAGAGGATTGTGGAAAATTGCAAGAGGATCTTGATAAATTGGAAGACTGGGCATCAAAGTGGCAGATGAAATTTAATGTCGACCAGTGCAAAGTTATGCACCTAGGGAAGAACAACTCAAACTATGGTTACACGATGCAAGGTTCCACATTAGGAACAACCACCACCCAGGAAAAAGATTTAGGCGTCATTGTGGATAACATGTTAAAACCCTCGGCCCAGTGTGCAGCGGCAGCCAAGAGAGCAAATAGAATGCTAGGTATCATAAGGAAAGGAATGGAAAATAAAACAAAAGATATTATGTTGTTGTTGTTGTTGTTAAGTGCCGTCGAGTCGGAGTCGACTCATGGCGACCCTCTGGATAGCTATCCTAAATTGTGTTCGGTCTTCAGTCAGGCGGCTCATTTTTGACAGACTGGTACCCGTAGCTGCTATTATTGTATCAATCCAGCTCATTGCTGGCCTTCCTCTTTTGCGTTGACCTTCTATCTTGCCAAGCATAATGTCTTTCTCTAATGATCTCTCTCTTCGCATGATGTGTCCAAAGTATGAAAGTCGAAGTCTTGTCATCTGAGCTTCTAAAAAGAAAGCTTAGGTTTGATCTCCTCTGGTTTGTTCTTCAGGCAGTCCATGGTATACACAGTATTCGCCACCAGCACCATAATTCAAGATACTATATGCCGTATATCGTTCCATTGTGAGACCGCACCTTGAATATTGTATGCAATTCTGGTCACCGTATCTTAAAAAGGATATAGCATTATTAGAAAAGGTTCAGAGAAGAGCCACCAAAATGGTAAAGGAGATGGAAGGATACTCCTATGAAGAAAGGCTAAAAAGATTAGGACTCTTTAACCTGGAAAAGAGACGGCTGAGGGGAGATATGATAGAAGTCTATAAATTAATGAACAGAGTGGAACAGGTAAATGTAGATCGATTGTTTATGTTATCAGAATATAGAAAGACTAGGGGACATGCAATGAAGCTACAAGGTAAACTATTTAAGACTAATAAAAGAAAATATTTTTTCATTCAACATGTAATCAAACTCTGGAATTTGTTACCGGAGGATGTAGTAAAGGCTGTTAGTGTAGCTGGGGTTAAAAAAGGTTTGGACAAGTTCCTGGAGGAAAGGTCCATAAACCATTATTAAGAAGGAACCCAGGATATCAATGCTTGACCCAGTACAAACACTGTGGAACCTGTGTCTTTTGGGGAAACTGCTAGGTACGTATGACCTAGATTGGCCACTGTTGGAAACAGGATACTGGGCTTGATGGACCTTGGTCTGACCCAATATGGCATATCTTATGTTCTTATATTCTTATGTTCTTATGGCAAGAGTAGGTGCACCTGCCTCTCCGTGCAGGTGGGAATGCCAGGTTGCCGACACACAAGCTAATATAAGGTCCTCCCGCCCTCAAGATATACATCACCGTCGAGCACTCAGGAGCCATACTGGAGTAGAAAGGCTTCCCACACCTGCGCAAAGCGCGGCAATCGTAAGCGACCGGCTGCCACCCCACGTTCCATTGTATACGTATGCCACATCCGCTCCAGCCAGACAGAGAAGGACGGGGCCAGGACCTGCTTCCATGCAAAAGCCACAGCCAGTCGAGCCGCATTCAGACCATGTCAAATCAGAGCCAGCTGAGGAGCTCGTGCCCCAGGGACATCAACCCCAAAAAGGAAAATGCCTGGATCCCAGGGAATGTTCAGCCCAACCAATTGTTTTAGGTGGAATTGAATCCCCCTCCAAAAGGTTCGAATGCGAGGGCAAGACCACCAAACATGCACCAGAGTGCCTTTCTGGCCACAGCTCCGCTAGTAAAGATCCGGAACCCCTGGATACACTCGAGCGATCCGCTCAAGCGTCATATACCATCTGTAAAGGAGCTTATAGTTAGTTTCACGGACATTAATCACCACAGAACTCCTCCACAGCCTGCCCTCCACCTGTTCCCATTGCTTCTCAGAGAACCGGAGATTTAAGTCAGAATTCCATTGCTCTCTATACTTGCCCCCTCTCGGTTGATGGGCCAGCAACTGGGCATTCAAAGCAGCTATAAGACCTTTTGTGGTAGTACTTCCCTCGCAGAAACGCTCTAGATCCGTCAAGTCACGGGCCACAAGAGAGCGAACGGATCTAGCCTGAACCCAGTGGGCCACTTGCATATATTGAAAGACATGACCATCGGGAAGGTCAAATTCCTCCTGAAGTGAACGAAAGGATTGCAACCGACCCTCATCAAACAATTGCCCAGCACGACTAAGGCCCTTATGCCCCCAAATCCGGAAAACCGGGTCAGTCAGCCCAGGCGGGAACGCAGCATTATCCACTATAGGCGCCAAAGAGGTCAGATCGACCCCTCGAGTCCGAAATGATTGGTCCCAACAGCGGAGGGTTTGTATGATGTAGGGATTACCCAAACACGGTCCCCCCCACAACTTGGGGCCAAGCCACAGCCTATCCCCCAGACCCGCTCCCCCCGCAATAGTCATTTCCAGTTGTACCCAACGTTTGGAGCTCTCCGAATTCATCCATTCCACCCCGGCACGACATTGCGCCGCCGCATATGCCCTCTAGTTTTACAGCTTCCCCGTCTTTGGAAGAGGTTTGTTTATTCATTAATACTCTTTAAATATTTAAAGGTCTGAATCATATCTCCCCTATCCCTCCTCTCCTCCAGAGTGTACATATTTAGGTCTTCAAGTCTCTTCTCAAGGCTTCTGACGCAGGCTCCAAATCATTTTGGTCACCTTCCTCTGAACAGTTTCCAGTCTTTTTACATCCTTTGCAAGATATGGTCTCCAAAACTGAACACAGTATTTCAAGTGAGGCCTCACCAGTGATTTATACAGTGGCATTAGTACCTCTTCCTTTCTGCTGCTAATTCGTCTTTGTATGCAGTCCAACATCCTCCTGGCTTTTGCTACCGCCTTGTCGCACCGTTTTGCCACCTTGAGATCCTCAGAAATAATCACACAAAGGTCTTTCTCCTGGTCCATGCACACCAACCTCTCGCCGCCCTATCATGTACATTTCCCTTGGATTTCTACTTCCCAAGTGCATGACACTGCACTTCTTCGCATTAAATCTTAACTGCCAAGCATTAGACCATTCTTCCGTTTTTTGTAGATCATTTCTCATGTTATCCATTCCCTCAGGGGAGTCCACTCTGTTGCAAATTTTCGTGTAATTTGCAAAAAGACAGACTTTTCCATTCAGTCCTTCAGCAATATCACCCACAAATACATTGAACAGTGCCGGGCCCAGGACCGAACCCTGGGGCACCGCAATAATCACTCTCCTTTTTTCCGAGTAAGCTCCATTTACCATCACCTTCTGTCATCTGTCAGTCAACCAATTTATGATCCAGTTCACCACCTTGGTACCCAACCCCAAACTACTGAGTTTATTGATAAGCCTCCTACGAGGAACAGTATCAAAGGCTTTGCTGTAATCCAGGTAGATGACATCCATCGCATGCCCCAGATCTAGTTCTCTGGTCACCCAGTCAAAGAACTCAATCAGATTTGTTTGGCAAGATCGTCCTTTGGTAAAACTATGTTGTCTCGGATCATGCAATCTGTTGGTTTTGAGAAAATCTACTATTTGCTCCTTCAGGAGCGCCTCCATTACCTTTCCTGCCACCGAGGTAAGGCTCACGGGCCTGTAGTTTGTAGTTTGTCACTTCTTCCCTGTCACCGCTTTTGTGAAGAGGTACCACATCAGCCATTCTCCAGTCCTGAGGATCTTCTCCTGTTTCCAAGAATCTGTTGAACACATCATTTAACAGCCCTGCAAGAACCTCTCTGAGCTCTTTCAGTATCCTGGAATGTATCCCATCTGATCCCATGGCCTTGTCCACTTTCAGTTTTGCAAGTTGTTCTAACACATCTTCTTCTGTAAATGGTGTAGTATCTACTTCATTCCCATTTTTATATTTGGAAGTCGCAGGTGATCCTTCTCCAGGATTTTCTTTATTAAAAACAGAGCAGAAGTAATTTGTTTAGCAATTTTGCTTTTTCAAGGTCACTTTCCATGAGTCTGTTCCCAGCACTTCTGAATCCTGCAGTTCCATCTCTGATTTCCTCATCTCCCGAATATACCTGAAGAAAGTTTTGTCACCACACTTCACATCTTTGGCCATCTTTTCCTCTGCCTTTGATTTTGCTTTCCTTATTTCTCTTTTTGTCTCTTTGAGTTTGATCCTGTATTCATTTCTGTGTTCTTCTGTTTGCAAGCTTTTGAATTTTGTGAAAGCTATGTTTTTTGCCTTTATTTGAGCAGTCACTTCTTTGGAGAACCAAATAGGTTTCCTTCTCCTTTTGTTTTTATTTACTTTTCTTACATATGTATCTGTTGCCCCTTTTATTGCCACATTTAGTTTAGCCCATTGCAATTCCACTTCCCTTATCCCCTCCCACCCTGCCAACTCCTCCTTCAGGTACTAGGCCATTTTACTGAAGTCAGTGTTCTTGAAGTTTAGGACTTTGAACTTGCTATGATTGGTCTGCACCTTGGCTTTTATGTCAAACCACACCGTGTGATAATCGCCGCTGCTCACAGGGGCACCCACCCAGACATTCGACACGCTATCACCGTTGGTGAGCACTAAATCCAGCATTGAGCTTTCCCTGGTTGGTTCCATCACCTTTTGTCCAAGCAGCAATGTCAGAAAGGCAGGCAGAGATTTGGGCCTGGATTGCCGGAGAGATTTCAGGTGTAGAGAGGTAGATCTTGGAGTCATCAGTGTAAAGATGATACTGAAAGCCATGGGAAGAGATGAGTGCACCAAGGGACTGGGTATAGAGAGAGGGAAAGGAGTGGACCCAAGACAGACTCTTGGGTTACACCAACTGAGAGTGAGATAGAAGTAGAGGAGGATCCACCAAAACAAACACTGAAGGAGTGATGGGAGAGATAAGAAGAGAACCAGGTTAGCACAGAGCCCATAAAACCAAGTGAGGACGAAGTATCAAGAAGAGGGTTGTGATCAACAGTATTAAAATCAGCAGAAAGATCAAGAAGGATGAGGATTGAGTAAAGGCCCTTGGATTTTGTCAGGAACAGGTCACTGGAGATTTTGGCAGTGCCACTTTGGTAGAATGTAAAGGACAAAAGCCAGATTGTAGAGGATCAGAAGGGCTTGAGAGGAGAGAAAGCAGAGTTAATGGCAGTGAACCACACATTCAAGTACAATAGTTTAGGAACGAAAAGGAGATGGGTTGAAGTTGAGAAGAACAGGTAGGATCTAGTGAGGGTTTCTTGAGAAGAGGAATGGCCACAGCATGCTTGAAGGCTGCAGGGAAAGTTGCTGTGGAGAGCAATAGATTGAGAATATGAGAGATGGAAAGGACTGCAGTGGAGGAGATGGAGCTAAGAAGACAGGTGGGAATAGAATCAGAGGAGCAGGTAGTGAGTTTGGATGAGGAAAGAATGTGAGTGGTTTCCTCCTCAGAGAACATAGAAAAGGAAGAAAGAGTAGGGGGAAATTTATGAGTGAAGAGGGGGAGGAGGGGAAGTAGCTGACCTCATGGAGAATTCAAGTGTGATCTTGTATATTTTGTCATGGAAATAGTCAGCCAGGGTTTGGGCAGAAAGGGGGTGGGGAGGCAGAGGCAGTGGTACCTTGAGGAGAGAGTTGAGAGTTGTAAAGAGAAGACGAGGGTCAGAGGCAAAAGAGTTAGTCAGATGGACATAATAGTCCTGTTTGGTGAGAGTGTTATGGCTGACTGGAAAGAGACAAGCATGAATTTGAAGTGTAGAAATCCTGCAAGGATACAGGATTTGAGCCAAGCACACTCAGCTGAGTGGGCACAGGAACATAGATATCGGGTAGTGGAAGAGAACCAGGATTGAGGCACAGTATGCGATTCAAGACATGGCATGGGCAGAGCAAGAACATCCAGAGCAGAGGAGAGTGCAGTGTTATAGGAAGCTACTGCCTCATCAACAAACTCAGATGACATAGTGAAGGAAAGAGCCAATGGATCAATAGTATGACGATTTCTAAAGAGGTTGGAGGAGATAGGGCAAGGTTGAGGTGGCGGGTGATGACAAGTGAAGCTTAGCAGGTGATGGTACGATTAGGTACAAAAGTTTGAGGATAAGCAATTAGAGAAGAATACAAGGTTGAGGTAGATCTAGCTGGTGACTAGGGGCAGTACAGCAAAGCTGGAGGTTGAATGATGAAGTAAGGGAGAGGAACTTTAAAGCATAAGGGTCAGAGGGGTTATCAACATGAATGTTAAAATCTCCAACATTAAGGGAGGGGGAAGATGAATCCAGAAAGAAGGAAGCCATGAGTCAGAGGGAAAGTCAGAGAGGGAAATCAGAGAGAAAGGTAGAGGTGGACTTGTCAGGGGGTCGATAAATAACAGCTTATTGGAGCGGTAGTGGAGTAAAAAGCCGGATGGAATGAACTTCAAAGGAGGGAAAGGAGTGAGACTGTGGCAGAAGGAGGGGTTGAAATTGACAGGAAGGAGAGAGTAGAAGCCCAACACCACCACCACGGCCAGTGGGACCAGGCGTGTGGAAGAATTGATAGCCACCATGACAGAGAGCAGTGACTGAAGCTGCATCCTCTGGGAGGAGCCAGGTCTCAGTTAGAGCATTAGAGTTAAAGAGATCATGAGTAAATGCAAATTTATTTGAGATGGAGTGTGCGTTCCACAAGGCACATGAGAAAGGGAGGAGAGGAGGGGAAAAGGAGAGGGATATGAATACGATTTGAGCTGTAGCATGAGGATCTGTTCTGGGAGTGTGACAAAAGCCTAGGAGGGGCAGAGTTGGGGTTGACATCTTCAGCAGAGAGAAGGAGAAGGAGTAGAAGAGTGTGGGGCAGAGAGGAGACATCATGGCGGTAACGAGGATGAGGTTGTTTCAGAGAGAGGAGATGGCTGAATGAGAAGGAGAAAGTGGTAAAGCTCAAGAGCTGATTTCAGGATAGATGACAAGATGGTGGGGGAAGTGAGGATGGTAAAGGGGAGATAAAGGGGAGGGGATTGAAGGTGTTGGCAGGAGGGGAGACAACCAGGGCTTTCCTAACCAGGGCTCTACAGATCAACAAACAGTAAGGATTTGAGGGTTTATTTGTTTGTTTGTTTGTTTTTATTATATTACAATGCTAGCTCTCTGACTGGGAGCTCTTAAAAGGGTTTTTTGTATATTTTTTAAAGCAAGGTTACTTTCTTTTTGGTGCTTTAGGGGACCTTTCCTTGAGCACAATAGGTTGCTGAACTCTAATAACCTCCTCAGGTTTAGAAACTGCTAACACCTAATCAGGTGTTAGTTCCCTCCCTCCCACCCACCCACCCCTAGTGAGCAGTCTTGCTTTATAGGGCACCTCCCCCTTTAACAAATCACAGAGAATTGGACCAGCACATTTTGAATATAATTAAAGAGATTTAACTGCTTTTTCTCTGAAAGGACAGCTGCGAAACCGGCTGGTACTTGGTAGATCTCTCTCTTTTGCTTTAACAGATACTTAAGCTCCACGAACAAAACAATGGCTGGGAAAAATCGTATTGCTAAAGCTGTTGCCCCTGTTACAGCTTCTGCCTCGGTCCAGACAGAGGTCCTACTGCCAGTTGAAGGACCAGTTCCATGTGCAGGGTGCCTGCATGCTGAAGCTCTGAGGAAACAAGTGGAGGAACTCAGAGAGGAGGTGGCGAGGCTGAGGAGCATTCAAGACAGTGAGAAGTACATTGATGATATGCTTCTTGCAGCAACCAAGCTCTCCAGCACAGGAGAAGATGGGTGCCAACAGAATGTCGATGGTTGGACACAAGTAACGGGGCCTGCAAAATCACCAACTTCTACAGCCCTTGAATTGAAGAACCATTATGCAGCCCTGGAAGTGGAGGAGGTGAAAACATCCCTGGAAAGGGAAGAACCAGAGTTAAAGTACCCCAAAGTTGCAGCTTGTTGGTTTGCACTTGGTTTGCAGCTTGTCGTGCTGTGAGGGCTTGCGTGCATCAGTGATGCTGAGAGCTAAACTATCGGTAGTTTAACTACTGGCAGGGTCTCCCAAGATGGACAGGTCTCAGCTGAGGTGCCAGACGAAGACAAACCACCCATCTGGGCAGCAGCAGAATGGGATAGTGTTGATGGCGGAGGATCACATTTCTGTGACAACGGCAACAACACCAAACTTAAACTGCGCGGAAGGAAGGCCCGGCAATCTACTTCTGTATCTTGCCATGAAAACCCAATGGATAGTTACAACAAAACAAATTGTGCTATGGTGCTGGAAGATGAGACTCCCAGGTCGGAAGGCACTCAACTAGCTACTGGGGAAGAGCTGAAGACTTTTCAGAGTAAAGCCAGCATTTATGATGTGGTTGGATCAAAGCCCTCGGGAAGTCTGACTGCTGATGTAGCTGCGCATGAAATGAGAGTCAGAAGCTGTAAAGATGTCTTACACATTGGAACATGGAACGTACGAAGCATGAACCAAGGGAAGTTGGAGGTGGTCAAGAATGAAATGGAACGTGTACAACTTGATCTGTGGGTGTCAGCGAACTGAAATGGACTGGCATCGGGCACTTTGCATCAGATGATCACATGGTCTACTATGCTGGAAATGAAAGACAAAGAAGAAATGGTGTTGCATTTATAATAAAGAAGAAACTTGCAAGAACTGTAATGAAATACAATGCAGTCAGCGAACGCTTAATCTCTATTCGTCTACGAGGATTGCCTATCAACACAACTATAATTCAAGTATATGCCCCAACAACAGCTGCAGAAGAGAATGAAATTGAAGAGTTCTATGAACAAGTACAAGCTGAAATTGACAGAACATGCAAACAGGATATCCTGATAGTCATGGGTGACTGGAACGCAAAAGTTGGCAACAAAGAAGAAGGCAAAGTAGTTGGAAAATATGGACTTGGCAACAGAAATGAAGCTGGAGAAAGATTGATAGAATTCTGCAAGACCAATGATCTATTCATCTCAAACACCTTCTTCCAGCAACACAAGCGACGACTGTACACATGGACTTCACCCAATGGATTGTATAAAAATCAAATTGACTACATCTGTGGAAGTCAACGATGGAAAAGCTCTGTAACATCAACAAAGACAAAACCTGGAGCTGACTGTGGTACAGATCATCAACTACTAGTATGCAAACTCAAGCTAAAGTTGAAAAAGAGCAAACCACTCATGAATGCACCAAAATATGACCTTGAGAATATACCACTGGAATTTAAAGACTGCCTGCAAAATCGATTTGCTGCTTTAGATACAAATGACAGAGCTCCGGAAGAGTTATGGAATGACATCAAGAAGGTTGTGCTGGAAGAAAGCGAGAAGTCTCTACAAAAGGTGAAAAAGCAAAAACGGCCAAAATGGATGACGGAAGAAACTCTGAAAATTGCCCAGAAACGCAGAGAAGCTAAAGCCAAAGGAGAAAGAAAGACAATCGCAGAACTCAACAGAGATTTCCAACGTGCAGCAAGACAGGACAAGGAAAAGTACTACAATGACACTTGCAAGGAAATAGAAGCAGAAACTATTAGAGGAAGAACAAGATCGGCTTTCCTAAAGCTGCGAGAGTTAAAGAAAAAGTTCCAGCCCCGAATTGGAATGTTACAAGATGCTCAAGGTTCTATGTTGAATGATGCTGAGAAGATCAAGAAAAGGTGGAAGGAATATACAGAGTTTTTATATGATAAAGATCAAGTGGACCAACAGCCGTTTCAACCTATACCTTATGATCAGGAACCATTGGTGATGAAAGAAGAAGTTGAAGCAGCATTGAAAGCCTTATCAAAGAACAAAGCACCAGGCATTGATAGCATTCCCATAGAAGTATTGCAGCAATCTGATGCAGCTGTTAACGTACTTACAAGGCTCTGCCAAGAAATATGGAAGACAACATCATGGCCAACTGACTGGAAAAGATCTGTGTTTATACCAATACTAAAGAAAGGTGATCCAACTGACTGTGGAAATTATCGCACAATCGCTCTGATCCCACATGCCAGCAAGATTCTACTGAAGATTATTCAAAAGAGACTACAGCCATACCTAGAACAAGAACTACCTGAAGTGCAAGCAGGGTTCAGGAAAGGGCGAGGAACGAGAGACATCATTGCGGATGTGAGATGGATCCTTGAAAAGACTAAAGAATACCAAAAGGATATCTATTTGTGCTTTATCGACTATAGCAAGGCTTTTGACTGTGTAAACCATGAGAAACTCTGGGCCACATTAAGAAGCATGGGTATACCAGAACACCTGATCGTTCTCTTGCGTAATCTGTACATTGATCAAGAAGCAACAGTTCGAACGGAACAAGGAGAAACAGAATGGTTTAAAATAAGCAAAGGTGTAAGACAAGGCTGCATACTTTCCCCCTACCTGTTTAATTTATATGCAGAACAAATCATCAGAGAAGCAGGACTGTATGAAGACAACAGAGGTGTGAAGATTGGTGGAAGACTCATCAACAACCTTCGCTATGCTGATGATACCACATTACTGGCTGAAAGCGAAGATGATCTGAAACATTTGCTTCTCACAATCAAAGAACATAGTCTCAAAATGGGCCTGCACCTTAATGTAAAGAAGACAAAGATCATGACAACTGGCATAATCAACAGGTTCATCGTTGAAGGAGAAGAAATTGAAATTGTGAACAACTTTAACCTACTTGGATCAACTATCAATAAAGAAGCAACAAGCAGTCAAGAAATCAGACGACGCATTGCTCTTGGCAGAATGGCTATGAAAGACCTAGATAAGATTCTCAAGAGCAGAGATGTGTCTCTCCATACAAAGATTCGACTTGTTCAAGCCATGGTATTTTCAATAACATCATATGGATGTGAAAGCTGGACAGTGAAAAAGACAGACAGGAAGAAAATTGATGCCTTTGAATTATGGTGCTGGCGGCGAATACTGTGTATACCATGGACTGCCCGAAGAACAAACCAGTCGGTACTAGAGGAGATCAAACCTAAGCTTTCTTTAGAAGCTCAGATGACAAGACTTCGGCTTTCATACTTCGGACACATCATGCGAAGAGAGAGATCATTAGAGAAAGACATCATGCTTGGCAAGATAGAAGGTCAACGCAAAAGAGGAAGGCCAGCAATGAGATGGATCGCTACAATAACAGCAGCTACGGGTACCAGTCTGTCGTCAATGAGCCGCCTGACTGAAGACCGAACACAATTTAGGATAGCTATCCAGAGGGTCGCCATGAGTCGACTCCGACTCGACGGCACTTAACAACAACAACAACAAAGTTGCAGAATCAGTGACCAGAAGGAAACGAAGGGTAGTGGTGGTTGGAGACTCTCTTCTGAGGGGTACTGAGGCGTCCATCTGCCGACCAGACTTGATGTCCAGAGAGGTATGCTGTCTGCCTGGTGCCAAAATCCAAGATGTCACGGAGAGTTTGCCGAGACTCATCAAGCCCACTGACTATTACCCAATGTTGCTAATCCATGTTGGAACAAATGATACTGCCAGGTATACCTCGGAACGTATCAAAAGTGACTTCATGGCTCTGGGACAGAGGGTGAAGCAGTTAGGTGCACAGGTGGTGTTCTCTTCAATCCTCCCTGTTGAGGGTAAAGGCCAAGGCAGAGAGGCTCGCATCCTGGAGATGAATGCATGGCTGCGTGGATGGTGTCATCGAGAGCGTTTTGGTTTCCTAGACCATGGGATGCTGTTCCAAGGGTTGCAGAGCAGAGATGGCATCCATCTGACCAAGAAAGGTCAACGCATCTTCGGTAGTAGACTGGCTAATCTACTGAAGAGGGCTTTAAACTAGATTCGTTGGGGATAGGTGAAGAAAGCCCCCAGGTAAGTGAAAGCCCCCAGGTAGGTGATACATTAAATACCTTTATGGAAATGGGTAACAGGGGTAACATATGGAAAGCAGTGTGTATAAATGCCCGTAGCATGGGAAATAAGATCCCTGATGTTGAAGCTTTGGTGGGAGTGGCTGACTTGGATTTAGTGGCAGTTACAGAAACATGGTTCACAGAAAACCATGACTGGGATGTAACTATACCTGGCTATACTTTATTCAGAAAGGACAGGGTAGGAAGAAGGGGAGGAGGAGTGGCACTATATGTAAACACTACTATTAAAGCTTTGGAATTACAGAGCTTAAAAGGGAGAGAGGAGGCATTGTGGGTTAAACTAGAAAGAGGGAAAGAGAAATCTATTTGCATTGGTGTGATATATAGACCTCCCTCACAAGAGGACGAGGTGGACAGAGAGTTAATTGAAGACATACGCAGCATTGCTAGGAAAGGGGAAGTGCTACTGATAGGAGATTTCAATATGCCAGATGTTGATTGGCACATTCCTGCTGCAGTATTATCTAGAAGTAAGGAGATCCTGGATTCTCTACAGGGAGAACTATTCAGGCAATTGGTAACATACCCCACACGTGAAGGGACCATACTGGACTTGGTGCTTACCAATGGTGAAAGTGTTTCTGATGTTGTAGTGAGAGATCATTTTGCATCCAGTGATCACCAGATGGTGTGGTTCAGTATTAGGACTAGGGCTGTTAGAATCCATTCCAAGGTGAGGATCTTAGACTTTAGGAAGACTAACTTTGCGAAGATGGGCCAATACCTCAGGGAGTCGTTAGTGGGATGGGAACAGCTGGGGGATGTAGAAAAACAGTGGGCAAAACTGAAAGGGGATATTTTAAGGGCAACCAACCTTTTTGTTAAAATGGTAAATAAAGGCAAAAGGAAAAGGAGACCGCTATGGTTTTCTAAGGAAGTAGCTGAAAAAGTGAAGAAAAAGAGGGAGGCCTTCATGAAATACAAGAGATCACAGAGAGAGAAAGACAGGCATCTGTATTTGGAAAGACTTAGAGAAGCTAGAAAAGTAGTCAAGAAGGCAAAGATTCAAAAGGAGGAGGAAATAACCAATGCAATAAAATGGGGGGATAAGACATTTTTGAGATATATTAGTGAGAAGAGGAAGGGCAAGAGTGGTATTGTCAGACTCAAGGGTGCAGGGGGGAATATGTAGAAGCTGATAAGGATAAAGCGGAATTGCTTAACAAATATTTTTGTTCTGTGTTCACAGATGAAGAACCAGGAGCAGGACCTCAGAAAACACCCACAAATAGGAACAGAAGCGAGGGACATCTTGAACAATTTTCAGAAGACTGTGTTCGTGAGAAACTAGCTCAACTTAAAGTAGACAAAGCGATGGGACCGGATGGGATACATCCTAGAATACTGAGGGAACTTGGGGACGTTCTAGCAGCTCCACTGACTGACCTTTTCAATGCCTCGTTGGAGTCGGGAGTGGTGCCAAAGGACTGGAGAGAGGCTCATGTGGTACCTTTACACAAAAGCGGAAGTAAGGATGTGGTTGAAAACTACAGGCCGGTTAGTTTAACTTCGGTGGTGAGTAAATTATTGGAAACGCTGCTGAAAGAGAAAATAGTAAGGTTTCTGGAGTCCAGCGGATTACAGGATCCGAGGCAGCATGGATTCACCAGAGGCAGGTCTTGTCAGACAAATCTGATTGATTTCTTTGACTGGGTGACCAAGGAGTTGGACCGAGGGAGAGCTCTAGATGTGGTGTATTTAGATTTCAGTAAAGCCTTTGACACTGTTCCTCACAGGCGACTTATAAACAAACTGAGCACCCTAGGGATGGAACCTAAAGTTACTGCTTGGGTTAGAAATTGGTTGGGTGGGAGGCGACAAAGAGTACAAGTAAATGGAGCTCACTCTGAGGAGAAGGATGTTACCAGTGGTGTGTCCCAGGGATCTGTCCTTGGTCCGATTCTTTTTAACATCTTTGTTAGTGATAGAGTAGAAGGGCTGTTGGGTAAGGTTTGCCTCTTTGCGGATGATACCAAAATCTGCAATAGAGTAGACACCAAGGAAGGTGTAGATAACATGAGGAGGGATCTGGCTAAGCTTGAAGAATGGTCTAGAATTTGGCAGCTGGGATTTAATGTTAAAAAATATAAGGTCATGCATTTGGGCTGCAGCAATCCAAGGGAGCAATACAGTATAGAAGGTAAAGTACTTTTGTCCACTAAAGAAGAGCGGGACCTAGGCGTGGTTGTGTCTGATGATCTTAAAGTAGCTAAACTGGTAGAAAAGGCGAAGGCAAAAGCTAGAAGGATGCTTGGGTGCATACGGAGAGGAATGGCTAGCAGAAAAAAGGAGGTGATAATGCCTCTGTATAAGTCTTTGGTGAGACCTCATTTGGAATATAGTGTGGAATTCTGGAGACCGCACCTTCAAAAGGATGTGAACAGGATGGAGTCAGTGCAGAGGGTGGCTACTAAAATGATTAGTGGGCTTCATTATAAAGCATATGAGGACAGACTTAAGGATCTTAATATGTACACCTTAGAGGAAAGGAGGGATAGAAGTGATATGATTGAGATGTTTAAATACCTCTGTGGCATAAATGTTCAGGGAGAGTGCCTCTCAATTGAAAGCAAGTTCTGCTACGAGGGGACATGGGATGAGGGTGAAGGGAGATAGATTCAGGAGTGATATGCGGAAATATTTCTTTACGGAAAGAGTAGTGGATCCATGGAATAGTCTCCCAGTGGAGGTGGTAGAGATGAGGACAGTAACTGAATTCAGAAAAGCATGGGACCAACACAGAGGATCTCTAAAGGTAAAAAGTGGACTGTTGTAGTTGTTGATATGGAAGGACAGACTAGATAGGCCATGTGGTCTTTTTCTGTCGTCATGTTTCTATGTTTCTAATAAAGGAGTATGAGCAATAGGAAGAGAAAGTGTTGAGGAGCCATAAAGAGAGAGATGGAGAGGAGCACAGAAGTCAGAAGGAGTAAAAGGATAGGTGATAGAAACTGCAGGGGATAAGGTGCACCTGTGAGTGATCATGGTAATGAGCACAGGGTGACTATAAGAGACTATAAGCCGGGGGGGCGCTGTGAGGAAGAAAGGTGGGATAATAAGGAAGAGGAGAGAGAGAAACACACAGCTGAAAACTGAGAGAGAGGGCTGAGAGAGCTATAAGAGAATGTAAATAAATAAATAAACAAGATCACAAACAAAAATACTGAAAAGTAAGACACTCTAACAATGATAAGATAAATAAATAAATAATATATATAGGCAGACAGATTTAAAAGAAAAATGTGAATCCAAAATCACTCTGAAATATTGCACTTTGACATATTGGGATGGGATCCTTCAGAGGGGAATATCCCACAACAGTAGCTAGCCCGTTCACTGCAAACCAGCGCAAAACTGTGGAGAAACTTTTAACAATTTCTGTACCTTGCAGACTATTAGACACAACAGAGCTATTATTATGATGTCATGTGCTTATAACCAAAAAGTGATTTTCAATTCCCTTGCTAAGATATATAAAGCAATTAAATACATAAGAATCATGGAGGATAAGACATACCCCGTTGGACCATACCACTTTGAGGTAGCTTTCAGTTTATAAACACATTATCTGCAATCTTCTATATATGACTCAAACCATCTAAGTACAGCCCCACCACCAATTCAGGAGAGATAGTGCAACTGAACTTGGTGATCTGTTGTGTCAAAGGCAGATGACACATCAATATAAACTAACATAAAAGCGGTATTCTTAATTTCAAATCCACAACACATGGTAAGGACAACCATGTGAAGTGGCATTTTAGAAAGGACATCCAGAAGAAATCTGGGGTGTCCAGGGCTAAACATCCAAAAAAATGCCAGGAACATTTATGTTTTGGCCCAGTTTTAGCAACTTTGACATCCCCAAAATGGACAGCTCCATGGGTGCAACATTAACGTCCCTGCTACAATCACTTGGGGCAGAGACGTCTATCCTATGCCGAATGCACTATTTTGCATGCAAGGATGTGCATTAGCATGACAAACAGAAAACAAATGTTCTCGTTTCCCTGCAGTTTGTTACCATCATGCAAAGTTGAGTACCTTCCTCCCCAGAGCCATGCCAAGCCATAAATGCACCCTGTGAGACTTGCACATATGGTGCACCTCCTACCCCCACCCCCATCCCAACCCTAGATTGCAGATTTGTCATTAGCCCCATGCCCAGCATCTCTCCATCTAACCCCTCACCTCCATGCCAGCCATTTCCCACCATGCTGCCTGCCCGACCTGCCTTTGCCCTGCTGCTATCACTTTTCATGTTCCCTTGGTGGTCTCACCATTGGAGTGGACCTTGAATTGAAAAAAAATGCAAAGTCTTTCCAACTCCATGCTTGCATGCTCGTCTGATCCCTCCCTCCCTCCTCTGACATAGGCTCGTATCAGAAGAGGAAGGGACCAGGCCAGCCATTCAAGCATGGAGTTGCAAGGACCGCATTTGAATGGCTGGTCTGGTCCCTCCCTCCTCTGATGCAAGCCCGGAGTTGGGATTTCTAAGAATGCATCCAACCCAATGGATTTAATCTTGAGTAATGACAACTTTGATGCTTAAGGATCCTGCCTGTTCAATAACATTGATGCATGTTCGTTTGTCTTGCCAGGTACTGTAATGCCAAGAATTTTCCACATGAAGCAGCAATATAATTTCTCAGGTGCTTTTAGGTTGTTCACATCTCAGTGCCACACAGGAGTATAGCGATGATGATAGCATTATAATACATTATTTTGATAGTTATTCTAATATTGTGAAGGTTGAAGATCCTCTATCTTAGGCAACCAAAGGTTGCATTGGCCTTTGTCTGTTTAGAAACAAATTACTGCCAAGATAGGAGAATAGTGCACATTCTCTGGCAAAACGCAATGGAGGTAAACAGGAAGTTGATTGAAATAATAGTTTTCCAGGTATTAAATCTATATGCGCCAAGAAAGACAGAAGCTCTTGGCTGAAGATCAGTTTCTTTACAAATGCTCAATACTACTGAAACACAACTACAGGCATGATCCTGATCTTGAACTTGACTCTAAAGCAATCAAGATTAAAAAGTTTACTATCAAAGTGAGTTGCATATCATTAGAGAGTTTGTCTGATGGAAGATAAAGAGTTTCAGGTTTTTGTCAATGCCCAGTCCATCTTGAGCTATTTTCAGTTTAGATTCAGGCAACCTCATGTCATAGAAACTACGTCTGTCTTTGGTTTTATTGGACATCTCTGCCGTATTTGAAATGGGAGATGTTGGAATGTGAAGGACGGAGTGTCTCTATACTAACTAGAAGTATGTATCATGTAAAGAACCTGGCAAGTGAGAGGGTCTTATCAAACAAGTATAAAACAGCTAATGCAGAAAGTTGTTTTTGCTAAAGTCACATATAGTGACCTTTTTATGACCTTTCACCTCATCACATATAAAGTGGCATTTTAGAAAGGATATCTAAGTCAAATCGGGGACATCCAGGGCAGAACATGCCTAGAAATTCCAGGGACAGCTATGTCTCTACCCAAGTTTTGTAACATAGATGCCCCTGTCGTGGATGTCCCCCCCCCTAAGGAAAGCATGGGCCATAGATGTCTATCTCATGCAAGCTAGTATAAGGGGATGCCTAGTGGCATAGCAAAATGAAAATATCAGTGCTCATTCCACGTCCATGTTCCTCATTGGCATGGAAGATATAGGGGACAGGAGTGTACCTCATTTTCCACATCCTCCAGATGTTCCCTGTAAGTATTAGTCTATGTTTCTCATATCCCCTCGTGTTAAATGTATCCCCCAATTGTGTTGTGACCACTTTGATTGAAGGATAAGGTGGTATACAAAACTGTCTAAATAAATAAATAAAATGTCTGTCTGATGCCTATTCATCAACCAAAACAGAGCACACAGTACCTGCAAAAACCAAACTAGAGACAAAGTAGCTGGTACCAAAGACTGGCTGAAAATCCTGGTATAGATAATAAAGAAATGTTCTACACCTGGATTTTCAGCCAGTCTTTGGTCCATCTCCTCTGATACCTATTCGTGCCTGGAGCAGGTATAAGCTTGGACACAGCCGGGACGTTCAGGGCATTTCTAAAATCGGGCGAGGACCTCCAAGTTCTTGGAGTGCCCCGGGCATACTTATTCCATGCCCCATTCTGACTTGAACATCCTCGTCCCGGGGACATCCACAGAGTCAGCTTATAAAATGGCTCTGTGGATATCTTCATGCTTTGGATGTCCCCATGACCATTTTCAGACATCCAAAGCATGAATAGAGCTTCTAAAATAACCCCCATGATGTGCATGTGCTAAACATCATAAATGATAGTTTTGTGCAGAATCAAGCAGCTGGGGCAAGCTGTCCTCATTCATGTGTAGAATGTCCAGGTTTTTTGTAATCAAAAGGTACAATTATGGGCAATGTTTTATGATGATCAATGTTGTAACATGATACAAATATATTGGTAAGGGATGATGTCATCCAGACAGAGAATACGCTATTCCACTGCTGATGCAATAAAAGCATTTTTATTTCTGCAACACTGTCTGGCTCTTATCTCTCAAAGTTCTGTAGCATCCAAGTATAGCCGGAGTTCCGAAGCACTGGAAACAGACCCAAAGGATTGCTCACTTATATTACCAACTCCTCGGCACCGATAAGAGATATTCTCGTATATATGGGATGACTGTGGATATGGGCTTTCTGGTTTCTTCTGCTGTCTTCTAATTTCCACCTTATGGTCCTGTGACAACATAACAGAAATTTTGATCTACATTTTGGGGTATATTTTCTTCCTTGTCGTGGTGAATAAAGATTCCACCTCAGGGAGAGTGTAAATTTATTTTTTTTAAAAGGAGGGAGTCTTATTGGTTGTATTTAGGTATCTATTATGGCTGGTGGTTGTTCTGTGATTTCTGTTTTCTGTGTACAGGAGAAACAGGGTTAGTACTAGGCAAGTGTTGAAATATTCAGGAAACGTTTCTCGGACCATGGAGGGTATATCCATAGTATAGGGAAGGGAAAATCAGAGAGACGGGTAGTGGAAATAGAAGTTAATAGGTTAGTGTATAGCACGCTGATTTAGGGAAAAAGTCATGAGCAAGGTGTTTAGCACAGCCCATGTCCTCACCCAAAGGAGCTCCGGCCAGAGTTCTGTTTGATAAGCGTGAAGCAGAATCTGTGCAGTATCTTGAACATTCAAATTTTTATACTCAAGACAATCCCGAGTTACAGTTTCTTCTTATAGGCAACAGTGTTTAGCACATTTGAGAGGTGCCGTGACCTCCCTTGACAGTAAGATGAAACAAAAGGAATAGGACAAGTATATTTTGTAGCATATGGCAGAAAAATTAGAGACTAAATTTAAATAGATGCCCTGCAAAGTTAATTCTTCTCCAGTTGATGAGGAAGACTCCACTGATATTTTATATCCATCTCTTTGTCCTCTTCCCTAACTGGCTGGAGTGACAGAGACATGGAACCCTATTCAGAAAGGGGCACGTCCAGGCCGTCCGGATGGCACCGAGCAGGATGGGCCAGTTAGGACCCGATTCTGTATCATGGGAGCAAAACATTCCCGCGCCATACAGAATCAGGCCCGAGGATGGTCCGGTGTTCCTCTGCATGCCTGTGGGGACATCCTCCCCGCAGGCTCCCATGGCACCGACCCTCTTCTTCCCTGCTGTCCGATGCACGACTGGGCAGCAGTGGCCTGGATCGGACAGCCAGCACCTACCTGCACCCGGCCCCAATCGCCCGGTTTATGCTGCTTACTCCACCTTCGAGGTGGAATAGGCAGCATGTCCCCCCTGACTCTGCAGGACATACAGGCAGGGCCGGCCCGTCCATTGAGCGAGAATGTTTTTTGCACAGGGCCCCGCGTTTCAGGGGGCCCCGCGCAAAAAACATTCCGATCCAAAAGTAAAATTAAAAAAAAAAAAAAAAAAGCTGTCTGCTGCCGCTTCCGGGGCCGCCGCGGCAGAATCGAGTGTGCCGCGGGGCCCCCCCCTGTGCCCGGCAGAGCCTGCCCTCTCCGGTATCACCTCTCTGTTTCCAGCTTCAGTCACACGCGCCGGCTTTCAGAGCGCGAGGGGAGAGTTTCTCCCTCGCTGCTCTGTTAAGCCCGCGGGGGCTGATGGGAAGTTCCCATCAGCCCCCGTGGGCTTAACAGAACCGCGAAAGGGAAACTAGTCCCTTCGCGCTCTGAAAGCTGGCGCGTGTGACTGAAGCTGGAAACAGAGAGGTGATACCGGGGAGGGTAGGCTCGGCCGGGCACAGGGGGGGCCCCGCGGCACACTCGATTCTGCCGCGGCGGCCCCGGAAGCGGCAGCAGACAGCTTTTTTTTATTTTAAATTTTCCCTGGGCTGGGCTGGGCTGGGCTGGGGGTGGGGGAGTTAGGAGTGGTGATGGGCGCTGGGGGGGGGTAGGAGTGGTGATGGGCGCTGGGGGGGGGGGGTAGAAGTGGTGCTGGGTGCTGGGGGGGTAGGAGTGGTGATGGGCTATGGGGGGGGCTTAAACTAAAAATTGGGTGATGGGGGATTAGGACTGGAAATGGGCTGGTGGGATTAGGACTGGGAGTGGGTTGATGGGGAGGTTAGGACTGGTAATGGGCTATGGGGGGGCTTAAACTAAAAATTGGGTGATGGATATTAGGACTGGAAATGGGCTGGTGGGATTAGGACTGGGAATGGGCTATGGGGGGCTAGGACTGGTAATGGGTTGGGGGGGTTGCTAGGACTGGAAATGGGCTGAGTGGAAAGGGGCTTGAATTGCAAATAGCTGATGGGGAGGGGGGCTTGGAATGGAAATGGGCTGAGTGGAAGGGGGCTTGAACTGCAAATAGCTGATGGGGATGGGGCTTGGAATGGAAATGGGCTGAGGGGAAGTGGGGGGCCTGAACTGCAAATAGCTGATGGGTACGGGGCTTGGAATGGAAATGGGCTGAGGGGAAGTGGGGGGCTTGAACTGCAAATAGCTGATGGGGAGGGGTACTTGGAATGGAAATGGGCTGAGTGGAAGGGGGTTTGAACTGCAAATAGCTGATGGGAAGGGGGGCTTGGAATGGGCTCTTAGGGGAGGGAGCTAGGACAGGAAATGGGCTGATGGAGGGGCTAGGATGGGACTGGGAATTGGGTGTTGGGGGGAGCTAAGATTGGAAATGGGCTGTGGTGGGGGCTTGGATTGAAATGGACTCATGGAGGGGCTAGAACTGGAAATAGGCTCATGGGGGGCTTGGATTAGAAATGGGCTGAGTGGAGGGGAGCTAGGATTTAACATGGGCTGATGGTGGGGCTAGGAAAGGACTAGAAATGGGCTGATGGGAGGCTGGTATTGGAAATGAGCTGATGAAGGGACTCGGATAGGACTGGAAATGGATGGGGGAGCTAGGACTGGAAATGGACTGATGGGGGGCCAGGACTGGAAATGGGCTGATGTGGGGACTAGAAGGGAGTGGATACTGGGTGGGGCTGGAACTAAAAGGGAGCTGATGTTGAGGGAGATTAGAAGGGGATGGGGCTGGGAGAGTGAAATGGAGAGGGGAAAAATATTTTGTGTGGGAGGGAAGAAAAATGTACAATTGGCTAGGTATTAGGAGACTAAGTGGGGATTGAGGATGGAGGGGTAAAATTTGAGTGGATGAAATAGGAATGAGGAAAGAGCAAAAGGAAAAAGATTATTATGTTAAAGCAGATGTAGAGAGAGAATGGAAAAAAACTAGAAGAGAAGAAAGGACAAATGGACAGCAGACGATGGAGAGATAGCAGAAGACACTAATAAACCAGAAGAAAGTGGCTGGAACAATTGCAACTGAAAATAAATGCACAAAAGGTACAAAGATATCTCTTTATTTTGAATTTATTTACTGGAATATGTCAGCTCTGGGAAATGTGCATCATTAATGTCTGTGCTTTGTTTAGTAGAAGAGGAAATTAATTTATAGTTTTATTTCTACATTGTTGTTGTACATTCCAAGTTTGGCTTTTAGGGTTCCCAGTTTAATTATTGTCTTCCTGTTTTTAAATTGTGATTCCTTGTTTGGTGATGGTCTATGTTCTGCATGTGTAACTGAGCTGAGGTATTCTGTTTATGTAATTGCTATTTGACATTGTCACTTGTTCTCTTTCCCCAGTAGGTCATGTAGTGTTATTCTCTGAAATGTATTGGTTTAACATTTGCAGTGTTGCCTTTTGATAGGTAGGGTATGGTGCTTTATGAGTCCTGGTAGTGCTGTTAGGATACAGTGGGTTTGCTATGGGTTCTAAATGGGCAGTGTTTGTAGTAGTTCCTAATGTGCCTGGCGGTTGGCACTGGATTATAGTAATGTAGAAATCTTTGTCTTTCTTTATCCATACACTCATGAAGAGGCATGTTTACTAAAAGTTAGTGTATGGTAACATTATGCAAATATTTATGCAAATGAGGCCCTGCACCGAGTCTCCGCACATGGCCCCGCACCCCCCTTGGGCCGCCCCTGCATACAGGGCTATGATCGGAATCACCCCTGTACATTCTGCTGCTTTGGACCACTCTCCCAGACTCTGCCCCCTCTTGCCCCCCACTGTCTCTCCCTGTACTGCTGCTCTAGCCGTGCGGGGAGAGCCTGAGGGGGAATAGAGGCAAGATGGCTTGCGGTGATGAGTTTTAAAACCTCATAAGTATGATAGATTAATACACAAGCTAGAATGGACCCTAGCCAATCCCCCACAGGTTGAAAGGATTTCAGAAGCAGAGGTTGAAAAATTAAGAAAAGCAGTAATAGAAGAGTTTCCAGTAACTGCGGACTGTGAAAAAATATGTGTGTAAACAAGGCATAGGTGAAACAATGGATGAGTGTTACGAAATGTTGATTTAAGATTATTAAATGTTATAGTGGCACTACAGATCCTGAGAAAACTGTTTACCCTCTGGTAGTGTCTGCTGTTGTTCTAGGCTTATTACCTGAACTGCAGTAGGCATTGAAACTTGTCTGTATAAATTGGCAAAAGCTGACATTCCACACATACAAAAATTATGCCAGACACTATGTGAAACCTGGAAGGTAAGAAAGAGAGGAAGCAGGAAATGTTACTGCAGTTACCACAATTATGAACAGGGACAGGCAGTATTTACTTGGAGTCTGAAGAAGTGGATTGACAGGCACAGTCGTTCTTTAATAATAAGCACATCTAGAAAATAAATTCACTCCCAATGAAAATCCAGTGAGAACTGAATGTTAGCAGCTTTATCCAGTTGTGAAAACACAGCAATTGATCAGAGGATCCAGCATAAAAATGTCCTCTTAAATTTGTTAGTCATAAGACTTGGGTCCTGAAATGGAGAATCCCTTTTACCTTTGAAGAATCAATGCCAGAGTTTATAAGAGGTCCTAGAATCGAGTGAGCCCATGCCTAAGAAATGAACCCAGAAGGCGACCTACATTTGATTGATCTAGGTGATCTTTTATTACCCTGGCAGCTGTGATTGAAGTAAGAACTCTCTTGTGTATTGGTCTACCCCATAAAATTCAAATTCTTATTTGCTGTTGTTGATGGGAAAATGCAAGAGGGGAAATTAGGTCTGAATCCTAAGCCATACCACTTTTCCCAACTATAATCTTCTATATGTATGCTGATTTTCAGCCCTTGACTCCATCTTAAAGTCCCAAAAAATAGCACAAGAGACAGAAGGATGGACATTTTGTAAATTCTTACTACCAAGCTACCCAGCTCCAGGAAGATGATTTTAGGCTAGTCCTTCATTTCTGACAACCCTTTTGTGATGCATTATGGGATCTGCCGCACTGATTCCAATGCATAGAATCAGGGTCTACAAATACCCAGAACCGTAGAAATGCACCCTGTGCGACTAACGAATCTGGGCCCTTCCTCCACCCCAGCCACATGCAGTAACTCACTTTTCTAGCTTCCTGGAAGTCCAATGATGATATAAATGTCCTTTCTGTACTTGTGCCCTATGTGGCCACATCACTCACGCAGCCCTTGGTACGACCCTGATAATATCACACTGCTTTTGGATGTAACTTCAAAACCAGGACTGGCACAAATAAAAAACGTCCCCCTCCTGGAAGTCAATATCATGACAGCTCTGTAAAATTACATATGTAGAAAATAGATGTTGTTGTCAGTGTGTCTAAACTGTTTATTACAATCGCTGCCTGACAATTTTGTCATTAGAACCATTCATTTAGCTCCACTTGGCTCGGAGTCCTCACAGTCAAACCTGTACATGATAAGAATGTTCAACAGTAAGCAAAACCTCCTAACCTGTTTCATTCATTGTACCTGCTGTCTTCACTGAACACAAAGATAGACATGACAGAGGCTAGCCAAAGTCAAGCTGAATAAATGAAAAGAGCAAAATTAGACTTTGGGAATAAATGTCAAATGATATTGTTCTAGCTGGCTTCAAACTGAAGATATTCTTGTGCTGTGTTTCAGAACACATGAAAGATACAAAGCACAGTGGCAAAATTTCTAAAACACCCACATTAAAGAAATATAATTTAACTTATGCTATCTCAACCGAAGGCATCCTCGGTCCCTTGTCTGAATTGTGAAAGCAATGAAACACACCCCTAATTGCTATGTGCGCTTGCAACCCCATGGAACACAGGGGATTTTTTTGAACAATAATTTGTAGTTTTGTCATTCATGAAACACAAAGTTTCAGCCCATTGTATAGTGAATTGTTCAATTAAAGTGTCTCTTTTTATTGCACTTTTTCCTCGCTAGAGACATACTTTGTTATCTCACCATTTCTACAGTAGGAGTTCAGCCCATATGTTTATTTTGTTATTGACTGCATAAGCGGGTTACTTTCCCAGTAATACTGTACATTCATTTTTTAATATCCATAGTCACCTCTTTTCAATATGGCTTGACAATATCATATAATGATGAATAAAGATAAATAACAATGAATTCACATGTATTAAAATGATTCTAACAAATTGATTTTTCTTGAAAAATATCATAATTTTTATGCCTATATCTTAAGTCTCTGGCCTTGGAACGAAACAGAACGCTATGGGCACACTTCAGTTTCGGAGGTCTAAATGACCTCTCTGCAGTTTCATTCCAAATAAAACAAGACTGCGGAGAGATCATTCAGAGCTCCGGTAGGGTTGGCCCAAGGTTTCTGCTGCCCCTCCCCCAGCTGCTGCTGCCGCCCCCGCCTCCCCACCCCCCAGCTGCCTCCAATTCCATCTCAGGATGGGGAGGCGGGCAGTGGCAGTATTTCTAAAAGCAGTGGCAAAAAACTGCCGCTTTTGGAAATATTGCCGCTGCCCACCTCCCCCCAAATGGAATCGGCGGCAGCTGGGGAGGCAGCGCAGCTGCCCATGTGTGCTGCTGCCACCGCCCACTTGGACCAGCCACCCTAGGCAGCCGTCTAGCTCACCTAGTGAACGGGCCAGCCCTGATCTCCAGAACTGAAGTGTGCCTGTAGCTTTCTGTTTCGTTTCAAGGCCAGAGACTTATCAGCCCTCCCTTGTATACCAAGATTAGCATGAGATAATCTGCATTAAATGATACATTGCCTTTATCAATAATGATAGACTGTTCTGAAAAAAGACCGGTTCCAAATATATGATGGACATGATGCGCTAACGCTGCCACTGTACTCCTGGCTCTCTCATTTCTGTTGTGGATTTTTTCCTAGTGTTCTTTTCTATAGGAAAATGCTAAGGTAAATTCTACATTTATTCCTCCGCATGCATTATGTCTGTGGCATGCTGGTGAGGGAACCTCTGGTCCTTCTCTGATTCCAAAACAACATATCATTTAGAAGCACTACAGCCAGCAAAACTGATGCATTTGACCATGAATTCACCATGTACTGTATTCATACAAATGGCATCTTCCTATTCTGGAGTTAGTTCTCAGGTCCTCATGTACATGCTGCCTTGATGGAACAGCCTTTGGAACATATTGATCTGGTGGCAGGCCTTTCTTTTAGGCAGGTAAGAGGACATGCTAGGGTTCTAAAGTTTCTAGATGAAATTAATGACTGCTTCATGGAGCACCTAGTTCAGGAATAGACAAGAGGGGGAGCTATTTTAGACCTTAGTCCTTTGTGGAATGTAGGATTTGGTGTGAAAAGTAACTGTGCTGGAACCACTTGGCAATAGTGATCATAACATAATCAAATTTGACTTAATAAATGAAATGAGGACACTAAGGAAATCTACTGCACTAGCTACTTAATTTTCAAAAGGGAAACTATGAAACTGAGAAAAATGGTTAAAAAACCTAAAAGGAGCAACTGTAAAGCTTAAGAGCTGACATCAGACGTGACTGTTGTTCAAAAATACCATATTGGAAGCCCATACTAGATGCATTTCACATATAGACAAAGGCAGAAGGAAGGTCAAATGACAGCCTGCATGGTTAAAAGAGGTGAAAGAAGCAATAATAGCCTAAAGAATATTTTTCAGAAAATGGAAAAAAAGATCTGAATGATGAAGACAGGAAATAGCATAAGCACTGACAAGTTAGATGCAAAGCACTGATAAGGAAGACAAAAATATAATTTGAAAGAGGCTTGTTGTAGAGTCAAAAGTGGAGTGGAGGAGTAGCCTAATGGCTTGGGAATCAAGAGACCAGGGTTTGATTCCCTCTAGCACTCCTTGTGGCCTTAAGCAAGTCACTTAACCCTCCATTGCCTCAGAAAAAGTCCAAGTTATCAATGCCCCTGTTTAATGTACATTACCAAGTTTATGTTACAATGTAAACCGCTTTGACTGAAGGATAAAGCGGAATAAAAACCTGTTAAATAATAAATAAAAAGGTTTTCAGGTACATTTGACGGAAGAAACCTGTGATGGAATCAGCTGGACCATTAATCATAGGCTAAAAGGGGCAGTGGAGAAACTAAATGAATTCTTTGCTTCAATCTTTGAGGAAGATGTAAGGGAGCTATTATGCCAGAAATGGTATTTAATGGAGACGATTCAGAGGAAATGAATATATAGAAACTGATGAAGATTTGCTTAACACATATTTCTGCTTTCTGTTCGCAGATGAAGGGCCAGGTGTACGACTGCAGAAAACAAACAAATGCAAATAGGAATGGAAATGGCTCTTAGGGAGATCCCAAGATGGCTGTTTGCTAGCAGAATGCACCAGATCTATCCCAGTTCAATAGCATAGAAAAGAGTAAAGGCTCTCCTAGCTCCCAGAGAGAGACTTACCAGTTATTGATTCTATTCTGGGGAATACACTAGTGCAACTGGGGCATGTGGCTTGTTATCAGAGTTCCCTATTTGTTCCCCAGTCCCCGGCATCCTAGACCAGACTATATTCAAGCATCTAAAAGTTCTTGACAGTCCTCACTGGTGCAAGTGCTGTTACCCAGTTCATAAGAGAACACCAGTAGATAGAAACATAGAAACATGATGGCAGAAAAAGACCATATGACCTATCTATTCTGCCCTTCCATAACTACTATAGTCCCTTTATTTCCTTTAGAGATCTTCTGCGTTTATCCCATGCTTTCTTGAATTCAGATACTGTCCGCATTTCTACTACTTCCACTGGGAGATTGTTCCACTCATCTACCACTCTTTCCATAAAGAAATATTTCTGCATATTACTCCTGAGTCTATCCCCTTTCACCCTCATCCTATGTCCTCTCATTGCAGTGCTTTCTTCCATTTGAAAGAGGCTCTCCTTCTGTGCATTTATGCCATGGGGATATTTAAAGGTCTCTATCATATCTCCTCTATCCAACCTTTCCTCTAAAGTATACATATTGAGATCTTTAAGTATGTCCCCATGTGGTTTATAATGAAGACCATTGACTATTTTGGAGCCACTCTCTGCACCAACTCCATCCTGTTTATATCCTTTTGAAGGTGCGGTCTCCAGAATTGCACGCAATACTCCAAATGAGGTCGCACCAGCGACTTATACAGAGGTACTATCATCTCCTTTTTTCCGCTGGCCATTAATCTCCCTATGCACCCAAGCATCCTTCTGGCTTTCACCATCGCCTTTTCTACCTGTTTAGCCACTTTAAGATCATCAGACATAATCACACCCAAGTCCCACTTTTCTTTCGTGGACAGAAGTACTTTACCCCCTATACTGTACTGCTCCCTTGGATTTTTGTAGCCCAAATTCACGATCCTGCGTTATTTAGCATTAAATGTTAGCTGCCAAATTTACAACCATTATTCAAGCTTAGCTAGATCCCTCCTTATATTTACTCCTTCCTGGGTGTCTACTGTACTGCAGATTTTGGTATCATCCACAAAGAGACAAACCTTACCAGACATCCCTTCCGCAATATCTCTAAAAAAAATGTTAAAAGCAACAGACCAAGGACAGATACCTGTGGCACAACACTGGTAACCTCCTTCTCCTCAGAGTGAGCTCCATTTACCTGTACCCTTTGTCACCTCCCACTCAATCAGTTTCTAACCCAGTCAGTCACTTTTGGGTCCATCCCTAGGGTGCTCAATTTATTTATGTCACCTGTGCAGAATGGTGCCAAAGGATTTACTGAAATCTAAGTACACCACATCTAGGGCTCTCCTTTGGTCCATCTCTCTGGTCACCCAGTCAAAGAAATCAGTCAGATGACTGGAATCTGTCCTGATGTCGGCTGTAAAGGAGCCGATGTTCTGTGTTTTGGATGAGGATCTTCTTGCTTCATTGGAGAAGTCAGAGTGTCTCTGGCTTACTCAGCTCATTAACTGAGTTGGCATGTGGTTCGAGTGAGGCATCACATCATTCTTGATGCTCAGGGGCCAATGAAGAGTCTTAGCTGAGGTGGAGAGCAGTTGCAGTGTGTGTTACCATGGCTTGGATTGCAGGGTAATAGCCAGAGTGGATGAAATTGGAATGGCATGGAGCATGGAGGCTTCTGAAAGCAGTGCACAGCCAAAGCAGCCTCTGTGAGAACTTTTGTCAAAAAGTAACATCTGAAGATAATCCATTTAGTAGCAGTTTGGAGTCCATGGATGATAATAGAACAAAAAAAAAAAGACAATTGTGTGCTGGATAATTTGGATTATGAAGAGGATATATAAACCATGGACAGTTCCTCAGTGGCAATATTTTTAAAAGTCTTTGCTAGGTTGGAAAAGTTGCTGTTAACTAAGAGGCCCTTTTACTAAAGCTTGCTAATCAGTTAACGTGAGTTTTAACATGCAGCAACTGGTAGCCATGAACGCTAATGTCGGCGCGCACCAGCAGCCTCACAGTAAAGGGCACAGTAATCACCCATCATACGATGGGGTGGGAGTGAGTGGAGTGTGGGCATGCAGAGCACATTGCCGCACGAGAGCAATTGCTGCTCGCTCAGCGGGAATGTGGCAATTAGTGCGAGTGCACCCAACACCACCTCTACGCACTAACTGCACTGCCAGTTAACTGCCAGGAATATGCCGGTCATGCCCCCGACAGCTTACGCAGAGGCTTCACACTTAATGTGTGTTTGTGTATCGTATGTTAAGTGCATAACCTTAATGGGCTTTAGTAAAAGGGCCCATAAGCTGGAGTTACAATATGAAGTAGTAGTTAAGTTTGAAAAAAGGATTCAACAGAAGGTTGAGAACTGTATTCAAATAATGACTAACACTGAGGAGGATGTTGCACAAGTAAAGAATGCTTCTTGGGACTTTCTTATGATTCAGCAGATCGTTTTAAAATATTAGAATTATTAATTTTACTAACTTGACAGTGTATCAGGATTAAATTTGTTTAAAAGCTATTGGGTTCAAGAATCTTCTCTGCCTCCAGTGTTGTCTGCTTATGATTTGTCCACCAAAAATGGTTCAAGAATTTAGGAAGAAAAAATGGAGCCTGGAGCTCACAAACTAAATATATCATTAACTAAATTATCAGCAGAATTGCTCTCAAAGTCAGTTGAAGAAGCTACTCTGCTTGTGACAATGTTATTAGAATCTGATCAGGACTGGAATTTTAAAATGTTCTTTTCTTTTCATGATAAGAAGTTTTGAGTTATGTAATTAGGATGTTTTTAGCTGTATCATTTGAGACTCGGTCTCTTTGATGTCATTTCCCATCATTAAGGATGCAAGTGTTGGCCTTAGGTGCATTATCCATGCAATGTAAAATTCTGTATGCTCTCAGCACATATATTTTCTTTGAACCTGATCAGTTTAAGGCCTTTTTACATTCTAAATCTGGAGGCAATCCTTTTGCATTGCGTGAAGATTAAAAGCTGTAGTGCTTATAATTTTTGGCATCTTAAGTATAACTGTTGGCATTTCTGATAGCATAGATTGATATTCTTTTATTTCCTTATAATTTTTATGGGATCTCCTTGGATGATGGGTTTGATGGGGGACTTCTTTTTATGATGTGAGTTTTTATGTTTCTTTTATTTCATAGTTGTGTATTTTTTTGGGGGGGGGAGGGGTTACGTTAAGAAAAAGAATGAACTAAAAAAAGTGGAAGGGAAGAGAAGTAGACCTTGAATAATTTTCAGAAGACTGTGTTCATGAGGCTAGCGAAAATAAAAGTAGACAAAGCAATGACGATGGATGGAATACATTTTAGGGTTCTGAAGTAACTTAGTGAAGTTCTGGTAGCTCTGCTGTCTGACAAGTTCACTACTACTACTACTAATGATCATTTGTATAGTGCTACAAGACGTATGCAGCACTTAACAGAGACATGTGAGAGATGGTCTCTGCTCATCAGAACTTACAATCTAGTCAAGAAAGACAACACAACAGCTTGGGATTGGGATATGTCTAGGGGAATGGCAGGGAAACACATAGCTGGAGAAGAAGAGACTATGTGTATCAGGATCCAAAAGAAGCCTCAAAGAGGTGAGTTTTTAGCCTAGATGTGAAAAGGGCCAGAGATGAAGCCTGATGTACCAACTCAGAAAGTTTGTTCCAGGCATAAGGAGCAGCAAGGTGGAAAGATTGAAGTTTTGAGTTGGCAGTGGAAGAGAAGGGCACAGATAGAAGCAATTTGCCAGAAGAGCGGAGCTCCCGGGCAGGGGTATAGGGAAGGAAAAGAGAGAAAAGGTAATGAGGAGTATCAGAATGAGTGCACTTATAGGTCAGTAGGAGAAGTTTGAACTGGATATGGAAATGGATAGGGAGCCAATGAAGCGGCTTGAGAAGAGAGGGCTATATGATCATAGCGAGATTGGTGGACGATTAACTGTGCAGCTGAGTTTTAAACAGATTGAAGTTCAAAGCTTCTGTAGAGCTGGGAATAGTCCCAGAGGCGTGAAGAAGGGTGGATATGGTCCCTTTCCACAAAAGCAGAAGTAAGGAGGAGATTGGGAACTACAGGCTGGTTAGTCTGACCTCTGTCGTGAATAAGTGAATGAAAATGCTGCTAAAAAAAAGTGGATAGCAAAGTTTATGGAATGCAATGGATTTTGGGATCTCAGGCAGCATGGCTTTAGTAGAAATAGGTCTTGTCAGATGAATCTGATCAATTAATCCTCAAGTAAGAGATACTCCAGTTTTAATTAAGGATTCCATAACCTCTTAGGAGTCATATGGGATAATAAGCTTCACCCCACAAATCTCACGTACTCTAAAAGGTTCCTATGCTGTCTTAAGAAGAATTAGATCCTTTATCTAGACCCAAAAGCATCACTTTACTTCATGCCCTTGTAGTGATTTGCCTTGATTACTGCAACTCATTACTTGCTAGAGTCCTTTACCAAATGAAGAGACTCCAGTTTACTCAGAATGTAGCAGTAAAACATTTATAACACTGAAAAATATGACCATTAAACTATGTGATGCCTCTGCTTTTTGAACAGCATTGGTTGCCAACTGCAAGTAGGATTCCATTTAAGATCTTGATCTTGAACCCTTACGCCTACTACTGTATCTCCACTCTACTGATTCACTATTGTCTACAGCATACTTTAAGATCATGTCCATATTATTTAACAATTCCTTCCAGATCTAGGCTGAGATTAGCTTTTTTTCAAAAAGCAACATTCAGTTAGCAGGCGCGATCATTATGGAATTTGCTTTCCCTTGAGCTGTGTCTTAGCTCACATAGGAGATTTAAAAAGAGACTAAAACATGGTTTTTCACCCAGGCATTTGATTAGATTAAAGGAATTAGTGGGATACATTTAATACCCTCTTAGTTCTCAGTAAAATCTTTTTGGCTATGATTGATTTTGTTGTTCTATACTTCTTCCCTTTGTATTGTTTAAAGGATTAAGTTGTTTTGTTTTCTTGAACTGTTGTTGATCTGTTTGTATTGAGCTTTGGCCTTGTATAAATCAAATAGCGGTATATCAAATCCTATCAACTAAATAAATACATTTCTTTGACTGTGTGACTAGAAAGTTAGATCAAAGGAGAGAGCTAGATGTGCTATATTTAGATTTCAGAAAAGATTTTGACATGGGTCTCCATTGATGGCTTATAAATAAATTGAATGATTTTTGTATGGGCCCTAAAGTGACTCACTGAGTTAGAAACTGGTTGAGTGAGAGATGACTGAGGGTAGTGGTAAATGAGGTTCACTCAGAGGATTTAGACATTACCTGTGGTGTCAATTTTTGATCCAGTTCTTGTTAGCATTTTTTGAAGCAATGTTGTGAAAGGGCTGGCAAGTAAAGTTTACCTCTTTGCAGACGATACTAAAATCCACCATAGGGTAGACACCCTGGAATGTGTGGAAGAGGAACCTAACAAAGTGTGAAGAACGGTCTTGATTTTGGCAGCTAAGATTTAATGCTTAAAAAATGCAGGGTCATGAATTTGGGCTGCAAACTCCAAGGGAACAGTGAGATGGTTCTGTGCACAAAAGAACAAAATCTGGGAAATTGGTCAATGCATAGAAAAAGTGACAACAAAAGCAAGAAGGGGCCCTTTTACTAAAGGATGCTGCACAGTCAGTGCAGGTTTTGGTGCATGTGTTAAGCGTACGCTGAAGCCACAGTAATTGACAGTAGAGGTTCAAAACAACTAGTGTGCGCTGATTTCCATATTAACAGTGCATTGCATGTTGGGATGAAAAATGGGTAGGTTAGGGGTGGAGAGTGAGTGTGGTGGTGAGCACTGAGCTGATAGCGCACAGGCACACACCTCGTGCAATTAGAATGGTTCCATCTAACGCCATTTCAATAGGTTCAATGCACCCACAGTAATGATGCACACTGCTGCAGCACGTTAGAGTACTGTTTTGTGTGGTAACTGCTGGGAACATGCCGGCCATGTCTCTAGCAGTTATTGCACAGAGGTTGCAAATACTGCATGTTCAATTTAGTGCTAAACATGCATTGGTTGCTAAACCCTAGCACCCTTTAGTGAAAGGGCCCCAAAGGTTCTTGGAAACATAGGAAGAGGAATGGCCAACAGGAAAAAGGAGATGATAGTGCCTCTGTATGAGTCTCTGTTGAGGCCTCATTTGGAGTCCTGTGCACAGTTCTAAAGATTGTGCTTTCAAAAAGAACTGGCCAGTGGATTTCATCATATTAATTTATTTAGCAATGCTTATATACCGCTTTTCACCAGGTCATATAAAATATTGAGACATATTTGAAGATCTCAATATGTATTCTTTGGAAGAAACAGAGAGGCATTTAAATACCTCATACTTGGACCAAACTTCACTAAGAAGCATTGAACCAACTCCCATTAAGGAACAAAGAATCACACAGAATTTTAAACTTAAATTGGCACTCTTTAATCAATTAATGGAGTGCCCTTATAAAAGAACATAAGATATGCCATACTGGGTCAGACAAAGGGTCCATAAAGCCCAGTGACCTGCTTCCAAAAGTGGAAATTCAGGTCACATGTACCTGTCAGGTTCCCAAAGGTACACAAATTCCATGCTGCTTGTCCAATGGGTAAGCAGTGGATTTCCCTAGTCCTCTTTAATAATGGTTTATGGACTTTTCCTCCAGAAACTTGTCCAAACCTCTTTTAAAGCCAGCTACACTAACAGCTTTTACTACATCTTCTGATCATGAATTCCAGAGTGGGGGGCTGATGGCACTGCAGACACCTGCAGCCCCTCCTGCGGCTCCACCTTTATGTGCTGGGGCAGCCAGCAGGTGGATGCCATCCCTGGCCACCAGTGCTGCGGCCTGGTTCTCTCCCCTACAGTCTTATCTGACATGGGGGTTCCCTTTGACTTTGTGCTAGTTTCCTAGAATGTGCTCCTCTCCCCCTCCTCCCAGGCCTCCTCATCCTCAGACCCCTCCCCCTCCCCTTCCTATCCCCCTCAACATCCTCCCCCTCTGCCCCTCAGCTCCCTCAGCCGTCCACCTCTCTGCGCCACCCTCAAACTCTTCCCCTGCTGCCTCTACCTCTGCCCCCTCCCTCTCCCCCACCTCCTTCCCCTCAGCCCCTTTCCCCCCTCCCCCTCATCTTCCTCTACCTCTTCCTCCTCCCCACTCCTCCTCTGACTCCATTCCCTCCTCCCCATCTGCTTCCTCCTCTGCCCCATGTCCTCATCTGTTGTTGTCTCCTCCTCCTCCTCCCACCCTTCCGCCAAGATGCTGATGGTGCTGTCGCAGACACCTGCAGCTGCCTGGGTGGGTGTGCCATGTTGCAGCTTTCTCTTCACTGCAACAGCTGGTGGGTGCTCTAGACCGGCAACTGTGGGGAGAGGAAGAGCATGCAGTTAGATGGCTGCCACCATGGACCACATGGACATGGGACAGATGGGTCACATGGTGGCCCTTCTATGCACACATGGGCATATACACAGTGCCCTATGGCATGGTCACTGACAGGCCCTCACAGTCACTGACCCATCGTCTGCATAATGCCCATCAGCTGTGATGGCTGGAGGTTACTGCCAGCGCATCACATATCTGCCTCTGCTGCAACCTTCTCCCATAGGCGTTGTATCTGCTGAGGCCTCTGCTGCTGCATGGTCCAGAAATGATACTTCAGTGCCTCTAGTGTGCACCAGACACTGAACTCACTGTTAAGTTGAGGACACGGACCACATCAGTCCCCATGTCTTGGCACCCCATGCCCCGGCTGTCACATACAGTGGGAACAGATGCCATACCAGCCATACACTGTGCAGCTGCACATGCTGTGGAGCTCGGGTGGGTGCATGTGGGACCACCATCAGCTTCAGGTGGACCCCCCTCGCTGTGCATGCCGTCTGTCTTGGGGCCCATATGGACAGTTGCAGCAAGCCATGGAACAAAGCTGCACCTTCGTATTCAGCATTCACATGACATGCACAACTGCAGGTGGGCATAACCCTTTCACCCTGTCCCCCTGTTGTGATGTGTTGCCCATGCCATTGCCTTTGCTGCCTATCTGCCAGTTGGGGGCACTGTCACTATAACCCACTTTGGGTGTTCAGTTGTACAGTTCTGGGCTTCCAAGGATGGCAGTGTGTGCCCTTTGCATGGCTGGATATGCCTGCCACATGTCCCTGTTCCTATGCAGGGCCCCAACGTGTGCCATGGCCCCACATCTCTGCTTGCCCATACATTCCCACTGCCAGCCCTCTTTCTGTGTGTTGGTTGTGGTCTGCATCTCTGCCCCTCCCCCTCTCAGATACACCCTGCCCCTGAAGCTTCCATTGGCTACTCACCTCTGCAGTCGGAGCTGTATACCCATCCATAGGGCTGTGGAGAGGTGCAGGTTGGCCCTCCTGTTACCCCTGGGGTACAGCACCCCCTCGTATCTGAGGACCATCCTGACCATCATTGGGGCTAAAGATATCCGTCCTCTGGGCAGTCATTCTGCTGATGTTTCACACCAAGCCAGAGGGGGCTCCTGTACTGGCAGGGTGGATGCTTTCACTACCCATATTGGGCAACATGTATCCCCTACATCCACATGGTGCGCAGGCCCGTGTCATATTCACTGCTGCTGGCATCCCATTTCCTTACCAGTGTTGTGCTGCTACGTCAGCGAGGTCCCTTTTCCATGCACTGCACGGGTATGCGCAGCACCCTGTGTAGCACTGGGCTCATGGCACCTCGTCCACTTGGTGCCTTGCACAGGTAGTTGCCTTTGCATGGGTGGCTGTGCACTGGTTGTCACGCTTTCCTTAGGCGGCACTGCACAGATTTCATCTGCCTCTGTTACACGGTTAGGCTGAATATCCTCCCCCGTGTGCTGCGCCGGTAGGCCCATTTATCTGCCGTGCGCGCTGCAGTACCTTGTGCACATATTCCATGCTTGCACGGCTAGCCGCCGCCTTTCTCACGATTTGTGCCCTTTTCTTGAACAGGTAACTTTTGCTGTGTGGTGTCTTCTTGGGCGCCTCATGCAATATCGGGCCCACGCTGCATTATTCATTCTGCAAAATGAGGCATTTGGTCTTTCATATCTCATTCTAATTTAATTTGTTTTGTGCTAAAAAAAATCTTATGCATTAAGGAAAAATAGTGCATGATTTTGTTATTTAATGCAACTTATTTGACCAAAAATATGTATGACCCCTTTAATTCAAATTAGTAACTACCCCCCTTTTGTTCTTGGTGATTATCTTGGGGCTTGGATGGATATTGCATTAGAAGCCTGCCAAAGGATTCTGTTGGAGGTAACATTGAGAGAACTGTACCCCATTATGTCTATTGTAATAATTTCCATTTGTTTTACTGATTTTCAGATCTTCATGCTTTTATGCTTGTTTCTTATTAGTAGACGGTCCAGTTCCTCTGCTTTGACAAAGGTCATTTATATTGGTATTCCTAGTGGAGTCTGGTGGCAGGGACATTTTCCCCATCCCCATATTGCACAAGTGCTCAATCAGAGCCAAAAGGCCACGAAGGGAGCGTCCTTAGCTCAGAGCTCAGACCAACACTTGGATCTTAACCAAAAGACAGAGAAACTATCTGTGCATGTGATGTATGCAGCTATTCCTGTAAAGTGATTTTAGGCACAAACAGCAACATCTGAGAGGTGTAGGCTAGGCCAAGAATCTCTCAAAAACGCCCCCTTATTCATTTCAGTTAGACTGAACCATTCCTGATCCAAACTACGAGTACAATCCCGCTTAAACACAAGAAGGGCAAAACAGTACAAGATATAAGAGTGATCTTTCCTTTATTTTCCTCCTCAACATCCACGGGATATTTCTTATGAAGGTCATTTTAGAAGCCTGTTTGTGATTTCCACGTCTGAAGAAAGCTGTCACATTCCCCCAAAACTTTGCTATTCAAAAAAAAAAAAACCCTACAGGTAAATAGAGACCCTTTTCCTGGTTGCTGCAGTCCTGTGCAACTCCGCTTGCAAAGTGGAAGGCTGAGACATGAATGTGGCACCAGATACATGTGCCCATTCTGAAATACCATCATGGGCACATTTATGTAGTCTATACCACCAATCTATATCAGGCATGTGTACGTTTCTAACATGGAACGACAACATCTAATTTAATCTAACAAAGTTTTATATACTGCAATGATCCCAATTAAAAAAAAAGGTTCTGTGCAGTTTAACAGCAAGAAAATATTAACATTTAAAAAGAAAAAAAGGAAGACACGAATTCCTATTAAATAACCAAGTTTTCAAACTTTTACAGAATTGACATAGAGAAAGGATACATTTCAATTGTTTAGGTAATTGAACCGATGTTGTGCCGCCATGAAAGGGATTGTATGCATAAGGCACGCGCATGTCTGGTCCATTATTCAGCTCGTCCCTGTTTTGTTATGTTTTGATGAAGACATTTACCTTTTAGGGCCAATTTTAAAAGGCACTTACATGTGCCCACCTTCACTGCTGTCCTCCCATGGGATTTGGACGTTTTGACTTGGACGTCCCAGATTTCACCGGCCTTTCTAATATCTGCCTTCAGAACAGTTACGTGTTTTGAAAGGGGTGACTTACTAACACTGGGTGCTAACTCTGTTTGCATGCGCTACTTACTACATGGCCTAAATGGGCCCTGTGGTAAATGGTGTGTGTTAGCAGGGTTAGTGTGCATTAACTGTTCGTAAATAATTCCAGTTCAAGGTTGCATTTATTAGCCATTAAAACTCTCTTTGTGGCAGGATTTCTGCTTACAGTCTGCATTGGATTATCAAAGATTTTCTTTTTCCAAATGAAGTCAAAATGTTTATTGATGCCAAAGTTAATTTTACCGACTTATTAAAATGACAAAATATTACAAGACCTCCTTAACCTATGTTGCTTTCCACAAGTTCACTTTAATATAGCAAGATTTTAATAGTCTTTGATGCAAAATCTCTGGGGCCATCAGTTTGCATTAATCAACAAGCAAATGAAAAGACTATTTGCTACATGGGCCTTTCTCTGGAATGTTTTTGAGGCTAGGAGGTGCCTGTATTTTTTACTCTTCAGTTGGGACAGATAACAAAGTATATGTATTCACAATCTTTGTTTGGTTAGATAAATATGTGATTTTCTATGAATCATTTAAAGCAGGTAGTGCAAGCCTTTATCCTCTCATTAATGGACTACTGAAATATTGCAGCTTTACATTTTTAATATTAGAATGTTACTAGACAAAGGGAGACTGGTTATGTTAATGCAACTACTGTAGGTGTAAACAGCAGCTTTCGATTTACTTGATCATGAACCACTTTTACTGAGACTGAGTTGTCCATGTTAAAAGGTAGTGCAGCTTAGTAAACATGTCCCTGTATGCTTAAAATAAGGGACATGTACAATTAATGTTCCTGCGCCATCTTGAAAAATTTGCAGCCAGATTGAGAACCCCAATTCAGATTCTCCCTGTGCCTCCTGCTTGCTTGGGTAAAGGGAGAAGATGGGTTTGGCAGTAACCGAGGTAGTTCGGACATGGTGCTCCGGGCCCCTCAAACCAACCACCCCTCATTCCCCCGCCCCACCTTTAGTTCCCCTCTTTGCCCACAAAATGCACACAGACCACCGCTCTTGGGAAATAACCGGTCGCAGCTTTATTAACCTTTATAATATACCAAACATTACAATCCAAGAATAATCCTGTTAACAATCCCAACAGCGGAGCAATGCCTCATCAGCCATGCTATTAGCAAGGTGACCCTGCCTCCGCTTCTGCCGCGGTCATGCCAACGGCAATCTTCCTAATCCCCTTTCCCCGACCTCGCCATGTAATTAGCAAAAGTCAGCCAGGGGTTGTCTGGGCGGGGGCACCCCGCCCCCAGCCCAAGTATAGCCAAATGCTCCGGACCCCGGACCTCCGGGATCCCGCCCCCCCCCCCCCCGCTGCGACACCTCATCAGACCCACCCCCAAATCCCTAACACAGGGAGGGAGGGAGGGAAGCAGGCCCAGACCTCGATGAGATGCCCGAGTTCAGGCCACCGCTGCCGACTCAGGGCGCCTCCCCCTCACTGGCGCCCACCTCCAGCTCCCAGGCTCCACCGTGCTCCTGTACGCAGGTGGAGCCAATCACCATTATCGGAGCCCAATCGTCATTGCGCCTCCGCCCCCTTCTGATGACGGCCGCGGGCCAGGGTCCTCGCACCGGCCGAACACTCGGTTACACGCGGCCGCCGGGACCCTGCCCCGCGGCCTTTCATTAACCGAGGTAGTTCGGACATGGTGCTCCGGGCCCCTCAAACCAACCACCCCTCATTCCCCTTCCCCACCTTTAGTTCCACTCTTTGCCCACAAAATTCACACAGACCACCGCTCTTGGGAAATAACTGGTCGCAGCTTTATTAACCTTTATAATATACCAAACATTACAATCCAAGAATAATCCTGTTAACAATCCCAACAACGGAGCAATGCCTCACCAGCCATGCTATTAGCAAGGTGACCCTGCCTCCGCTTCTGCCGCGGTCATGCCAACGGCAATCTTCCTAATCCCCTTTCCCCGACCTCGCCATGTAATTAGCAAAAGTCAGCCAGGGGTTGTCCGGGCGGGGGCACCCCGCCCCCAGCCCAAGTATAGCCAAAGGCTCTGGACCCCGGACCTCTGGGATCCCGCCACCGGCACAGAGGACATTAATGTCAGGTCGAGGGCACCCCGCCCTCGACCCCGGTACGGCATAGAGCTCCGGACCCCGGATCTCCGGGATCCCTCTACCGGCACCGGTGACATTAATGTTCCAAAGCCGCCCCCCCCCCCACACACAAGCTGCAACTGGTGAACCCCCCCACCGAAGCACACATTGCACTAGGGCAGGGGTCTCAAACACGCGGCCCGCAAGAGACCTTTGTGCGGCCCGTGATGCAGAGGCCAAAAAAAAAAACCCCGGCTTCTGCTGCTGCTGCCGCTGCGTGGCAGCGGCAGAATCAACTGTCCCGCAGCCCTTTCCCGCGCCGAATAAAGTTAAGTCACCGAAGGCGAGCCAAACTGACCACTACTGTTCGAGCCGCACTTACAAGAGTTACAAAGCATCTTTCAGCGAAGTTCTACTACCAACTAGTGCAAAAGAACGAACAAGAACCCCTCCAACTGTCAGCCGTTGTACACTTACCTTTCGCAACCTGCCTCCACGCTCCCCGTCTTCTTTCACCTAAAGCCCCGCGCGTGCAGCGAGAGCGCAAGGAAAAACCTCGCCGTGGGCTGTTGATCGATGAGGTGAGGCTGCTGCAGGGCGGGCGGCGCGTGCAAACCCCGCAGTGCTCCCCAGGAGGCACCTGCCGCTCTGCAAAACTTCCAGGGGCACGCGATCCCCCTGACGTCACGCCAGCTCGGGGCACACAGCTGCCCCAGTCGCGAGCCCCTTCTCTAGTGGGGAGAGCCGGGGAAGTGCCTGAGCTCGCGCGCTGCCTGCTTATTGTCTTTTTTTTTTTCTCTCATTATTGCTGCTAAAAGGACTCTGAGTCTGGGCATAAAAGAAAGAAAAGCCGGGTGTCCCCTAATTTCATCTCAGACATAAACCACATTTTGCAGCACATTTAGATAACAATTAAAACAAGGCACCAAGTCCTATTCTAATTAAAAGGGACAGGGAAGGGTGTGGAATTCTGAGTTGATTTTCTTGGGAAAAAGTGTGTGTGTGTGTGTGTGTGTGTGTGTGTGTGTGTGTGTTGAATAGCCAACTATGCGTGCATTTCCTCACTTGGAGGGGGGGGGGGTAGGACTGGCAATGGCCTATGGGGGGCTGACTGGAAGTGGGTTGATGGGGGGGGCTAGGACTGGTATTGGGTTGGGGGGTTGCTAGGACTGGAAATGGGCTGATGCAGGGACTAGAAGGGAATGGATGCTGGGTGGGGCTGGAACTAGAAGGGAGCTGATGTTGGGGGAGGATTAGAATGGGATGGGGCTGGGAGAGTAAAATGGAGAGGGGAAAAATATTTTGCGTGGGAGGGATGAAAAATCTACAATTGGCCGGGTATTGGGAGAGTAAGTGGGGATTGAGGATGGAGGGGTAAAATTTGAGTGGATGAAATAGGAATGAGGAAAGAGCAAAAGGAGAAAGATTAGTATGTTAAAGCAGATGTAGAGAGAATGGAAAAAAACTAGGAAAGAAGAAAGGACAAATGGACAGCAGACGATGGAGAGATAGCAGAAGACACGAAGGAACCAGAAGAAAGTGGCTGGAACAATTGCAACTGAAAAAAAATGCACAAAAGGTAGAAAAATATCTCTTTATTTTGAATTTATTAACTGAAATATGTCAGCTCTTGGAAATGTGCATCTTTAACGTCTGCACTTTATTTAATACAAGAGGAAATCAATTTATAGTTTTATTTCTACAGTGTTGTACATTCTAAGTTTGGCTTTTGGGGTTCCCAGTTTAATTGTCTTCCTGTTTCTAAATTGTGATTCCTTGTTTGGTGATGGTGTATGTTCTGCATGTTTACTAAAAGTTAGTGTATGGTAACATTATGCAAATATTTATGCAAATGATGCCCTTATGCAAATGAGGCCTGCGTCTTGTGCGGCCCCCGGGTTACTCTACAAGTCCTCATTTGGCCCTCAAAGCAATTTGAGTTTGAGACCCCTGCACTAGGGGATAAGTGGTCACCATCCCCTTAACAACCATGCACCCTCACTCTCCACGCACAAATGTCAGATTAGCAAACTGCCTCATACACGTACCCCGACAGGCAACCAGCCAATTCCCCCCCCCCCCCCTTTCTATTTTTATTTTAGTTTTTTTTTTTTTAATATATATATCAAGTCAGCCAGCAGGCCATGACATTCAGTCCGCCACAGAGACCCTACTGGAACCTGCACTGAAGTACAGCAAGATGCTTCGAAACCACTCAGGGCACTCACGGTCTGCTTTCCCGACCCAATCGCCGCCCTTCTGCAACTGTAGACCTGACGGAGCAAAGGCATTAACACATGTGACCGCGCTCCCCCAGCCATAACGACACCGTAGCCGGCACCTAACCACATGAGTCCACACCAGCCACCGATTCTCGCTCCATCCCCCGCCACAAGAGGGCGACCATCGACTAACCTACCTTAGGCCTCTTTCCCGCAACTGAACCGCAACCGGTTAGCAACTAAACTGCAACCGGTTAGCCTCCAACTATGGCGTGCCCCTTTGCCTCCCCAAAGCCTAAACTAGCCCGCAAACCCCAGTCCCCCTCCGCCGATGCTTGTAGCATTTAATCTGGCCCCCACCCCAACCCCCCCGGTCACTGCCCCCTAAAATCGCACAAGCTGGCAGCGAACTGCCCCGTACCATCTCAGATATGCAAACACACTATCCTCAACACCGCTGAACTTACCACCGCGTCCATCCCTACGTTCTGATGCCGCCTCCTCAATCCAGCTGACTGACAATGCTTCCCTCGCCCCGAATCCTCATAACTGAAGATTCGCCTCCCGTGCAGGCATGAACGCCACCCACACCACAAGGTGTCCGCAAGGTGTCCAAGGGGCAGAACACTAGCCCGACTTCCTCCCAAATCCCTCCCCTAGCAGCCCATTTCTGATTTTTGCTAGGAGGACCCGCAACAGCCCCTGTCCAGCCCGTCCCCGCTGTCGCTGTATAATCCCTCGCACCCCTGCCTTGCTGGAATTGGCTACCAACCCATCCATACAGACCGCACTGAAATTACCCGGCATCGACACCCGGAACAGGGAGGTGTCATACTGAATCCAGCCCACCGCAGTAAGGCAGGGCTGCGCTTCCCCCAGCAGCCCTTGTGTAATAGGCCCCCAGTGTCAATCATATGCCCCACATCCCTCCCGGCCCAGGCTCAATGCCCTCCGCGGGACCCCGCACCTTCCAGGCCTGTTCAGGTCTACCACCTTACCCTTGCGGGAGGGGAAAAAACCCATCCACAAGCCCCCCGAGACGAATCACCCGTGCGCCAAAGCAAACCTGCCAATACCACTGCCCTGCGCCAACCACTGTGACATGGTCGCCCCACTCCACTAACCTGCGGATGCGCGCTTATCGAGAAACAGCCCGTCCAACCCTAACTGGAACACCAATTCCAGGAAGGCTATTGCTAGACAGGCAGGAGTCAAGCTGTCAACACGCCCATTCTCCCTTGTAAGAATGCCCGCACCCATATACGGGCAATCCCAGCCTAGAATGTCCCTCAGGCCCGCAACCAACTCCGCCCGCATACCCGGATTCTCACAACCCGTGGTGCAGTACAAGCACTCCCGAAGTCGCCACCACCCCCTGCCACAGCAACCCTACATCAGGGAGCCTGCATTTTCTGCAATGCTCATGACAATGCAGAAGGACCCGATCACGACGAACCCTGGTCGTATCGACGTCTTAGCAAGAAGGAGACGCCCCGCCAACTCCACTACATCCGAATCCCCACATAACCGGCACTCCCCTGCACCAGGCCTTCTGTCTTCCACAGTTGTGCTGCAAATCCATACGCCCAACCTACCTCCCGCTCCCATATCTGTACCGGAAGTACGAAAACCGCAAGTAGGCAACCGCAACTGCACAGCCCATTGTCATGCATTGGCGCACTAACCTCCCCCACCACAGCAAAAACCACCGTTGACACCGACAGGTGTACTGACCACAACTGCAACTGATTCCAAAACCCTTGAGCCATCTGCGCCCCAAGACCAAAATGGTCAACCACTGCAACCGTCAGATCCCATTGGTCAACCACTGCGACCGCCAGATCCACAAATAGCATGACCTGTACCCCGCTCCACGGGCTGCGATCAGGACCGGCATGCCCCCACAGCACCAACACTTTATGAACCGCCGGAAGTTCCGAGGTACTTCTACGCGTGGCTTTGGTGTTTGGTCTTTTTTTTTAATTATTTTATTTTATTTTTTTATTGTCATTTTATTCTTATGATTATTTTTTTTTTTTTTGAAATACCGCCCGCCCGTACCTAACCCTGCGCCGAAGTGTCACCACCCAGGGACCTCGCGCCAGGGCCACTCCCACCTTTCTATATACCGGACTCCCACAACCTTCCTGTAATCCCTATGCCCCCGAATACCTCCTCCTCTCCGCAGCAGGTCTTCTCAAAGCCAACTCCGGAAGATCCCTAAACGACTTAGTGCCGCAGGCCGGCAGCCCCCGCTGACTGCCGGGGGGCCAGCCCGGAGGCCTAATGGGCCCCTACCCCCCTTAACCGCCGCGCATCCCCTATCCACCATTCCTGCCACGCATCGTCCCCAAAATACAGCATCCACAGGATGTTATTCTCAGCCACAAACATGCAAAAGGACTTGGGACCTCCCGTGCCAGTCAGCTGCCCCACTGCCTCCTATCTGCCGCCTCACCGCCACTCACTCTTGGTATCGTTTTTTTTTTTTTTTTTTTACTCCCGCGTACCCAACTTCTGCCCTCCGGAAGGCGGTAAGCTCTACATAGTGCCGCTTCCAAATCCTCCGGCCGGAGTCTTCAGACTCTATTCCCGAGCCCCTTCCCCTCGAAACATGGCTTCCCGCCCCTTCCGCCGAAACATCCGCCCCCCAACAATGCGCTCGAAATAAGTGGTGAATGCCACGGGGAACGACTCCACCCGGGGAGCCGCCCCGACCCCTCTGCTCCGTTTTCCACTCGTGGATTACCCCTGTGCCTCCCCGTGATCTCTCCCGCCGACCCAGCCCCCGATCCGCTTGCCACTCACCTGCCGCCCCAGTCACAGCCACCGTGCAGCCGACGGCTGAAGCCTACAGCGTCCGCCATCCTCATTCATCTGGCGCAGTTTGTCCTGTGCTCCCAGCTCGCAGGTGGCCACCACCACTGCACCTGCCAGCGAGCCGAGCCCATATCGTCACCTGTGGAGACAAAAAGAACAACAGAAGAAACCAAGGTGGGGAGACCACTGAAGACCCGAAAGGGATCCCCGCCCTCAATTCACCCTCTCTCAACACCTTCAAATTGCCCCAGGCTGAGCAGCAACACCTGCTGATGTCACCCTAGAATTCCATTCCAATAGAAACAAAATCCTATTTTGCCATATAAATCCTCGGAAGCAATGTTCAGTCCCATTTCCTAGCTCAAAGAATGGTCTCCTTTCTATCTGTGTCCCGTTCAGACTGAGACATGCACCCTAGCCCTCCTACGCATTCCTTGCCACCTACAACTGACCTGGGTGCAACAAGGCTACAAGCATATTATAATAGACTTTAGACCAAACAGCCATATTAGCTGTGCACATCATTAAATATTTTTCTGTGTACAAGCTGTCCAATACGACACCCTGCACATCGAGTTGAACTTTGACTGCCAAACGGTATAAGAAAAAAAAATGCAAAGCTCAGTTCCCCCAACTCCCTGGGCTTCCCTCCACGCCCCCAAGACCACTAAATTAATTTAAATAAACGTTTAGTTTCTAATTTATTGATTGATTTAGTATTTATTTATTTATTTATTATTTATTTATTTATTTATTTTTTATATAAACCAAATCAGGCTCTCAGGACCCCAGAAAGGTCCCCCACCCTCTCAACCTTAATTGCTGCAAAGGCACCCCCTGGCACCCTCCCACACCTCCACACCAGGCCCTCCCACGACCCGCACACCGAAGAATCAAATTGTAATGCATTTTCTAGGCTCTTTGGCCATTCAAATCTATTCATTGGGTCACTAGGCTGGCCCACCACAACTCACAACTCAACCTGGCATGTGGGGCCATCATCCCGGATCCTCCGGCCCCTCCGCTACATTCCCGGCCTTCCGCTATGCCCCCTATACCTCCAAAGTGAGACACGAACCCCACAGCACCCCCCCATGAAAGGAAGGCAACTCAACATCAGGGAAAGCCGCAACCCCGAAGCCCACCCCGCTGGGCCACAAGCAGCCTCCAGTGCCTCCATCCCTCCCAACACCGGGGCAGTTCAACATCCAGGGCTGCCCCCCAATGCCAGAATGGACCCCGATCAGCCCTCCAGCCTCGGGGACCAAGCAGGCCCACACCATGAGGAGACGCCCGAGCCCAGCCGCAACCCCCGCAGCCCCACCCCGATGGGCCAAAAGCGGCCTCCAGCGCCTCCGACCCCCCCAACACCGGGGCAGTCCAACGTCCATGGCTGCCCTGCGATGTTAGAAAGGTCCCCGTTCTTCCCTCCAGCATCGGGGACAAAGCAGGGAAAGCCGCAACCCGAAGCCCACCCCGCTGGGCCACAAGCAGCCTCCAGTGCCTCCGTCCCTCCCAACACCGAGGTAGTCCGACATCCCGGGCTGCCCCCAACGTCAGAAAGGACCCCGATCAGCCCTCCTGCCTCGTGGACCAAGCAGGCCCAGACCCCGAGGGGACGCCCGAGTTCAGGCCACCGCTGCCGACTCAGGGCGCCTCCCCCTTACTGGCGCCCACCTCCAGCTCCCAGGCTCCACCGCGCTCCTGTACGCGGGTGGAGCCAATCACCATTATCGGAGCCCAATCGTCATTGCGCCTCCGCCCCCTTCTGATGACGGCCGTGGGCCAGGGTCCTCGCACCGGCCGAACACTCGGTTACACGCGGCCGCCGGGACCCTGCCCCACGGCCTTTCATATACACAACACCGTACCTAGCCCTGTGTGAGCAGTGCAGCCGCACAGGGCACAAAGAAATAGGAGCACATTTGCCAGCCTCGACTCTTTCCCCGCACCATTCTGCTGCCCTTGCTCCGCTACCGCTTTTCATGTTTCCTTTGTATCGGCGGCAGCAGCAGAGTGGACAGCAAATTAAAAACAAACAAAAAATACGGGTCTTTCCGATTTCTTGCTAGCATGCAGGTCTGATCCCTCTCTCCTCTGATGTATGCTTGTGTCAGAGAATGGAGGGATCAGACCAGCCATTCAAATGCGGGTCTTTGCAACTCTGCGCTTGAATGGCTGGTCTGGTCCCTCCCTCCTCTGAGGCGGGCATAGCAGGAAATCAGAGAAACCTGCGTTTTTTTGTTTTTGTCTTTTTAAATTTATGTCTGTTCCGCTGCTACCAGCACCGCCATCAAGGAAACATGAAAACTGGTGGCAGGTCAAGGGCAGGCAGCATGGGGAGCCAGCTGGACATGGAGGTGTGGGTAAGGCAAAACGAGGAGATGCCGGAAATGGGGCAAATGGCAAATCTGTGATTGGGGGAGGAGGCATGACAGATGTGCAAGTCGCACAGGGCGCATTTATGGCTTTGTATGGCCCTGATTATACAAGCTTTTATATTACCACAACTTGATTCATATAGTATTATATATCTTGGCATATCTATTAAGCAGAGAGAGATTGATTACAATTATTACAAAACACTTCAGCAAGGTTAATCTTATGCGCTTGTACTGCAGATAGAATTACTCCATTGTTAATAAATTTACACTGGTTGCCAGTACATGCCAGAATCATTTCTAAATTGTTGTGTTCTGTTTTTCAAATTTTACATTGTTTAGTTCCTCAATATATGCTTAAACATGTGATCTTTCCAGCTGAATGCTGTGGTCTGTAACCAATTTGACTTTGTCATCGCTTTGTAAAAGTTTTTCATTTTAAACAGACTTTTGATAAATCATTCTCATCAGGGCCGATGCAACACTCTAAGCAAGGTAAACATGGCAGAGGGCACTTATATTTGGAGAAACGCTAAAATGAAGAAATCTAAAAAAGTGAAAAATGAAAAAAAATGAGGAAACAAAACAGGAAAAAGTGAAAAAACATTGAAAACTAAGAGGGAAATATTCAGCGGTGGTGACTAATGTTGATAATGCCACTAGCTGCTGCCGCTAAACTTTAAATTCAGATATTCAATGTTGTGGCCATATCTGGCCACCAGCATTGACTATCTGGGTTGGCTGGATAGTGCAGAAACTACCCAGGCAGTGGCGATATTCAGCCGCTGCCCGGTTAGCTTCAGTGGCAAATGTTAATCAGCCTTTTAGATGCCTAACTGAGGGATAACCAGATAGCGCAAAAGGAATAGAGAATAAAACAAAGGATATTATAATACCTCTGTATCGTTCCATGGTGCGACCACACCTTGAATATTGTGTGCAATTTTGGTCGCCATATCTTAAAAAGGATATAGCGTTATTAGAAATGGTACAGAGAAGAGCTACCAAAATGGTAAAGAGGATGGAAGGATACCCCTATTAGGAGAGGCTTAAAAGGTTAGGGCTCTTCAACATGGAAAAGAGACAGCTGACAGGAGATATGATGTTGTTGTTGTTAAGTGCCGTCGAGTCGGAGTCGACTCATGGCGACCCTCTGGATAGCTATCCTAAATTGTGTTCGGTCTTCAGTCAGGCGGCTCATTGTTGACAGACTGGTACCCGTAGCTGCTGTTATTGTAGCAATCCATCTCATTGCTGGCCTTCCTCTTTTGCGTTGACCTTCTATCTTGCCAAGCATGATGTCTTTCTCTAATGATCTCTCTCTTCGCATGATGTGTCCGAAGTATGAAAGTCGAAGTCTTGTCATCTGAGCTTCTAAAGAAAGCTTAGGTTTGATCTCTTCTAGTACCGACTGGTTTGTTCTTCGGGCAGTCCATGGTATACACAGTATTCGCCGCCAGCACCATAATTCAAAGGCATCAATTTTCTTCCTGTCTGTCTTTTTCACTGTCCAGCTTTCACATCCATATGATGTTATTGAAAATACCATGGCTTGAACAAGTCGAATCTTTGTATGGAGAGAGACATCTCTGCTCTTGAGAATCTTATCTAGGTCTTTCATAGCCATTCTGCCAAGAGCAATGCGTCGTCTGATTTCTTGACTGCTTGTTGCTTCTTTATTGATAGTTGATCCAAGTAGGTTAAAGTTGTTCACGATTTCAATTTCTTCTCTTTCAACGATGAACCTGTTGATTATGCCAGTTGTCATGATCTTTGTCTTCTTTACATTAAGGTGCAGGCCCATTTTGAGACTATGTTCTTTGATTGTGAGAAGCAAATGTTTCAGATCATCTTCACTTTCAGCCAGTAATGTGGTATCATCAGCATAGCGAAGGTTGTTGATGAGTCTTCCACCAATCTTCACACCTCTGTTGTCTTCATACAGTCCTGCTTCTCTGATGATTTGTTCTGCATATAAATTAAACAGGTAGGGGGAAAGTATGCAGCCTTGTCTTACACCTTTGCTTATTTTAAACCATTCTGTTTCTCCTTGTTCCGTTCGAGATATGATAGAGGTCATTAAATTAATGAATGGCATGGAGCGGGTAAAAATAGATTGATTGTTTATGCCATAAAAATGTAGAAAGTCTAGGGGACATGCAATGAAGCTACAGTATAACCCACTTAAGACTAATAAGAGAAAATATTTCTTCACTCAACGCATAATCAAACTCTGGAATTCGTTACTGGAGGATGTAGTAAAAGCTGTTAGTGTAGCTAGGTTTAAAAAAAGTTTGGACAAGTTCCTAGAGGAAAGGTCCATAAACCATTATTAAAGAGGACCTGGAAAACAGGGGTGGCCCAAGGGTGGTCCAGGGCCATGTGCGGAGACTCATTGCGAGGCCTTACTTGCATATCCACTGGACCTCATTTGCATAAATGTAATTTATTTTATTTTAAAATGTATATGTTAACCATTTAAAATGTTAGGCGGCTTTCAAAGGAGCCCTTCAGAAGCCTCTTTTTCTCCTAGCAATGACTTAGGGGCATGTTTACTAAATATTAATGTATGTTAAGTGCTACTGTGCCAATAGTAATAAATGTGTGCTCCTGCACTTAATGCATATTAACATTTGTGAATACACATTAACTTTTAGTAAACATGCCTCTTAATGAGTGTCTGAATACCATTTGCATGGGTAGTAAGGATAAGGAAAGGCTACCAGATTTCTCCAGTGTCAACTGCCAGGCACATTAGGAGGTACTATAAACCCTGCTCATTTAGAACCCATAGCAAACCTTCCATATCATAAACAGCACTACCAGGACTCACAAAGCACCAAACCCTACCTATCAAAAGGCAACACTGCAAATATTAAACCAATACATCTCAGAGAATACCAATACATATCCTACTGGGGAAACAGACCAAGGGATATATTTATTAAACAGCGGTAGCGGCTTCCATGCGATATCGGAGCTGTGGCCATGAGGCCGCAGCTCCGATATCACTCGGAAGCCGCTACCACTGTTTAGTAAACATACCCACAAGTGGCACTGTCAAATAGAAACTACATGAACCGAATACCTCAGCTCGGTTACACATGCAAAACAGAGACCATCACAATTTAGAAATATGAAGACAATAATTAAACTGGGAACCCCAAAAGCCAAACTTGGAATGTACAACAACACTGAAGAAATAAAATGATAAATTAATTTCTTCTTGTACTAAACAAAACGCAAAGACGTTAGCAATGCACATTTCCCTGAGCTGACATATTCCAATTAATAAATTCAAAATAAAAAAAATATTTTTCTACCTTTTGTTGTTTGGGCATTTTATTTTCAGCTGCAATTGCTCCATTCACTTTCTTCTGTTTTTTTCATGTCTTCTGCTAACTCTCCATTGTCTGCTTTCCATTTGTCCTTTCTTCTCTCTTCTAGTTTTTTTCCATACTCTCTCAAATTTCACCCTTCTATCATCAATTTCCACTTATTCTCCCAATACCCGGCCAGTTGTAGATTTTTTTCCCTCCCACACAAAATATCTTTTCCCCTCTTCATCCTCACTCCCCAGCCCTAGCCCCTTGTAGTCTTCCCCCAACATCAGCTCCCTTCTAGTTCCAGCCCCACCTAGCATCCGCTCCCTTCTTGTTCCATTCTCCCATTCCCCTGCATCAGCCTATTTCCAGTCCTAGCCTCCCATCAGCCCATTCTAAATCCTAGCCTCCCCAATCAGCCATGTCTAGTCCTATCCTAGCCCCTCATCAGCCCATTTCCAGTCCTAGCCCCGCCATCAGCCATTTCTATTCCATGTTCCCCCAAGCAGCCCATTTCCAGTCCTATCCTAGCCCCCCATCAGCACATTTCCAGTGCTAACCCCCTCATCAGCCCATTTCCTATCCTAGCCCCCCATTAGCCCATTTCCAGTCTAAGCCCCCCATCAGCCCATTTCAAGTCCTAGTCCCCTTATCAGTCCATTTCTAGTCCTATCCTAGCCTCGCATCAGTCATTTCCAGTCCAAGCCACCCAATCAGCTCATTTCCAGTCCTATCTCCCCATCAGCCTATTTCCAGTCCTATCCTAGCCCCCCATCAGCCCATTTCCTATTCTAGTGCCCATCAGCTCATTTCCAGTCCTAGCACCCCCAATCAACCCATTTCCAGTACAAGCCCCCTCAATCAGCCCATTTCCAGTCCTAGCCCCCCATCAGCCCTTCCAGTCCTATCCTGGCCACCGATTAGCCCATTTCCAGTCCTAGCACCCCCCAATCAGCCCATTTTCAGTCCAAGCCCCCCCCCCATTAGCGCATTTCCAGTCCTAGCCCCCCCCCCAAAGAGCCTCACACCTGTCTGACTGGCTTCAGAGGAAGCCATGGAGGCCTGAAGCCCTAGCTCATCTCTGCACAGCCGCCAGAGTGAAGACCAGAGTTTTCCTTCACTCTGGCAGCTGTGTTCTTGGGCAGCCCACCTGCGCACTGAGTGCTGGGAAACAGGAAATGCCCTTTAACCTCTGGTACACCAGCAGATTGCACCAGAGTGAAGGAAAACACTGCTTTTCACTCCGGCGGCTGTGCAGAAGTGAGCCAGGGCCTTGGACCTCCCTGTCTCCCTCTGAAGCCAGCCCTGCAAATGGTCGAAAGTCAAATAGCATGAGCGGCATGAAATTGGTGCTGAGCCCCCTGTAGCACGGGCCCCTGTGTAAACAACATTCTCGCACATGCATCGGGCCGGCCCTGCCAGGAAATCCACTACTTGCCCCAATACCAGCATTGCGGAATCTGTGTGTCTTTTTGGGAAACTGCTAGGTACTTGTGACCTGGATTGGCCACTGTTGGAAACAGGATACTGTCTTGATGAGCCTTGGTCTGACCCAGTATCGCATTTCTTATGTTTAGTGGCAGCATTAATGGATATTCAGGGGCACTAACTATGTTAGTGCTGATGCATATGCCGCTTGACAGTTTACATAGTTAGCAGGTTTGCTAACCGCATTAATTGCTTTGAAAATCCTCCCCCCAAAAAAAATATTATCAAAAACAACATTGTGCGTACAGCCATAGATCATCAGAAGCCCTAGCACCAGCCCTGGTTCTCATATTTATGCAAGTTCAGAGTGGAACTGGTTATCTTATGATATGTGAGTCCTTATATTATTATTTAATCCACTTTGAATCAGAATGAATATAGTGGAATATGCAAAATGCAATGTGTGAGCCAATGCTAACTCCTGGTGCCCCAGCAGCTCCTGGGGTTTCTTGGCAGTGTGACTGGAAGTAGATTGCCAGGCCTTTCTGCTGAGGCAATGGAGGGTTAAGTGACTTGCCCAAGGCCACAAGGAGTGCTAGTGGGAATTCAACCTTGGTCTCTTGGTCTCATGGAATATAAACATGGACATTAAATTGTTAAATTAAATTTATCTTGGTCTCCCACAAAAGTCCATTTATTGTTGCAATTATTGCAAAATATGGCTGCAAACTTATTTTGAGGGATTATAAAGAGGATAGATCTACTATTTGTTCTAGCTACATACATTAGCTTCCATTTGTTGCTAGGACTGATTTTAATTTATTGTATTTGACTTTTAAGATACTCAGTGGTGATAGCCCAGATTATTTAGCTTTATCAATTTGATTATGAGCCTCAGTAAGAAGCCTCCATAATACTCATTCCTTCTTTTTGGATATTCCCTTGTTAGAGGAGCATAGATTAATAAAAACTTGGGCCAAGACTTTGTGGGAATCTGCTCCTATTTCTTGGAATCACCTGCCTCTTTATCGTGGTGCTGTGAGTTCTTATTTATTGTTTCATAAATTGCTTAAAACCTGTTTTCTAAATATTTTGATCAGGGGTAGTTTTGATTAGTGAATTTTTTACTTGATATGTACATTTATTTTTAGTTTGTATTTTTATCTCTGCTTTTAGATATATTTTTATCTCTTTTGTACACCACTTTGAGCTAGCTTAGGCTTAATAGAATAAAATTGTATTACTATTATTATCTGCCGTTCCTTCTTAATAACAAATTATATCAAGATGAGGTTTCACAAGAGCAAAATTATATATTTCTTTCTTGGGCAAAACTGCACTGTGTGTACTGTAGTATGATGCAATGCCACTCTACTTTGTTTATGTATTTCTGTAGATCTGGTTTTTTTATTACAAATAAGAATACAAAATTTAAATCCAAGTTTCCAAAAGAAATGTTTATTATTTTACATATGAGGCTGAACTATTGATTTTTGTGGTAAATATTTATTAGTTCTGTTGTTCACATATATCTAATGTATTGCCCTCCTTTGCCCTTGTGTTACCTTTTGTTAATTCTCTAATTTTATATTGGACCACATCACATAGGACTCAATAAAATTGAAACCCAGTTGAGTTTTAATCAAACTTGCATTCATTTAAACATATAACTAGGAAAGATTAAGAAGTACTGAATACTTCTCTTCCTCCCACAAAGTAGAACTGTTAATAAAGAGTTCTCTTTGGAAGGTAGGAGCTAGGCAGGAATTAAAAAGGGGGGCGCTCTTCATGTTCATGAAATAAGTGGGAGTGTCATAGTATAGGACAGTAATAAGAATACACATCAGAAACGTGACTTAGAATGACATATGAAAAATATTCCATTAATACACCTTCTTTTAAACTATTATTGAAATGCACAGGCGTTCAATGCAGCAATGAACTATGCAGTTTTTGATATGCATTAGTTAACACACTGAACACGAGTCTAGACCAGGGGTTCTCAGCCCAGTCCTCGGGACATGCCTAGCCAATCAGGTTTCCAGGATATTCACAATGAATATGTATGAGAGCTGTATTTGCATATAAAGGAGGCAGTGCATGAAAATCTCTCTTGTGCATATTTTTATGGTTATCCTGAAAACCTGACTGGCTATGGGTGTCCCAAGGACTGGGTTGAGAACCCCTGGTCTAGAAGGTAATGAACTGGACATGAGTTTAAGATGTGTTTGTTTATTCATTCATTTATCCATCCATCTTTTATTTACCACCTGTTTTATTGTCAGGCAGCAGCTCCACTCAGTTCTTTTGTTACTCTGCTGACTCTCATAAGCTTCATATATCTCTCCATTGGATTGCTTCCTGTCAGTCTTATGGAAAAGATGCTGGTTCATCTTAAAAGATACTGGATTTTCACATAGCAATTAGACTCTCAACACTAGGTACATGCAGCCTCCACCCCTATCTGCTGGAAAAAGGATGTCTTTCCTTATTTGCTATTACATATCCACCTTAAGAGATACAGGTTCACCTAGGTTCCATACCTTGCTATGTATTCCTCAACTGGGGGTTTAGACTATAGTTTCCAAAAGAAGTTCATAACCTTTCTGGCAATGCTTCAACAGAGTTTAAGGTGCAATTCCACAAGAGTTCATAAACTGAATTGTAGTGTCTTGTCTTCAGTTGCCTTTGGGCTTTCCCCAGATTCACCTTAGCATTTTATTTATCCTATGAAGCCTTTCTCCTAATTGTTGAGCATATTCACAAACATCCTCCTTCCCCCCTGCTCACTGTGAAAAAAGGGCATCTTTCCTTATCAGATAGGATTACCAGTCCATCTTAAGTGATGCTGGTTCAGCTAGGTTCCAAACTTTCTTATGCAGTCCTTCATCCGGGAGTTTAAACTACAGTTTTCAAAAGGAATTTATAACCTTTCTGGTCATCCTTAAACAGGGTTTAAACTGTAATTTCATACGAATCCATAAACTTGACTGTTGTCACAATAACATGGATTTAAATTAAACTTTCAAAAGTGGCTACAAAGTAGTACTCCTGCCTCCTCCCATGTTGCCTCTGTTAGGGCTTATTAACAAATATGGTTCTTTCCTTTGAGCCAAATGCTACCACCATTTGCTGGCAAGTACTACCACAATCCCCTGTTCAATAAAGAAAGGACTCTTTCACAGCGTTGGCCTACAGCTACATCTGTCTTCAGTCCTTCTGGGAAAGACAGCACTCTGTCTTTTCTCTCTGCTTTTATAGTGCTGTTGGCCACTCCCTTCCAGACTTGATGATTCCCAGTTGGTATGGTATACTGCCTTTCCCACCACATCATTAAACCATGCTGGCAGTTGTTTGGTCTGTTTTTGACCTAATTACTGCATGGAATATATTTATTCTGGACTTCTAAAATGGTATCTTTAAATATTATCAATATCTCATACAAACTTTCAACCTTGGCAACTGCTCTCTTTATCTTTTCTAACTTATTTCTTCATTTTGTCTTGGTCTCCATTTTTTTTAAATTTTAGGGAAAATTGCTCTAGCTACTGATAACTGAACCTATACAAGGCTGGTTCTTAGTGGGTGATCATCTAGAATCCATTGATCACAAGAGGGCATGACTTAGTAATAGGACAGGCAGTGATAAGTTATTTAACAGCAAAAGGCCTTGATTTCAGGAAAACTGTCAAAATAGGGGAGTATCTCAAAGAATCCTGATAGAGAGGTTCCAATAAGGTAAAAGTAACCGAGCAGCCTTTCAGTAAAAATCAGACAGAATTGAAAGATTCCAAATTACCCCATCATCCGCTAGCCAAACTGTTAATATGAACAAAAAAAAAACCCTTGAAATGCCTGTATGCAAATTTGGTAAGTTTAAAAAATAAGATGGGAGAATTAGAATATATAGCACTGAATGAACAGACAGATGATGAAATGCTAAAAGAAATTAGGGAGACTAGCAAAGTTTACAACACAGATTTTGATTTACATCTAAGGATTTAGGCTCAATTTTCACCATGCATAGTGGTAAAATGTACATTCTTCAACATATCTATAATTTGTATATAATTTGTATATAATCTGTACATAGTTGCCCCCGCTTCTTTCTCCATGTTACTTTCCCTGTTCATTGTAAAAACTCGATGTAACTTGTTACATTCTTGTATGTTCTGTTCAAATGTAAACCACACTGATTATAATAGCGCGGTATATAAGAAATAAAAATAAATAAATAAATAATAAATATCATAGAAACAGGAGTTAATTGACCAATTTCACTATCATATTTGAATTCAGCGTATCAAATTCATTAAGAAATAGCACATTAATTTCTGAAGCAAACAATTTTTGAAAATTTGTAGAACAGCGTAATGGGAGGTTTCAATTACTCTGGTATTGACTGGGTCAGTGTCACATCAGGACATGCTAGGGAGATAAAGTTTCTAGATGAAATAAATGACTATTTCATGGAGCAGCTGATTCAGGAACCAACACAAGGGGAAGCTATTTTAGATCGAGTCCTCAGGATCTAGTGCAAGAGGTAGCTGTTTTGGAGCCGCTTGGCAATATTGATCATAACATGATCACATCTGATATGATAAATGCAGCGAAGTTCACACCCTAGTATTAACCGGGTAGCCGGACCCGGCTTCCCCTCTCACCTTGGCCCTCCCCCCCCCCCTTAGTTCATATATCCTGCACCTCCCCCCTCCCCCCATGTCTCAAATAACTCACAAACACATTCTTGGTGGGACAAAACTGGTCGCAGCTTTATTTAACAACCCATGAAACATTAAACAGGTAAATGCAACTATCTATAAATGTAGCCAACTGGCCCCGCGGGTTGATGGACCGCCAGCCGTGCTACTAGCAAAGCGGCCACACCTCCGCTCAAGCCGTGGTCCCCACCAACGGCCTAGTTCGGCCCCCCCTATCCGACTTTGCCATGTTACTAGCAAAAGTCTTCCAGGGGTTGCCCGGGTCGAGGGCACCCCGCCCCCTCCCCAAGTCACCCAAGGCTCCGGACCCCAGACCTCCGAGATCCCGCCCATCCAGAACCTACACCCCCTCCCCCAGCTGCGACACCCCCATTGCCTCCTAACCAGCTCTACAAGAGGGTGGGTGGGAGGGCTTCCAGGTGCGCGCCCCGCTACCATGTGCTCTGGGCTATCCACGAGCCCCGTAGCACATGGAGTTTGCGCGCACCTGATTGGCTCTGCACCTCCATATCGCCGCAGAGCCAATCAATTCGAATTTGCCCCCCAGCGTCTTGACGTCGCGCGCGCTCCCTCCGCCGAGCAGGGTCCCGCGCTGGGCCGTGCACCCGGTTACCAACGGGCCCTGGGACCCTGCCCGTGCCCTGAAATTTAACTTTCAAAAAGATTATGATAAAATGAGGAAAATGGTTAAGAAAAACTAAAAGGAGCAAATGAAAAGGTTAATAGTTTACATCAATCTTTGTTGTTATTTAAAAATACTATCTTGGTACCCAGAATAGATGTATTTCATGCATTAAAGAAGGTGGAAGGAAGACCAAATGACAACCAGCATGGTTTAATGGTGAAGTCAGAGCGGCTGTTAAAGCTAAGAGAGAATCTTTCAGAAAATGGAAAAAACAACCAACTGACAAAAACAGGAATCATCATAAGTACTGCCAAATTAAATGCAAGGCATTGATATGGCAGGCAAAGAAAATTTAAAAAGAAGCTTGCCATGGAAGCAAAAGCGCATAATAAAACATTTTCAAATGTATTTGTAACAAAACACCTTGAGAGAGTTTGAGGGAGTCTATAGAGTCAGGGCCGGATTTACCTTGAGTGAGGCCCTACGCCAACAAAAATTGTGGGCCCCCAGAAAAGATAAAAACGAGCACGCTGGATCAGCTGCGCGCTGTTGGCCCTGACGTCATAATTAAACTGGGAATCCCAAAAGCCAAACTTGGAATGTACAACACTGTAGAAATAAAACTATACATTAATTTGCTCTTGTACTAAACAAAGCGCAGATGTTAATGATGCACATTTACCAGAGCTGACATATTCCAATTAATAAATTCAAAATAAAGAGAGATTTTTCTACCTTTTGTGCATTTTTTTTCAGCTGCAATTGCTCCAGCCACTTTCTTCTGGTTTCTTTGTGTCTTCTGCTAACTCTCCATCGTCTGCTGTCCATTTGTCCTTTCTTCTCTCTTCTAGTTTTTTCCATTCTCTCTCTACATCTGCTTTAACATACTAATCTTTCTCCTTTTGCTCTTTCTTCATTCCTATTTCATCCACTCAAATTTTACCCCTCCATCCTCAATCCCCACTTACTCTCCCAATATCCGGCCAATTGTAGATTTTTTATCCCTCCCACACAAAATATTTTCCCTTCTCCATTTTACTCTTCCAGCCCCATCCCATTCTAATCCTCCCCCAACATCAGCTCCCTTCTAGTTTCAGCCTCACCCAGCATCCATTCCCTTCTAGTCCCTGCATCAGCCCATTTCCAGTCCTAGCAACTCCCCAACCCAATACCAGTCCTAGCCCCCCCATCAACCCACTTCCAGTCCTAACCCCCCATCACCCCATTTTCAGTTTAAGCCCCCCCTATAACCCATTACCAGTCCTAAACCCCCATCAGCCCACTTCCAGTCCTAACCCCATCAACCCATTTCCAGTCAGCCCCACATAGCCCATTGCCAGTCCTAACTCCATCAGCCCACCTCAAGTCCTAACCCCTCCCCATCAGCCCATTTCCTGTCCTAGCCCCCCCATAGCCCATTATCAGTTTTAACCCCCCATAGCCCATTACCAGTCCTAACCCCCCATCAGCCCACAGCCCATTACCAGTCCTAACCCCATCAGCCCACCTCCAGTGTTAGCCCCCCCATCAGCCCATTTCCAGTCCTAGCCCCCCCATAGCCCATTACCAGTCCAAACCCCCTCCCAACAGCCCACAGCCCATTACCAGTCCTAACCCCATCAGCCCACCTCCAGTCTTAACCCCCCCAGCCCATTTCCAGTCCTAGCCCCCCCATAGCCTATTACCAGACAGCCCCCATCAGCCCACAGCCCATTACCAGTCTTAACCCCCCATAGCCCATTACCAGTTCTAACCCCCCCAGCCCACAGCCCATTACCAGTCCTAACCCCCCATCAGCCCACAGCCCATTACCAGTCCTAACCCCATCAGCCCACCTCCAGTGTTAGCCCCCCCATTAGCCCATTTCCAGTCCTAGCCCCCCCATAGCCCATTACCAGTTCTAACCCCCCCCCCCAGCCCCCAGCCCATTACCAGTCCTAACCCCCATCGGCTCAAGTAAAATTTAATAATAAAATTAAACGCTGGCTGCTGTTGCTGCTGTCGCGGCAGCGGCAGCATGGACTGTCCCACGGGGCCCCCTCCGCCCGGCTGAATCCGTCCCTCCCTCCGTGCCGGCTTTGAGAGGCGCGAAGGGAGAGTGTCTCCCTCGCATCTCTGTTAAGCCCGCAGGGGCTGATGGGAAATTTCCCATCAGCCCCTGCGGGCTTAACAGAGACGCGAGGGAGACACTCTCCCTTCGCGCCTCTCAAAGTAGGTTTCACTGTTGTTTAAACTGCTATCTATAGGTCTGGTTAGTGTTAAGAAAGGTAAAAGTTCAATTCCTATGCTCTATAAAGGCATAGGAAGCCGACTGCTGCCAGCACCAAGGACAGCAAAGAGCAAAGAGAAAGCCAAAAACTATAAATTATCTTCTGTAACAGCAGGAAGAGGAAAACAAGACTTTCATACGTACATTTCCTATGGCTAAAGTCAGATCCCTAGCCCACTTCTTCCTGTCAAAGAGAAGACAGCTGCCAGACCTGCAGCACTGCAGCACTCCCTCCGTCCCGGCTTTGAGAGGCGCGAAGGGAGAGTGTCTCCCTTGCATCTCTGTTAAGCCCGCAGGGGCTGATGGGAAATTTCCCATCAGCCCCTGCGGGCTTAATAGAGACGTGAGGGAGACACTCTCCCTTCGCGCCTCTCAAAGCCGGGACGGAGGGAGGGACGGATTCAGCCGGCACGGAGGGGGCCCCGCGGGACAGTCCATGCTGCTGCGGCAGCAGAGGGGGCCCCACGGGACAGTCCATGCTGCCGCGGCAGCAGCCAGCGTTTTTTTTTAAATTTAATTTTAAGAACCCTAACAACTTTTTCAATTTTTGTGGGCCCTTGTCAGCTGTGGGCCCTACGCCACGGCTTAGTTGGCGTATAGGTAAATCCGGCCCTGTATAGAGTGTTGCCTGTCCATTCTAGGGGGTTGGATGATTTCCTGTTCGTGGGGGAGGCACGATCCGTGGAGTGTGGGAAGCTGCTGGAGGGTTTTGTCAAATTGTCCAGAATATGGGGGTTCCGTTGGCAGAGGGGAAGACGGAGGGGCCGGATACCAGGATTATATTTCTGGAGGTGGAGCTGGACTCAGTGGCAATGGTAGCGCGGTTGCCGCCAGAGAAGGTGGCGAAGCTGTGGGTCCTAGTGACGAACATTTTAGCGTCTAGCAAAGTAGGTTTGAGGGAGATGGAGTCCTTGATAGGGTCCCTGAACTTTGCGTGCAGTGTCATCCCCATGGAGAGGGTGTTCATTTGGCATTTAGCTGCATCCACAGTGGGGGTGCTCAAGCCGCATCACAGGATCAGGGTATCCCACAGCCTTAGGGTGGATTTGGGGGTCTGGGATAGCTTTCTGCATGAGTTCAAAGGAACGTCGGTTTTGATGGAGGCGGTAGTCTCCACAGAGGATTTGCAATTGTTTACTGATGCGGCATGGGGGGTGGGTTTGGGAATATACTTTGGAGGGGTGTGGTGTGCAGGTACCTGGCCACAGGAATGGAGGGAGGTGGGGTTAACTAGCAACATGGCTTTCCGGGAGCTTTTTTCCATTTTGGTGGTGCTAGAGTTATGGCCAAACAGGCTTCGCAATTGCAAGCTAATCTGGTGGTGCGATAACGCGGTGGTGCTCAGCGTGATTAATAACTACGCGCCACAGTGTCACCAGGTAGCAGCTTTGATGAGGGAGGTGGTGTTGGCTTGTCTGTGTTTGAATGTGTCAGTGCGGGCGCAGCACATTTCAGGCTGTACAAACAGGATTGCGGATGCCTTTTCTCGTTTTAAGTGGGAGCTGTTTCGGAAGTTGGCACCAGTGGTGGACGTAGAGGGCAAGAAGGTCCCGGAGAGATTATGGCTGCTTGGCCTACGGCGATGTTGAACCTCTTGCAGAATTCGGTGTCTGAAGCGACATGGCTGGCGTATCGGTGGGGCTGTGACAGGATTGTGGAGTTTCTTCGATCCCGAGGATGGCAGTCGGGAGGGATGTCGGACTACCTGATGGGGGAATGCATGCTGGAGGCGAAGACTCGAGGGGCTTCAAAGGCAGCGGTGCAGACACACTTGGCGGGCTTTGCCTTTTTCTCAAGGGCAGTGGGCTGGGGCTCCCCAGCCAGTGGGTTTCTGACCCACAGGTTGCTGCAAGGGTGGGAGCATTCTCAGCCAACTCCTCGCGATGGCAGGTGGCTCATAACCCACGAGTTGCTGGGTAGACTTTGTGCGGCAGTACCTAGGGTGGTATGGTTGCCTTATGAGGCTGTGTTGTTCAGGGCAGTGTTTTCATTGGCCTTTTTCGGGGCTGTTTGGGTGGAGGAGTTAGTTGCAAATTCAGGTTGGGCTGTGGGGGGGGGGGACCGGGCTGATGGTACAGCATGTGTGTGGGGGGGGGGGGGCGCGGATGCAGATATGGCAGGCGAGATCCAAGATGGATCAGAGGGGGCGAGGAGTGGGGGTCGTTTTAAGGGATATTATGGGGGATCCGTCTTGCCCAGTGGCAGCGGTGAAGGCCTTTTTGAAGTTGCGGTCGGGGCAGGGGGACTTGTTGTTTGTGCACGAGGATCGGTCCCCAGTAACCCATTTTCAAGTAGCAGCGGTGCTGCGTTTGGTGCTACAGCAAGTGGGGGAGGATCCCAATCAGTTTGCCCCGCATTTCTTCTGCATTGGGGTGGCGACCAGTGCGGCCTTGGCGGGTGTCCCAGAGGAGGGGATAAAGCGCATTGGCCGTTGGCGGTCACAGGCTTTTCAAGGCTACGTACGGCCTTAGAAGGATGGGCAGCGGACCGGGGCTGGGTGTAACATGTTTTGTTTTGTTTCAGATGCTGGGCGAAGTCTGCTTGGCTGCTGACTCCTCGGTCACTCGCTTGTTTATTGGGCGGGACGACGGGCCGCAATGCGGCCGATGGAGCTGAATCTTGGAATAAACACCGTGCAGGTGGCCATTCTATGGCTGGGCGAGAGGGGTCTACGGTGGACTCAACTGTTGCTTTTGCTTCGGCACCATGGGCGTGTGAAGAGGCAGCCATCCTTGCTGCTGCTGCATTTGGGTGGGAATGACCTGGAAGCCTGGACTTGTAGGCACTTGATACGGGCAGTACGGAAGGAACTGGCTGAGGTGCTCCAGATGTTTCAGAATGTGTGGCTATTGTGGTCTGACATTATTCCAAGGCCGGCCTGTGGGGCGCAGCAACGGTGATCGCGGGGAGTGGCGAAAGTGAATCAACAGATTGGTCGATGGGTGTGTGAGCACGGGGGATATCAAATCCTGCACCCATGGGTGGATGTGGGGTGTGCGGGGTTGTATAGACAAGATGGGGTGCATTTATCCCCGGTGGGACTGGATTTGCTGCTCAACGATAGGCAGGAGGCCTTGGAATACGAGGTCAGCAGGGGAGTTTATTTCAAATCATTTTTATTGAGTTTCCAAAGTTACATATACAAAGAAAACATATGAAAAGAACATATGTGAAAACAAATGGAGCAAGATATACATGGAAATGAAAATACCACAGTAAAAGTATACAGTGAATTAAACATAATCTATGCAACCCAACAGCATAAGTCCAGCACTCAAACAAAACAAACAAAACCCGTCTACCCACCCCCTACACCCTCCACTCCCCCCCAACCCCCCTCCCAAACCCACCCCTCAGGAGCAGCTAATCTCTTCCACACGCCCTCCTCCATATAGCAGTATATCGGTAGCATCTAACCATCTAGGCTCAAAGGCGTTTCCACCCCACATCCCAAACATGCAGATCCACTTCACACATCATTCATCAGTCCCATAGGACCTGTCACATATGATCCCCCGGGAGGTGAAGAACTCCACAGTAACCCCCTCCCAGACTTTCCCACAGGCTACTGATTTCTTGTTCCCCAGCATATGGGCTGTGCGAAACTCGTGCCTCCTCAAATTTAGTAAGGCTCTGCACCATTCCCGAAGTCCCGGGGGTCGATCATCCACCCAATGGCGGAGTATGCAAGATTTCGCAATCAAGAAGCCACGAGCATAAAGCTGTCGCGTAGGCGCTTCACCTAATAAGGGAGGGCACCCAACCCCGGATCGAGCAATGTTAGAGGCACCACCACCAGGGGTCCCCCCCGTCGTCTCCAACAAGGTAGTCTCCATCAGACCAAACAAACACCATTCAGGGGAAAGTGTCTTCTCAAGGGGTCTGCAAACTTGCAGCTCGTTATATACGTCCTGCCAAAACTGATTTACACTCACACATTCCCAAAAACGATGTAGCAGAGTCCCCCTATGGGTCCCACATAAGTGGCAAACATCAGTCGAGAGCACCCTCATCCTGGCCGCCCAACTGTTGGGTACAAATGCTCTCCAGAGCAATTTATATTGTAACTCTTGAAATTTGACAGATTCAGAGAGGAGCCTGATTTGTTGAAAAGCTTCCTGGCAGGCGGTCACCGTAAGTCGGACGTTACCATCGGTTTTCCACCGCTGGACTAGTTTCTCTAACGGGGCCCGCTCACCCCCCGGATAGCACTCCTCCCGCCAGATTCGCAGCGAAGGCGTACCGTCAGTGGCCGCCATAAAGTTCCATATCCCCAATGTATCGAATTGAAAGCCCCCAGTACGTTGCAGTGCTCGGACGTAGTGTCGCACTTGCAGGTAGAAAAAGAAAGTCTGAGGCGCAAGGTGAAATCGTCGCATCAACCCTTGAAAGGAATCTAACTCCGCCTGTGACTGCATACGAAGTTGACCCAGATATCCCAGACCCGCTTGCGTCCAACTCACTGGAAGTCCCCCTTGGTTCCCAGGCGGAAAGTCAGCATTATCACGCAATGGCAGACAGTCCGTACTGTACCATTGTACTCCTTTTTTTTGACAAAGGAACCGCCATGCCTGTCGCAAGGCACCAAAATAGACCGACCTTCGCCACGCCTGTGGCAATACCGGCGTCCGACTATGCAGCAAGTAGGCTGAATGATAGGGTGCGGAGAGCCGCTCAACCAGTCCCATCGGTAAAATATCCTCCCGCCTCAAAATTAGATCTCTCAGCGGCTTTAACAAGGCAAGAAAGTTATAATCTCTCACCGAAAATAACCCAGCCCCCCCCTCCTCCCTGCTGCTCATCAGCACCGAAAGGGGGATCCGCGATTTCTTGCCCCTCCATAGAAAGAGTCTAATGTGACGCTGCAAAAGCAGCACATCCCTTCTCAACAGCCAAATAGGTAGATGACGCAACAAGTACATCCAACGCGGGGCCTCCATCATCTGAAAAAGAGCAAGACGCCCCATAAGCGAGAGCGGGAGATCCCTCCATTTTTGGAGAGTAGTCATCGTGCGATGCAGCATAGGTCGAATATTAACGGCATATAACTTCGACACATGATCGGGGATCTGAATCCCCAGATAGCGGAATTCCCCTGATGCCCATCGCAGGGGAAAAGGCCCTGTCCACTGACGTCTGGCTCGGCCACCCACATCCAACGCGACCGATTTACTCAAGTTAACCCGGAGTCCTGAAAATGAGCCAAATCGCTGGATCATTCCCAAGGCCCGCTCAAGAGAGGCCTGCGGCGCGCATAAGCAAAGGAGCATGTCGTCTGCAAAAGCACTAACCTTAATGCCACCTCCGGGCCAATCAATTCCCTGTATCTCCACGTCCGCTATGAGCGCAAGAAGCAGGGGTTCCAATTGTAGCACAAATAATAAGGGCGATAAAGGGCACCCCTGTCGCGTACCCCTACGTAGCTCAAAAGATTCGGAGCAAGTTCCCCCAGTCGCTACACAGGCTAGCGGACTCGCATACAACGCTCTCACCCAAGACAGAAATTCACCCCTAAAGCCAAATTTCGCGAGGACTGCAAACATATAAGACCAGGAGACTCTATCGAAAGCTTTTTCAGCATCGAGGCTCACCAGTAGCAAAGGAGTCTCCTGGTGCAAACAATGCTCCATGCCAAGCAACACCTTACTGATATTGGAGAAAGCCCCTCTCCCCTTAACGAAACCCGATTGGTGTGTGCCAATCAACCGAGGTAGGAGCCCTTGCAATCGGGCCGCCAACACCGAGGCCACCAGCTTCATATCATAATTAATGAGAGATATGGGACGATATGATGCCGGATCCTCCGGATCGCGACCCTCTTTTGGGATGATAGTTATCGCCACCGTTCTCATGTCTCTCGGGTAAAGACCCCTCTCTTGAGCATCGTTGTATAATGCCATCAAAGTAGGTGTAATATGAGGCATCAGTACTTTATAGAATTCAGCGCTATAGCCATCGGGGCCCGGAGCCTTATGAGGCTTCCCCTTCTTTATCACTGCCTGGATTTCTGCCCCAGTTATTCTCGCATTTAATCCCTGAAGCTCCGCCTCAGTCAGTGTAGGCACGGGGACGGCTGACAGGAATTCACGTTCGTGGGCTCTATTCTCAATATCAGGCGTATATAAGGCTTGATAGTATTGGCTGAATACCTGGACAATTTTCCGTAAATCAGTCTGGGAAACCCCTTGTTCATCTCTCACTCGGGCCACCCCCTGAATGCCCCCCTTCCGTTTAACCAAACGCGCCAGGAGCCTCCCTGTGCGTTCCCCAAAGCGAAACAATTGGTGCTGATAGTACTGCAGCGAGTGGATAGCCCGCTCATGGAGCACTTCATTCAAGGCTCTTTGAGTCCCTAAGTATTCCTCAAGCCTCTTTGGGCGCACCATAGCGGTCCGCTTAGCCTCCTGCAGCTGACTCGTCAGATCCAAAAGTCTCGAATTAAGGCATTTCCTCTCTCGTGCTACATACGCTATAATGTGGCCACGTAACACTGCTTTACCTGCCTCCCAAAAGGTCGCCACCTCAACATCCCCTGTATCGTTGAAACGGAGATACTCCTCCCAGTGGCTCACCAGATACGCTCGAAAGTCTTCTTTCTGCCAGAGGTGACCCGGGAAAGTCCACCGTGTTCCTCCCGGGGCAGTGCCCTGCCAATCCAACACCACTTTCGCATGGTCAGACACCACTATGGGCTCGATCTCCACTTTGATCACTTTACCCAGGCTCTCTCTGGAAATCAGAATATAGTCAATCCGGGACCAGGTTCGGTGTGCTCTCGACAGATGCGTATAATCCTTCTCTACCCCATGCAGAATTCTCCAAGAGTCAATCAGACCACCCATCTGACAAAGGTATCCCACCCCTTTCTTACTCCAAGCTCCGCACGCGCCGCCAGTCGCGGACCTATCTAATGATGGATCATGTGGGCAGTTGAAGTCCCCTGCCAGTATCAGTGGGATCTTTGGGGCCCCCAGTATTTTCCTCAGCACTAATTGGAAGAACTGATGGTCATAAATATTGGGGGCATATATGTTACCCAGAAAAATTTCTTGCCCCTGAATTTTAGCATGTAGAAAGATAAATCGCCCTGCTGGGTCAGTCTCCTCCCCCAGGATTTCCACGCCAAGGCCTCGATGTACCAGAATCGCCACGCCACGTTTCTTTATAGTTGTGGACGCAGCAAAGACCTGTCCTACCCAGTCTTTTCTCAATTTGGCATGCTCTACTCCCGTCAAATGCGTTTCTTGTAATAAGGCTATTTGGGCACGGCTCCTTTTCAGAGCTTGGAGCATCTTGGTCCTTTTAACCGGGGTATTTAAACCGCCAACATTCCAGGTGACTATGCGGAGATCATCCCGCATTTCCCTTATCCCGCAGACAGTCCCAGAACCACAGCCACCAATCATACCACTGTTCTAGGTCGCCCAGCCTCGACCCAGAACTCCAGCTCATTCCTAGCGTACTCCAAATGGGCATATATGGGAAGTGTAGATGCTGCACGTTATATCTGAATACATTCGTCATGGAGTCCAGGCTCACTCCATCCGCTACACATACAAACCACCCCTCTCCCCGTCCCTCCCCTCCTACCACTCAACCCTCCCTCTCTACCCCCTTTATCCCCCACCCCCCTCCCAACACATCCCCCCCACCCTCCCCCATTCGCTCCACTTCTACCAAGTTAGCCCTTCCCTGTACATAAACATCAAACCCCATAAAACATAAGCATTCAACCCTCAGCTACTGCACTGAGGTGAGACTTCCTACGCGGTGCTTCAGGGCCGCCCCACCCCTCCGTCACTGCGGCCGCGGTTTCCCCTCCCCCACCCACCAATGAGGCAGGTGCAAACACTTCTTATACAAACCAACACAGCATGATTATGATAACCACATATTCTTATAACAGGACTAGGATACATGCAACAAAACTACAGAGCAAACCATTTAAATCCAGTAAAAGAAAGAAAACAGTGATCACTCAGCATGTAATCAAAACCTTGCAATGATGTCACCGGAGGATGCAGCAAAGCTCCAGTGGAATTGGGTTGTGAAAAGGTCCGATCAAGGTTTTGGAGTAGAGGTCCACCAGCCAACATTAAAGCGGGATCCAGGATATCAGTGCCCGAGCCAATACAAGCATTGCGGTACCTGTGTCCCCGGATAGAAACCGCTAGGCACAGATGACCGAGATTGGCCAGTACTGGATACAGATTGACCGGTGCTGGAAACAGAGTTCTGGGCCCGAGAAATCTTGGCCTGACCCAGCATGTCGTGGTGTATGCTCTTATGTTCTCTTGTAAAAGTCAGGCAACAGAGTAGATCCCCAACATTCCGTGCCGGGTCCAGAAGTAAGATAGCCAGCCTGGGTCAGTAAGCAGGGCGAGCCCAGAGGGAACACAGACGCCCGGCTAACAAATCTCCCGTGAAAGGCCTTGAGCCAGGTCTCAGCCCACAGGCCCACAATCTCAGACTCTAACCCAGGAGCCCAGGCTTCCCTCATGTCCCCATGAAAGCAGGACGCTCATGAACGGGCCTCGGAGACATCCGCAGGAAAATGCTGGATTAGGAACTTTTTGGCGGCCGCCACCTGGTCAAAAGTATGGTTCTGGCCCTGGAGGGAAACTCGCAATGTGGCAGGATAAGCCAAAGTGAACCGGGCTTTCCTACGGTATAGCTCAGTACATATTGGGGAAAATTCCCGTCGCTTTGCCGCAACTGCCGCCGAATAATCCTGGAATATGAGTACTCGCCTGTTATCCAACATGAGGTCGCCACTCTTCCGATAAGCCTGTAATATGCGCCATTTATGTTGGAAATTCATCACTCGAAGAATCACCACTCTCGGCCGCTCGCCATTCTCCCTCCTCACTCCCAGGCGATGTGCTCTCTCAATTTGAAAGGGACCCTTAAGGTCCGCCAGACCCAGCACTTCAGGCAGCCAAGTTTCCAGGAAGACCAACAGCTCTCCATCAGGCCTCTCTTCTCCCAGACCCACCAGTCGGAGGTTATTTCGGCGGGATCTGTTCTCCAGATCCTCCAATTTGCTCTGTACCTCGAGCAGTGCCTTCTTTTGATGCTCCAGCTCCCGGTCTCGGCGGCCCTCACCCTCCTCTACCCCTGCCACGCGGTGCTCAAGCTCCTCCACGCGTCTACCAACCTCCGTCAGCGTTTCTTCCATCCCATCTAATTTCTTCATGAGGCGATCAAATTTAGGATCGAGGAGCCGGACCACCTCCTTCGCCAGCTCCTCTGAGTGGGAATCAGTGCTTTCCGCACCGGGAGAGGACGGTTGCACTGTGGCCGCCGCGGAGGGCCCTGCTCGGGGTGTTTTGTCGCGCTCTTTTCTCGCCGGCAAAGGCATCTCCGTTATCCCGCAATTTCCACACTTGGACAGCGCAGCACCCGGTAAGCGACTTGAGATGGGTAGAGGGGGGAGACCCAGAAAAGTAGATAAATTTGCAGATTTATCGGCAAGGCGGCCCCGGAGCGAGAGAGAGACGTCTGCTCTCACTCACGCATCGCCGGAAGTCAGCCAGCAGGGGAGTTTAACTGGTCGCAGCTGGGTTGGGGGGGCGACACGCGACATAGATGGCACTGTACTGTTGGCAGGATCCCGGAGGTTTCCGGGGTCCGGAGCTTAGGTAATGCTTAGGGCGAGGGTGGGGTACTCCCGACCCGGACAACCCTGGTTGGCCTTTGCTAATCATATGGCGAGGCCAGCGAAGGGTGGGTACTTAAACTAGCTGCTGGCCTTTCCGCGGCGGAGGCGGAGTCGATGTCACCTTGCTAATAATATGGCTGGTAAGGCAAGGCTCCGTCGGATTGGTTGATTGTTATGAGTTCTGTTGGAATTATGAGTTGATAACATTGGAATGTTAATAAAGCTGCGACTGGTTAATGCCCAACCTGAGTGTGGTGTGGTTTTTGAAGGGTAGGAAGGAGGGAGGAAGAGTGGAGCAAGGAGGGAGTTTGGAGGGGGGTGGGGGGGAAGGGGGGAGCCGCCAAGTCAAGTGTACCTACCTTATGATAAGGCCGCGGGGCGCAGTCCCCGACGGCTGCCTTTAAGGAGGGGGCGGCAAGGCAGCGTCCCCGCGAGCACGCCAGCGAAGAGCGTGCTGGGGGGGCGGGCCGAGTAGTGGCCTCATTTGATTCGATTGGCTCCCGTCGCGGGAGGGAAGGTGGGGGAGCCAATCGCAGTGAGCCAGAGTGAAGGGAGAAGGGATCGCATAGCACATGCAGGAACCCCTTCTGCAGGCAGCGTGGAGGGAGCAGGAGGCATCCTACCCTCCCTCCCCTTGGGTTTGGCGCTGAGTGAGCTGTGGGGCTTGCGGGATGTTGCAGCTGGTGGGGGGGTGTTGCGGGATCCCAGAGGTTTCCGGGGTCCAGAGCTTAGGTAATGCTTAGGACGGTGGTGGGGTACTCCCGACCCAGACAACCCTGGTTGGCCTTTGCTAATCATATGGCGAGGCCAGAGAAGGGTGGGTACTTGAACTAGCCGCTGGTCTCTCTGCGGCGGGGGCAGAATCAATGTCATCTTGCTAATAATATGGCTGGTAAGGGGCAGCCGTTTGCACTGAGTGAGTTCGTGCTTTCTATGGGGAGGAAGCGTAAGGGGAAAGGGGGTGGTAAGCCCTCTCAACCCTCTGTTATCTCTACGCCAGTTGCCTTAGGTCCTTTGGACACTTTTGTTCGTCGCACGGCTTGCGACCCGGTGTCTGGTGGGGAAGTTTTTTGAGCTGCAGCTGTACAGGAGCCGGATGGCTCAACGGGTGCGTCGAATTCATCTCTGTCCCCGCTGAGCCCAGCGCCGAAGATACAGCGGAACCAGCTTCTTCCTGTTGGTTTTCTGGAGTTTGACCCCCCCCCTCGATGGAGGAGTTAGATAGAGCTTTGAGAGGGCCCAAAGCTTCAGGACAGAGGGGCATTGGGAGTGTAGCCGACGGGCTGCACAGCACATTTCCAACTTCGACGCCGATTGGGGAGGAGAACTCGGGGCTGATTGCTCCCGAGCTGTCCCGAGGTGAGCCGACGACAGGAATGGAAGCTGCGGTGCCTGTGGACTCTGCTTTTGTGCTTTCTATGAAGCGGCCGCCCAGATTCACCCTGGAGTCTATCTGGCAAGCTATTCTCTCCCTGGGAGAAGCCTTGGCCCCAAGGATTGCATCTGTAACTCAGAAGATGAATGATTCAGTGGTGGCTTTGGAGAATATGGAGAAGAAGGTGGAAGGTTTGCAATTAGAAGTTGGGGAGTATCGGAGGAAAGTGGATGCTTTGGAAGAACAGTCTGATACGTTGAAAAAGAACTTTTCTGCGGTGAATGTTAAGTTAGAACATTTGGATAATCTATCAAGGGCTAATAATTTAAGATTAATTAATTTTCCTAGAATTTCTACTGTGACCCCACGGGATATGTTTAAGCAATATTTGGTAGAGGTGCTGGGGGTTTCCCCTGAGTTAGTGCCACCTTTGGTAAAGATTTATTATTTGCCTAAGGGGAAGCTTTCACCTGGGTTAGTGAATATTGATGGGGATCTAGATCAGGCAAATGTTTTGAATGTTACTGACTTGTTGGAAAATTCTTCTAGTGAGCCTTCTGTTCCTTCTACTTTGCTAATTACTTTTGCATTATTGTCAGATAAAGAGTGGTTACTGAGGCTTTTCTTTCGAAAGCGGAAATTGCCTTTTAAAGGTTTGTTGGTCCGGATTTATCCGGACCTATCTAGAGAAACTCAGAGGCGGCGTAGAGAATTTCTTATATTGCGTTCTGGAGTTCTACAGTTGGGGGGCCTGTTTTTCCTGAAACATCCTTGTAAATGTTTAGTGAAATATCACTTTGTTTCTTATATTTTTTATGACCCTTCTCAATTGGTAGCTTTTATTTCAGCTCGCCGGCTGGAATCCTCTATAGGGGCCTCCCCTGAGCTCGCTTAATGTGTACCCCGGGTTATCAGTTGCCCTGATTGCTTGTTCTCTTGGTGCTTAAATTGTATCAGTTTCTTTTTTTTTTTTTTTCCACCTCTCCGTATTTCTGGGCTAGTGTGAGCAAATACATTGTTGCTGCTTTCAGTATTGCTAACTTGTATTTTTCTTGCTGTGTTATTTACTAATTGTATTTGCTCTTTTTCTCCAAGATTGTTCTGTGAACTTCTTGTATTTGTGTTTAAAATGCTATAAATAAAAAATTTTAAAAAAAAATATGGCTGGTAAGGCATGGCTCCGCCAGATTGGTTGATTGTTATGAGTTCTTTTGGAATTATGAGTTGATAACATTGGAATGTTAATAAAGCTGTGATTGGTTAATGCCCAACCTGAGTGTGGTGTGGTTTTTGAAGGGTAGGAAGGGGGGAGGAGGAGTGGAGCAAGGGGGGGAGGTTAGGGGGGGGGGAAGGGGGGAGCCGCCGAGTCAAGCACAAAATTACTTGGTGTTTTTTCCAGCTTCACTACCAATGCTCTTTGTATACTCAACATGACTTCCTAGTTTATTATACACCATTGATTTCAGCTGTTTTTGATCATCCTCTTTAATGTGATTTATTTGACTTTCAATTAAATCTATTACTGCATTTCATAGTATCTGGCATTGCTCACTGTATCTCTCATTAATGACAGATCTGGTATTCAGTTAGAAAGAGGCATTCCATTTAGTTTACTGATCAGGTTCAAAAGTCCTATTCATCACTGATGAATCAAAACAATTAGTGTACACTGATCATCTTTCCCTTACCTCAGATCTAGTTTCCAGTCAGAAAAAGGCATTCCATTCAATTTGCTGATTTAATCTATGTGGTTCCATAGAGCCCAGTTTGTAGATCTATCTTTGTTCTGCCTGTAATAAGGCTCTCATTATATCTCCTCCATTTTTATTCTTCATAACTACCTCTAACCCACAACATCACAAAAATTCAAAGGAACGTTCAGCTTGAAGACAATGAGCTACTTTAGGACTTTCCACTTTTTCTTTTCTTATATTATGTTTGTATTCAGAAATCCTTATCCTTAATTGTCTTATTGTTTGTCCTATGTATAGCTTATCACAAGGATAAACTATTATATACACTATATACATTTTGAAAGGCTTAGTCATGATTTGGACATCTGAAGACGTACGCGTGGATGACAAAATCACAGAGACGTCTCAGTAGCCATTCCACAAACAAGGTTTGCAGATGTCTCTGGTGTAGGGATGTCCAAGTAGGCATATCTGGGGAAGAGAAATGGACTTACACATCCCAGTTCAATCTCAGAAATGTCGGGAGACGTCTGCAGGCACGTCTATATTTATTTATTTATTTAGACAGATTTGTATCCCACCTTATCCTTCAATCAAAGTGGTCACAATACAAATGGAAGGTTACATATACATAGGGTAGATAAGACATTAACAAACAAACTAAAAGAATTAATGTAATAAAATGGACCTATTGGTAAAAACTATTGATTATATATCAAATTATAAGTTTCAGCAAATAGCAGGGTCTTCAAAGCCTTGCGAAAATCTTTAATATCAGTCATAATTCTAAGGTCCATCGGGAGAGAGTTCCAAAGTATGGAAGCCAGTAAGGAAGGAGTTCTTTTTGAAGTTGCTTGTTTAGCCCTACAGTATCCAGCAGGGGTACCAATTATGTTGTCATCATTGGCGCTGCTTCTTCTTGGTCTATTGATAACATCTCTAGTTATAATATTTTGTAATGCATATGCTGATAGGTGATTGTAAATCCTAAAGATAATTAAAAGTGTCTTGAATTTTGACTTGACACTTACTGGAAGCCAGTGCAACTGTTGTAGGACAGGGGAGATATGATCTGTTTTTGCTGAACCAGTAATAATACGTGCAGCAGTATTCTGAACCTTCTGAAGAGGGTATAGAGTTAGCTGAGGGAGGCCTTGATAAAGCAGATTTCTGTAATATAGGAGGGGGGTGATGAGAGCCTGACAAACGGTACGGAAATAGTCTTGATGGAGTAATGGCTTTAGTTTTTTCACAATCTTTAGACGATGATAGGTCTTGTTAGCAGTTTTAGCAATTTGAGATTTAAGGTTCAATGCCTTATCTAAAATTATTCCAAGGTATTTGATTTAGTTTTTAACTATGATGGGCCTACCTAGTAAATCAATAGTATTTGGAGGAATGAAATTAGGGTTCCTAGTAACAAACATTACCTCAGTTTTGTCATAATTAAGTGTAAAGTTATTATTTAAAAGCCAGGTATTCATGTCTTGGAGACATCTAGAAATTGCTGAAAAGTCAAGAGACTGTAAAACAATTGGAGTATATACCATGATGTCATCAGCATAAAGGTGATAATGGAACTTGTGTAGTTTAATAATATTGCATAAAGGTTGGATATAAATGTTGAACAGAATAGAAGATAAAGCTGAACGTTGTGGCACTCCCTGAATAATTGGAAATTGCAAAGATTTTTTTTGGTCACATTTGACTTGTTGCATACGACCTTCCAAGTAAGAGCTAAACCAGTTTAGAGTATTCTTTTGTAAACCTATATGATGCAAATAGTGCAGTAGCTTAGAATGAGATATTGTGTCAAAAGCAGCTGAAACATCCATGAATACTAGCAGAAATCCATTCTTAATGTTATCGATACCTTTTAAAAAATTATCAGAGAGATGAGCAAGGTTTCAACATTGTGTTGTGGTTTGAAGCCTGTAAACGAGGGCGCTGGTCGTGAATGTCCACAGTCTTGGCAAAGGCAAAATATATTATGACTTGCAAAGGATTGTGGGGAATGTAGTTCACTTATACCAGAATCAGCCGTTCACAAAATAATGAGTTGTAATGCTCGAGTGTAAGCAAAGCAAACAGATTTTATTCATGGGGTTAATTCTCCCACACAGATTTACTTGGTAACACAAAAGGACACTTGCTTCAAGTATTGTACTCAGGAAAAACAAAACATATTATAAGGTAACTGAACTTCTTAAGCAATAAATCAATAAAGACCTTGATGGGAAACAGAAAAGGTCTTTTTGATGGCCCCTGCTAATGACATTCTTAGCAGTGCTTCAAAAGGCAAAAACAAAACCCAAAAGTAACAAAAAAACCTGTTCTTTATCAAGGATAACTTTCTTCTATTCACACACACAAAAAAAAGAAAAGTTTCCTTCCAGAGCTCACGTGCACTTGTGCCTGGCTCAATCACCAATAATTAGCCAGCTGCAAACCCCTTTGCTGGTTCACTCTCTCTACGTGGCTCAATCCTACCCTAAAACTTTCTTGCAGAGACTTTTCTGGGTAGATAAAAGAACAAGTTACAGTTCCTTTTGGTGGTTGTTGTATTAGTGAGAAAGTACTTTAAAACAGCAGCCTAGACAGAGAGCAATCCATGTATTCATTCTGATCATTTGATATATCTCCTTCTTCCTCAAATATCATGGAATCAATATCAGGGTCTGGCTCAGAGGAATTCTTTAATTGATCATTCTCAGGATAATATTTGTTTCCCTGCTGTCTTCCAGATGAAGAGCTAGGGCCTAGATCAAAGTTCATACCTGAGCTTCCCTTGCTGTTAGGTTTCCTCTCCAGGTATCCTGGCCAGTAAGTAATCCAGCTTTTATGTCCAGCCTTCCAATCAAGATCCCTGGACACTGGGTCTCTCTTCACATACCTTCTTGCACCAGTCTTAGGGCCCCTTCCAAATGCAGCCGTCTCCTTCAAAGGTGCCGTCTGGGAATTCCTGGCTCTATAACCCCACTCCTCTGGCTTCCTCCAGTCCAATGGAGTATGCTTGCCTCTGGAATCACTCCTAACACATGTACTGCTGTGGGCTCCTCCTTTAGACCTCCAAGATGTCTTTCTCTTCTTCCTTCCACGTTGCTTCTGCTGTTGTAGTCCTCTCTCCTCTTTCTGTCTGCTCTCCTGGTTCTCTCTGTTCTTTCTGTTCTGTCTCTGTGGAGAATATCTTTTACTTTTAACCTGCTTAGAGGGACACTCCACCCTAGCACAGCCCAGGTGTGCTGAATCAAGCCCTGCCCTTGGAGATGAGTGATTGGGGATTACCTCATAGTTCTCCTGATTGAACACACGTTTCCCCACTTCAGCCCTTCTAGAGGCTGTTTGAAACCTGGTGCATTCTGGGACTGGTAGTCTTTTATGAAAACATTCTGTTTTATTATTTCTACCAGCAAAGACAGGTTGCTTGTTCAGAGCCAATTCACCTCTTTTATAGCTCCTTCCTGAACTATGATAAGCTTCCTTATCACATGCCATGCTGGTGAATGTCCAGTGGTGCATGTAAGTCCAAGTGATCCTGAAGTTGATTTTGTACTGATTTTTCAATGACTTTAGTAAGGAATGGTAAGCTGGAAATTGGACAGTAAGATTTTGGATCAGAAGGGCCTAATGTGTTATTCTTAAGTACTGGCTGAATCATGGCTTGTTTTAATGACTGTGGTAAGTATCCTTGTTGAAGGGATGAACAGGCATCAAGGAAGTGCTTGTTTTTACCTTAAAACATCCAGAGAGTATAGAGAAGATGGAGAATTAAGTGACTAGCCTTAGCTCACAAAGGCCCACACTTGGATTTGAGCCCTGACCACCCGCTCTTAAGCCACTATTCTCACCATTGTGGTATTAGACACCTTGGTATGGAAATGCTATCCTGGGGACGTCTATATAGATATCTGGTAGGCATCCATATCGGGAATGTCCATGCTTCTGTAATCATGCCTGAACTTATGAGTGTCTGCTTTTTTTCCAGACATTCTGGCTTTGATGTCCCAGATTGCACTTGGACGTCCCATTGTAAAATGTGCCTCCAAATGATCTGTATAGCAAGAACTGAACTATTTCCTCATATTCTCATCCATCTCTTAGATTTACAATTTTTTTTTATTTTTGATGTAATTTGACAGATCATGTAATAACAACATTTAAAGTGGCCTTTAAGAGGGTAAACCTCCAATTGTCTTATTTCTGAACCTTTATTAGTTTGCAGTTCTGAGGAGCAAAGGTATTCCTTCAAATCTGGAAATTTACTAGTTCCAGAAATGATATGTAAAGGTGATGTAACAGAGGATTTGAAACACATCTTGATAAATCAGGAAGAGGTGATATAGTTATTTGATAAACTAATGAGTATCAAATTACCTGGACCAGATGGCATACATTCCAGGGTGCTAAAAGAACTGAAATATGAGATTGCAGAGCTATCTTTAGTAATTGGTGAACTATCGTTAAAATCAACCGTAGTACCTGAAGATTGGAGGGTGACCAATGTAATGCCGATTTTTAAAAAGGGTTCCAGGGGTGATCCAGGAAACTACAAACAGGGTGAGCTTGCTGTCAGTAAAGGGCAAAATGGCAGAAACCATTATTTATTTTTTATTTATTTAACCATTTTTCTGTACCGCTTTCTCATTAAATCAAAGCGGTTTACATTATAACTTACATGTTACAGGGAACTTTTATAAAACACACATTTACAGAAAACTTGTAATGAGGAGGGGGGAACATGTGGGAGATGCACTGAGGCATACTGTGAATTATTTACAGATAGTGTATTTTACAGAGAACATATTTACATAAGTATTGTGTGAAACCTCCAGTATTAAGTGGTAGTTCAGCTGTTCAATAGTTAAGTGGGTTCATTGAGTTGGTTTGAAAATAGGAAGGTCTTTAGCTGTTTTCTAAAGTCCTTCATGTCACTGGTGGACCTCAACTTCCCAGGGAGAGCGTTCCAGATAGCAGGTGCAGCAAAGGAGAATTCTCTTTTTGTGGTTGATTCCCTTGAACCCTTGTATGCGAAAGGTATAGGGATGGTGTCCTTCGTGCTTTGTCTCTTAGGCCTGTTGCTGTGATTGGGGCAGGACATCTCCTCCAGGACTCCCGCTGACATGTTGTTTCTTATTTTGAATATAGTTAGGGCATATTTTTATCTGGCACGTGTGGTAATTGGGAGCCAGTGGAGTTGATGAAGGAGGGGTGTTATGTGGTCTTGTTTATTTGAATCAGTGATGATTCTGGCGGCAGTATTTTGAATTAGTTGAAGAGATCTTGTAGCTTGCTTAGGTAAACCTTGATAAATGGCATTGCAATAGTCCAGTATAGGAGTTATGAATGCTTGACAGAATGATCTGAAGTGTTCCTGTTTGAGGAGGGACTTAAGTCTGAGTATGATGGCAAGTTTGTAAAATGCATTCTTAGTGATTTCATTGATGTGGGGTTGTAGGCTTAGGTTATGGTCAAAAGTTATTCCAAGGTATCAAACCTCATCTTTAATTGGAATGATGGAGTCTGCCACAGTTACTGAAGTAGGGAGGTTGACAGAGTGTTGCGTGTGATGAGTAGTGCCTCCGTTTTTTTCATATTTATGTTTAGGTTATTGTTGGAAAGCTATGTGGATATTTCTTGTAGACAATTTGTCATGGAGGAGTAGTCTGGAGAGTCCAGGTTGATAGGTGTGTATGCCATGATGTCGTCGGCGTATATAGCGTATTTTAAATTGTGCTTCTTGAAGATATTATAAATGTTAAAAAAGAAGGGCAGAGAGGGAAGATCCTTGGGGGACTCCTTGTGTTGTGTGGAATGGATCAGAAGAGTGTGCTCCTACTTTGACTCTCTGCTGTCTGGCATTAAGGTAAGATTGGAACCATTTGTGGGTTGTGTTGCATAGCCCAATGTCTTTTAGCCTGCACAAGGGGATGTTATGGGATATCGTATCAAAAGCAGAGGAGATGTTGATGAATACTAGCAGGAAACCAGTTTTGATATTGTCAATTCCTCTGATTATAGTATCGAGTAGGATAAAGAACAAAATTACTGAACATGTAGATAGTCATGGTTTAATGGCAAAAAGCCAACATGGATTTAGCCAAGGAAAGTCTTGTCTTACTAATCTCTTAAAGATTTTTGAAGGTGTAAATAAACAGGTATAAAAAGGTGAGCCAGCTGTTATAGTGTATCTGTTTTTTAGGAAAGCCTTTGACAAAGTTCCTCATGAGAGACTCTTGGGGAAATTAAAAAGTCATGGGATAGGGGGCAATGTACTACTGTGGATTAGGAGCTGGTTAAAAGAAAGAGTAGAAAACAGAGAGCAGGGCTAAATGGTCAATCTTCTCAATGGAGAAATGTGAATAGTGTAGTACCCCAAGGATCTGTGATGGGCTCGCTCTTTAGCATATTCATAAATGACCTGGAAATGGGAACAAAAAGTAAAGTAATCAGATTTCCAGATGACATAAAATTATTCAAACTTTTCAAAACACAAGAGGATTGTGAAAATTACAAGAGGACCTTGAAAAATCGGGATATTGAGCATCCAAATGACAGATGAAATTTAATGTGGACAAATGCAAAGTTATGCACTTAGGGAAGAATAACCCAATCTACAGTTACACAATTCATTGCTTTTTAACATATTCATAAATGACCTGGAAATGGGAACAATTGAGTGAGGTGATCAAATCTGCAGATGACACAAAATTATTCAAAGTTGTTAAAACGAAAGAGGACTGTGAAAAATTACAAGAGGACCTTGAAAATTGGAACACTGGACGTCCAAATGGGGGACAGGTGCAAAGTTATGTACCTAGGAAAGAACAACCCAAATTATGGTTACACGATGCAAGGTTTAGGCTTTCGTCTGACTAAAGGAAGCCGCCAATTAGGAAGGGAGAGAAAAGAAGCTGTGTGCAGAATCCCAACCCCAACTACCAGGAAGCAAGTCAGAGCCTTTCTGGGAGCAGCAGGATATTGCCGAATCTGGATTCCCAACTTTGCTCAAATTGCTAAACCATTGTATGAAGCTACAAAAGGAGAAGAAAAGTCGCCACTAGAGTGGGGACTTGAGCAGGATACAGCCTTCAAAACGTTAAAGGAAGAATTGATGTCATCACCAGCACTTGGACTACCAGATGTCCACAAGCCTTTCCATTTGTTTGTACATGAGACACAAGGGAATGCTTTGGGCATGTTGACTCAGAAATTAGGAAATTGGGAACGACCTGTAGCATACCTGTCGAAACAATTGGACACTGTGGCTAAAGGATGGCCACCTTGCTTGAGAGCAGTTGCAGCTACAGCCCTGTTAGTAAGTGAAGCAGACAAGCTCACATTAGGACAGAATCTACGAGTCACTGTGCCACATGCAGTACTTGCCCTCATGGAACAGAAAGCAAATCATTGGCTCACCAATTCTCGAATGTTGAAATACCAGAGTATGCTATGTGAAAATCCACAGATACAATTAGAAGTGAGCCATGCCTTGAACCCAGCTACATTGTTACCTGTCAGTGAAGAATTGCCAGAGCATGATTGTATAGAAGTCATGGAAACTGTCTTTTCAAGTCGACCAGACCTAACAGATGTGCCCCTAGAGAATCCTGATCAAACCTACTTTGTGGATGGAAGCAGTCTCATCATCAATGGACGACGTTGTGCTGGGTATGCAGTAGTCACCCAGTATGAAGTAGTTGAATCATCAGCTTTAGCATCAGGCACATCAGCCCAGAAAGCAAAATTAATTGCACTTACCCGAGCATTAGTATTAGGAGCAAAACTCGTGTTAAATGTATACACAGACTCTAAATATGCCTTCACCACTCTGCATGCTCATGGAGCTCTTTATAAAGAACGAGGGCTCATCACGTCAGGAGGAAAATCAATTAAATATGGCCCGGAGATATTGATGCTACTAGATGCAGTATGGGCCCCAACTCGTGTAGCCGTCATACACTGCAGAGGACATCAAGCAGGCAAAGGAGATGTTGCCAAAGGAAATAGGCTCGCTGATGCCTCAGCACGACAAGCAGCCATGACAGGACAAATTTCATCGCAGGCCATGCCAATGCAGGCAGCATTGTTTCCAGTACCCCTCAATTTATGGACACCCCGATATACCACCAAAGAATTGGAGTACTACTGTACTAAGGAAGAGGGAGTGCTGAAGGATGGGTGGATTGAGCTGCCACCAGCAGAGGGCAGTCAACCCCCAGGACGAATTGTAATTCCTGAATTGTTGGGACCAGCCTTTGTCAAGGCTTTCCATCAAGCCACACATTATGGAAAAAGTGCTATGGAAAAAGAACTCAGACCACATTTTTGTATTACTATGCTGGCAGCCCTATCAGCCTCAGTAGCACGCCAGTGCCTAACTTGTGCCAAAAATAATGCCAAACAGGGTCCCACACCACCACCCCGAGTTCAGTCAGGAGGTGTAACCCCCATGCACCACCTGCAAATTGACTTTACTGAAATGCCAAAAGCAAATGGATACCGCTACTTGTTAGTATTAGTTTGTACCTTCTCTGGGTGGGTGGAAGCTTTCCCCACCAGGACTGAAAAAGCTAGAGAAGTCACCAAAGTGTTGCTGAGAGAGATTATCCCTAGATTTGGAATTCCAGCTGTAATAGGGTCAGATAATGGGCCCTCATTCGTGTCTCAGATCACTCAACAGTTAGCAAAAGCCCTACAGATACAATGGAAGCTTCACACTGCATATAGACCTCAGAGTTCAGGGAAAGTTGAGCGAATGAACCGCACCTTGAAAGCCCAAATGTCTAAGCTTTGTCAGGAGACTCGCCTGAAGTGGCCCCAAGTACACCCAATAGCTTTACTCAGAATACGCTCAGCTCCTATGAAGTCAACAGGATTTTCCCCTTTTGAGGTTTTGTATGGTAAACCCCCACCAATAGTGCAGGGAATTAAAGGAAGTTTAACACAGATTGGTTCAGAAATAACCAGACAAGAACTTCTAGCTCTTAGTTTTGTTCTACAGACTCTCCATACGTGGATACAGGACCAGTTGCCTATCAACTTGACGGAACCCCTGCATCCCTACCAGCCTGGTACCTCGGTATGGATCAAAGATTGGAAGAAGACACCGTTGGAACCACATTGGAAGGGGCCATACACCATCATCCTGTCTACCCCAACTGCAGTAAAGGTAGCAGAGATCGATTCCTGGATCCACCACAGCAGAGTCAAGCCCGCAGCCGTTCCAGAACCCGAGCAGTGGACAGCAGTACAGCATCCTGATGTACCTTTGCGACTTACCTTGAGACGGCAACCAGTGACCTAGACACTTTTGGGATCATCCCAACAACCATAGTTGCAGTAGCCAAGTCTTTCGAAGAGGATTGCTGTTTCCAATACAGCAAGATTTAGCTTAAACGAACCTTATATGTGCGATTTTGCACACTGTTTGATACTATATTGATCGACAAATACTTAGAGCCAACTGAAATTGATAAGCTAGTTGGCATACGACGGACATTGTGAGGATCTTCAATCAACATTCGACACCCGTTGAATTGCTTCATTAGCAAACGGGACAGCATTGTGCCAAAACAAAGACGTCGAGATCAAGATTTTCAAGTGAGGATTCAGAAGAACTCCAATCAACATGCATTTTTGTTTTTACTTTGTCCTGGTTGCCTGCCTAGGAGACCTTGAACTGACTTGTGCCTTGCCTCCATGTACAGCTTGCATTACTTCCACTCGGACTGGAATGAAAGTAACTCAGACTTTGCTATATCATTCTTACTATACTTGCACCGGTAAAGTGACTTGGTGTATTTGTAACACCACTGAACTAAATGTTTGCACCAAAGGAAAAACTAAAGTTTGTTTCAACCCACATCAGAATCCATCCTATTACACTTTAGAAATACGATGGAATGATGCGGATGGACCTCTGCTTAATGCCACACCCCCACTCACTGACCCTACTAAGATTGCTGTATTATACTTTGATGCCTGTGATGTTATCAATAGGGATAGTCGTTCAAAATGTGCTAATTGGGAGAAATCCTATGCTCTCGATGATAAATACATGTGTCCAGAAGGAACCACTGGATGGGGAGAGTGTACAGGTAAACGAGTTCTAGCTAATGAATATAGTACAGCCCCGGAAGCAGACTACTATTGTCCAAAATGGGAATGTGTTTTCTATGCCACATGGAAAACTGGAAAGATGGTAGAAAATACCAGAGACAATCGAATGGCGGTTTTGCAAAGGCCATATGTGAAGGATATAGAAAAGAATTGCAAGAAGGGAGCTTGTCACCCGTTAGAATTTCTTGTAATAAATCCTAGTGCTTGGAAACAAGGATATAAATTTGGACTTAGAATTGCGGGCTCTGGGTCAGATCCCGGAACCATTGTATATATAAGATTAAATACCCAAGCCCATAGATCATCCAGGTACCATATCCATAACACTTTCTATGAAACCATGCATGAGAATAAGTTTGATATTCCCCATCCCTCACAGAATTTATTCTTAGAATTAGCTGGAGCGGTAGTATCCAGTCTCCATATCTCAGACTGTTACTTTTGTGGTGGGACACAAATGGGTGACCAGTGGCCATGGGAAGCCCAAGAGTTGAATTATTCCATGACTTACAACCATACTGAATTACATAAGACTACCAGCGAATGGGTATTAGCACACCCAATAGTTGGACGTCTCTGTTATGCCAGAAGTGGACTTCAATTCAATCTACCGGTGGGACAGCTGGTCTGTCTCAGCCAAAAGTTTTATAATGACACCACGAAAAAGACGACCTGGTGGTTAGGAGCCAAAGAACCTGAACCCCCTAATCCATTAGCAAAATTCCCTGAGCTTGCTGATTTATGGAATAATCTTGCCAAACCTCATGCCTGGCAAGCCCCACCTGGCCTATATTGGATCTGCGGAACCCGAGCATATGCCAGACTCCCTATACACTGTGGAGGGGCATGCGTCTTGGGGACCAACAGACCTTCTTTCTTTCTCTTGCCCACGGAACATGGAGAACAATTAGGATACCCAGTGTACACTACTCACCGAGACAAAAGAGCGCTAAGACAAAAGAGAGCACCCTTACAGATAGGCAAGTGGGAGAAGTGGAAGGGTGATGATTGGCCACCAGAAAGAATCATTGATTACTATGGGCCTGCCACTTGGAATGATGATGGTATGTGGGGCTATCGAACCCCTGTGTATATGATTAACCGTATTATTCGTTTACAAGCAGTAGTTGAATTAATAACCAATGAAACTAGCCAAGCACTCACACTTTTAGCTAGACAGAGCACCCAAATGCGCACTGCTATATATCAGAATCGCTTAGCACTAGATTATCTATTAGCAGCTGAAGGAGGAGTATGTGGAAAATTGAATTTAACCAATTGTTGTTTGAAGATCGATGATAAAGGTCAAGTAGTTGAAGAAATTGCTGAAAATATGCGAAAACAAGCTTATGTGCCAGTACAGACTTGGCATGGATTGCATTTTCCTAACTGGTTCGCCTCTATTCTCGTGGCTAGGAGGACTTAAAATTTTCCTGATACTAGTACTAATAATTGTTGCTGTATTTTTGCTATTACCATATATAATTCCCTGTTGTATGCGTTCTATCAACACTGTTATTGAGAATACAGTTGAGCGGAAGACCACAACTAAGATCATGGCCTTATGGCATCCTAGTCCTCCTGCTTATAGTCGGGATCCTCCGACCATGGTATGATCCAATTGAATGATTTAACTCTCACACCTTATTAAGTAATAGGGTGAGATTAATCAAAGGGGGGAATGTGGTAGGCGAAGGCCTATGATCCATGGTGTCTGAAATGAACAGACAGGCCTAACAAGCTTGACCTGTAAATGAAGCCTGTGGAGAGGCCCATAGGAATTGCACATCCCCCAATATGCTGCTATTGTACAAATAAAGCTTAGCAAAGCATAATCAGCTTAGCTGCGCAGAATTGAAACTCAGAAAATATAGAAAAATAAGTTTAAATACCACTGATAAGAAAGTACAGCTGCAAAGAATTTAATTAAAACTGCTGACAGAAAGGTTACAGTGCCCTGCTTCCCCACATGTGCTAACTAGTTAAATGGCCTTGGAGGAGAAAAGTAACGAAGTTGGTGAACTGACCATTGTAATTGGGACTAGAAGGGGGTGAGCAGGTGCTAAGCCCAGTCAAAGGACATAATTGGATAGCCTTATCAATACCGGAACCAATAGAAGGGGTACGGGAGGTTACCGGGACCAATGAAATGTTTTCCTATACCTAGAATGGGGAAGAAGTCTATAAAAGTTGTTGTTTTACTAGAAACCATTGCTCAACCATTTTGAATTTGATTCTGCTTGAAACTTGTGCACAAATAAATGATTTGGACCTTCTGAACTGACTCCTGGTATCATTGGTTTGTCTGCGCTCTGCTGCTACAATGCACTTAGGGAAGAATAACCCAATCTACAGTTACACAATTCATTGCTTTTTAACATATTCATAAATGACCTGGAAATGGGAACAATTGAGTGAGGTGATCAAATCTGCAGATGACACAAAATTATTCAAAGTTGTTAAAACGAAAGAGGACTGTGAAAAATTACAAGAGGACCTTGAAAATTGGAACACTGGACGTCCAAATGGGGGACAGGTGCAAAGTTATGTACCTAGGAAAGAACAACCCAAATTATGGTTACACGATGCAAGGTTCCACACTAAGAACCACCACCCAGGGAAAGGATTTAGGTATCATTGTGGATAAAACATTGAAACACTCCGCCCAGTGTGCAACAGCAGCCAAGAAAGCAAATAGAACTCTAGGAATCATAAGGAAAGGAATGGATAATAAAACCAAGGACATTATAATATCTCTGTATCGTTCCATGGTGCAACCACATCTTGAATACTGTGTGCAATTCTGGTCACCATATCTTAAAAAGGACAGCAGAATTAGAAAGGTACAGAGAAGAGCCACCAAAATGGTAAAGGTGACGGAAGAAAACCCCTATGAGGAAAGGCTTAAAAGATTAGGGCTCTTCAACTTGGAAAAGAGATGGCTGAGACGAGATACTGTATGATAGAGGTCTATAAAATAATGAATAGAGTAGAATGAGTAAATATAGATCAGTTGTTTACTCCATCAAAAAGTAAGGAGACAAGGGGACGCGCAATGAAGTTACAATGTAACCCTTTTAAGACTAACAAGAGAAAATATTTTTTCACGCAATGTGCAATCAAACTCTGGAATTTATTAATGGAGCATATGGTAAAAGCTGTTAGTATAACTGGGTTTAAAAAGGTCTGGACAAGTTTCTGGAGGAAAAGGCCATAAATAATTATTAAGAAGGATCAGGGAAATCCACTGCTTACCCCTCGATAAGCATTGTGGAATCTGTGTACCTTTTTGGGAACCTGAAAGATACTTGTGACCTGGATTGGCCATTGTTGAACACAGGATACTGGGCTTGATGGACCCTTGGTCTGACCCAGTATGGCACTTCTTAGGTTCTTATGTTAATATGGCTGGTCTCTGATTTTAATCCCTATCCCTAACTTGGCTGTGTAAATAAGCAAGTTTTATGCTTTTTCTAAAAATGTAAATTAGACTTACCTGCTATTTGTTGTTACTTTAGGAACTCCGGTCCAGTCCCGGAATTTCTGGGATCCAGGTTCTCCCTGCAGCTTGGAGACTGAATAATCACAGTTGTGATGTCACCACTATAACCTCCCTGGTGATCTCGTTCATCTTCAGTTTCACTACTGACAAAGCAGACTCATAGAGCAACAATTAAGCATGTAAATAGTCATATTAATCTATAATAGAATTTCTTAAATTTATCCTTTTGACAAGGTTTTAATTACTACCCCCATTTTCTTTTTTCTTTTTTTTTTTAATACTTATACTGTTACAATTGTTTCACACTCTTGCCCTTCATCTTTATATATAAAATAAAAGAAGTCACTCCATGACGAACATCCTCACAAACTTCAGGCTATTACTTTAACACATAGAAGGGAGGGATGCGGGACTGGACTGGAGTTCCTAAAGTAACAACAATTAGCAGGTAAGTCTAATTTACATTTACTTTACGTCACTCCAGTCCAGTCCCGGAATTTCTGGGATATACCAGAGCAGTAACACTTAATGGGTGGGTCCCGCTAACGCAGCCTGAAGCACCGCCGACCCAAAACAAGCATCCTTTTGTGCATGCACATCTAACCTATAATGCCTCACAAAGGAATTAAGTGACGACCAAGTAGCCACCTTACAAATTTCCATAGGGGGCACTAAACTATGTTCCGCCCATGACGCGGCTTGCGCCTGTGTCGAATGCGCTCTAAGTCCTTCTGGAACCATTTTACCTTTTAATATATATGATGATGCTATGGCCTCCTTGAGCCATCTAGACATTGAAGCCTTTGAGGCTGGTTGACCCTTCCTTACACCTGCGAACAGAACAAATAACCTATCTGTTCTTCTGAAGTTTTTTGTCCTTTTCAAATATATCTTTAAGGCTCTACGTATATCCAGTAAGTATAATTGACTCTCATTACCTTCCTTCTGAAATACCGGTAATGATACCTCCTGATTTAAATGAAAGGCTGATACAATTTTAGGCAAGAACGAAGGAACTGGCCTTAACACAACTCTTTCCTTATAAAAAGTTAGAAAAGGTTTTCTACAGGATAATGCTTGTAATTCTGAAACTCTTCTCGCCGAAGCAATAGCCACCAAAAAGAATACCTTAAGCGTAAGATCTTTTAAGGACGTTCTTGACAACGGTTCAAAAGGTTCCTTTACTAGAGCTTGTAAAACTAAATGAAGGTTCCAAGAAGGAACCTGCAGTCTACACGGTGGTCTCAACAACGTAACCGCTCTCAAAAAGCGTTTTACATCTAGGTGCGTTCCAATCGATTTTCCCTTTACTTTTCCTCTGTAGCACGCTAACGCTGCCAGCTGAACCCTTAAAGATGCCGGAGCTAAACCTTTATCAAAACCTTCCTGCAAAAATGAAAGAATTTGTGGAACAGAAACCTTCAATGCCTCAATCGACCTCTCCTTACACCAACCCTCAAATATTCTCCATGTACGAATATATGCTAGCGAAGTAGACCTTTTTCTGGACCTTAACAAGGTAGAAATTACTGAAGAAGAGTACCCTCTTGACCTTAACCTTGCCCTTTCAAGAGCCAAGCCGTAAGCGAAAATCGATCCACTTGAGGCATACATAGTGGTCCTTGACTTAGGATATCCTCCCTCAGTGGCAAATGCCAGGGACGGTCTATTAGTAATCTCAGATCTGCATACCAAGGACGTCTTGGCCAATCGGGGGCTATTAATATCACTGTTCCTTTGAGAGATTCTACCCTCTGAAGAACTCGACCTATCAATACCCACGGAGGGAACACATACAACAGTTGGCCCTCCGGCCAATTTTGAACTAGTGCATCTAGTCCTTCCAACATTCTTTCTCGTCTTCTGCTGTAGAAACGGCCGACCTTTGCAGACAGAAATGTTGCCATGAGATCCATCACCGGAGTTCCCCATCGCTTTACTATCATCTGAAACACCTGGGGATGGAGATTCCACTCCCCGGGATCTACCTTTACCTGACTCAAGAAATCGGCCTGCAAATTGGTTATCCCTGCAACATGGTTCGCCGATATCGCTTCCAAATTTTCCTCGGCCCAGAGGAATAAGCCTTCCGATTCCTCCTCCAGAGGAGCACTGCCTGTGCCTCCTTGCCGATTGATGTAGGCCACCGCCGTCGCGTTGTCTGATAGGACACGAACCGCTTTTCCGCGAAGGAGACTTTGAAACGCCTGAAGCGCCAAGGCTACTGCTCTCAATTCTAACCTGTTTATTGACCACGTTCTCTCTTGTTTGGTCCACTGACCTTGAGCAAATTGACCTTCGCAATGTGCACCCCAGCCCTTTAGACTGGCGTCCGTCGAAATCTGAACCCAAACTGGAAATTGCAACGGCATGCCCATTTGCAATACCTCGGGCTTTAACCACCAATGCAGAGCTAGACGGGTTTCCGGTGGACATGGTAGAATTTCCGACATTGGACTCTTTTGATGTGACCACCTTCTTAGCAGTGCTCTTTGCAAAGGGCGCATATGAGCCCTTGCCCACGGCACCAGATCCAAAGTTGCTGCCATGGTGCCTAGCAATTGGAGATAATGCCACGCTGTGGGATTCTCTCTGTCCACAAACTGCTGCACTAGATTTATGACTGTTAATACTCGAGATTGCGGCAAGAAAACTCTTCCTGCCTTCGTGTCGAAACGAGCGCCTAAATGTTCTAGAACTTGGGACGGTACTAATTTGCTCTTTTTCATATTCACCACCCAACCTAGGCTTTGTAACAATTGAACCACCCTTCTGGTTGCTAATATGCTTTCGCTCCTTGACTTTGCTCGTATCAACCAATCGTCTAGATAAGGATGAACTAATATTCCCTCCTTTCGCAAAGCCGCCGCTATCACCACCATCACCTTGGTAAATGTTCTTGGAGCTGTCGCCAACCCAAACGGCAGAGCCCGAAACTGGAAATGGCCCATCGGAACGGCAAATCTTAAATACTTTTGGTGTTTTTGACGAATTAGAATATGAAAATAGGCCTCTGTTAATTCCAGAGATGTAAGAAACTCTAGAGCATATCCTTTCTGTATTATTTCTAAGACCCATTGATCTGTGGTGATTTGTGCCCAGGCCGGATAGAATTTGTGTAGTCTGCCACCTACAGGAACAAAATCCGCCTGGGTTATCCTTATCTCATTGCGCTTTTCTTGAATTAACATTGGAAGAAGAGGCTGAGAACCCCCTTCCTGAACCACGAAAATTCCGAAATCCTTGAGACCTATAATTTTGACGTCCTCTTTGCATTTGACGAAACGAAGAGAACGAAAACGTCGAAAGTCTCTAAACTGACCTCTATAGGTCTGAATCGGGCGACCAAGTCTCTGCTTATCTTCAGGGAGTTTGCCACCTTTGCAGTCTCCCAAATCCTTTACCAACTTTTCCAGATCCTCTCCAAAAAGGAGCTTACCTCTAAAAGGTAACTTCGAAAGCTTTGCCTTAGAAGAAATATCTGCTGCCCAGGTTCGCAGCCAAACATGTCTTCTAGCTGCCACCACCGAGGCTATTCCTTTTGACAATGCTCTGATAAGGTCATAGTGGATGTCAGCTAAATATGCTGCACCTGACTCTAATTTAGATGCATCTTGAGAAGAGGCTCCTTCTATGTCTGAATGCAAGCTTTGAGACCATCATAAACAGGCTCTAGCTACCCATGCTCCACAAATTGATGCTTTAACCGATAATGCGTTTATATCAAAAATTTGTTTCAGCAGAGTATCCAATTTCCTGTCATAACTATCTCTTAAAGCTGCCCCGCTTTCAATTGGAATGGTAGTCTTCTTAGTAACTGCTGATACCGCTGCATCAATCTTAGGTGGAACAAATAACTCACAATCATCTTCATGCAAAGGATATAAACGAGTCATAATTCTAGATCCTCTTAATGCAGCCTCAGGAACATTCCATTCCTGCTGTATCATTTCTTTTACCACTCTATGTATTGGAAAAACCCTTTGTGTCTTCCTAACCGCTTGCAACAGCGGATCTTCCAATTCCTGGTTTTCGCTGTGCTCTGGCAATGAAATATTTAAAGTTTTAAGAGTTTCCTCAATTAAAGCAGGCAACTCCTCTCTATGAAAAACTCTTACAATCCTGGACTGGTCCTCCTGATCTACCAGTTCTCCATCCTCCAGCTCCTCCTCAATATCATCATCAAGATCAGACTGCATTTCCTGAGATGATATTGAAAGATTCTTTGTTAATCTAGATCTTTTAGGAGGAAGCATAGGTTCGTCTAATTTTAGAGAAGCAGCCAATCGCTTCTCTGCCAAACTAGCAACCAGTGGGAAGTCAACAAGTCTATGATCATCTACAAAAGACTTTTGTAGAATGGAAATAAATTGTTTTGAAAATACTGCTGCTATACTTGAAGATAAGTTTGTCAAATCTGTAGTCAGAGGTAAAGTTATATCAGGTCTTGAAGAAGGACCTGGAACTAGTTCAGGTAAAAACTGTGGTGGGGAATTAGCATTCCTCTCAGAAGTTAAATGTTTTTCCCTTTCCACAGTGTTATCTACAACATCCTGTAGATCTACACTTTGCTGGGCACAATGTTTGCAAACTCTTGATTCTATAGATATTCCCTTTCTAGAACCACATACCAAACATTGTGCTTTTGAAGGCATTTTACCACAATTTAATATGTTTCTTTATTCACTCTTTTAATTGAAAATAAATTATTATTAGCTTAAAGAAAATTTTCTCTGTAACGGGACTTTAAAAGATGGCTCCGTTGTAAAAACGCGCTTGACGCTCGAGCTGAGAATTCTAAACTGCCACAGAAAACAACTCTGACTAAGAAATCTTTACCACTGTATTGTTTTAAAAAAAATAAACTATCCAAAAAATGCTTCCTTCCTATAACGGTGTCCTTTAAGCTGATTGCCAAAAAACCCGGAACTAAAATAAAGAAATAAAGCTGCAGCTTACTTTCCGTCGCTGCTATGAACCTAAACAGAATTAAACTGGCGATTCAAAAAGTAGCCGCACTGGGACAGAGATACATAAAGTTAAAGATAAAGTTTACTTTGTGATATAATTCTTCCCAACATCTAACTTATGGTCTTATAGTTCCTCTCCCATTAACTGTGGGATCGGGAACTACTGTGCTTTTAAAACGGCATTCAAAAACGCACTACAACTGTAGTCGCGCTGAGAAAATAAACTTCCTCGATAAACTTTTACTCTCACTTGTAAAGCCTCCTCAAGCACTTTGCCTTCTGTTTATCGCTCCTCTCCTAGCCACAGTAGGATCGGGAGCTAAAATGAAATTTGAGACTCAGCAATGCCAGTGGCTGCAAAAAACTCCTCTCCTACACCCGAGAGAGGGAGGGCATGAGCTAGTCTTAAAGCTATAGCAGCACAAGTATTAAATACTTCTTTCTACACTGTTCAAACCCCTTAAAATGAAAAAAAATATTCTTAATTGCTCCTCTTTAGAGCCAGCTATAGGCTCTTAGAACTTCAAGCTGCTTGGAGACTGAATAAACTGAAGATGAACGAGATCACCAGGGAGGTTATAGTGGTGACATCACAACTGTGATTATTCAGTCTCCAAGCTGCAGGGAGAACCTGGATCCCAGAAATTCCGGGACTGGACTCGAGTGACGTAAAGTAACTAAGTAATTATCTTTCGAGCAGTGTTTCTCAACCAGTACACTGGGACACGCTGGTGTGCCTTGGTGGTGACAGCCAGTGGTGTCACTAGGGATAGGCTGATGAGGCTTTTGTGCTTCAGAGAACAGCCCCAAGTAACATGTAGGGAATGTGATGCGAGGGAATAAACTTTGAGTAGTTAGGGCCAATAGCTGCTCTGCTTCCTAATCTGCTCCTTTGCTTGTGTCATTCAGAGAAATGAGGGGAGGAGGTGTGATTGAAGCAGATGCTGCATAATAAAGAAGGATCCCTTGCTCTTCTGTCCTAGATGCAAATTATCAGCAACTTTTATTTTGAGGAGGGGGTCATAAGAGGCAGAGAAGAAAGGAAGGGGTTAGAGCTGATGGGCTTTTCTTTGCCCTGTTATGTTAACCACAGACCCTCTTTTCCTTTCTTCCCAGTAGCAGTCTGTTGCCAGGATAAATAAGAGAGGGCTTTGGAGTGGAGGAGTAGCCTAGTGGTTGGAACACTGGCTTGATAACCAAGCAACCAGGTTTCAATTCCCACTAGCACTCCTTGTGGCCTTGGGCAAGTCACTTAACCCTCCATTGCCTCGGAAGAAAGGCCTGGCAATCTACTTCTGGTGACACTGCCAAGAAAACCCAGGAGCTTCTAGGTCACCAGGAGTCAGGACTGACTCAAAGGCAGACATTGCATTTTGAGTAGAAACAGCTTTGAGCCACAGCTATAGCTCCTGTGGGGAGGGAGAGGAAGTGAATGCTGAGGAGAGGAAATTAGTGTGGTAGCCTCCTCAACTCCCTGAACTCAGCAGCGCATAGTTTAGCTGTTTGGCAACATTTTTCTTTTCAAGGTTCAGGCTGCCTTATGTTTTGCAATAGGGTAAAGAGGACTGGGATTAGCATTGTGGAAAAAGAGTGGGTGAGACAAACTAGTGGGTGCATAAAAATCATAAGGGGAGGTAATATTATTGTGTGAAATAGTGTGGTGGGGAAGTATGGAACATGAGAGCTGGGGAGGGGGTGCAAGAGAACTGGTGAAAAGAAAATAGATGCAAGAGAGTCAAGGGCATATGGAGCTGCAGGGAAAGGATGTATGAGAAAAAGTCAGAGATAATGTTCAGTTGGAGCAGACATGGTGATAGTGTGTCTGAGGGAACAAGAGGTGTTGAAGGTGCAGAAAGACTGGCAGAAAACCAGAGATGATAGTGACGGGGAGGATGACAGTGAGAGGGAGGATGTAGGGGGGTAAGAGAGATACAGCTGGTGACTGAAAGGAGTGAAACGTTTGAGGGAGAGAGAGAGAGACACACACACACACACGCACACACACACACACAAAGGGGGCTGATGGGGTGCCGTGGGTGTGGGAGAGTGAATAAGTGATAGAGAAAGATATATCAGAAAGAGAACCAGAGGAGCTATTGAGGGGAAAGGGGAGACTATGCAAGGAATTGAATGGTATAAAAATGAATCCATGAAAGGATGATTTGGGGAATACTGTATGTTGTTGTTAAGTGCCATCAAGTCGGTGTCGACTCATGGCGACCCTCTGGATAGGATAGTTGTCCTAAACTGTGTTCGGTCTTCAGTCAGGCAGAGGCAAAGGAGTCAAAACAGAGGGGATGGAAAGACCAGATGGCGTGAGTGAAATTAAGTGGTTAAAGGGGGTGTGGATGAGGGGGGGGTGAGTTAAAGGAAATGGTTGTAAAGGGCAAGGATCAGTGTAGGGATGATGGAAAGTAGTGAGAGAGTGAGAGAAGGGGTGGTAGTGAGTGAAGAAGACAACCAGATAGCAGAGACTGGAGAAGAAACCCAATCAGATAGCTGAGGGGACAAGTGTTGGGGAGAGGGAGAAATGGATGGCAGGAGATGGTAAAGGGAAAAAAAGGAGGGATAAGATCCAGTTATAAGTGAATAGAGTGAAAGGATGATGCTATAAGGGAGAGATTTAGAGGAAGAGAGGGTCATGTGATGTGGTGAGTCAGGGAGAGATACTTTCTTTCTGAGCTCCAGGGCCCTTTCCCCCAAAATATCTGATTTGGAACTAAATTTGACTCTTCTTGGTGACCCATTGGTGTGTATTAGTAATCTGAGCCAGCCTGGTTGCTTGGGTAAGAGATTTTGTGCCCCATGGTGTGCAGACCACAACAAAAACACAAAGAGAAATCTAATATGCCAGACAGCAAGATAGCAGATAGCCAAGCTGGGAATCCTCACTTCCCTAGTGGTCCCATGGTAAATGCAATAGTGGAGAAACTAACCAAGGTGATGGCCCTAGCTCTGAAGGGCCATGTCAATACATTTTGCACTAAGCTCAACTAATTCTCACAGGTGCTGGAAACTGCATGGAAGAGGTGGAAGTGGGAGTATCTTGCCTGGAGGACTCTGGAATGGAGATGGTTGAGGCTTTGAAACAACTAAAGAAGACAATGACATGCCATGCTGAAAAACTAGATGATTTGAAAAACTATGGTAGACAAACATCTATATTTTATTGGTCTTTTGGAGAACTTGCAAGACATGGAACTTCTAGGCTTCCTGGAGTCATGAGTGCCTATGAGTCTCCCACTCAACAAGAACTTGGATGCACTGCACATTGAACAAGCCAATTGAACTGGGATGAGACGCTGCTACTCTCCTGATTGCTGTCCTCAGTGCCTGCTGTTACCCTTGATTGTGTATCCCGACGCTGTGCCTGACCCTGTGCTCTGTCTGTTGTCTCTCCAGGTACCTGCCTACTGACCCTTGATTGGTTGCTTCTCCTGCACCCGGAAGACCCGGAAGTGACGCGGTCGCGCTTCGCGCGCCCGTGTTCCTCTCTGTATCAGGCAGCATTGCCTATTTAAACAACTCCGGTGCTGGCTGTTACCTGCTGCTACTCTCCTGATTGCTGTCCTCAGTGCCTGCTGTTACCCTTGATTGTGTATCCCGACGCTGTGCCTGACCCTGTGCTCTGTCTGTTGTCTCTCCAGGTACCTGCCTACTGACCCTTAATTGGTTGCTTCTCCTGCACCCGGAAGTGACGCGGTCGCGCTTCGCGCGCCCGTGTTCCTCTCTGTATCAGGCAGCATTGCCTATTTAAACAACTCCGGTGCTGGCTGTTACCTGCTGCTACTCTCCTGATTGCTGTCCTCAGTGCCTGCTGTTACCCTTGATTGTGTATCCCGACGCTGTGCCTGACCCTGTGCTCTGTCTGTTGTCTCTCCAGGTACCTGCCTACTGACCCTTGATTGGTTGCTTCTCCTGCACCCGGAAGACCCGGAAGTGACGCGGTCGCGCTTCGCGCGCCCGTGTTCCTCTCTGTATCAGGCAGCATTGCCTATTTAAACAACTCCGGTGCTGGCTGTTACCTGCTGCTACTCTCCTGATTGCTGTCCTCAGTGCCTGCTGTTACCCTTGATTGTGTATCCCGACGCTGTGCCTGACCCTGTGCTCTGTCTGTTGTCTCTCCAGGTACCTGCCTACTGACCCTTGATTGGTTGCTTCTCCTGCACCCGGAAGACCCGGAAGTGACGCGGTCGCGCTTCGCGCGCCCGTGTTCCTCTCTGTATCAGGCAGCATTGCCTATTTAAACAACTCCGGTGCTGGCTGTTACCTGCTGCTACTCTCCTGATTGCTGTCCTCAGTGCCTGCTGTTACCCTTGATTGTGTATCCCGACACTGTGCCTGACCCTGTGCTCTGTCTGTTGTCTCTCCAGGTACCTGCCTACTGACCCTTGATTGGTTGCTTCTCCTGCACACGGAAGACCCAGAAGTGACGCGGTCGCGCTTCGCGCGCCCGTGTTCCTCTCTGTATCAGGCAGCATTGCCTATTTAAACAACTCCGGTGCTGGCTGTTACCTGCTGCTACTCTCCTGATTGCTGTCCTCAGTGCCTGCTGTTACCCTTGATTGTGTATCCCGACGCTGTGCCTGACCCTGTGCTCTGTCTGTTGTCTCTCCAGGTACCTGCCTACTGACCCTTGATTGGTTGCTTCTCCTGCACCCGGAAGACCCGGAAGTGACGCGGTCGCGCTTCGCGCGCCCGTGTTCCTCTCTGTATCAGGCAGCATTGCCTATTTAAACAACTCCGGTGCTGGCTGTTACCTGCTGCTACTCTCCTGATTGCTGTCCTCAGTGCCTGCTGTTACCCTTGATTGTGTATCCCGACGCTGTGCCTGACCCTGTGCTCTGTCTGTTGTCTCTCCAGGTACCTGCCTACTGACCCTTGATTGGTTGCTTCTCCTGCACCCGGAAGACCCGGAAGTGACGCGGTCGCGCTTCACGCGCCCGTGTTCCTCTCTGTATCAGGCAGCATTGCCTATTTAAACAACTCCGGTGCTGGCTGTTACCTGCTGCTACTCTCCTGATTGCTGTCCTCAGTGCCTGCTGTTACCCTTGATTGTGTATCCCGACGCTGTGCCTGACCCTGTGCTCTGTCTGTTGTCTCTCCAGGTACCTGCCTACTGACCCTTGATTGGTTGCTTCTCCTGCACCCGGAAGACCCGGAAGTGACGCGGTCGCGCTTCGCGCGCCCGTGTTCCTCTCTGTAACAGGCAGCATTGCCTATTTAAACAACTCCGGTGCTGGCTGTTACCTGCTGCTACTCTCCTGATTGCTGTCCTCAGTGCCTGCTGTTACCCTTGATTGTGTATCCCGACGCTGTGCCTGACCCTGTGCTCTGTCTGTTGTCTCTCCAGGTACCTGCCTACTGACCCTTGATTGGTTGCTTCTCCTGCACCCGGAAGACCCGGAAGTGACGCGGTTGCGCTGCGCGCGCCCGTGTTCCTCTCTGTATCAGGCAGCATTGCCTATTTAAACAACTCCGGTGCTGGCTGTTACCTGCTGCTACTCTCCTGATTGCTGTCCTCAGTGCCTGCTGTTACCCTTGATTGTGTATCCCGACGCTGTGCCTGACCCTGTGCTCTGTCTGTTGTCTCTCCAGGTACCTGCCTACTGACCCTTGATTGGTTGCTTCTCCTGCACCCGGAAGACCCGGAAGTGACGCGGTCGCGCTTCGCGCGCCTGTGTTCCTCTCTGTATCAGGCAGCATTGCCTATTTAAACAACTCCGGTGCTGGCTGTTACCTGCTGCTACTCTCCTGATTGCTGTCCTCAGTGCCTGCTGTTACCCTTGATTGTGTATCCCGACGCTGTGCCTGACCCTGTGCTCTGTCTGTTGTCTCTCCAGGTACCTGCCTACTGACCCTTGATTGGTTGCTTCTCCTGCACCCGGAAGACCCGGAAGTGACGCGGTCGCGCTTCGCGCGCCCGTGTTCCTCTCTGTATCAGGCAGCATTGCCTATTTAAACAACTCCGGTGCTGGCTGTTACCTGCTGCTACTCTCCTGATTGCTGTCCTCAGTGCCTGCTGTTACCCTTGATTGTGTATCCCGACGCTGTGCCTGACCCTGTGCTCTGTCTGTTGTCTCTCCAGGTACCTGCCTACTGACCCTTGATTGGTTGCTTCTCCTGCACCCGGAAGACCCGGAAGTGACGCGGTCGCGCTTCGCGCGCCCGTGCTCCTCTCTGTATCAGGCAGCATTGCCTATTTAAACAACTCCGGTGCTGGCTGTTACCTGCTGCTACTCTCCTGATTGCTGTCCTCAGTGCCTGCTGTTACCCTTGATTGTGTATCCCGACGCTGTGCCTGACCCTGTGCTCTGTCTGTTGTCTCTCCAGGTACCTGCCTACTGACCCTTGATTGGTTGCTTCTCCTGCACCCGGAAGACCCGGAAGTGACGCGGTCGCGCTTCGCGCGCCCGTGTTCCTCTCTGTATCAGGCAGCATTGCCTATTTAAACAACTCCGGTGCTGGCTGTTACCTGCTGCTACTCTCCTGATTGCTGTCCTCAGTGCCTGCTGTTACCCTTGATTGTGTATCCCGACGCTGTGCCTGACCCTGTGCTCTGTCTGTTGTCTCTCCAGGTACCTGCCTACTGACCCTTGATTGGTTGCTTCTCCTGCACCCGGAAGACCCGGAAGTGACGCGGTCGCGCTTCGCGCGCCCGTGTTCCTCTCTGTATCAGGCAGCATTGCCTATTTAAACAACTCCGGTGCTGGCTGTTACCTGCTGCTACTCTCCTGATTGCTGTCCTCAGTGCCTGCTGTTACCCTTGATTGTGTATCCCGACGCTGTGCCTGACCCTGTGCTCTGTCTGTTGTCTCTCCAGGTACCTGCCTACTGACCCTTGATTGGTTGCTTCTCCTGCACCCGGAAGACCCGGAAGTGACGCGGTCGCGCTTCGCGCGCCCGTGTTCCTCTCTGTATCAGGCAGCATTGCCTATTTAAACAACTCCGGTGCTGGCTGTTACCTGCTGCTACTCTCCTGATTGCTGTCCTCAGTGCCTGCTGTTACCCTTGATTGTGTATCCCGACGCTGTGCCTGACCCTGTGCTCTGTCTGTTGTCTCTCCAGGTACCTGCCTACTGACCCTTGATTGGTTGCTTCTCCTGCACCCGGAAGACCCGGAAGTGACGCGGTCGCGCTTCGCGCGCCCGTGTTCCTCTCTGTATCAGGCAGCATTGCCTATTTAAACAACTCCGGTGCTGGCTGTTACCTGCTGCTACTCTCCTGATTGCTGTCCTCAGTGCCTGCTGTTACCCTTGATTGTGTATCCCGACGCTGTGCCTGACCCTGTGCTCTGTCTGTTGTCTCTCCAGGTACCTGCCTACTGACCCTTGATTGGTTGCTTCTCCTGCACCCGGAAGACCCGGAAGTGACGCGGTCGCGCTTCGCGCGCCCGTGTTCCTCTCTGTATCAGGCAGCATTGCCTATTTAAACAACTCCGGTGCTGGCTGTTACCTGCTGCTACTCTCCTGATTGCTGTCCTCAGTGCCTGCTGTTACCCTTGATTGTGTATCCCGACGCTGTGCCTGACCCTGTGCTCTGTCTGTTGTCTCTCCAGGTACCTGCCTACTGACCCTTGATTGGTTGCTTCTCCTGCACCCGGAAGACCCGGAAGTGACGCGGTCGCGCGCCCCTGTTCCTCTCTGTATCAGGCAGCATTGCCTATTTAAACAACTCCGGTGCGGTCCTCCGCACCGCGGGCGCGCGCCGAAGGTGCGCGCCCAAGGAGCAGGTTCTGCTCCTTGGGCGAGCTCCTTGGGGCGAGTCCGGGGGCGAATATCCAGAGCCCTCTCACTCTACGTCCTCTGCCTGCTGCATGTGGTCTTGTCTCAGTTACCTCCCCCTCCACCTGCGGTTCCTGTCTGCGCTCCTCCCACGCTATCACGGTAAGTGCTTCTCTGTACCCAGTTTCTCTTCTCTATTCCTGTGCATCCTCCTTCTCTGTACTATGACTGCTATCCCGGTCCACTGGGGCTGGCGTCCTGCCCCCCCTGTCTCCTTCAGCTCTGGCTCATTTGGTCGCTCATCGCTCAACCTGCTTCCCTGTTCTTCCCATTCTGTCCCAGTCCCTTCTCCCCCAACACTCCTCCTGCTCCAACTTGCCCTGCTTAACTGCCGTTCCCTTCGTTCAAAGACCACCCTAGTTCAGGATTTCACCTCCAAGCACACCCCTGACCTCCTTTTTCTCACTGAAACATGGCTAAGGGACAGCGAAGAACCCCTTTTGAATCGCTGCCTAGCACCGGGCTATTCTGCTTTCTCTGTCTCCCGTCGCGGGAGAAGTGGTGGAGGGGTTGCTGTCCTCTACCGCTCCTCACTCCCTCTCCATGAACAAACGTCATCTGCCCTGCATTACCCCGAATCCCTACTTCTCTGCCTGGCTTCTTCTCCTCCGCTCCACTTTCTCCTTGTCTATGCCCCGCCGTCTCTTTCTGCCCCCGCTTGGGACTCCCTTCTCTCAACTATATCCGAAACTTCCCTTCTATTTCCACAGCTCCTGATCCTTGGGGATTTCAATATCCATGCCACCTCTCCCTCCTCCTCCCGTGATCATGTCTTTCTCTCACTTCTAGCAGATCTTTCCCTCCAACAACTCGTTTCCTTTCCTACCCATTCCGCTGGCCATACCCTTGATCTCTTCATCTCTCCCTTGGCTTCCCTCTTTACCCTCTCCTCCTTCTCCTCCTTATCCCTCCCTTGGACCGACCAATCTTGTCACTATTCCTCTCACTCAAGGCACCTGCTTCCTTCCCCCACTCTCCCCCCCATTAACCCTCCCCCACCGGTTCTTACTCGTCGCATTACTATGGATACCCTTCATCAGTTCCCTCCCCCTGACACCTTTTTTCCCCCTGACTTTCATCTTCTTTCTGTTGATGCCCAGGCTCGTGCCTGGAATGACAGTCTCTCTTCTGCTCTTGATAACATAGCTCCCTTTCAATCACGTCCAGCTTCCCGCCACCCTCGTCGACACCCCTGGTTCCATCCTGGACTTTCCCTCCACCGCAGATACCTTCGTCGAGCTGAAAGGCTATGGCGAAGGCACCCATCCCCCTCTTCATTGGACCATTTCCGCACCTCCCACCATCACTATCGCACCCTTCTCCACGCAGCAAAACGGGACTATTTTTCTACCCTTATCTCAACATCGGCCAACTCTTCCCGCCAGCTCTATTCTGTTCTTCATTCTCTGTCCACTCCTCATTCCTTTTCCTCACCTTCCCCCCCTTCTGTCTCTCCTGACCCAGCCATCTTGGCTACTTTTTTCTCTTCTAAGATACTCTCCCTTCGTCTCTCCTTCCCTTCCTGTCCTCCTCCCCTTTCTCCTCCCCCACTTAATCCTTTACCCACTCCTCCCCCTTCTCCCACTCTGCCCTCTTCTCATTGTGTCCCCCCCCTTTCCCACCGATGGTCCTCCTTCGAGCCCATCTCAGCTTCTACTCTTTCTAAGGTCTTTCATTCTGTTCGCAAAACCTCGTATCCCTCTGACCCCATTCCTTCTCGTTGGTTATTAGATCCTTCTCTGGCTCTTTCCCCTTATCTTCTTTCCATCATTAATAACAGCCTATCCACCGGTATTTTCCCCACTCTCTGGAAGCATGCAGTCATTCGCCCCATCCTGAAAAAGAGCTCCCCTGATCCATCCTCCCCTTCCAACTGGCGTCCTATCTCCAACCTGCCTTTTCCCTCTAAGCTCCTCGAAAAAACTTGTCTTTTCCCAGCTATCTTCACATCTCGAAGCTTCACTTACCTTGCACCCTCTCCAATCTGGTTTCCGCCCCGGCTATAGCACTGAAAACTGTTCTCCTTTCTCTCCTTAATGAGCTTCACTCTGCCCATGACCGTGGTCTTCTCACTATCGCCGTTTCACTTGATCTCTCTGCTGCATTTGACCTTGTTGATCACCGCACCCTCCTCTCACGCCTATCTGATGCGGGTCTTTCTGGCACTGTTCTTCGCTGGTTTCAGTCCTTTCTTTCAGGTTGTTCTTTTTGTGTGTCCACTGGTCCCCTTTCTTCACCGTCCACTCCCCTTCCCTGTGGTGTCCCGCAGGGATCTGTTCTCGCCCCCCTTCTGTTCAATGTCTTTCTAGCTCCTCTTGCTCTCCTAGTACAACAACACGGTATATCTGCACATTATTATGCCGATGACATTTTTCTACTCCATCATACAAATTCTGTCTCCCCTGATATCTCCCCTCTCAACAACTGTCTCTCCACTGTGGCTTCCTGGCTTTCCTCTAATTTCTTGCATGTTAATCTCTCCAAGACCTCAGCTATATGGTTCACTTCTGGCAGTCCCATCCCCTCTCTTCTCCCTGTGCTTTCCTCTTCTCCTATTCCTCTTGTTTCATCTTTACGTTATCTAGGCGTTACCCTTGATTCCTCCCTGTCTTTCCAAGCCCATATTTCCTCTGTCGTCCAACGCTGTTTCTCTACTTTGCGTCAACTTCGCTCTGTTCGTCCTTTTCTCTCTTTCTCGTCTATGACCACCCTCCTTCTATCACTCGTTGTTACCCGTCTCGATTATTGTAATGCTTCCCTGGCCGGTCTTCCCCAGTCCCAATTGAAACGCCTTCAGAGAGTCCATCATACTGCTGCCCGCATTCTCACCTGTTCCTCTCGCTTCGATCATGTCACTCCCCTCCTCATACGTCTGCACTGGCTCCCTGTTCCCTTCCGTATTCAATATAAGGTCCTCACTTTTGTTCACAAATCTATTCACTCCGGTACTCCACTCTACCTCGCAGACCAGATCCATCTTCACACTCCCCACCGTTCTCTTCGTTCTATTCATGCTAATCGTCTACTCCTACCCTCCCCCTCACAGGCTCACCTTGAATCCACCCGCTCCTCTGCCTTTTATTTCCTTGGACCCCGCCTCTGGAATTCGCTTCCCCCGGACCTCCACCTGGAACTTTCCACAAAAACTTTTAAAACCCGTTTGAAGACTTACCTTTTTTGTCTCGCATTTGATCTTCCCCCATCTCCCTCCCCACCCCCCCTCCCTCCGTTGATTTTTCTCTTGTAAGTCCCTATTTATGTTACCTTACCCCCCTCTCTACCTCTCTCCTTTTCCTCTGATCTATCCTATTATATATTTGGCGTTCTTTTCTGTTTCTTCCTTGCAGCTGTTTTTTGCATATTGTACACCGCTCTGACGCAATTTGCCTGAGCGGTATATTAAATACTCAATAAAGATAAAGATAAAGAAAGAACTGTGGCTATGAGTAGTTTTGGCTTGATTTCTGGATTGTGCTCAAAAAGAACCCATGCTCCATGCCACGAGGCAGGGAACCCAGTTCGAGTGCTCCAAAACTACTCCACACAGCTTGCCCTCCAATGGAGGGAATATTCTGTGTTATATGGCTGCCTCACAACTCTTAAAGTTTGATTCACTCAACAGTACCCTGCGCACCTTCGTATTATGTATGGGACAATCCACGTATCTTTGATTCACTGCAAGATGCTCAAAAGTGTCAGGTTTTCTACACTCTTTGGATGTTTTATATCCAAAACTAGCACTTTCCCAATGCCTATTCATGCCTGGAGCAGGTCTAAACTTGGACGGGGACTGCATATATCCTTGATGTATCTGAAATCTAGCAAGGACATGAAAATCTATTGTACCGCCTCTGCCATGCCCCCTGCCTACTTGGACGTCCCTCGCATCAGAGTTGTGTTTAAAAGCCATTTGTAAAATGGCTCCAGGGACGTCTCTATGATTTGGATGTCTGCATGCACAATTTTCAGATGTCCAAATTATGACTGAGGCTTTCAAAATGACCCCCATAGCCAGTGACGACAAACTGGGTCTTTGTGTCACTGGCAGGAGTGTTCCCAGATGCTGAGTGGTATGTCTCAGCCTTTCCTTTTCTTTCACCTATATGCAAATAAATGTTTAAGTGACTTGAAAAAATCTAAGGAAAAAGTGAAAGCAAATCATGGTTTACCCCGAGCACAGCCTAGTTACAATATGGGCACTTCTTGGCAGCCATCTTGATATAAGCATCCAGAAAGATGGTAAGTTTATAGCAAGTCGCCTCATATTTTCTCAGTGTTCACATCTCTGATTCCTCACCAAACAGAATATCTCTCTATAGGGCATGCCTAGAAGATTCCTTGGTGCACTTCCTCTAGGCAAGAGAGCAGCGGAGGCAATGACCACGGCCTACCAAAGTTTTAGGTAAAATTCTTTATTAAGGACCCAACTGTACGAGTTTCGGCCGAAGCCTTCGTCAGGGGTCAAAACACCACATAGAAGGGGTGGGGAACACGTCTATGGGATGAAGCTACCACACTTCCCAATCTGCATGGACTGTGCATGCAGATTGGGAAGTGTGGTAGCTTCATCCCATAGACGTGTTCCCCACACCTTCTATGTGGTGTTTTGACCCCTGATGAAGGCTTCGGCCGAAACTTGTACAGTTGGGTCCTTAATAAAGAATTTTACCTAAAACTTTGGTAGGCCGTGGTCATTGCCTCCGCTGCTCTCTTGGTTTGACTATCTGCGGAAGGCCATCTTCTTTCTCTCCTTCCTTCTGCACTTCCTCTAGGTACTTAAAATATACTAGGCCACGGTATGCTGGGTCATATCATGCAGTCCAGGGGCTTCTCATTGATATTCATTGTGAATCACCTGAAATTATACAGACCACGTGGTCCCCAAGGACTAGATTGAGAATCATAATGAATTTAAAAAATATAGTTGAGAAAAAAAGCATTGAGTGAGTATTTCTAGAATGCAGCAACAAAACATCTCTCTCAAAACAGACCAGCATCACTCAGTTAATTTCCAGTTATGTGGGAAATATGTACATTTTCACTATAAAAAATCAATTCTATAAATCTGAAGCTCCCATATGCCCTTGACTCTCTTGCACCTATTTTCTTTTCACCAGTTGAGGAAATAGTGAGGTAATACCAGGGATTTTTTGAAAAGTTCCACTAGCAATTGATAAACCTGAATGCTGTTCTTAATTCTCCTGTTTTTCCAGAAATACCCTGATACAGTAGAAGGCTTAAAAAGAGGAAGCTGCAGGTTTTGTTATCTTAAACAAGTAGTGATAGAAATGTTTATGATTTAACTATTTGTACAGGAGCTTTGGCTCATGGGCAGCACTGAGTCATGAAAAATCCCCTAGATAGGGCTACTTCTGCAGGATGAGGTAACAGCAAATGTTCTGATATTATCATTGTTAACTGCATGCTATTTACCCAGACATTTCCCGTGCACATCTTTTCAAAACAATTAGTCGCATTATGAAAATAAGTCCATAGGCTCAATATTCAAAAGGATCTACTGTATGTGATCAGCAGGATTTGCTAACCGCATAAACCCCACTGAGCCCAATACCCAGTGGCACTAACCAACCATTGACTATCCCCACAGATCAACGACCAACTTGACACAAGAATCCCCACAACTGTGATATGTATAAAACCCTTAAGTCCTTTATTAGCCAAGACCCTACACGGGATCCTTTATTAGACAGATTTTAGCAGATTAAGGGTGAGATTATCCCTAGGGGTCATTGGGGTTTTGGCATCATTTTGACACCCGTAACACTGATCAGGGCCATCCCATCCACTAGGCAGGCTAAGCAGCCGCCTAGGGCCACAGACCTTAGTGGGCAGCGTGGCATGCCATGTGCTTTGACACACATGGCCTACCAGGCCATCCCCTCCCCATGCTGTGCGACACCGCTGGCATCAGGGGCAACTAGGCTCGGCGGCAGACCGTGTGCTTTGGCACACATGGCCTGCCGCTTCTGATCGCCTCCGACACATCTTCGGGGGAGTAAGAAGCGGCAGGCCATGTTTGCCAAACACATGGACTGCCACCAAGCCTAGCTGCTCCTGATGCCAGAATCAGTGGCAGTGGGGAGGGCAGTGGCATGACTCAGTATGGGGGGCTAGGGCAGCACAGCCGGGACTTCTGCCTGGGGCAGCAGAAACCCTTGGGCCGGCCCTGACAAAATCTGCCAATTCTTATGGATTTTGATGTGCTGAATTCAAAAATGACAAAAACGCTGATCGGCTACTGTTTCCAAGATATCTAAGCTTTACCATTTTACGCGTATATATAGCGTGTTGGTAGTAGACTTTTAATCACAAATTATAAACCTAGGTCTTTTCATGTGTTTATGGTTGCTATATATATGACCTTGATAATATTTCACCTGCCATCTTTGTTTAAAAATTAGCCAAAAGGTTTTTTAAAAATACAACTTCTTAAAAAAGTTAGTATGAAACAGAAAGCAAGAAATGACTATGTACACATTAGTATTCATTTCAAACTTTATTCAGCGTCTGCTTGGTGTTTCTTGGCTCATCTCTTGTATTCTGTATATGGAGTATCTCTTGTCACTGTCCAGCAATAGTCTGCAAGCATTGATGGGCTCAATTTGCCTTGATATCTTTTCTCCATCGCTGCAATGTCCTGATGAAATCACTCACCATGCTCATTGCTCACTGCTCTGCAGTTCATTTCAAAAAAATCAAGATGAGATTATAAGAAATGTATCTTTAGTGATAGGTTGCAACCAAGAATTTTGTATGCATTGAGGAGATTTTCCACCAACTCCCTGTAGATGTCTGCTTTGTTGTTTCCGAGAAAACTTGTTGCCACTAACTGGAAAACTTTCCATGCAGTCCTCTCTTTGCTACATACGGGTATGTTTACTAAACAGCGCTAATGTCGCAGCGGCGATGTTATCACACTATAAGTGACGTTATCACGTGATAATGGCGCATTACCATGCGAGAATGTCACGTATCGCGCGATAACATCTCCGGTGGCGTTAAGGTGCGCAGAGGGTGGAGTAAGGCTCCCCAGAGGGCGGAGAGTAGGGGTCAATGGGCGGAGAGTGGGCAGGGAGAGGCCCCAGGCACACTAACGCTGTGAAATCAGGGCCTGAAAATTAACGCCACTGAAAACCTTGCGTTAGAGGCACATTTACAGGAGAGAGAAACCAGTTCAGTCAGCAATGTACAGCAAAGGCAGGGAGACCCAGATAAGTGATAGTAGTGATACATGTGCAGTAACAATGGTAGTGTTAAGCAGAGAGAATTACATGTCTGAAGCATTATACCAGTGTGCGGTCTAGTCTTATAGAGTAAAGTAACTGTTAAGCTGTATACATCATTAACTTACTCCAACACGTCTACAGAACCTTATTTTCCCAATGTTTCAATACTTTCCTACTCGTATCATCAATTCTTTAAAGCAACAGGTCTCAGACTTTAAAGAGCTTTTGGTCTTCACTTGAGGTTAACCCATGCTCTATTTTGCATCAATGACCTATATGTTGCTCTTACTTGCAATTGGTAACTGGTAATTTATAATCTTATATCATTTCCAAAAAGAGAGAATGAGTGCTTATCTTAAAAATTGCCCGACGCCGACTTCAGCGCTGTTGCGTTTCACAATGATGCTGTTTCTTCAGGGGCTATGCTCTCTCTAACTTCCCCTTAGTAGGTATTCCAAAAGGCTATTTTATCTCATATTTTTCTCTTGTTCTTCATAATCGTGGCTCCTTTGTCAGTTGCTGCTAGCACTCTGAACCATGCTTTACTAACAACGCCGCGCACCGTTGTGAAACGCAACAGCGCTGAAGTCGGCGTCGGGCAATTTTTAAGATAAGCACTCATTCTCTCTTTTTGGAAATGATATAAGATTATAAATTACCAGTTACCAATTGCAAGTAAGAGCAACATATAGGTCATTGATGCAAAATAGAGCATGAGTTAACCTCAAGTGAAGACCAAAAGCTCTTTAAAGTCTGAGACCTGTTGCTTTAAAGAATTGATGATACGAGTAGGAAAGTATTGAAACATTGGGAAAATAAGGTTCTGTAGACGTGTTGGAGTAAGTTAATGATGTATACAGCTGAAGCATTATACCAGCTGCAGGATTCATCGATTTATCATAAGCTGCAGGAGGATCCAAAGTTAGCGTTACAGAAGGAGATTAAAGGGATTACCCAGGCAGCTCTACAATATACATTTATTACTAAAAAGAATTTAAATATCTGAATATGGAGACATCAACGACAGCAAAATTTTACACAGTTCTAAAAATACATAAAAACATGCAGGAACCTCCAGGTAGACCAATAGTTTCAACTAGGGGAACTATATTAGAACCTTTATCTACTTTTATAGATTCCCATCTACACCCTTTATTAATAGCCATTCCATCGTATATAAAGGATACCACACATTTTTTAAATATTTTAAACAAACTAGCACAGTGGTCGATACATAAGGATGTACTATTAGTTACTTTGGATGTTACTTTTCTAAATACAAGTATTCCTCAAGCAGCTGCATACCAAGTGATAGAACGGGCGCTACAAAAAAAGAGGGGATCTTTCAGAAACACATATTGCATTTTTATTACAATTAGCACATTTGGCTATTTTTCAGAATTATTTTGTTTTTGATGGAGTTTTGTATCAACACACCTCTGGAGTGGCCATGGGAGCTACTTGTGCCCCCTTGGTGGCAAATTTATATATTTTTCGGAATTATTTTGTTTTTGATGGAGTTTTGTATCAACAGACCTCTGGAGTGGCCATGGGAGCTACTTGTGCCCCCTCGGTGGCAAATTTATATATGGGAGAATATGAAGACAGATGGTTGCCTCAATCTCCATTCTTTACTCAGATTATTTCTTGGAATCGCTACATTGATGATGTCTTTATGTTATGGAAAGGTTCAGAAGAGCAGTTAACATCATTTCTTCAATGGCTGAATCAATGTGATAAAAATATTAAGTTCACTTGAACGCATCATATTAATAGCTTGGCTTATTTAGATGTCACCATTACTAGAGGTAAAGAAGAATGGTTAACATCAGTATATAGAAAAAATACAGATCGCAATACATTTCTACATTATAAGAGTGCACATCCTCTTCAATTAAAAGAAAGTCTCTCTTTTTCTCAATTCTTGCGCTACAGGAGAAGTAAAAAGGCGCGGGCAGGGTCCCGGCGCCTGCCTGTAACCGGGTGCTCTGCCCGGCGCGGGACCCTGCTCGTGCACGACGGTGGTGCGGGGCCGCGCTGGGCCGTGCACGGGGCGCATTTTTTGAATTGATTGGCTCCGCTGGGAGAAGCAAGCCAGCGGAGCCAATCGGAGGGCAGGCGGCCATGTGCTCCGGAGTGCGTTATCGCGCCGGAGCACAGGTCGTCTGGTGGGAGGCTCGGCAGGAGAGGACCTAGAAGCGGCGTTGTCCCGGGCGTGGAAGGCTTTTGTTGGGGGGCAGGAATCAGCCTCAATCCAGGTCGTGGCGCAGGGAGCACGGGAGCTCCAATCCCGGTCGGACCAGGCGAATGGGAAGGGCTTGAGGTTGGGGTAAGCTTTTGCGGTGCTTGGCAGCCTGCAGGCGTTGTCCGGGATGGTTTGGGGGGGGGTGAACTGAGGAGCGGGGGTCGAGCCGGAGCTGCGGCGCGAGGGCGAAGGCTAATAAAAAAAAAAAACACGCTATACGCGTGAGCCTCAGCTGTCGCCGCAGCGGGTGGTGAGTGTGTGCAGGAACTTTGTTTCTGCCTGGGGGAGCTATGGCGGGAAAGCAGCCAGCAAAAAAGGGGGGGGGTAGGGTGGACAAGGGGAAGCAGGCCGGCGGGCAGAGAGGCCGGGGGTTGGGGAAAGCACTGCGGTCTGGGGCCGGGTCGGCGGGGGGGGGGGGGTTCAAAAAGGGGGGTTCGAGGTGCACGGGGTCCGGGGCGGGGGCAGAGGGGAAGTAGGCCGGTGGAGGGCCCCAGTGATGGTGGTGCTGGGCAGAGTGTAGGTGCTGAGCCGAGGGGACAGGCATTAGCCTCAATAGGTGCTGGGCCAGACAATGTAGTGGCGATGGGGCACAGTGGGGGGCTGTCAGATGGTGGGGGAGTGGGGGGGGTCTAATGTTGCTCAAGAGCAGGGGCAGAGCTGGGGCTTAAGCCCTACGAGCCAAGGGGGGGTAGGCCCGCGGTCTGGTTTTGGGGTGGCAGGGGGGGATGGCGGGGGTTGGCTGTCACCGGCTGGGGGATTCGGGCCTACGGGGGTGGGTCTGCCACCGACGGGTTGGTACGGGCAGTCGGGGCAGCGGGTGGGGTGGGAGCACTGGTTGGGAGGGGGGCAGGGTTCATCCAGGTCTGATTGGACACGAGCGTGGCCCCCGGGGAGTGCCCCTGGGCTCTCTTTTGGTTTTCCTGTTTTGTCTTCGCAGGTGCCGTATATGTCTTCCCCAGGTGAGGGTTTGTCAGCGGGCAGGTCAAGCGGAGAGAGGAGGATGGGGGCGCAGCCCCACACGGAGGTGGGGTCCGCGGGAGTTGGGGTCCAGACGTCTGTGAATGAGGAGCGGCAGCGGACGATGGTGCCTGGCGCCGATGGGCGCCCCTCGGCTGAGGTCGGCGAAGTAGCGGACGAGACAGGTGAGTTGCGGGCGGCGGACGGGGGTGTTACGGGGGAGGTGGGGTCTTGGCCGGAGAGGTCTCGTAAGGCTCACAGAAAGAAGAGGCATGGGTCTCGCCGCCGGCGCGCCTCGTCGTCGTCTACCTCCTCGTCGTCGTCTGATTCGTCCGATACGGCGGAAGGGTCCGAGAGGGGGGGCGGGGTTGATTTGGAAAAGGGGTCTCAAGGCAGAGCAGGTGGGGGATCCGCATCCATGGTGGCGTTATCGGAATTGTGGGAAGGGGTCCCCAAGAAGCTGAGGCGGAAAATCCGCAAGCGGAAATATATTGATATTTTTCGCTTGCTGGAGGGGCGGAAGCGTTCCGGGGACAGTAAGAAAAAACGGAAAGAAGATGAGAAAGCGGGGCGGCTTCGGAAAGTGTCACGGAATGTAGTGAATTGGGTGCGCTCGTTTTTACGTTTAGCCAGCGTGTGGGGTCATCATTTTCCTCACCAGTATGGGCTGTTGTGGTCCTATGCCGATTCGATTCTCGAGGCTTCTCAGATGCACGACGGATGGTCGTGGCTGAATTATGATGAGAAGTTTCGAGATAAGATGGAGGAGAATAAGTTGTTGACTTGGGGTACCCAAGATATTAACCTGTGGCTAACACAAATGTCGGTAAAAAGCGGGAGTGGTGGGGTGGGGGGGGAAAAGGAGGGACAGTAGCGGTTGGGGGGGCACCGCGGTCCTTTCGGGGAGGGCTCGCTGCGGGGCCGGCCAAGTCGACTCTTGGGACGGGAGGCGATGTCTGCTGGAGATTTAATCGGTCCATGTGTCCCTTCCCGGACTGTAAATTCCGCCACGCTTGTTCGGTCTTTGGGGGTCCACATTCGGCCGCAAAATGTGCAAAAAAGGTGCCTGGTGCCCCTCCAGCGGCGGGGCTCAAGTAAGGGGCATGCCTTTGAGATTGCGCCTTCCCCGATTAAGGTTCCGCTTTTATGCCAGTGGTTGCTGGATTATCCGCGGAGGCGGGATAGGTTGGTTTTGCAATGGGGTTTTAGTTTGGGTTTTGTGGTTCCAGTACAAGGGGTGGTTTATGGGTCTTCGACACGGAACTCTCCCAGTGTGCGGCGCTGGGGGGATATAGTGCGGGAGAAGCTAACAGAGGAACTGCGGTTGGGTAGAATTGCGGGGCCCTTTAGGCATCCGCCATTCGCAGATTTTGTTGTATCGCCATTGGGCATTATTCCGAAGAAGGAGCCCGGGAAGTTTCGGATTATTCACAATCTGTCTGCCCCGGTCGGCTATTCGGTTAATGACGCGATTCCGCAAGAGTTGTGCACGGTTCGTTATGAGTCGTTCGACAAGGCGGCGGACTTAGTCAAGAGAGCGGGACGCGGGGCGTTGATGGCGAAGGTGGATATTGAGTCAGCTTTTCGCTTGTTGCCGGTTCACCCGGCTTCCTTCAGGTTGTTGGGCTTCCAGTTCGAGGGGGATTTTTATTTTGACAAATGTATGCCCATGGGCTGTTCGGTATCCTGTGCGTACTTCGAGAAGTTTAGCTCATTCTTGCACTGGCTAGTGGTATCTCGAGTCGGTAGGGGGGAGGTGGTCCATTATTTGGATGATTTTTTGTTTGTAGGGGCGGCAGGGTCGGCGGGGTGTAGTGAGCTGTTGGCTGGCTTCATGCGTTTAGCAAGCGAGTTGGGAGTGCCCTTGGCGGAGAGTAAGACGTTAGGCCTGACGACGACGTTGTCCTTTTTGGGGGTGGAGTTGGATTCCCAGAGTTTGGAGGCGAGATTGCCGGCAGAGAAGGTGAAGAAATTGAGAGTACTGGTGGCTAATACACTGGCATCTTCTAAGTTGAATTTGCGGGAGCTGCAGGCCTTAATTGGATCCCTCAACTTCGCTTGTAAGGTCGTTCCCATGGGGAGGGTTTTCCTCCGGAGTCTGGAGGCGGCGACGGCTGGGGTACGGAAGCCTCACAATCGTATTCGAGTCTCTGCGGTTATGCGGGAGGATTTGCGGATTTGTGATTTGTTTTTGCGGGACTTTAATGGCATTTCGGTCTTGCGGGAGGCAGAGGTATCCAGCCACGATTTGCAGTTGTATTCTGATGCGGCAGGGGGTGTGGGTCTGGGGATATATTTCAACGGGGCTTGGTGTGCGGACAGTTGGCCACGGGAGTGGGCGGTCGAGGGGCTGTTGCGGAATATTACTTTTCTCGAGTTGTTTCCAATTTTAGTGGCTCTTTCATTGTGGCCTGATAGATTGGCTAACCGTAGGGTGGTGTGGTGGTGCGATAACGAGGCGGTGGTGGCGGTGGTGAACCGGTATACTCCACGCTGCCTTTCGGTTGCGGCCTTAATGCGTCAAGTGATACTAGCTTGTTTGCGTTTAAATGTGGATTTGAGAGCCCGTCATATTCCGGGGCGTACTAATGACATCGCTGATGCTCTTTCTCGTTTACAGTTGGAGCGTTTCCGGCAGTTGGCACCGGAGGCGGACGAGGAAGGGCTCCGGGTCCCGTGGAACTTGTGGAGTTGTGGCCCGCCGAGATGAAGCGCCTCTTGAAGAATTCGGTGGTTGAGCGCACGTGGGACGCATACCGGCGGGGATGTGAGAGTGTGTGGGAGTATCTGTGTGGCACGGGGTGTGGGAAGTGCAGTGTCGGAGCATATGCTGGGCATGTATGTTGGCTGGGCGAAGTCGCGGGGGTTGTCGAGATCGGTGGTGCGGGGGCAGCTGGCGGGGTTTGAGTTTTTTGCCAGGGCAGTAGGTTGGCAGAGCGCATTGCGGGGGAGGCTGGCACGGCGGTTACTGCATGGGTGGGAGCGGGAGCTACCGCCGCAGAGGGACCGCCGTCTTCCGATCTCCCATTGCTTGTTGCAGCGTTTGTGTCGAGGGTTGCCGGGGGTGGCGTCCTCTCCATACGAGGCAGTCCTCTTTCGGGCAGTTTTTTGTTTGGCGTTTTTTGGGGCATTTCGGGTTGGTGAACTGGCGGTGGCTTCGGTTAAGGCAGGGCTGGGTCATTCTTTGCGGTTGCAGCACGTGTGGCGTGAGGCGGGGAGTATTCGCGTGCTGTTGGCTAAGTCCAAAACCGATCAAACAGGAAGGGGTTTGTGGGTGGTACTGGGAAGGATTGGGGGAATAACGTGTCCGGTGGCGGCCCTCGAGAACTACTTGGGTGTGCGCCCGAGAGGTAGCGAAGGGCTGTTCGTGCATGAGAATTCTGCACCCGTGACCAGGTATCAGGTGGCGGCAGTGCTACGCATGGCGCTGCGGGGGATAGGCACCGATCTGGCATTGTTTTCGGCACACTCGTTTCGTATCGGAGCAGCCACTAGTGCGGCAGCGGCGGGTCTGTCGCGGGAAGAGATTCAGCTTATTGGCCGATGGCGGTCGAAAGCGTTCCGGGGTTATGTGCGGCTATGAGAGGCCGTGCGGGTTGGGGGGGGTACTAATGTTTTTTACTTTCTGTTGCAGGCGTGGGGCTGGCTACAAAAAGCTGCTGGATGCTGGGACACTCCTTTGTCTACTGGGCGGGGCAGAGAGCGGCTGTGCGGCCTATCGGGGCGAATTTAGGAGTGGACCCGGCGCGGCTGGCGATTTCATGGCTGGGTGAGCGGGGGCTGCGGTGGTCTCAGATGCTCCCTTTGCTGAGGCATCATCTGCGGGTTCGTGGACAGCCAGCGATCGTCCTCGTCCATCTTGGGGGCAACGATTTGTCGGAGTGGTCCTGCAAGCAGCTGATACGGGCGGCGGAAAAGGACTTGAAGACTCTACTCAGTTTGTTGCATGGAGTGGTGTTAATTTGGTCAGACATTATCCCGAGACCTTCTGCCTGGGGCCAGCGCAGGTGGTCCCGAGGTTTGACCAAGATTAATAGGCAACTTGGAAGATGGGTTTGTGAGCAGGGGGTTGGCAGGTGCAGCATCCCTGGGTTGATGTGGCCTGTCCCGGGTTGTTTCGGGCGGATGGGGTGCACCTCTCGCCAGTAGGTATGGACTTGCTCTTAAATGACTGGCAAGAGGTGTTGGAAAGAGTTTTCGGGGTGTGACACACTGGTCGCAGCTGCCGGTAGGTTTTCCTTTGGGGGGGGCGGCACAGGTATGGTTAGGCCTGTGCCGGTGGCGGGATCCCGGAGGTTTCCGGGGTCCGGAGCCTTTGGCGACTCGGGACGAGGGCGGGGTGCCCTCGGCCCGGACTGCCCCTGGAAGACTTTTGCTAGTAATATGGCGAAGTCGGATAGGGGTAGTCGGAACGTTGCCGGTGGTGTGAGCTTGGCTAGAGCGGAAGCAAGGTCACTTTGCTAGTAGCATGGCTGGTGACGCAATGCTCCGCTGGTGGGGGGGGGGGGGGTTTGAGATCATTGTTACTGTTGTTGTTTTGAAATTTGATAAAATAAAGCTGCGACCAGTTGTCACCATACTTGGAGTCTGTGTAATCTGTGAAAATGAAATGGGGAATGTCTAGAAAAGGGGGTGTGGGTTGGAAGGGGGAGCTAAGGGTTGAAAGGAAAGGAGGGAGCGCCGGGTCTGGCTACCCGGTTAGTAAAAAGGCGCGGGCAGGGTCCCGGCGCCTGCCCATAACCGGGTGCTCTGCCCGGCACGGGACCCTGCTCGTGCACGGCGGCGGCACGGGGCCGCGCTGGGCCGTGCACGGGGCGCATTTTTTGAATTGATTGGCTCCGCTGGGAGAAGCAAGCCAGCGGAGCCAATCGGAGGGCAGGCGGCCATGTGCTCCGGAGTGCGTTATCGCGCCGGAGCACAGGTCGTCTGGCGGGAGGCTCGGCAGCCCACCCGCCCACCCAGCCTTTCTGTGATGGGCTGGAGTCGGGGTGTCGCAGCTGGGGGGGGAGCGAGGCGGGATCCCGGAGGTTTCCGGGGTCCGGAGCCTTTGGCGACTCGGGACGAGGGCGGGGTGCCCTCGGCCCGGACTGCCCCTGGAAGACTTTTGCTAGTAATATGGCGAAGTCGGATAGGGGTAGTCGGAACGTTGCCGGTGGTGTGAGCTTGGCTAGAGCGGAAGCAAGGTCGCTTTGCTAGTAGCATGGCTGGTGACGCAATGCTCCGCTGGTGGGGGGGGGGGGGGGTTTGAGATCATTGTTACTGTTGTTGTTTTGAAATTTGATAAAATAAAGCTGCGACCAGTTGTCACCATACTTGGAGTCTGTGTAATCTGTGAAAATGAAATGGGGAATGTCTAGAAAAGGGGGTGTGGGTTGGAAGGGGGAGCTAAGGGTTGAAAGGAAAGGAGGGAGCGCCGGGTCTGGCTACCCGGTTAATTGTTCCAGCGACAAGGAATTTAAACATTTATCAAAGCAACTATCTACCAGCTTTGAGGAGAGAGGCTATCCTAAGGGGGGGTGGGGGGGTGAAGCGTGTGTATATTAGGGCTCTATATAATAACAGAAGTTCACTGTTGGAAGTTAGAAATTTTAATAAATCAAACATCTCCAACAGTAATAACATCAATTTGATAACCCGTTATTCCCCATTGAGTGGTGGCATTAAAAAAAGTTTGCAGAAACACAGAAACATTCTGGAGGCTGTTCCTGGTTTAATAGGCAAGAAAATACGTTGTGTGTGGCAGCGTAACCGCAATCTAAAAGAGCAACTAAGCCCAGCGGTCTTGAAACCTTCCGTGGAGCCAAATAATAACTCTGAAAAGAAAGATCATAGAAAATGTGGAAAGTGTAACATTTGTGATGTCACTATGGAGGTGGAAGTCTTTACATATCAGGGATTTACTTATACATTGAAGACCAGTACGACATATGATACAACTAACGTACTATATGTTATTAAATGCCCCTGCGGGTTAAAGTATGTGGGTAAAACAATTCTCCCTTTTAAAATGCGAATGGGAGAACATAAAAGTCGGCTGAAATGTAAAGTCAGAGAAGCACCATTAGTGCAACATTGTATGATCGAGGGGCATGTCTTTGACCAATTAAGATGTTTCTGTATAGATAAAGTGGAGTCAGGTATATCAGGAAAATCATTAGACCAAACCTTGCTGATTAGAGAGCAAAAATGGATTTACACTTTGAAATCAGTAATGTCCACAGGCCTTAATGCCACTATTGATTGGTCATCATGTATATAAGAACAGTGGACTAGTGAGACATAAGAGGATTTTTTGTTAAGATTTTAAGAAATGAAAGGAATTGCTATATTTAGCAATTTGGTGGGGTTTCATTTTATTAGCATGTTTTAATAGTATACTTTATTATTTTTTAGTGTTAGGGAAAACAACGTTAATATGGTGAAGACTTAACAAAAATGAGGGGAGAGATTGGGGTCGTCTTTAAGAATAAATTATAGGCACTAGTAATAGGGGGGACCTCAGAGTAACAACAATAGGAAGGATCGTCTTTTCTTGTTGATGGTAAGAGAAAAGGTGAATAGTTAAAGGAAGTAATTTGAGGGGGAAGGGTTTAGGATCTTACACGTCACAGGAGGGGTGGTTTTTAAATAAGTATTTGTCATCGCTAATCCGCATGCGCGGTGTTTTTTGAAGCAGACTGAAGGAAGTTTGAAAGTTTTCCTGTCGCTCTTGTATAAGAGAAATCAGACGTGTGCAGTATCAGTCAGTCATTCTTCTTCGGTAAGCTGTCCCTATTTTTTTTGATAGGGGAACCCTCTGATAAGGGCTCACTAAGAAGTGTAATGATAGGGAAGAACTTAATATGGGATAATAGTAGATAGTTGTGGTTATAACGTTGAATTTTATTTCATAGATAAGGTGTGCATATATCCCCTGAAGAAACGCTTGTGAAACGCGACGGGGGCGCCTACAGGAAGGCGTTGGGATCGGCGAGCGTGATAGGAGTATATAGAATGAAACATCTTACCACAAGCTAAGTGATAGTTGAAGTTTTGAAAATTACTTCAATAATGTTATGATTTAAGCTTGTTTGGTATAATTCCAGAGAAAAACTCCATCCGCTCCCACAAAACACTTGTAAAGGTTTGTTGAAGTTTGCTGAAGGTCATTGATGCGAATAGGCACTGGTAGTAGACCTGATATAAGTCTTAAAAAAGTGCCAAAACAGTCTGAGACCTTCAACAGCAATATAAAAGAAGACATAAGGTTTACAATAACCGCAAAGAGGCAAATAAAAGTTCTTTGTCCCGAGTTGATACAATTGAGCATTTAATTTTAGTTTAATATAGTTTATTCACAGAAAAGACCGGATTTTTGGTGTTTCATCACAATCATGAATAGGTGACTGCCTGGCCTAATGGGAGGGGGGGGGGGGAGGATGCTCCTACTGGCTCAGGTTGTCTATACCGATCAGGAGCAGGGATTTTAGAAAGCTGCTCCTGATGCCTATGTTGGGGGTATTTTACTGTTCTTTTTTCCCATATGTAGCCTCCTAAAATCTCTACTCCCACTGTACATGGAAAGCCCTATACATGTAGTCCTGTACTGATTTCACAAGAGGCTTTATGTTTGGCACAGCCTCTTGTAAAATACCATGGGAATTTTCTGCTTCCTGAAGTAAACATGTGAATTCCCTTCTCCATGTACAATCTAAAATCTGCCTTCATAAATCAATGAGGTAAATCTAAAAGGAGCCATAGCATCATGTGCCATGCAATGCAAGCCTTTGAGTCAGTCCTGACTCCCGGTGACCCAGAAGCTCCTGGGTTTTCTTGGCAGTAGATTGCCAGGCCTTTCTTCTGAGGCAATGGAGGGTTAAGTGACTTTCCCAAGGCCACAAGGAGTGCTAGTGGGAACTGAACCCTGGTTGCTTTGTTACCAAGCCAGTGCTCTAACCACTAGGCTACTCCTCCACTCCAGCATGTGCCATCTACATGCATAAATCATAGGTTTTTAGTGATTCACATGCTTAAATGGGCTTTTATGTGCTTACTTTAACGGTTTGTTATTCCATAAGTATGTGCATAAGACCAATGCTGCATACTTTTACTGTGGGTGTGCACATGAGCACAGCATGGGTGGAGCACACAAGTATGCATGTAAATTAAAAAATACTATAATTTACACACGTTCTTGAGAAACCTAGGTATGGGCATTTACACCAGCCAAAGGGCTGGTGTAAATGATCCCACCTAGATTTAATGGATGTTTTCATACACTTCCACCTCTATTTTATAAAGCATAGTTACTCACCTGTAATAGGTGATCTCCAGGAACATCAGGAATTTAGTCTTCACATATGGGTGACATCGGTACCGATGGAGCCCGCACGGGAACACTCCCCAGTGTCCAATAGGAAAGCTTTTGGGAGCATCCCACTGTGCCTGCATAGCTGCATTCCCGCATTTCCAGCTCTCCCTCCTCAGTTGAGTTTGTAGCTGAGATAAAAGGAGAGAAGGAAAAGAAGAAGACCCACAACTCCTAGGGGAGGAGGTGGATTGTGAAGACTAAATTCCTGCTGTTCCCAGAGATCACCTGTTACAGGTGAGTAACTACGCTATCTCCAGGAACAAGCAGGAATGTAGTCTTCACATATGGGACTCCCTAGCTCGGAGATGCCAGAGAGATGACCTCAGAGTCGGCTGTGGATCACAGGTATAACTAAGAAGGTCATGTATTCTCCAAGGATATCTGATATCAAAACCCAGGATGGAGGATAGGAGTTGATCTCTAAGTGTAAAAGAGATGCTGGAGAACAGCTTGGCCAAACAAGGCATCTCGGCAGGAGTCCTTGTCCAGGCAATAGTGAGCAGCAAAAGTGTGGACAGAAGACCAAGTTACTGCTTTGCATATCTTATCAATTGCTACAGAGCGTAGGTTTGCCATAGAGGCAGCCATGGCCCGAACATTATGTGCAGTGATGTGACCCTTGAGAGAGAGTCCTGCCTTTTCATAAGCAGAGGTGATGCAGTCTGCTATCCACTTGGAAAGACTTTGTTTGGATACTGGCAACTCCAGGTGACTTGAGTCAAAGGAAATGAAAAGTTGAGAAGCTTTTCTGTGCTTTTGAGTTCTCTGGAGATAAAAAGCCACGGCATGTTTGCAATCTAGAATGTGCAGGGTTGCCTCTGCCCTAGAGGAAAAAGACAGGAAGGCAGACTGACTGGTTTAAATGGAAGGGCGAGACCACCTTCGGCATAAAGTGAGGATGAGTCCTAAGGACTACCTTATCATAGTAGAAATGTGTATAAGAAGCGTCAGCCACCAAAGCCTGGAGCTCACTAATGCGTCTTGCTGAAATGAGGGCAATAAGAAAGATGACCTTCCACGTGAGAAACTTCAATGAAGTAGTGGCTAGTGGTTCAAAGGGCAACTTGAGAAGCTGTCCTAAAACAACATTAAGATCCCATGCCACTGGGTGGGGGGGGGGCTTAATGGGAAGTTTAGTTAATAGAAGACCCCTCATGAAGCTTGCTACAAGTGGCTGAGAAGAGATGGGCTGGCCATCTAAGGGCATGTGAGAGGCTGCAATTGCACTTAGGTGTACTCTTACCGAATTGGGTTTGAGTCCAGAAGAAGATAGGTTGGGGAGATACTCAAGTAATGACTCCACCGGAGCTGAGAAGGTGTTAAGATCCCTCTTGGAATATCAGAGAGCGAATCTATGCCACTTGAAAGAGTAGGAGTGCATGGTAGATGGCTTCCTAGAAGTAGAGAATGCCCTTAACTTCCCAGGAAAGGTTAACGTCCTGGAAGGCTAAGCCCTCAGTACCCATGCGGTGAGATGGAGGGATTGCAGATTGGGATGGAGCAACGTCCCCTACTCCTGAGAGAGGAGATCTGGAGCAGACCCCAGATCTATGGGTTGAGCCTGAGACAGACGTAAAAGGAGAGGATACCACGGTTGCCGTGGCCAGCGTGGGGCTATGAGTATCATGTAGCCCCTGTCTCTCTGGAGTTTGAAAGAGTCTTGGAAATGAGAGGAATGGGAGGGAAGGCATATAGGAAACCTTGACCCCAGTAGAGGTGAAAAGCATCCACCTGCTGACTGTCTGGTATAGGAGTCCTGGAGCAGAAGCAAGGGAGCTTGGCATTCTGAGCACTTGCAAACAGGTCTATCTGTGGGGTGCCCAAGAGCTGAAAAATGTGAGTGACTTTTTCCGCATGGAGAGACCACTCGTGGGGTAGAAGGACTTGACTCAGTTTGTCCGCCCAGACATTGTGTTTGCCTGAAAGATACACCACATGCAGGTGAATGCAATGCTGTATGGCAAAAGACCACAGATGCAGAGCCTTGCTGCAGAGGGTCCAGGAGCCTGTTCTGCCCTGCTTGTTCAATTAGAACAGGGATACCTGATTGTCTGTCTGGACTAGAACTGTGCGGAATAGAAGATGGTCCTTGAACACTTTGAGAGCATTGTGAACGGCTCTAAGCTCTAGCAGATTTATGTGGCGTTGTGACTCCTGATGAAACCAGAGCCCCTGAGTGGAGAGATTGTCCAGATGAGTTCCCCAGCCCAATTTGGACTCATCCATCGTCAGGGTGCATTGATGTGCTGGCATCTGAAAAGGTGACCTTACCAGGAGGTTTTCTGGGGATTGCCACCACTGGAGAGATGAGATTAGGTGGGTAGAGACCATTATTTTGCCTCCCAAGTGACCCGATGCCTTAGACCACTGGGAAGCCAGCATCCATTGAGCTGCACACATATGTAGACGAGCATATGGGAAAACATGCACGGTTCATGCCATATGACCCAGAAGTTGTAACATTTCTCGAGCAGTGAGAAAGTTCTTCAGGCATGCCTGAGATGCTAACTGATTGAGTGGAGCGCAGCGGAGTTGGAGCAGAAATGCCTTTGTTTGCTGAGTGTCTAGGAGGGCTCCTATAAACTGTAGAGTTTGAGAGGGGACAAGTTGTGACTTTGGAAGATTTATTACAAATCCCAAGTGTTGCAGCACCTGCATGGTACACGAGAGGGAAAGGCTGGCCACTAGAGAGGTGTTTGCTCATCTAAGTAAGGGAAGAGAAATATCCCGAGAGTCCTTAGGAATGCGGCTACTACCACTATGCATTTTGTGAAGACTTTTGGGGCAGAGGCAATTCCGAAAGGCAGCACTCTGTATTGATAATGTCTCCCTTGGAACATGAAGCGCAGGAACTTTCTGTGATGTGAGTGAATAAGTATGTGAGTATATGCCTCCTTTAGATCTAGAGAACAGAGCCAATTCTGGCTCTGGAGATAGGGAAGAAGGGCTCCTAGGGAGATCACTTTGAACTTATTTATTTATTTATGTAAAGCTTTTCTATACCGCGCTCTTTAAAATCAGTGCGGTTTACAAGTAACATTTATTTGTACAATGCAGGAAGTAATCTGCATTCTACTTACATTGAACGGGTATTGTAACTTGGATTAGAACTGGGGTAACTACATACAAGCCGAGCAATGTGTCACTGAGTTGTTGTAGCGACATGGCGTGCTCTAATAACCTCTCCCATAGCAGGTATTGTTCAGTTCTCTGAGGTCCAGAATGGGCCCGTATCCTTCTGTCTTCTTCGGAATGAGGAAGTATGGAGAATAAAAGCCCATTTCCTGCTGGGATGGTGGAACCTCCTCTATTGTGCCCTGTAATAGAAGGGAGGTGACCTTTTGCAGCAACAGAGCAGTGAGAGGGGGCTGAGAGCAGAACTCTTTTGGAGGAGTCCGGGGGGGGGGGGGGTAGACTTCGTAGATGGAGCTTGTACCCCTTCTGTACTATGGACAATGTCCACTGCACTGATGTGATAAGATGCCTGATGTGATAAGATGCCACCTGTGGGCAAAGTGACAGAGTCTGCCAGGGATGTGGACGGGATCTGGAATCTCCAGAGGCAGAACAGCTATGTTCTCCAGAAAGGAGTCAAAGACCCTGAGCAGTTCGGGTCTGCTGAGGTGGCTATGACTTAGGAGTCTGAGCCTTCTTTTGCTGCTTTGATGGCTGCTGCCCCTTCTGAGGAGCATGGTGTTGACAATGTACAGCAGGGGTGTAAGAAGGATAGTACTTCTTATTGAAAAAAGCTTTCTTTGCTGCTTTCTTCCTAGCTGGGTTGGCAGTAGATCTAGATAGCCTATTAAGAGTATTGTTCTCGGATTGAGAGGCCTTGTACTGCCAATCCTTGCCAAAAAGGTTTTCATCGATGCAAGGGATATTACCCAGCTTATCTTGAACCCATTGTTTAAGATCCGATGCTTGGAGCCAAGCAATCCTGCGTGCACCAATGCAGATGGATGAGGTTCTGCTGATGCAATCAAAACAGTCAAAAGTTGCCCTGTTAGCAAACTTTGAAACATTCTGAGCATGCTTTACAAGGATAAGATAATCTGCTTTTTTGTCATTGGGGAGAAAAGGAACCATTAAATCCAAATCCTTAGCCACCTCTCTAAGGAACATACCCATATAGAGTATGTAGGAACTGATCCTGGCCGATAACATGCAGGCCTGAAAACAATGTCAACCAAAGGCATCGAGGGTTCTCAATTGCCAACCTGGAGAGTTCGAGGAATGTGTCAGTACTCTTTATTCGATGCATTGCCGATTCCACCACCATAGAATGGTGCGTCAATTGCGTCTTTTGAAAACCGGGACACTCTGGTACCCGGTACATGGTATCAAGTCGTCGGTATGTGGAGAGATGATAAGGGGTGTCTCCCACATATGAAGCATAAGGTCTGAAGTATGCGATGGATAGGGAGTGTAGCAGCCTCCTTCAGGGCTGTAGGGTATTGAAGAATTTCAAGTTCTTCAGCCCTAAGTTCTTTCTCCAATGTCACTGTTATGGACAGACTCTGAGCAACATCACAAATAAAGTCTTGAAAAGACACATCCTCTGGAGGGGACATGCGACATTGTAGAAATGGAGATGGGTCTTCCGGGATAGCTCTCATGTCCCGGGTATTGGCCGACTCATCATCTGATGAATTGGAATCTGAAGATTCAAAGTATCAACAAGCAGGGTGTTCCCGCTCGGCACGTACTCAGTACCGATCAAAACCGGTAGCTGAGGCTTGTGGTGCTGGAACCTCGATACCGGAAATGGATTTGAGGGCCAGCATGGGCGGTAGCGTGGTAAGCGGCAAAAACGTTGATGCAGGTTGTGTCGGTACCAGAGCCTGCGGAATCGACTGTAAAGGTTTTACTGGTATGAAGGCTGCCAGTAAGGCCGCTAAGCTCGGCTTGAAGGCTAGGATACGCTGATCCATGGAGCTTGTCGATGCTTGGATATCGGTACCGGAATTACGGGCCATGATCCCTGAGCATGGCACCAGGAGCTCTCCAGAGGTGGAGGCTTCGGGAGCATCCTGGGACCCCACTAATGCTTTGAAGGGGAGGTCCTCCCACCGGAGATGTTTGGCTGGTGTGTCCCCCTCCAGGGCAACGCCCAAGGCATCTCGATGCTTAGAAGGAGATCTACCTTTAGAGGGCCGGCCAGTCTTAAGTTTTGATACCTGAGATCCTTGGGAGGAAGATGAAGCTGTCAATGATGTTGATGCTAAATACACTGCATCAGAGGCAAAAAGAGTGCCCAGCTTTGCAGCTCGATTCTGTAGGCCTCTCTTTGTTATCTTCATACAAAGAGGACATTAGGTTGATGATCCGGTCCTAAGCATGGGTGTCTCTGGCTGAAATGGTACTGCTACATTTGGAATGCTTCTTAAAACCACTGGATGGCTTTTCCATTTTGTCAGTGACAAAAGAGGAGGCCTAAGCCTAAGATGGCATTGATGCGCCTGAAGGAAAGAAATAATTCTTTCCCTCACGGAAGATTTTTTTAAATCTTTTTATTTAACTTTTCTCAAATAACAATACATGTTACAAGGAAAACATAACAAAATAGGCATATGTAACAATATCCAAAGACAAGTGAACCACATCACAACCCATGTTAAGTGAGAGTGCTTCCAAATTTAAACCAAACAAAAACAAAAAGGAAAACTGGAGCTTAAAACTCCACAATGGGAAACAGTAATCTCACCACCCTAAACTCCAACAGCCTCTTTCTCAGTCAAAAATAATTGCAGTTGAGTAACATCAGTATGTACAAGAGTTTGCCCCTCAAAGGTAAGTATACAGTGACAGGGAAATTGCAGAAAAAAAGAAGCCCCCAATGCCAGCACTCGAGATTCTAACGCCAGGAATTGCTTACCCTAACCTGGGTAACTATGCCAACATCCGGAAAAACGTGAAGTTTTTGGCCACAAAAAGGAATTTCTCGGTGTTTAAAGTAAGCATGCAAAACAGATAATTTAATTGATTCAGACCCAAAAGTTACCACAAGGGTATTACGTTTGGGAATGACATCAGCAGAATCTTGTAAAAAAGCTGTAAGATCCTGTCCCACCGAGAAATCTGAAGAGACCAAAGACCCTGTTCCTTATCAGAAGGAGAGGATCCCACAGACAGATAATACATATGGATAATGTCTAAGTTCCCATCTAATTTCAACACCTCGGTAAAATACTTCTTCAAAAAAATATCAGACGATAACAAGTGACAGGAAAATTCAAGAAATGTAAGTTTTTAGCCCTGGACTGATTTTCAAGAACCTCCAGCCGGTAGGAAAGAGAAAGGGAATCTCGCATTAAGGCAACATCATTATCCAAACAAGACTGGAGCTGAGAATCTATCCGGGCTACAAACTTAGAAAAGGAAACTAATTGTTTATCAGTATATTGCATTTTACCGACTATATCATGAGTAAACTGACAAAGAGAAGACACAGTAGAGGATAATCATGTATCAATATTGTGAATAGCAGACCAAATATCCATATGTGTTTCTTCTCCAGACAAAGGAGTAATGGCCGTCCCTTCACAGACAACCGGAGACACAGGTTGCGGAATTGGGGGAAGAACTTCAGGGGACATATCCAGTAAAGTAGACAAGAAAGGAGGCTGAGGAAACGGTGATGGTGACCTAGAATGAGAGCTTAACAAAGCCCCTTCCGGTGACGATATGGCAGGCAGCAGGGACGTCAAATGTTTGTCCATGGGACCCACCATCTTACCTCCTTGGACTTTGGCTCCAGATTTAACAGTCAACTTCACTTTCCATTTACCCATGGAGACAAACACTTGACTTCTCAGCTCCTCATGAGCGCCGAAGGGGCACCAAAGGGGCGTGGCCTGCCCCTTGAGTCACACCCCTTATGTCACGCCACGCAGGCCGCGACACGCAGCTGTGTGTAGGAGCTGCCGGGTTAAGTAGAGGTGGGGGAGGGGTCCTCCTTGTGCCTTCCCGATGACAACAAGACCTCCAGGCACCTGCTACGCTGCTTCCGCGGTGAGAAAATCCAGCCGCATCTGCTCCCCCAATCGAAAAGCACTTTCCACAAACCTCCTGCAGCTGCCGGGTTAAGTAGAGGCTTTTTTTTTTTAATTTTAAGAAAGAAAGTACCGACGGGGGTCAGTACCAGCATCGACGGGAAGGCAGACACAACCACAAAAAAAAAGAAAGGAAGAATTTTCTGCTGTGATAGGAATTGCTTCCTGTTGGCTCTGCGGAAAATGAAGAACCGAGGAGAGAAAGCTGGAAAGGCAGGAAAGCAGCTACGCAGGTGCAGTGGGATGCTCCCAAAAGCTTTCCTATTGGACGATGGGGAGCGTTCCCATGTGGGCTCTGTCGGTACCGACGTCACCCATTTGTGAAGACTACATTCCTGCTTGTTCCTGGAGATAATAAAATATGTGCATACTTTATAAAATAGCCACCAAATAAAAAAGAAGAATCAAGTTGTCATTCATTTTGTGTTGGACAAAAAGCAGAAAAGAAGGACGCCAGCAGCCAAAGGCCTCCTAATCCAAAGTCCTTTTATTTTGATATAATTTTATCACTACAACCCAAAAAAATCGTAAACATCATAGAAATCTTAGGAAAAATTAAAGCCACAGAGACGTGCGTGTCGTAGAGCCCATCAAGGCTTCAGCTCAAATGTCCTCCTACAGTCCTTACACACAAGTCTATATGGCGTTTATTTTTCCTAAGATTTCTATGATGTTTAAGATTTTTTGGGCTGTGGTGATAAAACTATATCAGAATAAAAGGACTTTGGATTAGGAGGCATCTGGCTGCTGACATCCTCTTTTTCTGTTTTTGTCAGACAAAAAATTGATGACACCTTCATTCTTTTTTATTTGGTGGCTATTCTTCTTAGAGGGATCTGGTGGCTATTGTGTAGTTGTAACTTCATAAAATAGACATAAAATACACAGAAAAAAATGTGTTAACCAAGTGGAACTTTATAAAATTACCCTCTGAGCATGCATTAAAAATGTATTAAAAAGTATGTGTGAAAGGAATCAAAAAGAATCTGAAAATTGGAAAAAAACCAAAATGGACTAAACCTTTTGCCCTGTGCATATTCTCAGCACACATTAAAGCTCTTTTATGTACACTAAACATAGTAAATTATGCTTAAAGACCTAATGACGCACGTTAAAGGGATCCTAGAAGAATTGATTTGAGTATTCAAAAAATTTTGAGAGTTTGCATATGTAGACTGCTTGGATGACTGCTGGGTGAGCAGCACTATCTAGTGTCCCGACTAGAAAATTACAATGAAAGTCATAGAAGAACCTCACACTTTCCAGAACAGGAGAGGTTCTTTCTGCCGGTTATTTCTTGTTGGGAGACGACTCTTCTGGGAAGGAATGATCAGGTTTCCATAGACAGTTTTCTCTCGTTGGTATACAGTCAGTGCAACAACAGGAAGCAAGGGTGCCTGCCCTTTCAGAAGATGCTATTAGCTCACCACTACTCATACCATCAAGCGTGAGCATCAGAGCAGCAATTAAGAAGATGACCAGAGGACTGACATTACATAAAAACTGCCAGTGTCCCACTTTGTCATAAGAAGAGAAACTCTGCCTGCAAAAACAGAAGAAAGGTTCCAAGAACTGTGCCAGCAACCATATCTTCAAATCCATCTGAGCCAAGAGCCCTACAGAAGAGTTTTGGGGACCTGTTTCCACAGAAGCTTCAAGCTCTTTAAAAGAAAGAAACCCCAGGCACTTTTCATATGTCAGTGACACCAGATCCATGTGTGAATCCTGCACAGCATTAGGGATCTAAAATGCTTGTTTGCAAATGCTAGAAGTCTAAAAAATAAGATGGGAAAGTTAGAATATATAGCACTAAATGAGAGGTTAGCTAAGATTGGAATATCAAGACAACCAGTGGGACACTGATACCTGGGTACAAACTATATCGTAATGATAGAGCTGATCAAATTGGTGGAGGGGTTGCGTGCTCTGTTAGAGAGGGCATTGAGTCAGAAAGGATTAAATTATTGCAGGAAACAAAATTTGCTGCAGAATCTCTATGGATTGAAATTGCATGTAAAAAGGGGAAGGCGATGGCAGTGGGGGTGTACTATCGACCGCCTGGCCAGAATGAACAAATGGATGATGAAATGCTCAAAGAAATCAAGGAAGCTAACAAAAGTTACAGCGCAGTAATAATAATGGGTGATTTCAATTACCCCGGTATCGACTGGGTCAGTGTCACTGCAGGACATGCTAGGGAGATAAAGTTCCTAGATGAAATAAATGACTGCTTCTTGGAGCAGCTGGTTCATGAACTGACCAGAGGGGAAGCCATATTAGACCTAGTCCTTAGTGAAACACCAGATCTAGTGCAAGAGATAAGGGTGTTGGGGCCACTTGGCAATAGTGATCATAGCATGATCGCGTTTGATTTAATTAGTGGAGGAGGGATAGTAAGGAAATTCACAGTACTACTTTTAACTTTCGAAAGGGAGACTATGATAAAATGAGTAAAATAGTTAAAAAAAATAAAAGGAGCAGTTGCAAAGGTTAAAGACTTACATCAAGCTTGGGTGTTGTTGAAAAATACTATCTTGGAAGCCCAGACCGGCTGTATTCCACGCTTTAAGAAAAGCGGAAGGAAGTCCAAAAAACTGCCAGCATGGTTAAAGGTGAGGTCAGAGAGGCTGTTGTGTCCAAAAAAGCATCTTTCAGGAAATGGAAAAAAGAGCCAAATGACAAAACCTGGAAACAGCACAAGCACTGGCAAGTCAAATGCAAGGCATTGATAAGGCAGGCAAAGGGAGAATTTGAGAAGAAGCTTGCTGCAGAAGCAAAAATGCGAAATAAAGACTTTTTCAAGTACATTCGTAGCAAAAAACCTGTGAGAGAGTCAGTTGGTCCATTAGATGATAGAGGGGTTAAAGGGGCACTAAGAGGCGACAAGGCAAAAGCGGAGAGACTGAATTAATTCTTTGCTTCGGTGTTTAGTGAGGAAGATGTAGGGATGTTACCCATGACTGAAGTGGTATTTAAAGGTGCGGAAGAATTGAAGGAAATATCGATACATCGAGAATATGTATTGCAACTATTAGATAAACTGAAGAGTAGCAAATCACCTGGGTCGGATGGTATACATCCAAGGGTGTTGAAAGAACTGAAATATGAGATTGCAGACCTGCTATTAGTAATCTGTGAATTTTCATTAAAATCATCTGTAATACCTGAAGATTGGAGGATCGCCAATGTAACGCCAATTTTTAAAAAGGGTTCCAGGGGTGATCCGGGAAACTACAGACCGGTGAGCCTGACATCAGTATCGGGAAAAATGGTAGAAACCATCATAAAGAACAAAATTACTCAGCATGTAGATAGTCATGGCCTAATGGGAGACAGCCAACATGGCTTTAGACAAGGAAGATCTTGTCTTACTAATCTGTTATGTTTTTTTGAAGGTGTGAATAAACAGGTGGACAAAGGTGAGTCGGTTGATATAGTGTATCTGGACTTTCAGAAAGCCATTGACAAGGTCCCTCATCAGAGACTTTTGGCAAAACTAAAGAGTCATGGGATAGGAGGCAGTGTACTATTGTGGATCAGGAACTGGTTAAAAGATAGAAAGCAGAGGGTAGGGCTAAATGGCCAATTTTCCCAATGGAGAAAGGTGAATAGTGGTGTACCCCAGGGATCTGTGCTGGGTCCGCTGCTTTTTGACATATTCATAAATGACCTGGAAAAGGGAATAACGAGTGAGGTTATCAAATTTGCAGATGACACAAAACTATTTAAAGTTGTTAAAACCCAAGAGGATTGTGGAAAATTGCAAGAGGATCAAGATAAACTGGAACACTGGGCATCAAATGGCAGATGAAATTTAATGTGGACAAGTGCAAAGTTATGCACCTAGGGAAGAACAACCCAAACTAAGGTTACACGATGCAAGGTTCCACATTAGGAACCACCACCCAGGAAAAAGATTTAGGCGTCATTGTGGATAACATGTTAAAACCCTTGGCCCAGTGTGCAGTGGTGGCCAAGAGAGCAAATAGAATGCTAGGTATCATAAGGAAAGGAATGGAAAATAAAACAAAGGATATTATAATGCCTCTATATCGCTCCATAGTGAGACCAGACCTTGAATATTGTGTGCAGTTCTGGTCACCATATCTTAAAAAGGATATAGCGTTATTAGAAAAGGTTCAGAGAAGAGCCACCAAAATGGTAAAGGGGGTGGAAGGATACTCCTATGAAGAAAGGCTAAAAAGTTTAGGGCTCTTTAACCTGGAAAAGAGATGGCTGAGGGGAGATATGATAGAAGTCTATAAATTAATGAACGGAGTGGAATGGGTAAACGTAGATCGATTGTTTACGTTATCAGAATATAGAAAGACTAGGGGACATGCAATGAAGCTACAGGGTAAACTATTTAAGACTAATAAAAGAAAATATTTTTTCACTCAACCTGTAATCAAACTTTGGAATTTGTTACCGGAGGATGTAATAAAGGCTGTTAGTATAGCTGGGTTTAAAAAAGGTTTGGACAAGTTCCTGGTGGAAAGGTCCATAAACCATTATTAAGAAGGGACCCAGGATATCAATGCTTGACCCAGTACAAGCATTGTGGAACCTGTGTCTTTTGGGGAAACTGCTAGGTACGTATGACCTAGATTGGCCACTGTTGGAAACAAGATACTGGGCTTGATGGATCTTGGTCTGACCCAGTATGGCATATCTTATGTTCTTATGATCTGTGTCTGCCTCACATATAGTTTCAGGTACACTGGGTAGATGTGATTAATATCTAAAGAGAAGTTCTCAATCAGGAAAACCAAAAAAGCAACAAAGGTGCAAGAGTGGTGAAGAATTGTTCAACTGGTCGGCATGATTTAAGAGTAATTTAAAGGAGTGTTATAACTTACTCAACTGGGAGGAGAAAGAGTAACCTACATATAACTACATTTTTGATTGAGGAGGATAAACTTACTACTTGTAATATAGACTTTGTTCCTTGTTGCAGCAAATTGTTATCACTGTTTACTTAATGACCCTAAAGTATAAGTAAACCATTGGTTCAAAATATAAGTTCTGAACTGGACTCATTTATGAAGGGAAGAGATGTGAAGTATCAAGTACCAAGGGCCATCTGGCATATGCCAGTCCCCTAAATAAAGAACCCTGTTAATTAAACCTTAAGATTAAAGGCTGAAAGGCTATAAAAAAAAAAAAGCTCACTAGCTAAGCAGCTAGTGAGGTGGCTGCTAGGATCACCTGGAAAGGGGGGTTACATATTAGTAAATGCAGAAGTGTCATATGGAATGAGAGTTGAGCAAACTCACACTAGAACGTATAATTTGCCTATTCTCCATCTTCTTATCAACAGTTTGGTAAATGGTGGATATTTAATACCTACCTTGGACTTGTGTTAAACATATGCATTAATCCTGAAGGCGTGTTGAGACAAGACCTGCTACTTCTGGGAAGCAATTTGTATTTGTATTTCCTTGCTGAGAAATTGTCTTCAAGTGTAGGGAAAACTGAGATTTTAAGACTCAGCTGCAGACTTTCCATTTGTCTTGATAAAGAGAGAAAGCAGAGTAGGGTAAAATTTATTTGTGTATACAGAGATAAATTATTTGCTAGAAAATTCACCACGTAAAGAGAAAATTGTTTGCAAAGGTTCTTCCTGTTAGGAAGTGTGAGAGAACTCTGATATTGTTTAAATAAGTATTAAATAAGATATAGGACAGATAAAAGAGGCAAGTGGAAAGGGTTTCTCTGGCAAACTAGTTGTGTGAATCACCAAAAGAATTATTAGAAGACTGCCTTAGAAGTATAGATATACATAGGTAAACCAGAGCTCAATTACCCTTAAATCTGAAGGAGTATTGAGACAGATCAATTTGCATTTGTATGTACGTATTTATCTCTTGGAAAATTATCTTAAAGCTTGAGGAAAAGGGAGATTTGGGTTAAACTAAGATTCAGCAACTATTGAAAATTCTGTGTGTATTTATAAATTCAGTTAAGGCCCATTTTACAGTAAAACGTTCTGTTAACATTTGATTCCCACCCCCATCCCAAATCCCATTCACCCTAGGCTTAATCCTTGATTGAAGGGCTGTTAAGCCAATTAAGGGAATACAAATTTATTTTATTTTCCTAAAACCATAAAATATGCCACACTGGATCAGACCAGGGGTCCATCAAGCCTAGTATCCTGTTTCTAACAGTGGCCTAGCCAGGTCACAAGTACCTGTCAGGTTCCCAAAAGGTATCCAGATTCCATGCTGCTTGTCCAATGGGTAAGCAGTGGATTTTTCCAGTCCTCTTTAATAGCAGTTTATGGCCATTTCCTACCGGAACTTGTCCAAACTTCTTTTAAATCCAGCTACACTGACAGCTTTTATGACATCCTCTGGTAACAAATTCCAGATTTTGATTAAGCGTGGCCTGTGGGAGGAGCCTCTGGTGCCGTTAAACAGCTGCTGCTAAAGGACTGGCTGCCTGACATCATCTGCCCAGCTGATTTCATTTGCTTTAAGCAGCTCCCTGTCTAAGCTTCCTGCTCCAATCAGGGCTGTGGGAGGAGCCTCTGGTGCCGTTAAACAGCTGCTGCTAAAGGACTGGCTGCCTGACATCATCTGCCCAGCTGATTTCATTTGCTTTAAGCAGCTCCCTTTCTAAGCTTCCTGCTCCAATCAGGGCTGTGGGAGGAGCCTCTGGTGCCGTTAAACAGCTGCTGCTAAAGGACTGGCTGCCTGACATCATCTGCCCAGCTGATTTCATTTGCTTTAAGCAGCTCCCTTTCTAAGCTTCCTGCTCCAATCAGGGCTGTGGGAGGAACCTCTGGTGCCGTTAAACAGCTGCTGCCGTCAGGCGTGCCCATGCCTTGCGGGCCCGCGTTAGAGGGCCTCGCTAGAGGGCCCTTTGGTGCGGCCCTTAAGTGAGGCACAGAACCTGGCTTGTCAACAACCGCTGTACTTTCTACCATCCGGGTATAGGTCAGTAACCCCCAATATGTTCCATAACCCTAATTTCCTCTCTTCAGTCTATACTATCTTTTATAGATTTCTTCCCTTTACAGAAGCATTTATTCCCAGTATACATTTTCCTCTCTCTGGTTTACATCTTATGCAACCTATTTGGTCCACTAGGTTGCCCTACTATGATGGTTGTCAGCAATCTAAGCACAAGGCACATAATGCCACATGTTTTATGCCTTATCATTCTATAACTTCTACACATATTAACCCAATCAATAAAGCTAATATCAAATATGCTCTTTTGAATGCTAGATCAGTCAGAAATAAATTAATTATGATCCGTGATATAATACTAAATAAACAATTAGACATTATTTGCATTACAGAGACTTGGTTGGATGACTCTGATCAAATCATCTTAAATCAGTTAACTCCACCTGGCTTCTCAGCATTTAATTGCATTAGAACACAGAAGAAAGGGGGAGGTGTACTCATATTAACCAGAAATGAATATAGATTTAAACTGATTTCTTCCAGTAACTCCTTTGAATCTAGTACAATTACTATTACAAATAAATTCCTTAGCATCTCTCTAACCTATAGACCACCAGGAGCCACAACTGAATACTTATCCTCTGTCCTTGAAACTGTATGTGCCAACACCTCTAAGCATAAGCCCCTCATTGCTTTAGGTGATTTCAATCTACCATCTACGTCCTCTAAAGAAGCAGCAGCATTTTTAAAAGCTATGACTTCATTAAAGTATCGCCAAATAATTACTTCTCCTACACATTAACATGGCTCTACTCCAGATTTGGTCTTCATTCCAAAGCAACTAATGAGACACGATAAGACTGTAACAACAGCTATCACTCCAGTCCCTTGGTCAGATCATCACTTAATTGAGTTTTCCTTGACATTAAATAATTCCTTTCAACAATTAGACTATGAGGGCACAACCAGACACTTCAAGGCCTTAGATAGAGATACATTTATAAATGAAGTCATTCCACAATTAGAGCAAAACTTTGATACCCTTGATTCGGGTATAGACAATTGGAATTGCACTTTATCTAATGCAGCATCAGCTCTCACTCGATCTCAACCAAAGGCACGTAGGAGATCTAATGCTCCTTGGTACTCAAGTGATATCAGAATTATGAAACGCACTCTCCGAAGGTTAGAAAGAAAATGGAGAAGATTTAAATCTCATGATCTACTGACCCAATACAGAGCTAGACAACTTGAATATAACGATCTTATAAATGAACGTAAGCAACTTTATCATACCAATATAATTATGAAATCTATCAATAGACCGAGGAAGCTTTTTAGCATTGTTCTAAAGCTCACAAAAGACTCTATGCAGCATCGTGCTCACCACATAGATCCACAGGTTTTTGCAGATTACCTAAGATCCAAAAATATCACTACTCATACAAGCCCCCCTTCTACACTGACAAATGGCTATAGTTTCAACGATTCTCAACACATTTGGGAGAACTTCACTATTCCTTCATTCCAGCAAATTGAAGACATAATACAGGGACTTAATACAACAACATCACCTTCAGATCCTTGTCCAGTGTCTCGGATCAAAGCAACAAAACATCAGCTTTCACCTTACATTCATAAGATTGTTAAGAACTCCCTTCAACAAGGGTACTTACCACAGTCATTAAAACAAGCCATGATTCAGCCAGTCCTTAAGAATAACACACTAGGCCCTTCTGATCCGAAATCTTACCGCCCAATTTCCAGCTTACCTTTCCTTACCAAAGTCATTGAAAAGTCAGTACAAAACCAACTTCAGGATCACTTGGACTTACATGCACCACTGGACATTCACCAGCATGGCTTTAAACCACAACACAATGTTGAAACCTTGCTCACCTCTCTTTTTGATAATCTTTTAAGAGGTATTGATAACATTAAGAATGGATTCCTGTTAGTATTCATGGATGTTTCAGCTGCTTTTGACACAATATCTCACTCTAAGCTACTGCACCATTTGCATTATATAGGTTTACGAAATAATACTTTAAACTGGTTTAGCTCTTACTTGGAAGGTCGTATGCAACAAGTCAAATGTGACCAGAAAAAATCTTTGCAATTCCCAGTCATTCAAGGAGTGCCTCAGGGTTCAGCTTTATCTTCTATTCTGTTCAATATTTATATCCAACCTTTATGAAATATTATTAAACTACACAAATTCCATTATCACCTTTATGCTGATGACATAATGGTATATACCCCAATTGTTTTACAATCTCTTGACTTTTCAGCAATTTCTAGATGTCTCCAAGACATGAATACCTGGCTTTCAAATAATAACTTTACACTTAATTATGATAAAACTGAGGTAATGTTTGTTACTAGGAACCCTAACTTCATTCCTCCAAATACTATTGATTTATTAGGTAGACCCATCATAGTTAAAAATGAAATCAAATAACTTGGCATAATTTTGGATAAGGCATTGAACCTTAAATCTCACATTGCTAAAATCGCTAACAAGGCCTATCATCGTCTAAAGATTGTGAGAAAACTAAAACCATTACTCCATCAAGACCATTTCCGTACCGTTTGTCAGGCTCTCATCACCCCCCTCCTAGACTACGGAAACCTGCTTTATCAAGGCCTCCCTCAGCTAACTCTACACCCTCTCCAGATGGTTCAGAATACTGCTGCACGTATTATTACTGGCACAGCAAAAACAGATCATATCTCCCCTGTCCTACAACAGTTGCACTGGCTTCCAGTAAGTGTCAGGTCTAAATTTAAGACACTTTTAATTATCTTTAGGATTTACAATCACCTGTCAGCAGATGCTTTACAAAATATTATAACTAGAGACATTATCAATAGACCAAGAAGAAGCAGCACCAATAATGACAACATAATTAGTACCCCTGCTGAATACTGTAGGACTAAACAAGCAACTTCAAAAAGAGCTCCTTCTTTACTGGCTTCCAAACTTTGGAACTCTCTTCCGATGGACCTCAGAATTCTGACTGATATCAAAGATTTTCGCAAGGCCTTGAAGACCCTGCTATTTGCTAAAACTTATAATTTGATATATAATTAATAGTTTTTACCAATAGGCACATTTTATTACATTAATTCATCTTAGTTTTATCTGTTAATGTCTTATCTACCCTATGTTATTTGTAACCTTACACTTGTATTGTGACCACTTTGATTGAAGGATAAGGTGGGATACAAATCTGTCTAAATAAATAAATGTGCTACATTGTAGCATCATTGCGTGTCCCTAGTCTCTACTTTTTGAATGAGTTAACTACCAATCTACATTTACCCGTTCTACTCCATTCATTATTTATAGTCCTCTTTCATCTCCCCTCAGCCATGTATATTCCAAATTGAAGAGCCCTAACCTCTTAAGCCTTTTCTCATAGGGATATCCTTCCACCCCCTTTACCATTTTTGTCGCTCTTCTCTATACCTTTTCTAATTCTGCTATATCCTTTTTAACATGTGGTGACTAGAATTGCACACAATATTCAAGGTGTAGTTGCACCATGGAGCGATACAGAGGCATTATAATATCCTTTATTTTATTCTCCATTCCTTTCTTTATGATTCTCAGCATTCTATTTGCTTTCTTGGTCACCGCTGCACACTGGGCAGATGGTTTCAACATATTATCCACGATGACACCTAAATCATTTCCTTGGGTAATGGTTCCTAATGTGGAAATTTGCATTATGAAACTGTAGTTTGGGTTGTTCTTCCCCAAGTGCATAACTTTGCACCTGACCACATTAAATGTCATCTGCCATTGGGATGCCCAGTCTCCCAATGTATCAAGGTCCTCTGGCAATTTTTTACAATCCTCATGTGGGGTTTCTTTAGTTTTTTTTTTAATTTATATTTTTAAATTTTCTAAAACACTGTAACAATAGCAAAAGAAGAGAAATTCAAACTCCCTAACACCCCCCTCCCCTCCCGTCTCTTTGCTGGTTCATGAAGTAAAACTCCATGATTGCCAACCTTGATAGTACATACATGGGAATTGTACAACAGAAAAAGGATACATCGATCATATAGCAGCAATAGCAGCATATTCGTCTAGCTAGCACCACTTATTTATCTTCAGGCCCCCTCTAAACATGACTTTTTCATGAGCTTTTTCATATTTCCAGTATAAACAGAGCAAATTCCGCCATAAGTGCCAATCTAATTTAAGAGGGTCTTTCCAGTGTGAGACTATTAGTTTTAGTGCAATAGCCATCATGAAATTGAAAATAAAAATATGTCTCCTTTTCCGGGGCTGGAATTTCTGCTGTGGAACGCATCACGATTAGGCACCATGTCAATAGGGCTTGAAAACACAATATTCTTTGTATCTTGTCCCAAATTTGTGTCCAGAAGATCTGAGCATTAGGACATAAAAACATTACATGTGCCAAGGTGCCTATCACATTGCGACAAGACCAACATTTATTGCCTATGTTCAAATCCCATTTAGACAATCAAATCTGGGTGATATAAGCTTAGTGGGCAAAGAAGTAAAGAGTTTGTGTAAGGGCAGCTGATCTTGACACCTTAATCAAGGGTCCCCAAAGAAAGGGCCAAACCCGCAGAGGAAGAGTGGTCCCCAAATTGCTCTCCCAGATTTTTTCTAGTCCCAGGAGATTAGAGGGTACCTTGTCCCTAAACAGAGCATAGAATGCCGAGGTCACCCCCTTTACACTTATAATAGAGTTGATCAGCTTACAAAGGCCCCATTCCTCTGACAGGCTCTTAATCTTTAATTTAGATTTTGATATGTAATGTCTCAATTAAAGCCATTGATAATAACAGGTAAAAGGCAATCCAAACTCGGATTGGAGCTCTGCAAATGATTTCCATGTCTGTGTATTGTCATCAACCCCCCCTTGTGGCCTGTGGCTGCAAGGGCAGGTTGAGCATTTTATTAGTGGTGGAGGTAAAAGACTCTTTAAGCCAGATGCACCCTGGGTATTGTAGTCCTCCTCCTTGTGAGAATAAGTTGTGTGAGCCAAAATGGAGGGTAAATAAGGCTTTTATTTCCCTTTTATGCACTGAGGTTTGCTAGGTAACAGAAAAATGAAAGTATTTCCTTCTTGTCAGGTTCTTCTACCAAAGCATAAGGTGAACAAATAAACTGTTACATTCTTTCACAGCTTCTTTGTAAAAACAACACAGGCTTTCCAACTTTGGAGCAAAAATAACTTGGTGAGCTTTTCTCTTTCGCTCAGCACAAACAAAACAATATTAAAGCTTGTCCATATACAATTACAGCTCAGAGAGTGACTCAAGGCTTCCTGCCATACACATAGAGCAATCCATTAAATCTTCTTGGGACGATATAACTGAATCCCCATATTCCACTTGCATTGGCTCTGGGTCATTTGTGCTTCCCTCAGCAATTGACCTTTCCCTGACTGCAGTGGTTTGAAAGTTAATATTCCTTCTCCCTAGCCTCCAGCTGGGCTGTTCTAGGGCTTTCAAGTAAACAGCAGGGCTTGTCCCCACACCTCTAGGCAATGGCTTGTAAAACTCCTGCCTGCTTTCTTTTCTCTCAAACTGCTTATCTGCTCTCACAGACGCTCTATGAGCTGGGTTTCTCTTTAGACAAAAAGAGTCACTGTACCTTAGCTTTGTAACGTCCGTGTGACCAGTACTTGCCCAACCAGGCACCTCTCTCTGGTCACGGTCTCTTTTGTAGACTCCCTCTGGAATCCTCCTGGATAGTGCTTGTCTTCTCTGCAGCTTGGGAAGACCAGATAAAGCCTCCAGGCTTCTTGGCTTTCTAGCACAGGTAATCCTCTTATCAGGACTTTCTCTTCCAGTACTTTTAAATCTTATTACAGACCCTTCTGGTGAGCATAGACCTCTCTCCAGGCTAGACTCTCTCTTTCTGAGCTTACTGCCTCTGGGATTTCTTCTTACCGGGTCTCTTTCCAGTATGACTCTCCCAGGTCTCACTCCAGCACTTCTTGGTCTGTATCTTTCTCTCTCTCCCTCTGAGCTCTCCTCTGAGCTCTCTTCCGAGGTTCCTTCCTCTCTCCAGGCTGGGTTCTCCTCTGAGGTTCCTTCCTCCCTCCAGGCCGGGCTCTCCTCTGAGGCTCCTTCCTCCCTCCAGGCCGGGCTCTCTTCTGAGGTTCCTTCCTCCCTCCAGGCCGGGCTCTCTTCTGAGGTTCCTTCCTCCCTCCAGGCCGGGCTCTCTTCTGAGGTTCCTTCCTCCCTCCAGGCCAAGCTCTCTTCCGAGGTTCCTTCCTCCCTCCAGGCCGGGCTCTCTTCTGAGGTTTCTTCCTCCCTCCAGGCCGGGCTCTCTTCTGAGTTCCTTGAGCTACTCTTCAGGTGGAGCTGATTAGCACAATCAGTCCCTGGGTGTGTTAGCTCAGCCTCTGTAGGTTCATGCATGCTCCCTCTAGCTGCCTTGTAAGGGAACTGCATCTTCTGCAAGTTATTTGTTTTGTAAGAAACAGCTTTTTTTTCTAAGTTTCTGCCTTCAGTGGCTTCTGCCTTATCACAGTATTAACTAACTGCCCTATAGACCAGATACCACATGTCTGCCATTGCTTCCATGAGACCAACCTGTGTCAAATTTTAATTATTAGATTATGCCATATCGGAATACAGGTTAAAGCGGGGCTATCTTCTCTTAAAATAGATATCAGGGTTTGAAAAGCTTCCTGTGTAGAGGTTACAACCCTTCCCACCCTTGAGGAGTCTGCATGGCACATGCCTATCAATAGTACCATGGGGCTAGTGCTGCTTGGCGTTCCTCAAGCTCCAACCAAACTGGCTTTTGCAGGTGTTCCCCCACAGAGGTCCATCAATCTCTCTGTTTGAGGAGAAATATAAGATGATACCACCGAAAATCCGGGAATTATACTCCCCCTCTTAGTTTAGTCACCTTAATTTTTTGTCGCGATTCTGGGTGTTTTATCTTTCCAAAAGAAAGTGACAAGCTGACGCTCCAGCATTTTATATGCTGATGGTGGCAAAGACAGAGGAAGCATCTCCAACACAGAATTAATTTTAAGTGCAAGGACCATTTTTATTGACTGTAGTCGGCCCCACCATAAGAGGTGAAGGGATGACCACGTCAGGATGAAAGCATGGATTATCTCGGTTAGGGTTTTAACATTTAGTTGCAACATTTCCTCTAGGGTAGAATAATATCTTACCCCCAAGTATTTAACTGCTTGAGGTTCCAACATGAATAGAAAAGAAGAAACGAATGAAGCAGGAATCGGTTTGTTGAGTGGAAAAGCTACTGACTTCAACCAATTGATTTTATACCCTGAGAATTTAGAGTAGTTCTCAATCACCTTAAGTACTACCGCAATAGCTGAGGGGTGAACAAATAAAAAGGTTGTCTTCATATGCTGAAAGTTTAATTTGTAAATCAGCAATTGCCTCAGATGATTGGCATAATATAGAGCTAAGGGTTCCAAGGCAATATGAATAGAAGGTGGAACAGGGAACATCCTTGCCGGGTACCATGATAAAGAGAAAAGAAATTGCTAGAATGTGAGAAGATGGGCTATTACAAAGAACTTGGATCATATTTATAAAGCTGTCACCGAACCCAAACCAACGAAGGACCTGAAACAAAAAAGACCATTCAAGCCGGTCAAAGGCTTTTTCAGCATTTAAAGGAAGCCCAACTCCAGGAATATTCATATGTTCGGATATCCATAGAAAATTCAATAACAAGCGAGCGTTATCTGCTGTGGAATGGCCTACCATGAATCCACATTGATCTGGGTGAATTATTAGGGGGACCACCTTTACTAATCTCCTCACCAAAATAGATGAGAAAAGTTTGTAGTCTGAATTTAATAAAGAGATTGGGTGATAGTTTGACCCTTTGAGGATCCCTGCCTGCCTAACTGACTTAATAAAACACTGAATTTTAAAATACACAGATTTTATCAGTTTTACCCCAAAGTATTCAATTTTCTCCCAAGATTTAGAGAATATCTCAGGAGATAAGAAGTTACAAGTGCAGATTTCTTTCCAGCAGTAGCTTCCCTCTTGGTAGTCCTATTATTAACCTTAAGGTTTAATTGGCCACCCTCATCAACAAGTTTTATAGCGCTTAGAAATTGATTCATTCTAGTTCCTTCCATTCATCTTGAAGCAAACATAAAATAAATAGCATACAATTACATAGTAAGTTTAAGGGACTTATTAGTTGAGGTCTTCCCTTAGCAACTTTACATAACTAAACAACTCACCAATAGACAGCAGTCCAGCAACCATATGGGGGCTATCCAGTCCTTTGCACCATGCCACATGTATGATTATCTGCCAGTTGGTGAGAGGTCATATGTATGTACTCTGTGAAAAGAACTCCTAGCTCTCACAGAAGGCATCTGATTTCTGAAGGCTAGAGTAGTATACTCGGAGGAGTTGAGGCAGACAGAGGTATATAGAGAAGACCATCAGATACTTAGTTGAGAAGTCTCATCTGCAGTCTGGCAGCCTCTGTGCTTTCATAAAACAGAAAGGTAACCTGAAAAGAGAACATAACCTTCGTATGGCAAGAAGTGATCCTGTTGCCAGCATCTACCCTCTCAGTGATGCAATATCCTCTTGAACTGGGGATGTGTCTTCAGGGGCTGGTGCCCATGAAGGAAGGGTTAGAATGGCCATTGTAGCTGACGATTCAATCATTGGACATAGAGATAGTTAGGTGGCTGGTGAACGTGAGGATCACTTGGTAACTTGCCTCATATGTCACTTAGAATTTTAGACAGTGCTGGGAAGAGTGGCTGTTTTGCTACATGTGGGTACCAATCTTTATCTTTATCTTTATTTTGAAATTTGCTATACCGCTTACATCAGAAGACAAAAAGTGGTGTACAATACAAAATAAGACTGCTGAGGAAATGAAGAAAGGAATGCCAATAATCGACAAGACAGAAAGGAGGGACAGCAGCGCAAGAGAAAAGAGAAGGAGCAGTGGACTCTAGGGAGGGAGGAGAGGAAGATTGGAAGCACACTGAAACAGATGGGTCTTCAAGGCAGTCTCAAAGTGGGGGAAAGAGGACTCAGACCGAAGGCTTAGGGGAAGAGCGTTCCAGAGGGAAAGGGCCAAGAAGGAAAAAGCAGAGGAACGAGTGCACTCAAGGTGTGCCTGTGAAGGACGGGGAAGCATCAGCCGGTAGTTATGGACAGAGCAGAGCAGACGAGGGGGGACATGGAACTGTAGGAGATCTGACAAGTACTGAGATGAGGAGGAGTGAATAATACGGTATGTGAGGATGAAAATTTTATATTTATTTATTTATTTATTTTATTTTAACATATTGTACCCTGAAACATTCTGGTAACCATTGCAAACAAACCAGGAAGGGGGGTGATGTGCTCTTATTGGGGGGAGGAGGTGAGAATGCGGGCAACGGTGTTCTGAAGGAGCTGTAGATGATGGAGTTGGGAAAGGGGAAGACCAGCAAGGGAGACATTACAATAATCAATACGGGAAACAATGAGAGACAAAAGGAGAGTGGTTACGGAGGATGATGTAAGGAAGGGACAGACCGCACACAACTGACGGAGGCAAAAGAAGGCACAACGAGAGACAGAAGAGATATGGTCTGAGAAGGAGAGGGAGGAGTCAAGAACAACATCAAGGTAATGGAACGAGTACACCAAAGGAATGGCAGTGGAAGCAAGGGAGGGGGCCAGAGAAGGGGACGGGGACCAAAAGGTAACCCAGCTGGCAGTGGACTTGAGAGATTGAACTGAAGAAAGTTAGCATTCAGTCAAAGATAGAAGACAGGCAAGTGTTGAGGGGTATAATATCAGGAGCAGCCAGAGTAGTGCGGTAGAGGAGAATGATATTGTCCGCATAGTAGTATGCGGTGATACCAGCCTGCTGTACAAGAATAGTGAGAGGGGCCAGAAATACATTGAAGAGAACTGTAGATAAGACAGAGCCCTGAGGAACACCACAGGAAAGAGGCATAGTGGGCGAAGTGGAAGAACGGGACATGATGGAAAAGGTGCGAGCCATGAGAAAAGAATGAAACCAGAGCCAAGGAACACCAGAGACCCCAAAGTCAGCAAGACAGCAAAGGACAGTATGGTGATCATCTTTTCCAATGACATAAGAAAGTGCATAAGGGAGTTCTGGAAGCAAAATTTAGACTTTTATTTATTTATTTAATTTATTTATTTATAGCTTTTATATACCACGCTATTTAAAATCAGTGCAGTTTACATACAACAGATTTGTGCATAGCAGAAGCCTGCTGTGCACTTACAGTAAACAGGAAGGTACAACTTGGGTTTCAACTGGGGAAACTATCTACATCTATATACATTTATCTACAAATAATAACTTGGGATGATTGTGCTGTGGTTTATTAATTCATGGCCGAGTGTATGGTGGGGGTGGTTGTGATACCGGGTTGGGAGTAGTGTAGGAGAATGAGGTGGTGTTTTAGTGCTCGTCTGAACTGGGCGAGGTCTGTGATTGCACGGATGGTAGTTGGCAGTGCATTCCAGCAGCTGGGAGCGTAGAACATGAAAGCTCTGTTCTTTGTTGCCTGGGTGCATTTTGTTATCTCCTTGGGGATCTGTAGAGTATTGGTGGTGAATGCTCTCCTTACTCTGGTTGCTGGGGTGGGATGGAAGAGGCTCGTTAGCAAGGAAGGGGATATTTTGTTGATGGCCTTGAAGGTCATCAGGGCTACTTTATATATGAGCCGGCAGTAGATTGGAAGCCAGTGTAGGTCCTTCAGTATTGAGGTGATGTGGTCCCTCTTAGAGGCTCCGTGTAAGAAGCGTGCGGCTGTGTTCATTGCAAGCTGTAGAGGGTTTAACGTGTTTTTGGGTAGACCATGTAGGATCACATTAGCATAGTCAAAGTGAGGGGTCACCATAGCCTGGAAAACTGATCTGAAATCGTCTGGTTGCAGCAAGGGTCGGAGGTGTCGTAGTGTTCGTATTTTGTGGTAGATTTGCTTGGTGGTGTTACTGATGTGTGTTTTGAATTCGAGATGCTGGTCTAGTATCACGCCTAGGTAGCGGATACTGGATTTTGTTGGGAGTTCAGCGTCTCTTGTCTTTAGAGTCGGTGGAGGTGAGAAGGCTTGGTTTCTGGTTATGAATAGGATGCCTGTTTTGCTGAAATTTATTTTGAGGCTCTGTGAGTGTAGCCAGTCTGTTACAGTGTCGAAGCAGTTTACTAGTGGGGATAAGTCTGTATGATCAATCATGAATGGGGTGAAGAGTAGTACATCGTCTGCATAGATCAGGCATGATATGTTGAATGAGCGAATTAATTCACATATAGGCTGCATGTATATGTTGAATAAGAGGGCGGAGAGAGAGGATCCTTGAGGTACTCCATGTATTTCTTTGAATGGCTCAGAAGTTATGGATCCTGTCCGTACCTGTTGCCATCTGTCCACTAGGTAGGATTTGCACCAATTCAATGCTGATCCATCGATTCCCTTGTCATGAAGCCGTATCATGAGTAGCTCATGATTTACGAAGTCGAATGCGGCAGCAATGTCTAGGAAAATTAAGGCATATCTGTGTTTGACGTTGTCAATCCCTGTGATCAGCGTATTGATAAGAGTAGCAAGGAGAGTTTCAGTGCCGTGTGCTTCCCTAAAGCCATGTTGGCATGGGTCAAGGGGCACTGCATCATCGATGTGGTCCTGTATTTGATGTTGAACGACCTTCTTGATTATCTTTGCTAGCAGAGGGATGCTTGATATTGGTCGGTAGGATTCTACTTAAGAAGATAAGATATGCCATACTGGGTCAGACCCCTACTTTCTGGGGATTTAACTTGGTGTTTTTCAGGAGGGGTCAAATTGACGTCTGTTTGAGGCATAATGGGAATTGTCCTGTGGAGAAGGATAGGTCAATGATTTTGACTATTATAGGGCTGATTTCCTTGCGTAGTGTTCTTATCCAGAATGCTGGACACGGATCGTTGGGCACGTTGGTGGCATTGATGCTGGCGATGATGTCTTCAATATATGTGTCTGAAGGTGTCTTGAGTGAGTTCAGTGGCTTAGGAAGTTTGTTGGTGGGGCTGGATAGTATGGCTTTGCCGATGTTCTTAGTCTTGGCCAGCAGGTAGTCTGCGTAGTCCTGGGGGTGTATCTTGATTGGTTGTGAGGATGATGGTTCCTTTGTCAGGGTCCTTACTATATTGAACAGCTTATGGGGTTTGTTCAGTGATCTGCTTAAGAGCTCAGAGTGATGTTCTTTGATTTTTGTTGCTATTAAGTCCCGGTGTGCCCGCAGGTGGGAATTGTAGGCTTTCTGGTCTGTTAGGGACTGTGTGCGTCTCCATTTTCTTTCAAGTTTTCTAAGTATTTGTAGAGAGGTTCGCAGCTCAATGGTATACCATCGTGCGGGTTTTTTCTTCCTTGGTTGCTTGTCAGGGGTCAGTGGCTTGGCTTTGTTGGGTAGGCGTACAAAAGAGCTCAGGCTGCTGTTCCATGATGCCATCACCTCTTCAAGGTTCAGTGCTGATGTCATGAAGTTGGGGAGGCCCTCTTTGATGATTGCTTCTTTGTCAAAGCGTCTATAATGTCCGGAGGGTGCTGCTGAGTTTTCAGTTGTTTCCATTGTCCGTTCGCTGTCCTAGTTCATAGGTATCTGGAATTTAATTAGATTGTGGTCTGACCATGGGACAGGGGACATAGTTATGTTGAAGTTGTAATTTAGGCTCACTTCTGGTCGAGGGGAGAATATAAAATCTAGTATGTTGCCCTTTTGATGTGTGGGGACTTTTAGGTAGAAAGTTGAAAGCCAGAACTTCCATGGTAGTATTCTCAAAAATGGTCCCTGTTCCATGTGCAGGACCCAAGAGACAAGCAGAGCTCCAGAGTATCAATACATGCATTAGGCGATGGTGCAAGGAAGAGAGATTTAGATTTGTTAAGAATTAGGCAACATTCTGGGAAAGAGGCAGCCTATTCTGAAAAGAAGGGCTCCACCTTAACTAGTATGAAACCAGGCTGCTGGCACTAACATTTTGAAAAGAAGATAGAACAGATTTTAAACTAGAAACTGGGGGAAAGACAAGAGTGCATGCTTCAGTGTGAAGCATCTTTGAAGGATACTATTATAATAGGGAAAATAGGGCATCTCAATAGAGAAATTGCAAAAAAGATAAAAGGTAGCCCAGGTGCCCTTAAGTAAAGAATAGATGAAGTATGCCTGTCTACAGCTAAAAAGATTAGAAATAAACAAAAAACAAATTTTGAAATGTTTCTACAATATTCAAATGCTAGACGTCTTAAAAATAAGGTGAGAGAGTTAGAATATATAGCACTGAATGAAGAGCTAGATATAATAGGCATCGCAGAAAACTGGTGGAAGGAGGATAACAAATGGGATACTTTGATACTAGGACACAAATTATATTGGAATGATAGAATAGATGAATTTGATAGAGGGGTTGTATGTTAAAGAGAGCATTGATTCAAATAGAATAAACGCTCTGCAGAAAACAGAATGCACCATGGAATCTTTACAGTTAGAAATTCCATTTGTGAAGGGGAATAATGGTGGACATATACTACCATCTGCCTGGCCAGAATGAATGGACTGATAATGAAATGTCAACAGAAATTAGAGAAGCTAATAAGTTTGGCAACACAATAATAATGGCATAATATATGTCACATCAGGGCATGCAAGGGATGCAAGGTTCCGAAGTGAAATAAATGATTGCTTTACTGAGCAGCTAACTGAGGAAATGACAAGAGGGAGCTATTTTAGACTTAGCCCTTGATGGAAGACAGGATTTAATACAAGATGTAAAAATGCTGGGGCCACTTAGCAATAGTGACCATAACATGATTAAATTAGACTTAAATGGAGAGAGAATACCAAGGAAATCTACTGCACTAGCGTTTAACTTTCAAAGGGAGACTGTGATAAAATGAGGAAAACGGTAGAAGAAACCAAAAGAAAGAGTTGCAAAGGTGAAGTTTATATAAGGCATGGGAATTGTTCAAAACTTCCATTGTAGAAACCCAGACCAGATGTATTCCATGTATTAAAGAAAGGTTAAAGGAAGGCGAAACTACAGCCAACATGGTTAAAAGGTGGTGTAAAAAAGACTATTATAGTCCAAAGAGCATCTTTAAAAAAATGGAAAAAGGATCCAAATGAAGAACACAGGAAAAAGAATAACCACTGGTAAGTTTGATGCAAAGTATGGCTAAGGAAGGAAAAAAGAGAAGAAATTGTCTATAGAAGTAAAAGCTCATAACAAAATCTGGCACATTCAAAGCAAGAAGCCTAACAGAGTCAGTTGTACTATTAGATCATGAGGTAAAAGGGATTCTCAGGGAGAACAAGGCCATAGCAGAGACCTTAAGAGGCAGATTCCACAAAATCCACATCCGGCCCGCAGACAAGTTTAAATCTGAAATGGGCATGATTCCAGGGCTATTCCGCATCTGTGGGTACAGATATGTCTGTGTTTATGGAATCGGCACATAGATGTGTCTGATGCGGCAGTCCAACATACTGTTCAGCCGGCCCATGCATGTATCCAGCATGAGGCGCATGCACAGGTGCAAGCATGGGCCATAGAGTGAAGCAGAGAAACCCATTCCTGCTAATATTACAGGACACAGGTAAATGCTGCAGTCATTTTGGATGTCCCCTCGTTCACCGTATTCTGGAAAGTTGCACGTTTCCAATCCTTCCAGTCTCTGCGATATACCATAGATACCTTTGGTGGCCATGCCTTCTCGATTAAAACGTGCATCTCCTAAGCTGCTTTTCTCACTGACAGTGTTGTGCTGATGCAAACTAGACATAAATACTAATTATACATAAATGCTGATGCAAATTAGACTATATATACACACTAGTCTGATTCATGCCAATAACACTGCAAAGTAATCTCAGTGTACTCTACGATATAACTACTTAGACAAATGATGATGGGACCAACCAGGATAAGCTAGATGCTGGATTTATTGCTCACCAACGTAGACAGTGTGTCAAATATCCAGACGGGTGCCCATGTGAGCAGCAGTGATCATCACACGGTGTGGTCTGAGATAAAACCCAAGGCGGAGTCCAATCACAGCAAGCTCAAAGTCCTAGACTTCAAAAACGCCGACTTCAGTAAAATGGCCATGTACCTGAAGGAGGAGTTGGCAGGGAATAAGGGACATGGAATTGCAATGGGCTAAACTGAAGGAGGCAATAAAAGGGGCAACAGATACATATGTAAGGAAAGTAAATAAAAACAAGAGGAAAAGGAAGCCTATTTGGTCCTCCAAAGAAGTGGCTGGACAAAAAAAGGCAAAAAACACAGCTTTCACAAAATTCAGAAGTTTGCAAACAAAGAAACACAGAAAAGAATACAAGATCAAACTAAAAAGAGACAAAAAGAGAAATAAGGATAGCAAAATCAAAGGCAGAAAGAAAGATGGCAAAAGATGTGAAGTGTGGCGACAAAACCTTTTTCAAGTATATTCAGGAGAGGAGGAAAATCAGAGGTGATATTGCAGGACTCAAAAGTGCTGGGAACGGATTTGTGGAAAGTGACATTGAAAAAGTAAAAATGCTAAACAAATACTTCTGCTCTGTTTTTACTAATGAGAATCCTAGAGAAGGACCATCTGTGATTGACGAATATACAAATGAGAATGGGTAGATACCACACCATTCACAGAAGATGATGTGTTGGAACGGCTTGCAAAATTGAAAGTGGACAAGGCCATGGGACCAGATGGGATACATCTCAGGATACTGAAAGAGCTCAGAGAGGTTCTTGCAGGGCCGTTAAAGAATATTTTTAATAGATGCTTCGAGACAGGAGAAGTTCCACAGGACTAGAGAAGGACTGATGTGGTACCCAGGGGCAGCTCTATAATGTGGCGAAGTGAGGCAGCTGATTCAAGTGGCAAGGTTTTGAGGGTGGCAAATGCCCCCAAAACAGCCACCTCACTTCGCCTTCAAGTTAAAAAAAAAGCTAGAGCCTTCCCATCTCTCGAAGGGCTCTTGGGGGTGGGATAATGCTGCACGGAGCCCTTCGAGAGATGGGAAGGCTCCGCACCGGCTTCACCAGCACAGCCGTGGTTCCCTAAGAGGCAGGGAGCCATGGCTGCAGAAGAAAGAGGCACAGGAACTACGGTGGTGGCGGTAGCAGGCAGACATCGGAAGAGGGGAGGAGGGGGCAGGGAATCTGCATTGGGGCTGACCGGGGGGCGGGGGAGGCTGACATGGATGGATGGATGGATGGAAGGAGGGAGGGGGCTGACATGGATGGATGGATGGATAGATGGATGGATGGAGGGAGGGCTGACGGATGGATGGAGGGAGGGAGGGAGGGGGTGGCTAGCATGGATGTATGGATGGAGGGAGGGGGGCTGACATGGATGTATGGATGTATGGAGGGGGGCTGACATGGATGGATGGATGTATGGAGGGAGGGAGGCTGACATGGATGTATGGAGGGAGGGGGCTGGCATGGATGTATGGATGGAGGGAGGGAGGGAGGGGGCTGACATGGGGGGAGGGAGGGGGCTGGAAGGGAACTGACAAGGGTTCCCTCTCATCCAGCAGGAACAACCAGCATCGAACAAATCAGCCTTATCATTGCAAGCTATCAGGCTGGTTTGTGCGGCGGCGACTCTCTGGTTGTTTTCATTTTTGATTTTGCCACTTCTGCCCTGCCTCTGCCTTCCCAACACTTTTTTTTTTTTATGCACGCATTCTTGAGGAAAAAACACTGGGAAGGCAGAGGCAGGGCAAAGGCGGCAAAATCTAAAATTAAAACAGCCAGAGTGCCCCCCGCCACTGCCAGATGAGAGGTGCAGGTGGAGGGAGTGGGGACAGGAGAAGAACAAGGAGAGATAAAGGTGAGAGTTGGGGGACAAAGGGGGAGACAGGGGACAAGTACTAGACAAAGGGGAGAGACGGGGCAAATGCTGGACAAAGGGGAGAGACGGGGAACATACTGGACAGACAGGGGATACATGCTGGACAGAGGGAGAGACAGTGCAGGTTAAGATTATAATGGGTTGATGGGGGGGCTAGGACTGGGAATAGACTGATCAAGGGGGGGGGGTTGAGACTGGTAATGGGCTGATTAGGGGGGCTAGCACTGGTAATGGGCTGAGGGGGGACTAGTTATGGAAGTGAGCTGATTAGGGAAGGCTAGGACTGGTAGTGGACTGATGGGGGGCTAGCATTGAAAATGAGCTGATCAGGGAGGCTAGGACTGGTAATGGACTGATGGGGGGCTAGCATTGAAAATGAGCTGATCAGGGAGGTTACGACTGGTAATGGACTGAGTGGGGCTAGCATTGGAAATGAGCTGATCAGGGAGGTTAGGACTGGTAATGGGCTGATGGGAGGATAGGACTGGTAATGGACTGAGGGGGGCTAGCATTGGAAATGAGCTGATCAGGGAGGTTAGGACTGGTAATGGGCTGATGGGAGGATAGGACTGGTAATGGACTGAGGGGGCTAGCATTGGAAATGAGCTGATCAGGGAGGCTAGGACTGGTAATGGGCTGATTAGGGGAGGCTAGCACTGGTAATGGGGTTGAGGGGGGACTAGCACTGGAAGTGAGCTGATTGGGGGGCTTCAACTGGAAATGGGCTGATGGTGGGACGGGGAGGATAGAGCTGCTGGCGATGGAAGAAAACTGGGGGCTAGGGCTACCAATGGGCTGATGCGAGGGGATGGGAGAATGGGACTGGAAGGGAGTGGATGCTGAGAGGGGCTGCCATGGTATTTGGGCTAGAAGGAGCTGGACAGTGGGGAAAGAGGGGGACTTGAATGGAATGGACATCAGTGGCAGTCATGGGAATGCAAGTTGACACTGGAAGGTACCAGGAGGGAGGACTGGAAAGGGGCTGATACTGGGAAGGGTTACGGGGACTGGAAATAGGCTGATGGAAAGAAGTAAAGAAAATAAAAGAAGAGATAAGAAATGGCAAGATGGACCATAGACCACAGAAAGAGAACTAAGAGAAGACAGGAAAGCAGAAGCCTCAGATCTGGACCAGTATGATCAGAGAATAAAATGGTCAGACAACAAAGGTAGAAAAAATAATTTTATTTAATTTTAGTGATTGGACTTTGTGCTATCTTTATATTTTACACAGTATTGGGGAACTGCATGTCTTATTTATCTGATGTTGCACTGCATGTGGATTCTGGCTTCTTGGGGTTTCAGTTTAAATTTTGTCTACATATTTTTATTTTTACTTTAAATTATGGTTACTTATCCTGTACTTGGTGAGGATCGATGTTGTGAGTGTGTGACTGAGGCCAGGTGTTCTGATAACATGGAGTTTGTACATAAAGATCTATACTGTACTGTAGTAATTTGACTTGTTCAGCTTTTCAGATAGGTGTATGGATGTACCAGGGCCCACTGTATATTTATAGTAACGCTTTTTTTGGATGGGCTCCTTATGTGAGTTTTGGAAGTTTGTGCTGATATGGTATGGTATGGTAGGTTTGCTCCTTGTTGTAGGGTTTTGCATTAGTTCACAATATGCCTGGTACTGGAGAATAGTGGTTGTTGTTGTTAGTGAGATCATCAGAATCTGATTCTTTTTTTTTTTTTTAATATTGAGTTCTGTGGGTGAATGTCCTGGTTCTGCTCTGCACCCACTGTGGATGAAAAATATGTGTTGAAAAAGAAAAAGCAAGAACCATAACACAGTTTATAACAAGAAAATAAAACTGAGTTAAAATTTAGTTTTATAAACTGCTGTTGATTCTTGTTCTCTTTTAGTTCCTTGGTGTGCAAACAGGACCGTACCTAGCCCTGTGCAAGCAGTGCAGCCGCAGAGGGCGCAAAGGCTTGGGGGGCGCATTTCAGCTGTCTGCTGTTGCCCTGCTGCTGCTGGCAGGACAATAGCAGGCAGCCCTAAATGTGCCCCCCTAGCCTTTTCGCAGCACTTTTAGTAGGTCTGGTCCCTCCCTCCTTTGACGCGATGTCAGAGCAGGGAGGGACAGATCTGCTTAAAGTACTGGCGCCATTCAGATTGGGAGCATGCCCCTCTCCTCCTCCCCATACCTCCGTCCAGTGCTGCCTGCTCTTTCCCTGTTGGCAGTGCCGCTATGAAAAAAACAGAGGGTGGCAGCAGCAGGGAAAGAGCAGGCAGTCCTGGATGGGGGGAGGAGGGGGGCGCGCACCCAAGCTGCAAGTCGTACAGGGTGCGATTGCAGCTTGGTACGGCCCTGTGTGCAGACATCTTGCATTACCTTCATATAATCTAATTGGTTTTTTGGTTTGGTTCAGTCTCCGATTGGAGTTCTGAAAAAGCCCCGCCCCCCTCCCCCCTCTAAGGGGAGGGCACCATCTCATTCTTCGCCTCAGGCAGCAGATTGCCTTGAGTCGCCCCTGCTGGTACCTTTTTACAAAAGTAGTAATAGGAAAGAAGTGACAAACTACAGGCCAATATGCCTTACCTTGGTGGCGGGAAAAGTAATGGAGGTGATCCTGAAAGAGTGAATAGTTGACTTTCTTGAAACCAACAGGTTGCATGATCCAAGGCAACATGGTTTTACCAAAGGACAATCTTGCCAAACAAATCTGATTAAGTTCTTTGACTGGGTGACCAGAGAACTAGATCAAGGGCATGCAATAGATGTGATCTACCTAGATTTCAGCAAAACCTTTGACACTGTTCCTCATAGGAGGCTTATCAATAAACTCAACAGCTTGGGGATGGGTCCAAAGGTGGTGAACTGGATCATAAATTGGTTTACTGACAGACAACAGAAGGTGATGATAACCGGAACTCACTTGGATGAAAGGAAGATGATTAGTGGTGTGCCCAAGGGTTCAGTCCTGGAACAGGTATTGTTCAATGTATTTGTGAGTGATATTGCTGAAGGACTGAATGGAAAAGTCTGTCTTTTTGCAGATGACATGAAAATTTGCAACAGAATGGACTCCCCTGAGGGAGGGATAAAAAGAGGAAAGATCTACAAAAGCTGCAAGAATGGTCTAATGCTTGGCAGTTAAGATTTAATGTAAAGAAGTGCAGCGTCAGGCACATGGGAAGCAGAAATCCAAGGGAATTGTATGCAATAGGGGATGAGAGGTTGGTGCACGGACCAGGAGAAGGACCCCGGAGTGCATGTTTCTAAGGATCTCAAGGTGGTGAAACAGTGTGACAAGGCGGTGGCAAAAGCCAGAAGGATGCTGGGTTGCATACAGAGAGGAATTGCCAGCAGAAAGGAAGAGGTACTAATGCCACTGTACAAGTCACTGGTGAGGCCTCACTTCGAATATTGTGTTCAGTTTTGGAGACCATATCTCGCAAAGGATATAAAAAGACTGGAAACGGTTCAGAGGAAGGCAACCAAAATGATTTGGAGCCTGCGTCAGAAGACATGAGAAGAGACTTGAAGACCTAAATATGTACTTCTGGGTCGCCAGGAGTCAGGACTGACTTGAAGGCACACATTGCATTGGAGGAGAGGAGGGACAGGGGAGATATGATTCAGATCTTTAAATATTTAAAGAGCATGAACAAACAAACCTCTTCCAAAGACGGGGAAGCTGTATTTATAACTCAAAGATCAACTCAAGGCTATTTGCACAATATGTTGTACAATATATTTTATTTGTAAATAGTTAGCACCACAATTATAAATAGTTAGCACCACAGTTTCACAGAAAAGTTGTTTGTAAATAGTTATAACTGACTTTACATTTAAAAGTTGTTCAAGTTATTCAATTGTTCTCTGTAAACTGCCCTTGATCTCTGGAAGGGGCGGTATAGAAGAAAACCATAAATAAATAAATAAATAAATTAAATAAAGCTGTAAAACTAGAGGGCATAACATGAAGCTGCAAGAGATTAAACTGAAAGGCAATGTCAGGAAAAACTATTTCACTGAAAGGGTGGTGGATGCTTGGAATGCCCTCACGATGGAAGAGGTGGGGGCAAATACAGTAACAGAATTCAAAATGGCATGGGACAGACACAGTGGATCCCTTTATAGCAACAGGATAAAATCAAAATAAACATAACAATCTCATATCTCAACAAATAGGGATGACCTACACGGAGTGGTGGGCACACCCCTAAACAAAGGCATGGGGAGGGGTGACCTGCACGGAGCGGCAGGTGGACCTATTCTTGCCGCCTTTCTGGGCATACTAGATAGACCATACTGGTCTTTATCTGCCGTCATATACTATGTTACTATATAATATGATCAAGTAGTTGTTAACATGTTTGTCATGACATACCTTGCATCAAAATGTACATGGCAGTATCATTGCATTGGTCATCTCTAAAAACACTCTGTAAAATGCTAAGTATCAATCTTTACCAACCTCACGAACACCTAAATTAACTTTATAATTCCCAAAAAGAATGCATTGTCCTGCTGAGCGACATAATTATGCTCTTCTAATGCCTTTTGCTGTCTGGCTATGGCATCTATTTACCACATATCTGGGTACTGGCATTTCTCACAGCAACTCCCTACATGTGACTACACCTGTCCCATGCAATGTCCACTCTGTCCTGGCTTATGTTGGTCTATATACTTCTATCTGTGGAGCAACCCTGCCTGCCTTCTTACAGTCTGCTTTGTGGCAGTGCTCCCCTGGTCAGGTCTGTGTGGGCATTAGAGGGGGGATTCCTCTGCCATCATACCAAGTAGCCAATCTCAAGATATATCACTATTCTCACAGCTTGCATAGATCCAGCACTGGGTAAGGATATAGGCCGCATGGCACAATCTGGGGAATATTGGCATAACAGTTGTCAGGTCTCCCAATGATTGGCACAGCTGCTGTATGACTGCCCTATCACAGTAGTACCTGGTATCACTGCGGTCATTCATTAAGGTCCAGGTACTGGCCAGGCATCATGTTCCCCTTGAATTGTAGATCACCACACCAGATCCACCCTGGCAACCCTCAAACCACATACGCACTCTCACTTGCAGGGATGAATTGTAGAACACAGCAGAAATTTTTCTAAGAGCTGTCTTTATTCCACATCTCCAGCAGGAATAAACGGGCACGTCTGCAGGAAAGTTGGAAAACATACACAAGCCTTTCCTGAATACATTATACACATCTCCGTGGCAAACCATGCCCCCATTACATCTCTCCCGGATATGTTCAGAGATCCCTGTTCAAGTGAGATAAACGTGCATGGGCGCGATGTATCACAATACGTCCATAGATTTTTCAGTACATAAATGTCCCCGGTGCACATACAAGCCCTGGAATGACCCCAAAAATGAATTCTTTATTTCAGTCTTTACTGAGGAAGATGTAAGGGAACTATACATGCCAAAGTGGTGTTTAATAGTGGTGATTTGGAGGAAATAAATCAAATCTCTGTGAAAAGGGAAGATATATCTTAGGCCAAATCAACAAATTAAAGAGCAGCAATTGACCTAGATCAGATGGCATACATCCAAGAGTGCTAAAAGAACTAAATAATAAAATGGTACCTGAAGATTAGAGGGTAGCCAAAATAACACCAGGTTTTAAAATGGGATCCAGGAGTGATCTGAGAAACTATAGGCCAGTGATCATGACACCAGTGCCGGATGAAATGGTAGAAGCTATTATAAAGAATAGAATTACTGAACACAGACATGGTTTAAAAGGACAAACTGAACATGGATTTAGCCAAGGTAAGTCTTGCCTAACCAATCCGCTTCATTTTTTTTGGAGACATAAACATAAGAACATAAGAACATAAGACATGCCATACTGGGTCAGACCGAGGTCCATCAAGCCCAGTATCCTGTTTCCAACAGTGGCCAATCTAGGTCCTACGTACCTAGCAATATCCCCAAAAGACACAGGTTCCATAATGCTTGTACTGGGTCAAGCATTGATATCCTGGGTCCCTTTTTAATAGTGGTTTACGGACCCTTCCTCCAGGAACTTGTCCAAACCTTTTTTAAACCCAGCTATACTAACAGCCCTTATTACATCCTCCGGTAACAGATTCCAGAGTTTGATTACACGTTGAGTGAAGAAATATTTTCTCTTATTTGTCTTAAATAGTTTACCCTGTAGCTTCATTACATGTCCCCTAGTCTTTCTATATTCTGATAGCGTAAACAATTGATCCACGTTTATCCGTTCCACTCCATTCATTAATGGTTCGCAGCTTGTCGTGCTGTGAGGGCTTGTGTGCATAGAGTGATGCTGAAGGCTAAGCTATCAATAGCTGAACTACTGGCAGAGTCTCCCAAGATGAACAAGCCTCAGCTGAGGTGCCAGACCAAGACAAACTACCCATCTGGGCAGCAGCAGACTAGGACGGTATTGGCGACAGAGAATCACATTTCTGTGACAATGGCAACAACACAAATTACATGCTTGGAAGTAAGGCCGAATAGCAAAAATAAAAAGAATCCCCTGGATTGGCAACAGACAATCACAAAAATAGAACCAAACCCAAAAACAAAATTTTACCTCTATCTAAAATATCTATTTTGTTGGAACAGGCCTCGACTGAAAGAACAGCACAGCCGCGCCAGACAGCCAGGTCCTTTTTAATCAAACCAAAGAAATATGGTACTTATCCAAGTAGTATCCCAGTGAAGTGCAGTAGTATCCAACAAAATCATTCCAAAAATACTTATATCTTCTTCATTTTTATTTTTATAGCGGTCAAAAGCAGCCTATCCTGGAGTTGTTGGATAGTTTTCTTTGGCAAAACTTGCAGAATGCTGTTGCAGTAATCGAAGTGGGTTATTATAAAAGTCTGTAGGGCATTATAAAAGTCTGTAGGGCTAAAATCGTAGCTTTCTAGTAGGGGTCTGAGGTGTTGCACCGTCCATATCTTAAAATACATGGAGTGGAGGAGTGGCCTAGTGGTTGGGGCAAGGTACCTCAGGCCAGATGGTCAGGGGCTCAAATCCCACTAGAGGACAGCAACCTTGGGCCAGAAGGACTGGGGTTACTAGTCCCACAGGTGCTCCTTGTGGTCTTGGGCAAGCCACTTAACCCTCCAAGCCCATTTTCCCTGTAAAATAGTTATCTTCAAGTTATAATGCCCTGTTCAATGTAATTTCAGTTTGTTTAATATAAACCACACTGATGCAGAATAGCACCGTATATAAGAGACTATAAAATAAATAAATATATGAGCTTTGCAATGGATTTTATATGAGAAACCATGGTTAATGACTGATCTAGAATGATTCCAAGATATTTGACTTACTTTTTGACCACCAGTTCAGTCTTTTTTATGCGAAATATTGTGGGGGGAATGAAACTTTGGTTTCGAGATACATATAGTACTTCTGTTTTTTTAAAGTTAATTTTTAGATTGCAAGTTTTTAGCCAATCAATGACTTCATTTAGGCATGTTTGGATCTGAGGACAGGCAGGTTTCGTGATGTCTATGGGATGATACATTATAATATCCGAATAGATGTAATAATTTACCTTGTGTTTTTTGAAGATACTGCATATTGGTTGTATATATAGATTTAAAAGAAGGGTCAAGAGGGAGGAACTTTGAGGAATTCCTTGTTCCTGTTTGAAGACTGATGATGTGGATGAGCCAATTCATACCTGCTGTGTACGGTTGGTTAAGTAAGACATGAGCCATTATATTATAGTGCCGGGTAAGCCAATCTGCTGTAATCTTGATATTAGTATACTGTGGTTAATGCTGTTAAAGGCCACCCCCATCAGCCCATTTCCAGTCCTATTCCAGCTCCCATCAACCCATTCCAGTTCTATTCCAGCTCCCGTCAGCCCTTTACCAGTCCAAGTTCCCCATCAGTCAATTTCTAATCCTAGCCCCCTCATCAGCCAATTTCCAGTCCCTTTCCAGCCCCCATCAGCCCATTTCCAGTCTAAGCCCCCACCCCAAATCAGCCCATTTCCAGTCCTAGACCCCCATCGGCCATTTCCAGTCCTAGCCCCCCATTAGCCCATTTCCAATCCTAGACCCCCATCAGCCCATTTCCAGTCCAAGCTCCCCCCATCCGCCCATTTCCAATCCTTGCCACGCCCATCAGCTCATTTCCCGTCCTAGCCCCCATTTCCAATCCTTGCCCCCCATCTGCACCTTTCCAGTCCTATGTTAGACCCACTCCCCACCTGCCAAAGAGCCCCGCAGCCTTCTAAGGAGCTTCAGAGGGAGCCAGGGAGTCCCGGCTCCCTCTGCAGAGCTGCCAGCGTGAAGAGGGTTTTCCCTCAAACTGGTGGCTGTTTCTGCGAAGTACGCTGAATGCCAGGAAAGGTTAAAGGGCACTTGCGTGCTTCTCAGAGACAGCTGCCTGCATGAGGGAAGACACTCTTAACGCTGACAGTTGTGCAGAGGGAGCCGGGGCCTCATGCGGGCTTCCCTGGCTCCCTCTGAAGCCGTCCATTTGTGCGAAAATGAAATTCACGTGGGGCCCCTGAAGTGTGGGGCCCTGTGCAAACAACATTCTCGCACAATGGATGGGCTAGGAGAAGGATGAGGCTGAGGATGTAGATAAGCCTGTGATTTGTCATTTTTCTGGTAGAATGCAGAGAGGTTAAGAATTGCAGTGTTGGTTTGAGGAAATGTAAAACAATGCATGTTATTATGGTATAGTGCATATGACAATAAGAATATCTCTGTAGAATTAAGAGAATGCAGAGAAATATACAGTAAGTATGGTGTAGCAATGAGGCTTTTGCAAGAATATCTGTCAGAAATGTCAGTGGCAGTTTAGGTAAAACGCTATAAAGTTTTGTTGAAAAAAGCATGTAACTGGAAGCATAATAATGGTAATAAGCAAGATTCATAAACTGTGATTTGCTCAAGCAAAATCGATATAAACATATATCTAAAGATCTAGATTCTTTGCTCGATTAGGCTACATATAGATACATAATAGTACAAAACAAAGCAGAGGAGACGAAGTGAAGGAGATTGTACTATTAAATCAAAATGCATTTACAACCATTTTGCTTTGAACACTTACTGATTGAGTGAAGCTTGTTGGGCGCTCAGCATGTTATTGCAACATTGAGAGAGCCTGCTTAAGATATAGTCAATACGCAAGTAGTTGGATGCTAGGAGTAGATGCAGGCCTGCCAGGCACAGGCACACCTGAGGCGTGCTTCTTTTTAAAGGCAGGCAGAGTTAGCACTATTGGTCCTTGGCGGGGGGAGCAGGAGAGTCCAGCAGCTCCCACTTCCTCCCCTGATGAAGAATGGGTTGCCGGGTGCTGAGAAGTGTCCGGAGGTGCACTAGTAGTAGTAGTAGTAGTAGTAGTAGTAGTAGTAGTAGGGAGCTGGATTGCCCCATTGTGGCCAGAAACGTTTTTCTTCATTTACAGGGCCTGGTAGCGTCCATGCTACCGGACTTGAGGCGGCATAAGCTGCAGTCACGTTATCGGCAGTTGTAACAGTTAGTATATGGTGCTGTCCCATGCACTTGTCATCAACCACCATGCCCACTCTCCACCCCAATCCTGCCCAAGCCCATGCTAAGCAGTTAGAATGGGATTTTTATTGCAATGGGGTTTATACTGCTTGGGACCCATTAGCACATGCTTGTGCTAACAGCATGAGGAAAAGGGTGCACTAAGCACTTATTGATCTTTAGTAAACACTGTCCCTCATTGTGACCTCCATAATAAGGAGATGCAAAACATGCAAATTCATGGAAAACACCTCATTGTTATGTAAATTAAACAAGGCCGCTTGCATTGACATTCATAAACTGTGTTATGCCAGGGAAAGCTAATGCCAACTTAAAGATGACATTTTCCCTGCCTAGGAGAATCAGGCCACCAATGTGCAGATGATCCCAAGCACCGTCTTCAAGGCGCTAGCATGGTAAAAAGGGAGAACCTGGAGTCCCCCTCCCCCCCAAAGATACCCCTACCCCACACAAACTACCCCTCAGAAACACATAATAACATCACTTCCAAGTCCCCCACCCTTCATAGGTTCCTAATCATGACACCCAATCCCCATAGCCCCTTTGTGCCTATGTAAACCATTTCCTAGTGGTCTTCGGGGCTCAGGCAGGAGAAAGCTCAAGTCACTCCTGCTTCTGCCAGCACTAGGTTCAAACTAGCATCCATTACCCCTAGTGATGGTCTCGCAGCCCTACTGCTAGGGGTTATGCTGCCATACTGTAAGGGCTTTTTGGTGCTCAGTATTGCCTCCCTTACATTTAAATATTAAGCTTTGTTTCATATATGTACAAATAATCAGGACAATTTCCACTGATCCTGTAGATAAAAGAAAGTATTGATGGTTCTTTGAGTTTCTGTGACTTGACTGGAACTGCACTATATAGTCAGTATGGGGGTCATTCTGACCCACGGTTAGTGGGTCTGGACATCTGATCTGGACATCCAGACCCGCTAAACATCCGGATTGCACTGGTGAGGACAGAGCTCCCGGCACGTATAGCCGACTTGTGAAGGGAGCTCTGTTTGTGGGCAGGAGGGGGTGATCCAGGGGAGGAACGAGGGCAGGAGGGAGCGTGACCCTGGACATGCAGGGCAGATTCTGAGGTCGGCCCTATACGTCTGGGATTGGCCAGTTAGACGGGGGACTTATTCACTTCAGAGGACATCAGGGGACGGTGGCACCGAAGGGCAACAAGGAGGTGAGGGGTTCCCCGCAGTCCGACCCCAGCCATGGGAGGCCTGATCAGGGGTCGGGCTGTAGGGAACAGGCCAGATACTACTGCCACAAGGGATTGTGGCTCCTGCATGGAGCCGCAATGCCATGGAGAGAAGACCCCATCGCATTGCGGCTCCATGAAGGAGCCTGGCTGAGTTAACCAGGGAAATGGCTGGACATCCAGAGTGCTGAATCAGGGCACCTCCCAGACATCAATCCACTGTGATGTAATTCTGCTCCCGTGGGGATGTTTAGCCCCCGCAGCAGCAGAATTGGGTGCATCTCCTGCCCATTTATGGCCCAGGGATGCACAGACTAGAATCGGGCTCCACCTGCATAATTCTAGATCCCATCCCAGAATGCCCCTGCTTCCTTCTCATGATGTACAGATATATTTTGGCCATATATCGATTCATACATTCCAAAGTTTCTATTTAGCACCTTGAAATGTTGAAATAAACGCACTTGTGTGGACAGCACTTAATACTGGCCCCTTAAAAACTTGTATGTATCAACCCCACAACACCCAATGTCTCTCTACTATGATTTTAAAGGTAAGTTAGCTATTACTTGTCTGTGTATTATTGTCTATTTTTTATATTGCTTTGATTAATTATATGTTTGGCTCGAGTAATATTGGATGAAACGTTTGTATGATTTGAATATTTTTAACTTTTTGATATGTAATACAATTGCAATGAATATTACTTAAGAAAAACAGAAAATGTGAATGGAGATAAGATTTATTTGTAACCGTGATTTAGATAGTTAATTCTGAGTTTTGCCATCATTCAACTTTTTTGATTTCCTTTGAGTATGATGTTGATTTTAGCAATTTTGGTTTTTTTCAATGATGTGTTTTTACAGGGCCTGAAAGTTAATTGAGAGAGGGTGCAAAGCTAAAGATTCCCCTAGGGTGCCTAATACTCTTGCACCAGCTTGAAAAGTGCACAAAGTCATGTTTTGCTGAGTGTGTAAGTGATACCCAACAGTTGCTGGAATGTCTTGAAGAGATAGATGATAGCGGGCCTGCTCGGGGGATTACCAGTGAAATTGGTTAAGCCCTTAGGGTAGCCGGCTCGGTGGATCCCGCTGAGTTTCATCATGGCGGCATGTCAACAGCGTTAACTTGGACAGAGTTGTTGTCAGCCTTTACGAACTTCTTCAGGCTCAGCTAAGTGCTATCATCTCGCCGTATTGGACATTCTATTAATTACAGGATTTTCCTGACTGTGAAAAAAGACGTTTTGTGCATAAAGCATTATTTATATGCAGGGGCTGGTCCTATGGGCTGGTTGTAGCCTCCAGCATAATTTGGTCGCACTGACCCTTTTTAAACATAGTTGAATAAAAGGAGGGTCTGTTACACGAGCATGTTTTTACATCCTCAAGACAGACGATCCGACAAAAAATATAATTTTGGGGGATAATGTTCGCCATGGAAACATGAATATGGTGTTTAATATAGGAATTTAGTGCGTGACCTTTAGTATAGGGGAGTGTGTAAGTGAGGCATGTGTATGTGAGTGGGTGTGGAATTGCATGGATAGTAACTCGGTGAGGGATGTTTGAGTGACTGGGTGGGTTTTTCATGAGGTGAATGCGAGTATCTGATCAATGTATGAGCGGCGAGAAGGTGTGAATTTAGAATGTATGTCTGCCCCTTTACATCTCTTCTTACCTCATTGGAACTTCAAGTCATGCTAATGCAGGGCCTCATTATTTGCCAACAATGGTGGGGAACCCAAATGACAGTTGCCCATGTTGCACTGCATTTTTTAGCATTAAATTTCAGTTGCCAATTTCTAGACCATTCTTCAAGCTTAGCTAGATCTCTCCTCATGTTATTGACACCTTCTTGTATGCCCACTCTATTGCAGATTTTGGTATCATCCGCAAACAAGCAAACCTTACCCGACAGTCCTTCTGCAATATCAAAGATGTTAACAGAATCGAACCAAGGATGGATCCCTGTGGCACACCACTGGTAGCCACCTCCTCCTCAGAGTGAACTCCATTTACCTGTACCCTTTCTTGCCTCCCACTCAACCAATTTCTAACTCAATCAGTTATTTTAGAGTCCATATCTAGGGTGTTCAGTTTGTTTATGTCACCTGTGTGGAACGGTGTCAAAGGCTTTACTAAAATCTAAATGCACTACATCTAGGGCTCTCCCTCGGTCGAACTCCCTGGTCACCCAGTCAAAGAAATCTATCAGATTTGTCTGACAAGACCTGTCTCTGGTGAATCCATGCTGTCTCAGATCCTGCAATCCATTGGACTCCAGAAACCTCACTATTCTCTCCTTTCGTAGCCTTTCCAATGATTTACTAACTGCAGAGGTTAGACTAACCAGCCTGTAGTTCTCAATGTCATCCTTACATCTGCTTTTGTATAAAGGGACCACATGTGCCTTTCTCCAATTATTTGGCACAGCTCCCAACTCCAAAGAGGCACTGAAAAGGTCAGACAGTGGAGCCACTAGAATGTCCAAGTTCCCTCAGTATTCTTGGATGTATCCCATTTGGACCCATGGCTTTGTCTACTTTTAATTTAGCTAGTTCCTCATGAACACAGTCTTCTGAAAATTGTTCAAGATCCGTCCCTTCGGTTTCTATTTGCTTTATCCTCATCAATTTCTGCATATTCCTCCACTTCAGCCTTGAGTCTGACAATACCACTTTTGCCCTTCCTCCTCTCACTAACACATCTGAAAAATGTCTTATCCACATATTTTATTGCATTGGCTGTTTCTTCTTCTTTTTGTACCTTTGCTTTCCTGACTGCTTTGCTAGCTTCTCTAAGTTTTTCCAAATATAGATGCCTGTCTTCCTCTTTCTGTAATCCCTTGTATTTCATGAAGGCCTCCCTCTTTTTCTTCACCAGAAATGACCAGTATCTTATCCTCCGGGGTTTGACCCTGTTCATCCTATATTTTTGATGTATCCTACCCTCGTAGGGCATGACCTAGTATTTGCATAGTACAGCTCAGCAGATCTTTATTGTTAAATGTGAAGGCAAACATTTAGAGAAGACTTAGAGATCAGAATTCAGACGTCAGGGTCATGATATTTACAGTTCCAGTGGTATTTCAGAAAGGGCTCTGCTAAACATGGAGCCTTTTCTAAAATACTTAAAAGGGACTGCAGGCGTTCACATAGATATGCATCCACATATAGTGGGTGGAGCCATTTTACAAGCCTACACATGACAAAACAGAGGAAATATGACTGCATACATGTTTAAATGCCAGAACCTACATGTGTAGGCCAGTATTTTGTGACTGATACCTGTAGGCGCTGTGCACTTACATGTGCATATGAGCTATATTGCAAGCCCCATATGTAGATGCCACCAGTTAACTACAGATGCCACTATCTTTTTCTAGTTTCAATATGGAGAGGGGGATAAACAGCAATGAATTAAGGAAGAAGCCCCTTTAATCCCCCTCTAAAGAGCTGACTGAAACAAGTCGGGTTTTGTAATAGAAATTTTGTAGTAAGACACAAGCAACAAACTTGTTACTGAAAAGTAGAATACCCAAAAAAAGAAATTGAAAAATATACAGTCATGAAATTCGTATTTCCACCAAAAAGTCAAACTGGGCTCTTCATTAGTCCACAATAGAGGGTGGGAGGAAACCAAACACAAATCAAATGGAAAAGGTTCCGTAAGTCAGGCAAGCTAAATACAATCGAGTACATATTATACAGCAACTTCTAGCCACCTACAATACCTCAGGCCAACCGGCAGGAGACAGAAATTGAAATTTCCATCAACTTAACATTCAAAATCCATGACAGTTGAGGTTCAAACAAAAAAAAATCTTACCCTGGTACTTCACTAGACACTTACACGGATACATTAGGGGGGGAAAAGCCCCCTCTAACTGCACTATTCCTGACTTCGTAGTTTTCTTCACTTTTGCGTTGTTTTTAGCAACATCAGGGAGAATATGCACTGTGCAATCCATAAATTGAGTATCCTTTATGCTAAAAAGCATTTTCATTAGCCAATCTTTTCAGGATATAAAGCCCAGGTTATTAATACTGTAGAAATGGAAACTTGTCCAGCATCCGATCCCTCGAGGAAGGCTGTTAATTCCAAGCTAACAACAATTGAGCAGGGCGCCCTGGTTCCTCAGACTCTTTTCTTCTAGCAAAAGGCAAATAAAATGCTTTTGCCAAGGTGGAGAACAGATTCAAGGGGAATTTTCTGGACCGTAGTGGCATACTTCTTAAACATCTGCTTGGGCCGGAAGGACTGGGGTTTCTAGTCCCACAGGTGCTCCTTGTGGTCTTGGGCAAGCCACTTAACCCTCCATAGCCCATGTTCCCTGTAAAATAGTTATCTCCAAGTTATAATGCCCTGTTCAATGTAATTTCAGTTTGTTCAATGTAAACCGCACTGATGCAGAATAGCGCAGTACATAAGAGAATGTAAATAAATAAATAAATAAATAAATAAAATCTGCTGCGGTGAAATTGATGGGATTCAAGGAAGTTTTAAATAAAAAGCAAATTCTTCTCTCTAACTGGTTTATTCACACCCTTTAATTTCCTCTGTATGTCACTAGAGTCCCGAATAAATGCATCCTCTTTAGCTTGCGATAATACAACCTTCTCTTTTAAGGGACCTGTTGCCACCAAAGGAGTTTCCATGTCCTGGGTAAGAGCAGACTTAGCCAATATGTTTTCCACAGTGAGGAAAACAAGAGAAAAAGGAAACCTATTTGGTTCTCCAAAGAAGTGGCTGCACAAATAAAGGCAAAAAAACACAGCTTTCACAAAATATAGAATCCCACAAACAGAGGAGCACAAAAAAGAATACAAGATCAAACTAAAAGCGACAGAAAGAGAAATAAGGATAGCAAAATCAAAGGCAGAAGAAAAGATGACTAAAGATGTGAAGTGTGGTGACAAAACTTTCTTCGGGTATATTCGGGAGAGAAGGAAAATCAGAGTGAAATTTCAGGACTCAAAAGTGCTGGGAACGGATTAGTGGAAAGTGACAATGAAGAAGCGGCAATGCTAAACAAATACTTCTGCTCTGTTTTCACTAGAGAAAATCCTGAGAAGGACCACCTGTGATTGACAAATATACAAATGGGAATGGAGTAGATACCACAGCATTCAAAAAAGATGATGTGTTAGAACAGCTTGTAAAACTGAAAGTGGACAAATCTATGGGACCAGATGGAATACACCCCAGGATACTGAAAGAGCTCAGAGAGGTTCTTTCAGGGTCTTTAAAGGATGTTTTTAATAGATCCTTGGAGAAAGGAGAAGTTCCACAGGACTGGAAAAGGCCTGATGTGGTACCTCTTCACAAAAGTGGTAATAGGGAAGACGTGGCAAACTACAGGCCAGTAAGCCTTACCTCGGTGGCGGGAAATGTAATGGAGGCGCTCCTGAAAGGGCGAATAGTGGACTTCCTCGAAACCCACAGGTTGCATGATCCGAGGCAACATGATTTTACCAAAGGACAATCTTGCCAAACAAATCTGATTGAGTTCTTTAACTGGGTGACCAGAGAACTAGATCAAGGGCATGCGATGGATGTGATCTACCTAGATTTCAGCAAAGCCTTTGATACTATTCCTCATAGGAGGCTTATCAATAAACTCAGCAGCTTGGGGATGGGTTCCAAGGTGGTGAACTGGATCAGAAATTGGTTGACTAAACAGATGACAGAAGGTGACTCACGTGTATGAAAGGAAGGTGATTAGCGGTGGGACCGGTACTGTTCTATATATTCATGAGTGATATTCCCAAAGGGCTGAATGGAAATCTGTTTTTTTGCAGATGACACCAAAATTTGCAACAGAGTGGACTCCCTTGAGAGAGTGGGAAACATGAGGAAAGATCTACAAAAGCTGGAAGAATAGTCTAATGCTTGGAAGTTAAGATTTAATGTGAAGTGCAGTGCATGCACTTGGGAAGAAGAAATCCAAGATTATTGTATGCGATAGTGGGTGAGAGGTTGGTGTGCATGGACCAAGAGAAGGACCTCAGTGTGATAATTTCTGATGATCTCAAGGTGGCGAAACAGTGTGACAAGGTTGTGGCAAAAGCCAGAAGGATGCTGAGCTGCATACAGAGAGGAATTACCAGCAGAAAGGAAGAGGTACTAATGCCACTGTACAAGTCGCTGGTGAGGCCTCACTTTGAATATTGTGTTCAGTTTTGGAGACCGTATATCACAAAGGATATAAAGAGGCTAGAAGCAGTTCAGAGGAAGGTGACCAAAATGATTTGCGTCAGAAGACTTATGAGAAGAGACTTGAAGACCTATATATGTACACTCTGGAGGAGAGGAGGGACAGGGGAGATATGATTTAGACCTTTAAATACTTGAGTATTAATAGACAAACAAACCTCTTCCAAAGACAGGGAAGCTGTAAAACTAGAGGGCATAACATGAAGCTGCAAGGGGGTAAACTGAAAGGCAATGTCAGGAAATTCTTTTTTACTGAAAGGGTGGTGGATGCTTGGAATGCCCTCCCGATGGAAGTGGTGGGGGCCTTCACAGTGACAGAATTCAAAATGGCATGGGACAGACACAGTGGATCCCTTTATAGCAATAGGATAAAATCAAAATAAGCATAACTATCTCTTATATCTGAACAAATAGGGGTGACCTACATGGAGCAGTGGGTACACCATTAACAAAAGCATGGGGAGGGGTGACCTGTATGGAGCGACAAGTGCACCTACTCTTGCCGCCTTGTTGGGCAGACTAGATGGACCATACTGGTCTTTATCTGCCGTCATATACTATGTTACTGTGATTGCACTTCAACTGTGCCTTGCCAGGGCTTCCCCACCTCATTCTGCTCCCGGGAGGGGGTAGATGTCGTGGCCGCAGTTTTCCTTTCTTTTTACAAACAGTGGCAGCTGCCCCAGCATCTTCTACTCTACTTGGCCTCACAGGGAAGCCTTGCATCTCCTGGCTCAGAGTGGTATCCAGCCGAAGAGAAAGCAGAGAGCTGCCTCTTGTTTCCACTGACCCAAGCAGGCTCCTCGGAGAAACTGACTCCATCATAGCTGACCAAGAGACAAAAATGCCAATCGGGCCTTTCACAGCCAGAGCAGACCATGGTGCCATTGTCTCACCTTCCCCTTTTCATTTGCAGGAGAAGTAGTTAGAGCAGAAGCAGCAGGGAGCACAACATCATCTTGGACACCTCCCAAATGCCCAAAATGAGTATTTTTTAAAAACTTAAACGTGGCAGGGAGCAGGTATAAATTCCGTTGTGGACATTTTTCATCATACACATGTACTGCCCATATGAAATGGGGTAAACAATACAAGAGTAGATTTTTTTATCTGCCTTGGGCATGCCCTAACCACACCCCTCGACATGCCCTCTTGAAACTTACCTGTCATAAGAACATCCATATGTCAATTCGGCCCTTTCTAAAATCACCATTTAACACGTGGATGCCATTTACACCTACATGTGCCAGAATTTACATGTGTAAAATGTAAATAAGGCTTCTAAAATAACCCCCATAACATATTAAAGCTGAAGCGAAACACTGGTCGCAGATCACTGGTGCTTTCAGTATTCTGAGCTTTACATGTTTGTAGGGTGCTGTGGCAGCTGGGGGAGTTTGCTCCTTCCGTGTCAGCACGTTCCTCCCTCCACCTCTTCACCTGCAGGCTCTCCATCGCCTCTAGCAGATCCTTACTTACCCCTTACTTATACTCAGAACGAGTAGAAATAGATTGGCAGTAGTCTGGGCTCATCTTTCCAAGGTTAAGCATCATGGCATCCACCTGTCCCTGCCCGTCAGAATTAAATCCGGTACTGCTGACTGGCTTGATATTATGTAAGTCATTTGAAGATAGTTGTTCAGCTGTAGAGCCAAGCATGGGCTTCATTCAAGAGCAGTAGTTTAATAACTTCAAAACTACAAGGAGATAAAGTCACCGTAGTTCTTAAGAGTTTTCTACTGAAAGAAAAACAAGGTATGTTGAGGTTCTTACTTTCAAGCCACATGTTTCTCTTTTCACAATACACAAATTTCTCACCTTGGGAAAGTGTTCCCCATGTAAAAATCACCTTAATTGACCTTAGAGACACACTGTCCTTCAGATGAGAGGGTGGGGTTTCAGACTAAATAAAAATAATGATGTGATGCGACATTTATAAATCGTAGCATTTGTTGCTTTGCTTTCTTGGTAAACAGAGGTCTGGGCTCGTATGCTCTGACAAACTCTAAAGTACAATTTACTCTTGGTGAATCTTTTCTAATGTTAAATGGGGTGATATTCAAAAGCAGTAATGTGCTTGCCGGTGGCACTAGCCACATAAGTGCTTCCCAGTGGTCCAGTGGATAATTTTGGACATATAAATTATTCTAGGGCCAAAATTATCTGTCCAAAAGCAGGACTTGGGACATTGCAGAGGCAGTGCTACTTAGGAGCTAAACATATAAAATAAATGGCCAAGGGGGCTACACAAACAGCAGGTATAATTTGAAATGTCTGATTTTGACATTTCAGCTTATATGTTGGTATTCAACTGTGCTGCGAAAATGGATAACGTTCCTGGATATATGTAGAATCTAAAATTGTGTCTCCGCGCAGCTGAATATCGACCTCTTAATAACAATAATCTACAAGCAACTAGTAGAAGGGACCCTCCCCATCACAACAGAGATGGCCTGCCGACCCATGCTGATAGCACCCATTCTGGTTCTGGACACATGGTGCTCCTACTGTGGACACTGTGCAAGATTCACAGGCTTGCTCCCACCCAGTCCTGCTGGACACTATGAGGGTGGGTTTATGCACACAAATCATGGTATTTTAGTGGTTTACTGTACATGTGGATTGTAGGCAGGTGCTATCCTGCAATTATGCGCCATGGACTGATGACACCTACTCACTGTGACCATGCACAGGGACAGAGTTTGGGCGGAGCGCATATTTACATGCATACCATATACAATAGGGTGCAGTGTGCATAAGATACGTGCAGTCATTTACATATGCTATAGAACTGCCGTAAGTGACTATAGCAATATATATGTGTATCTGTGCCACGTACACCAGCACTCTAATATAAAATCCCTGCAGATTTGATGCTATAGAATAGGCACCATTATCACACAAACTCACACAGGACTCTTGGCGCCCCTTCCAGGTAATTCTATAAAATGCATGTTTTCACTTGTGCAATTTATACCAATGTTATAAAGGCATAAGTGCAAATGTTAGGCACATGTTAACGTTAGGTGTGATCAATTACACTAGCAGGTGTACATGCCCATACCTACGTTTTGCAAGTAGGTGTGTAATTTATAGTGTTTTATTATCAATGTGGCTACTTGCAAACTACACCAATACTCTGCCCACACTCTGCCCATATACACAACCACAGTACAAGTGCATGTGATGCAAACAGCATGCATACTTTTATCCTTCTCGGTATTTTATAAGAGGTCCCTTCATTTCGTAAATGACTAAAATACTGACATTTGCATGTAGTTTCCACTAAATCTAAGTGACTCCTTATAACATTACTCTTCATATGGGAACCACTGCAACAAACAGAACAACAGTCACAGATTTCAGCTGCCTTTTATATACACACAGGACCGACCTTCATCTAAACAGAATCGCAAGCTTGGCAGTGGGGTACCTGAGAAGCACGCACGCAGCCGCCTCATTACCCTGCAGCAACCTCAGCCACCTGAATTGCCTGAAAACAAAGAGATAAAGATAAACATGCATTGTGCTATTGTCATATTCCAATTAGCAAATTACACATGGGGAGTGTGGCGTGCAAGAAGGCACACCAGCATGTTCAGATGCCCCAGATATTAAGGGGAGCTCTAAGAAGCTAGTGAGAGCTCCGTTGCTTAGAGCAATGCTTCTCTACCAGTCCTCTGGGAACACCTAGACCCATGGGGTTTTCAGGATTCCCACAATGACTATGCATGAGATAAATTTGCATGTATTGCCTTCATTGTATGCAAATCTATTTCATGCATAGTCATTGTGTCTATCCTGAAAACCCGATGGGCCTAGGTGTGCCCCGAGGACTAGGTTGAGAAGCACTGGCTTAGAGGACCCAGGGGAATACTAATCAGATCATAGGGGAGGAGTTCCTGATGCAGGTGCAGGCAATCAGGAACTTGCACACTATACAGGTATTTAAAAGACAGCATGACTGACAGGAAGAGGGGAATGAGTGAGAGCTTGTTCCCAGAGCACAAGTGTGCCGTCCTCTTCTCAGGGGGGAATCAGGGCTGGTGCAAGGATATTGGGCACCATAGGCAAACCTTTAGGCTTATGCCCCTCCTCCTCCGAGAGTGACAGTGAAAATCATGATCATCCCAATACCATCCCTCCCACAACCACTGTTCCCTCTAAGCTGTGCGCGTGTGCGCGCGCACACACCTCTCCGAGCGAGCACACATACTTTACAACAGAGCGCACAAAAATTACGGTTCTGGTTCTGATAGAAAACAACACAGACGTCTTAAAATTTAAAAGTTGTTATGTATTTACGGTTTTCACAAGTTCTACAATGTTTTCTAGTGCAATCAATGTGGTGTACATACTGTATTCTGATGTGTAGTCAAATTTTAAAGTATATAACTTCGAGTGTCGTTATGTGGCGCACAAAAATTTAATCTTCCTTCAAAAGCTGCACAGCTGATATTTTATGCGCACACATCCTACAAAAAATTAGAGGGAACATTGCCCACAACCATCCTGTAAAAATTCATAATCGGGCATCATACTCTTCAATATTAACCTTTGCTTTGTATGTATGTGCGTGCTCACACTCCCTGCAGGTCAAAGGATGTTCTGATGGTGCTTTCACTTGTGTGGCCGTCAGGATCTATTGTTTTTGCTTTGACCACACTGCTGTTTGCTGTCCCCAGAAGCTGCTGCCATATGCAGACGCCTAGTCTTGCCGGATGGTTGGCCTGGCCTTGGGAGGCTCCCAGAGATGAGACCTTATTGGAAAGCTGCACTGCTATTTCTTAAAGCCAATGATAGACACTTAGCTGGTGGCAGGGCAAGCTCCAGTGCAGAAGAATGAATGAAAGCCACTTTATAAAAGTGACGCTCCTGGTGTGCTCAGAAGATGGGCTACAGTTTGGAGACGCCAAAGCGAGACAGAGGGTAGGCTACAGTTTGGGAGAGTGAACATAAATGCACTAGCCCAAGCAGCACTAGCCAGCTGAAAAAAGGGACAACTGCTTACCGTGCACTGAAAGGATCCTAGAATGTGCACTGCAGGGGGAACTGTGAGGCTCCCAAAGTCTGCTGGAGGCAGGGAGGCATAAAGCTTGCTTGAGACAGTGACCTGCAGGAAAGAAAGACACTGCTGTCTAATAAATTGCTTTGGGTAAAATGAGGTATAAAGTCTGCTGGCAGTGATGTGAGGTATAAAGGCTGCTGGCAGTGAGGTATAAAGGCTAGTTGTGACAGTGATATGCTAAAGAGAAGAGCACTGCTGTCTGGTTAATTGCTCCTGGGTTAAAAGGAGGTTTCAAGTCTGCTTGAGGCTGTGAAGCATAAAGCTTGTTTTAATGAGTTACTTGTTATGGTAGCTAACTGGTGGCAACTTGTGCTGAGTAGAGAAGCTCAAACTGGCTTAGTGCAAGTGCTCTTATATTAATTAAGGTGTTATACGTAGTGGTGACGCGATGTTGAAAGCCTATGTGTGAATTGTTCAAGACAACAAACTCTGTACATATTGCTCCATGAAGTGTTGTGTGAGTTAATGACCCAGTCCTCCTTCAGCTGAATGATATGAGTGACCGTGGGATTCTTCACAGATGCAGAGCTGGAAGTAGGATGACCAATTTCGGAATACAGTCCTTAAAAAATTGGGACACAAAAAACAAAACAAAACAACAAAAGAAAGATATTTTTCATTGATACATCAGGTCTAAAAGTCTTTCAATTGCTAGATGTAAAAAAACAACAACGTGTAGTAACATGTCTAAACACGGCCTTACCAAGCCACAATTGCGCCCTGTGTGACTTGCACATCTGGTGCCCCCGTCTGCCCATTTGCTCCATGCCCAGGATCTTACCCACAGCTGATTGCCTACTCTTGCCCTGCTGCTGCCACTTTGTTTTTTCTCGGCGGCAACGCTAGCAGCAGTGGAGCAGACCCAATCTGTGACTCCACGCTTGCATGTATGTCTGGGTTTGCGTCAGAGGAGGGAGGGACCAGACCAGCTATTCAAAAGCGGCTGTTTGCAACTCTGCACTTGAATGGCTGGTCTGGTCCCTCCCTCCTCTGACGCGAACCTACATCAGAGGAGAGAGGGACCAAACATACATGCAAGCATGGAGTCGGAAAGACCCACATGTTTTGTTTTGTTTTTAATTTAAGGTTAGGTCTGCTCTCCTGCTACTGCTGGCACAGACGATGATGAGAAAACACAAAAATGGCTACGACAGGGCAAGGGCAGGCAGCATGGGGGATTTATGTGATAAATTGGGACCGATGGCATCCCACGTAAGGTGCTTTAGGGACACCTCTAATGAGAACTGAAAATTGGAATGGTTGATCACCCTAGCTTGAAGGTAACTCATTTGAAACCAAGCCTCTTAATACCCTTTTTCCTCCAACAAAGATCCCTACAATAGCAGCTATCACCTTCCTTCCCACCCTTGGGCCAAGCTCATCAACTCCACAAAATATTCACACCCTGCTGACCTAGTGTGCAAGAGAATTGAACCTCAGTGGGAAGCACTTGTGCTGAAAGGTGGCCTACATTTATTTATTTATTTTATTTATTTATTTATTTATTTAACTGCATTTATATACCGCTTTTCACCGGGTCAAAGCGGTGTAACATATAACATGGGGGGGATAGTATTTTATAGGGTGGGGCCATCACCAGGGACAACAATTAGTGATTTTGGGTGGACATAGACATGTACATTTCCTTTAGACTTATGAATATTTGTTAAGACTTTGAATAAATATATTCATATTTTGGGGTCATGATGTGTCACATTACAATTTGTAAACTTTACTACTCACACCCCATTTAGAAGGAAAAAAATATATAGACAATACCCAAAAATTCCTTCCCATTTGACCCTGATGCCCCTCATTCTCCTGCCCACTACTTGTCTATCTTGCCATACTCTAGTCTCCAGTTTTGTGGTGTTTTTTCATCTTGATTAGACTGATGAGCAGGGACTGTGTCTTATATCTGTATGTTCAGCACCCTGCCTCGTAGCATTATACAAATGATTAATCGTGGTAGTAGCATAATCACAGGGAAACCCCCCTAAGACACCATGCACCTTCACATGCAGGCCAAAAATTGTATAGAAAGATGTAAGGAACTATCAGACTAGAGCCTGTAAATTAATACAGATTTTCATATGCTCAACGGCTACTCACAATCAATCATCAGTTCCTGTAACACCACACAGAATTCAATGTAAAAAAAACTTTCATGAACTCTGACTCAAATGGCTTGATTATAATTTTAAACTTTTCTTCAACTTTCTCTTTGTCATAAAAATATATAAACAATAGGAGATTCCTCTTCAATATCCTGAAAACTCACTACACCCCACGATGAATGAAGATTAATATTCAAGTGTTCTTACTGGCAGACTTCATAGATAATGCTGAAAAACATAGCTTTAATATTGAGAAGATCACCGCTTGCTTTAAAAACTCACTTATCTGCCATGTGAATGCTCTTCAAGCTAATCCAGTCCATTCATTTTTATAGTCGTTCCACCACACGCAGGTTTCATGTTGCTGTGTCAGGGGTTGGCAATACTACCAAGGGGCAAAAGAGAAAACTACAGCCAATACAGATAATCTGAGTTAATTTGATGGTAGCTGGAGATCGGAGACCAACACATCATTTTAAAATTGGTTAACAAAGTACAGTGAAACCTTGGTTTTCGTGATTAATCTGTTCGAAAAAGTCTGACGAAAACCGAATGTATGAAAATTGAAGCAATATTTCCCATAAGAAATAATGTAAATCCAATTAATCCGTTCCAGACACCCAAAAATATTAACAAAAAATACATTTTATAGAGAATAACTATATTTTTACATATAGAAAACAATGAGAAATAAATATAAATGACTAATGAAATGGATAAATGAACATTTGACTTCAGGTATCAAGGCCCTATCTGAGGTTACTTCCCTATCCGCGGTTACTTCCCTTCTTTGTCTTTTACTGGCATTAGGACCAGCTTGAGAGTCACTGGACCCCTTTCGCACAAAAAAAATCTGTCCAGAGAGATCTATTTCTGGAGTCTCTGTAAGATTTGCCTAAAATGGAACAAGGCATTGTCATTGAACATGTTGCAGACACGGCTTGCAACAGCTTTGTTAGGGTGATATTTCTCCACAAAACTTTGCAACTCACTCCACTTTGCACACATGTACTTAATCACTGAAGAAGGCACATACTCCCCTCTCTCTTCCTCCTCCTCTGAAGCAATTTCCTCAGCTGCCGTCTGTTGCTGTTCCAGTTGAAGGTCTTGCAGCTCTTCAGTGGTTAGCTCTTCCCTGTGGTCACCCACCAACTCTTCCACATCCTGGCCACTCACATCCAACCCCATGGACTTCGCCAAAGACACAATAGATTCCACAACAGGCGTAGGGTCATCAGGGTCACCCTCAAACCCTTCAAAATCCTTCGAGGATACATTCTGGCCACAATTTTCTCCAAGCAAAGTTCATCATTCTGGAAGTCACTCCCTGCCAAGCCTTATCTATAAGGCTTATGCAATTGAGGATATTGAAGTGATTCCTCCAGAACTCTCTTAGGGTCAATTCAGTGTCCGAGGTCATTTCAAAGCACCTTTGAAACAGTGCTTTGGTGTAGAGTTGTTTGAAGTTTGAAACAACCTGCTGGTCCATGGGCTGGATGAGAGGAGTGGTATTATGGGGGCAAGAACTTCGCTGTGATGAAACTAAACTCCTCCAACAATTGGTCTTCCAAGCCTGGAGGATGAGCAGGAGCATTGTCCATTACCAGGAGGCACTTGAGTGGTAATTGATTTTCCAGGAGGTATTTCTTCACACTCGGGCCAAACACTTCATTGACCCACTCAATGAAAATTTGCCTCGTGACTCATGCCTTATTCTTAGCCTTCCACATCACACACAATTTACTCTTGATGACATTGTTTTTCTTGAACACTTGGGGATTTTCAGAGTGATACACCAGTAAAGGTTCACTTTGAAATCCCCACTAGCGTTACCACATAACAAAAGAGTTAGCCTATCCTTCATAGGCTTGTGTCCTGGCAGTGCCTTTTCCTCCAGTATGATGTAGGTGCTCTTTGGCATTTCTTCCAAAAGAGGCCTGTTTCATCACAATTGAAGACTTGTTGGGGGAGGAATCCTTCAGCCTCTATGTACTCCTTGAATTCATCAACGAATTCTTCGGCCCCATGTTTGTCCGAACTTGCAGCCTCGCCATGCCTTACCACACTGTGTATGCCAGTTCGCTTCTTAAATTTGTTGAACCAGCCTCTGCTGGCCTTAAATCCACTAACAGCAGCACTCATTCCAGGCATTTTCTTTGCAAGATATGCATGCAACAGGCCTTGCCTTTTCGCAAATTATCGCATCTGAAACACTATCTCCCGCTAACTGTTTTTTGTTGATCCACACCAACAACAACTTCTCAACATCTTCGATTGTTTGCAATCTCTGCTTCGTTAGCACATTTACCCCTTTCACAACATCAGCTTCCTTGATTTCTTTTTTCCTCACCAGGATGGAACTGATCGTTGATGTGGACTTCCTGTACATCCTGGTGAGATCGGCCATGTGTGCGCCACTTTCGTACTTTGCTACGAGTTCTTTCTTGAATTCTATTGTGTTTCTTGCCTTCTTTATCAAAGGGCTGGCACGCAGAACTTTCTTTGGCTCCATGGTGGCTTATTTAGCAGTCACACTCAATAAACAAGCACAAAAAACAATGGATTAGTATTACAAAATGTTTCAGATGAACGCACGGGGTGATGCTCACTCAACGAGAAACAAAGGCAGACTGAGTCACGAACACATGGGATGCTTTGTGTGGGCACTCGATTCCGGGAAATGAGTGGCCAAGTCATGCGGGCAGGCGGATGAGTTTGGTACGGACCATTTTCAACTGTACGAAAACCGAGCGGATGTACGAAAACTGGGACAAAATTTTGACAAAAAAAGTCATCGAAAACCGAATCGTGCGAAAACTAGGGCATACGAAAACCGAGGTTTGATTGTATGATTTACATTATTAGGCACATTTCACATAAGCGATATCTTCTTGGAAAGAGTTTCCGTCTATATGCATCTGTGTGTTTGCACATGAAACACCCCCCCCCAAAGGTGGATGTTTCAGAGTGTGTTGAATAATTTAGAATCAAAGGTAAATGGTCACTGTATGTTGCTGAAGAGGTGGCTGCTGGGGAGGTTAGATGAAGGAGAACTCTAGCAGAACAGCCTGCTGTGCTAGCAGAGCTGGAAAGTAAACATTTAGGGGGATATGCAAATCACTACCTGTGTTGAAGGAGTAAGGGTGATATTTGCTCACATGTATATCTAATAAGATTTAACTTTAAATCTATAGGGAATATTGCAGGGGAATAAAGTGCACACACTAGAAGGAGGGTAGAGAAGCAAATACGGGAGGGGGGGGGGCTGGCAGTGCAAATTGCTCACCCTAAGAGAAATAGGATCATTTGGCACTGGCACCAGCAGCCCCTGTACAAAAAAGAGCTTAGAGAAAAGTTACAAAGAGCTTAATCCCTGTCTGAGAGGTTAGGATGGAATTTCCCCTAGTGGTCTGGGTGATATTCTGGAGTTAAGTAAGTCAAATGCCTGCAGACAGGAATTGGTTGAGTGTGGTAAAGTGATGATAAGGAAATGTATGAGGTTTATAGTGGCTGATCACATTCATAGTAGTCTGTGAAGATGAATGTTTTCAGATTTTTTCTGAAATGAGTTAAGTCTTTGATTTCTCTTAGGGGTATGTTTACTAGACAGCGCTAACGTCGCAGTGGTAACGTTATCACACAATAAACCATGCGATAACATCACATATCGCACAATGATGTCTCCGGAGGCGTTAAGGTGCGCAGAGGATGGAGTAAGGCTCCCCAGAGGACAGAGATAAGGGGTCAATGGGCGGAGAGTGGGTGGGGAGAGGCCCCAGGCATACTAACCCTGTGAAATCAGGGTCTGAAAATTAACGCCACTGAAAACCTTGCGTTAGAGGCACATTTGCAGGAGAGAGAAATCAGTTCAGTCAGCAATGTACAGCAAATTTATTTTATTTATTTTTATTTATTTACAATCTCTTCTATACCACGCTATTCGGCATCAGTGCGGTTTACATGGAACAAAATTCTCAGAACAGGATAACAAGTCTGAGTTTAGAATTAACAGGACAGCAAAACTTGGATAACAGTGGGGGTAACTATTTACACATAGGTGTCATAGAATAATATGTAATATAGTGGGTAACTATTTACATACAGGTGTCATTAATAATATGTGACATAGGTCTCAATAATCAAGGATATCTTGATAGGAGTATTAGTTTAGCTGACTAGGTATGCTGGTGTAGAGATGCAGAGAGACCCAGATAAGTGATAGTAGTGATATATGTGCAGCAACAGCATAGTGACTAAGTACAAAAGGGCACGACGGTGAGGCTGCAAATGGGGTACAGAAGGCTGCAAGCGGGACATCCAGTGGGGCAGCTGGGCACAGGGTGGACTAGGCATATGCCTAGATGGCACATAGGAATGTAGAAACGGAAAACCAGCAAGCCAGCAACCGACCAAGGCAAACATGCCCACGAGTGTGTGTCCCACAGTGTCCCAGGGGACATTACCCAGCAAGTACCCCAAAGGGCACATAACATTGGCAGGCGGTGCTGGGGGAAGCGTGGATGCCTATGCAAGCACCCCTACCCCATATCACGCACCATAGGCAGCCGCCTACCAGCACACTGGATGGCCAGGGACTGCGTACCACCAGCACCACCGGCACAAGGGTATGTCAGCATGGTGGCGGAGGGGTGCTGGTGGTGGAGGGGGCAGTGGCATCTGCCCACAGCAGACCAAGGCAAGCCCTGTTTAGGTGGGTGCCGTACACTGCAACAGACAAGGTCTGTCTGACAAACAGTCATGGTATCCCCAGGGAATGATCTGCCTCTGTGACAGCAGTTTGGTGCAGTACACACAGCCAGTATATTCAGGGGCAGAAGATCACAGGTTCAAGTCCCAGCTGTGGCTCCTGCAGACCATGTCCTTATATTTTACCCAGTACTAAACCGTGGTAATAAAGACGGAACCTTTATTGCAGATAAAATAAACATGCCATAAACGCCTATACTTTAATCTACAGAGCACATACACCTTAAACATGTGCAATCCCTAGAGCAGAGTTTCCCAACTACAGTCCTGGAGGGCCAAACACCATTCAGGTTTCATGCTGTTCCTAATAAATATGCCTGTGATGCATTTGTATGCACCGCCCCCATTGTATGCAAATGTATCTCATGCATATTCATTAGGGACAGCATGAAAACCCAAACCGTGTTTGGCCCACCAGGACCAGAGTTGGAAACCTCTGCCCTAGAGCAGCGGCCAACAGGGGCACAAACACTCACACCCACAGGCTCCACTATCCAAAGCCTCATGGAGAGTCAGGCTGTTGGGCCCTGCGCAGAGCAGCATCTACAATACTAGCACCTGCAAACCTAAGCAATGCCATCTTAAATTTGGACACACATTCCACATATATCAAAAGGTTGCTATGATTAATGTCAGATAACAAATCCTAAGTTAAACACAATTTGTTGACAGAGATTCATCATAGCAACCTTTCTGATATCTGTGGAGTGTGTTTCAGTTTTTGTTTCTGACAGTGTTTACCACCCCGGGGAGTGACCCTAACAGTATTGGGTACCATAGCAATGCCTGTGCCCAGGACTGGTGTGGTGGCCAAGGCTGCCAACCACCTTTACATTTGCACAATGCTGAAATAGGTGTGGGAGTGTGTGTATGTCTATCCAGTGTGTTGTGGCTGCCTACACCTTACTGAGCCCACACTGCTTGCACTGTTTCCAGTGTTAGCCTGCCAATGCGCATAATGAGGAGCAAGGTACTGTGGGTATGGACCGGACAGGGCGGCCTGGGCAGGATGCATCTGCACAGGGCATATGGAAAAGGCTGGGACATTGTAGTGCCCGACTACCACCTGCACGGACAGGGTGGCCACAGAACAGGGTGGTCACTCTCACCCTGACTGAGTGGTGACCATGCATGGCTAGGTTCCCCCATAGTGCTATACAGTATTTCTCTCAATTGATATCTATGAGTTTCTTTTTCTGGGTCCCAATCACTGACATGCCTGCTTGGTGTGTGTGCTCACATCCCATTATTGGGTGCACACAGTTCCTCCAGGAACATGTACTAGCTAGCAGACTGTCTGTAGTTAGCATGTGTATGGCTGCAACACCTTGCAGGGTGATTGACTGTGCCCTGTGCAGGTGAATGTCAGATAGTAGTGGGGGGCAGCTGAGCTTTCCCAGGCCTAATGCCTGTCTGCCAGTGCCCTATGTGATATATACAGATCTGCATTGACTGCCCTGTAGGGTGCCTATTCCCCAGCAGGACTGGGATTGATGATTCCCTCCCGCCCGCCGCCCCCGCCCCCCCAAATGAGAAGGATCAAAAGCCACAAAAAGTTGGGAAGACTTTCGATGTGGCTCAGTCCTGTTGAGGTAAAAGGCGAGAGCTCTTTTACAATCAAGGGTATGAAGGTTCCTCTCTGCACTGGATGCATGAGGAGCCGGGAAAAAAACAGGTAGATATACCTCTTGATTAAGATGAAAAGGCGAGACCACTTTGGGCATAAAGTGGGGGTTCGTCCTAAGGACCACCTTATCATGATGAAACCTAGTATAAGGTGGATTAGCCACTAAAGCCTGCAGTTCACTGATGCGGCGAGCTGAAGTGACTGCAATAAGGAAAACTACCTTCCATGAAAGAAATTTCAAGGAGCAGAGTCATCAGAGGAATTGAACTCATCAGAAGAATCTGAGTATTCTCTCTGTGCTTCTAATGCACGATACGCGTACCGACCGATATCGACATCGGGCGTATCGGGCATGGGATCGGTATCGGGCAAAAGCCTGAATCCGGCATGCGGAACCGATTGACGCTTGGAAGTCGATGGTCTCGGTTCCGGTGTGGATACCGGAACCGGAGTCGGTACCGATGGAATCGGTACCGAGGGCGTCGCAGCCTTAATGAAAGCCAGAACGGCCTGCTGCATGGTCTGGACAGTATTGCCCATGGACGCCACTGCTGCCTGGATGTCGGTACCGGTATCAGCCGGTACCCCAGAGCAGTCTAACAGGTGATCGGTCGAGGCCGTGCCATCGATGTCAACCTGTAACCCCATAGATGGTGCTTTGGAGACCGGAGCCTCCCGCCGGGGTTTTTTGGCCTGGGCAGAATCCTCGAACTCAAGATTGAGAGCCTCTCGATCTTTTGAAAGAGATTTGCTTTTAGAGGATTTGCCCACAGAAAGTTTGGTTACCTGAGAGCCATCCGGAGAGGAAGACCTGGATGACTGTGATGCTGGATTATCTGAAGCAAACAGCACATGGAACTTGTTGGCCCGGTTCTGCATACCACGTTTAGACATCTGGGAGCAGAATGGGCAGTCCGGTATGGAGTGGTCAGGTCCCAAACATTTAAGACACCATTCATGGGTGTCTGTGAGAGAAATAACAGCACTGCACTTGGTACACTTTTTAAAACCAGGAGCTGGCCTCTCCATGAGGAGAATTTGTGTAGGCCTGAAGGCCTAGCAAAAGTTACCACGTTGTGCTGAAAATAAAAAAAGATTTATTTTTTTTTAAAGAAATAAAGAAAGAGAGACCGGCGGTACCGGTTTTGGTATGGGGAAGGCAGGTACGCGGTCAAAAGAAACAAATTAAAATAACAATTTCTTCAGCGGTGACAGGAACACGACCTGCTGGCTCCGCGGAAAAAGAGAAACTGAAGAGAGCTGGTAAGGAAGGCGGGAAGGCAGCGCGCATGCGCTGTGGGAAGCCCCAAAAGCTTTTCATCTGAAAAGCTGGGGAGCTTTCCCGCGCCGGCTCCGTCGGTTCCGACGTACCCATATGCGAGAACTTATTCCTGCTTGTTCCTGGAGATTAAGAGTTCACTCTCACCCTTAGAATCTGAGGCTTCAGAAAGAATCTTCAGCAATATGTGAGCCAAGGCAAGCAACCTGAATTAATTTGATCATTCAGATCTGAGATACTATTATTTACCTACCTGTTTGCCTTGTTACATCTTATACCTCTCATGGGCATTTTATTGAGCCAGTTGCGTGTATGCCATTTGTTCTTAGTTATACAGCTGCACGGCTTATCTTCTGCTAGTGTCACTATGCTCACGTAACCCCTCTTCTCAAGTCACTTCACTGGCTCCCTATCCATTTCCGCATCCAGTTCAAACTTCGCCTAATTACCTACAAGTGCATTCATTCTGAGGCACCTCACTACTTTTCCTCTTATCTCATTCTATACCCCTCCTTGGGAACTCCACTCCTCTGTCAGATTCCTTTTATCTGTGCCCTTCTCTGCAATTCCGAAGTCCAGACTTTGTTCATTCCACTTTGCTTCTCCTTATGCCTGGAGCAAACTACCTGAGTTGGTGCATCAGGCTCCTTCTCTTGCCCTTTTCAAGTCCAGGCTGCGGACCCATCTCTTTGAGGCTGCATTTGGATCCTGATGCTCCTCATTCTCCTGTCCACTACTTATGTGTATTTTGCTATACTCTAGTCCCCAGTTTTGCAATGTTTTTTTTTCATCTTTATTAGATTGTAAGCTCTGGGGAGTAAGGACTGTGTCTTAAGAACATAATATATGCCATCCTGGGTCAGACCAAGGACCATCAAGCCCAATATCCTGTTTCCAACCATGGCCAATCTAGGTCACAAGTACCTAGCAGTTACCCCAAAAGACACAGGTTCCACAATGCTTGTATTGAGGCAAGCAGTGGATTTCCCGGGTCCCCTTTAATAATTGTTTATGGACCTTTCCTCCAGGAACTTGTCCAAACCTTTTTTACACCCTGCCACACTAACAGCTTTTACTATATCCTCCAGTAATGAATTCCAGAGTTTGATTACACGTTGAGTGAAAAAATATTTTCTCTTATTAGTCTTAAATAGGTTACACTGTGGCTTCATTACATGTCCCCTAGTCTTTCTATATTTTGATGGTGTAAACAATCAATTTACATTTACCTGTTCCATTCCATTCATTAATTTATAGACCTCTATCATATCTCCCCTCAGCCGTCTCTTTTCCAGGTTGAAGAGCCCTAACCTTTTTAGCCCCTCTTCATAGGGGTATCCTTCCATCCCCTTTACCATTTTGGTGGCTCTTCTCTGTACCTTTTCAAGATACAGCGACCAGAATTGCACACAATATTGAAGGTGCAGTCGCACTACGGAATGATTCAGAGGCATTATAATATCCTTGGTTTTATTCTCCATTCCTTTCCTTATGATTCCTAGCATTTATTTGGTTTCTTGAGCACTGCTGCACACTGAGGCCCAAATCTTTTTCCTGGGTGGTGGTTGCCAATGTGCAACCTTGCATCGTGTAACCATAGTTTGGGTTGTTCTTTCCTTGGTGCATAATTTTGTACTTGTCCACATTAAGTTTAATCTGCCATTTGGATGCCCAGTCTTCCCATTTATCAAGGCCCTCTTGCAATTTTTCACAACTTTGAAAAATGTTGTGTCATCTGCAAAATTTGATTATGTACAGTGCTGCATATGCCTTGTAGCGTTATACAAATCATTAGTAGTAGTAGTAGCAGCAGCAGCAATATACAGATAAAATCAGATTAATTCTGGATTCTCCACCAATATGGTCACCTATTATAATGTTATGTTATAATGCAATTATAAACCACCTTTTCTAGAACAAAGTTCAACCCAAAGTGATTTAGAACAGGCAATTTCAAAAGGAATACTCAAGATGGTATGCAAAAATATTAAAAAGCACATTTTAAATAGGAGGTGGAGGCCACCACGGCTCTGCTGAAGGTGGAACCATGTCTAAAATTCATATCTACGTGCAGCAGGAGAAACGAATGTGCAGATATACACATGAGGAAAAACCCGGGCAACTTACACATGGACATTTTGTCATTTCGGAACATGCACATGTATCTCAGCCAATTTGGAAACGTAGACATATTGATGCTGCTCATGGACTATGAAGGACTCTGCGTTGACAGCATTCCACTTTGGAGGGGGAAATCATTTGAAGGATTATGGGAGGGCTTTAAGAGGGATATCCTCCTTACTAGGATGGCTGAAAGGAACACTTTTGGAAAACCTGTTCATGTGTGGGGGCAGTTGTAACTTCAGCTGTAAGCAAATCCATTCATAAATGTGCATCCCCTGTATAGAATTGTTGATACATGTTTAGCTTTTTGCCCTGCCCATGCCATGCCCCTAAATGCCCCTGGAATGCCTCCTGGCCAAACATTTATATATAGATATGCCCAGGGCAAAAACATTTCAACTGTGACCTTTCCAAAATTGCATTTTAAATGTGAATACGGCTTGCACATTTTTCTACTACCACATCCATGTGTAAAATGCAAATCCAGCTTCTAAAACACCCTAAACAAATAAACCACCACCACATCTTAATAACAAAACCAAAACTAAACAATTGAAGGGAGGATGGCAAAGAAATCTACTGCGCCAGAAAATTATTAGGAAAAAACTACAAGGAACAGCTACAATGGTTAACAGTTTATGTTAGGCTTGGACATTGTTTAAAAATACCATCCCGGAAACCCTTAAAAAAGGTGGAAGGAACACCAAATGCCTGCTGGAAGTTGAGGTAAGAGGCTGCTATAGCCAAACAAACATCTTTCAGGAATGGGAAAAGGATTTGAATGAAGAAAACAGGAAATAGCATAAGCACTGGCAAGTTAGATGCAAAACATTGATAAGGTAGACAAAGAACTTGAAAAGAAATTTGTCGTGGAAGAAAAGCTCAAATGCTTTTTCAGGGACATTTAAAGCAAAACACCTATGAGGGAGTCATTTGGACCGTTAGATAATAGAGGATTAAAAGGGGCTCTAAGGGAAGACAAGGCCATAGCAGAGAAACTAAATGAATTCTTTGCTTCAGTCTTTAATAAAGAATGTTTAGAGGAGAAACTCATGCTAGAAATGGTATTTAAAAAGTGAAGAAAGAGGAATCTGAAATATGCAATAGGGCAGTTTGATAAATTAAAGAGTAGCAAATCACCTGGACTTGATAGTATGGGCCCGATTTTGAAATGACGGTGCTATGTGCCACATCGGCACATAGCCCGCTCCACTTCCGCCTAAATCCGGGTCTTGCCGCACACCCCGGAAGCTGGAGGAGCTAGCCGGGTAGCACCAATTTTTGATGCTACCCACTTAGCCCCTGCACCTGAAAAATAGGCAAGGAAAAACCTTGCCTTTCTTTAAGGTACAGAGGGCTAAGTGGGTAACATAAAAAAAATTAAAAAAATTGGTGCTACACAGTTAGCCCATTCCTCCAGCCCCGCTCCACCCCAGTTCGCCCCTAACACAGCCTGATGCTAACCGCATAGCATCTGGGCGCATTAGAGACATATCTGGGATTTTTGAAGGACCCTACCCATGTAGGTGCCCTTTGAAAATCCTAGATATGGCATTTACACAGGTAACTAGGGCAGTTGCTCGTGTAAATGCCTTCAAAAATAGGGCTCTATAGATCTCAGGGTGCTGAAAGAAATACAAGAGATCACAGAGATAGAAAGACAGGCATCTATATTTGGAAAAACTTAGAGAAGCTAGCAAAGTAGTCAGGAAAACAAAGATTCAAAAAGAGGAAATAGCCAATGCAATAAATTGGGGTGATAAGATATTTTTCAGATATGTTAGTGAGAAGAAGAAGGGCTAAAAGTGGTATTGTCAGACTCAAGGTTGAAGGGGAGGAATATGTAGAAGCTGATGAGGATAAAGCGGAATTGCTTAACAAATATTTCTGTTCTGTTTTCACAGATGAAGAACCAGGAGCGGGACCTCAGAAAACACCCACAAATAGGAACAGTAGTGAGGGGCATCTTGAACAGTTTACAGAGGACTGTGTTTGTGAGGAACTAGCTAAACTAAAAGTAGACAAAGCGATGGGACCAAATGGGATACACCCAAGAATATTGAAGGAACTTGGGGACGTTCTAGCAGCTCCACTGACTGACCTTTTCAATGCCTCTTTTGAGTCAGGAGTGGTGCTAGAGGACTGGAGAGAAGGCACATGTGGTCCCTTTACACAAAAGCAGAAGTCAAGATGCTACAGGCTGGTTAGTTTAACCTCGGTGGTGAGTAAATTATTGGAAGCGCTACTGAAAGAGAAAATAGTGAGGTTTCTGTAGTCCAACAGATTACTGGATCTGAGGCAGCATGGATTCACCAGATCCAGGTCTTGTAAGACAAATCTGATTAATTTCTTGATATGGAAGGGCAGACTAGATAGGCCTTGTGGTCTTTTTCTGCCGTCATGTTCCTACGTTTCCTTTGACATTTCCCCTCTGTTTCTGGTTCTGGTTTTGAATTTCCTGGTGTTTGATTGGCCCCCCAATCAGCTGTTAGCTGTTTTTTAGATTGGTGGGTTTACCGGTTAAATGCCAATGTCGTCAGATGCTTTCTTATCTACGGATTATTTGTCCGGCTGTCTGGTTTGCCCTGAAGAAGTCATTAAGTGAAACAGAGATCTTTGTTGGGCAAGGGCAATTTTTGCCCCAGATAAAACAAATAAAACAAGGAGGACACTATAGCTCAGACCTAACATGCCAAAAACTGTGTGTTTAAGAAAACATCCTTACACATAAAAAAAATCCGTCATGAAACTACATGCACAGAGGTAAAATAGCCAGAAGAGGGAGTACTCCCATTAATCACTGCCAAAGACAGACTGATCTACAAAAGATAAATACAAAGATACACATATTATGGAGCCTCCACCGAGTGCACATATCTTTTTTAATAAACACTAACTAGATAGCTAGATAGATATAGAGATCCTGGTACCCAGGAAAAAGAGACTTACATCAGCCCAAAGTACACAGACTTCAAACAATCCAGAAAAGAAAGGTGTCATCTCTCACGTCATAGCTTAAAAACTAACCAAGGATGAAAAAATAAAAAATAAAAATAAATAGTCATCTCTCACGTCATAGCTTAAAAACTAACCAAGGATGAAAAAATAAAAAATAAAAATAAATATTAAAATCAGACCGCTGCAGGTTGCCAAAACCATTGGAGCCCATATGGTTAACCATAGTGAAATCTAATAATAATGAGGTGCTTCCTTCAAAAGTACTACAAATTAATGTAGCACAGAAATCAATGAGCTGCTCATTTCCGAACATACTACAATATAGTATACATAGAGAAAGCTACTGACCGCTCTACTTGTATAGAAACCAATGTTCCACCGTGCAGTCCAAATTAGGCTTAACATCCGCTATTGTAGAATGCTGAAAACCAGGTAGATAGCCCTACGGTCAAAATGAGCACACTGACAGTCTCCAGCCATAAACACTGTGCACATAGCAGCGAAAAACTTAACACACCCAGCCACGATCACAATAATAATGCTATAGACTGTCCGACCGGCTGACAGGCTACCTTTTAAACTGGCATTCCTGCCAGAGTCGGCGGAATGATAGCGGTTTCACAACAAGGCTACCCTAACTTCAAATTATCTAAAAAATAAAAACCCATATCCACCAAATCTTTTTTTTTAAAGGGCTCTGGGGTGAGCACGACACCTAGACTCCTTCAAGGAGGGTTACTACACAGCTACCAGAGATTGAGAACAGCCCATGACCTGTATCAGGAGTGTTGCTCAAAGCTGGCTAAGAATGGGCCCTGGAAGACCCTTAGAGGTCTACCAGGCAAAAGCTGTGGCATCTTCACCACGCTTCCCTTCTGATAGGACCATGTGGCCATCCAAGATAGCTGGCATTCTCACTAACAAACTCATGGGAGACACTGCAGAGGCAGCAAAATTGGCATTGGGTCCCAGGCCCTCCACAGGGGTCCTGACACTGCTGGCAAAATGTTCAAGGTTTCTCCACCACACTTAGGACAAGAGTCAGCCACAGAGCTCACTCAGCAGGAACTGCAGGCAGCACCCTTCTGTGCATCAATATTGCAACAGAGCTCAGTCAAAAGAAAAAAACCTCAAAGAATAAAGTGGCTAAAAAAAAATCATGTTGAAAAAGAAATGCTGATCAGTAAGAGAATCCCTTCAACTGACAGGCCAGCCAAAGAAACCTGAAAAGGACCTCCCCAGCCAACCATGCAGGCCAGGGAAATCCCGGCTACCTAAGATAGCTTTTTTTTTTTTTTTTAAAGGTGATTCAAACAAGCAGAACAGAAAGAGGGGCCAGTTAAAGAAACAGAACAAAACTAAAAATAGGAAAAATAAAGGTAGGGTATGCGGATATAAAACAGTAAGAGGGAAGGTGGCCTGGGCCCAGACTTACCAAGCCCTCTAAGGGTCCATAGGGACGTCCTGCCTGCTGTCCAGGCCACCAGCGCTGGACACAGGGCAACTATCAGCTTGAGGCGACCATAGAGGTACACAAGCTCTGAGCTATAGTTGGGCAAAGATCTCAAACAAAGGCCACAAAAATAATCTGGGATAGGAGAGACAGACCTATCTGCACTGCTGCACCAGTCCACACACCTTGCCACCTGCTGGAGACAGACAATACTGACTTCTCATTGCTACACCAGTGTATATACAAGTGATGATATCACTGAAAGTTGTTCTGGTCTGCTTCCACCTACTGAATGGAGAGCATAACCCACTCATCTGGACTGGTCTAGCAGGATAAGGAAATCTGGATAGAGCAATGACCAAAGCCACTATCCAGATAGCTAATCAGACAATGGACTCAATATTGCTACTATCTGGATAATATTAGGACATCCTTTTTGCTATCCTAACTTTATCTGAATAGTAGGGGTGTGCATGACCAAAACAAATTAAGTTTGTGCTTTTTTAAAAAGCATTTACTCAATTTTCTGACATTTTTTTGTGTTTGATCTATTTTTGGCATGCATTGCATGCCAGCAAGAACTTTAAAATGCATGTAATCGATTGTCCATGTAGGCAAGCAATTTGTGTACAGTTCATATTTTTAGGCACCCAGACTAACTAAAATGCATGCACATTCCTGTGGCTACAGAATCAGGGCACTTAGATGGCCCAGCATGCCCCCGATTCAACTGCAGGAGACATCAGTGCTCTGCCTGGCTAGTCCTCCCAATGCTTCGACTGGTGTGCTGGTGCAGCCGCATCCTATTGCCATGGCAAATGGAACATCTAGCTGGAGCAACAAAGCGCCCTACTACAGAAAAGCCCCTTCTTCCCACTGCCTGGCCCCCAAGGGGGTCCCCCCAAGGCTGGGCTCATGTGTCAGTATCACCCCCGCAGTAGCACATTGGGGTAGGCGAGGCTGCAGCCTGCAATCGGCAGGGCGCCTGGCACTTAATCCACCCTCGGCGTGGAATAAGCCAAGCATCCAAGTCACTTCCCAGGCCACACCCCTACTCCGCCCTCGCTCTGCCCTGGGCCGCCCCTTCCGCCCAGTGCTCCCCACACAGATGCAGTGTACGTGCAGGGAGTGCTGACACCAGAATCGCAATTGGGCTAAATGCAGCTTGGACGTCCAACCCAACTATACCCTGATTGGAATGACCCCCTTAGTGTTGAGGTAATCAGGATGATTTCCAGTGCCAAAGTCACCAGACATCCAGATAAGTACTGCTGGTCTCGGCTAAGTGTTTCTAAATATTGACTTTATAGGCACCTTTATAAAATAGGATTAAAATAGGAGCTTATTTGGCTTTCACACATAGGCAGCCTACTATCAAATTATCCTCCACACACCTTTGAGGCCAATCAGAGGCAGCTAGATACTGACTATTTAGCTTGGACTAATAACACCACCACCCCTCCTCATCTATAATTCTATGACTGTACATACACATTATAACCTGCTGTTGGGTGCCACAGGCTTGATTAAGAAGAATTTCTGAGCACACCTTATATGTTACATCTTACGACCTCCAGAAGGAGGCTCTCTTTGGTGAAATGCAAGTACTACACTGAGCATTAGCAGTAAATTTGAGAGATTGAGATCAAACACCACATACCCTGGCTTAGAAGTGAGGTTCATGACTATCATGGTATGCACAAAACTAAATACAAATAACTACCTAAGGACTAACTAAATAACAAATCAAAAAATGCCCTTAGAAAAAAACCTATACAGTCAATTGTTTTGATAAAAAAAAAATCTCTAAAATGTTTCCATAATAAGGCAAATGTAACCTCAGGATGGCTTAGACCCCACATATAGCGAAATTCATCACTATAGGGAATAGCTGACGCTCACATCACAAGTCACAGGCCTTCTTTAATTTTAAACTTTTTGTTTCAATTTATCTAATTATATCCAAAAAGTACTTTTTAGGATTCTCAATAGTCAAAAGACGTCTATGTACTAACTTATTTTTAGAAAAAAGAAGAAGAAGAAACAGAGTCTATAGTGCACTATTTCCGTGGCTATTTGTGCACTATAGACGCTGTTTCTGCTTCTTCTTTTTTCCACTGGCTGGCTGCTATTGTTGGACACTGAGAGGTTATGTTTACTAAACTGTCTTAATGTCACCGGTACTAGTTGCAGCGATAATGCGAAGAATGCCATATAAGGAGTGGGTGTTCCGGTGGCAAGGTAGCAAGAATCTGTATCGCGCGATAGTGGGCGCCGTGGTACGTTAACGCACGTTAACCCTAAGTTCATGCCAGCGCAGTGTCAGAAGATATAAAAATGTAGCCCACTGGTTACTGCAATGACTGTGGAGGCAGAGGTCATGGGTTTGATCCTGCAGTGGTGCTATGTAAGAAGGCTGTCTGAGGCATTTCCCTTTTTTAATTTAAATCAGTGCTGTCTGAGGCAGTTCCCATATTTCATTTAAATCAGTGCTGTCTGAGGCATTTCCTTTTTTAAGTTAAATCAGTACTGCCAGCAAAGACACACCCTCACAGTGCCGTAACATAAGGTGCCGCATAAGGCACCTTCTAATGTGCCCTATAGGTTACAGCACTGTGAGGGTGCATTTTGCTGGCAGCACTGATTTAAATTAAAAGGAAAAGCCTCAGACAGCCTTATTAAATAACACCACTGTGGGATAAAACCCATGACCTCTGCCTCCACAGTCATTGAAGTAACCAGTGGGCTACATCTCTATAGCTACTTCCACACTGCTGGCTGGCTACAGAAAGACTGCAGGTCACCACACAAACTGTCTGCTGTGGTTACCAGGATAGGGTAAACCCACCATACCCATGATGCACTGCATATGCAGATCAGCAGTCTACAGCTGATCACAAGATGGGGTATGCACCCCCACAGTACCTAGGCCTGGTAGGGGGAACTGACCATGTGTGTTGCTGGTACATCGTAGCTACAGACCGTGACATTGTGCGGGTCCTGTGCTCACCCTGAGGGTGAGGTGGGGTGCCCAGCATCAGGTCCGCAGCACCTGGCTTGGCTGAGACAGGCTATGCTGTAGGTTCCCATCAGTACCAGTGTGTGATAGGTAGTCCTTGCAGACACACCAAGGATACACCTGTGTCCATCTGTATTTCCCAGTCACATCTAGCTCTTGTGGACTATGATGCACCCAGAATAGTGCATATCCTGTGTGGGTGCCATGGTCACATGTTATAGGTGAAGGGGGGTGTTTAGACCCAAAAGCAGAATATGTAGCACCATCTAACCCGCCCTCTGTGGCTCAGAGTGGGGGACAGGATCTCCCACCAACAGATCCACATTCTACATCTCTGCAATGGTGGCAGTAGAGGGAAACATCAACCCCAGTCCTGCTGAGGAACAGGTACCCTACAGGCCAGTCAATGCAGATCTGTACGCATCACATAAGGCAATGGCAGATGGGCAGAACGCTGGAAAAGCTCAGCTGCCCCCACCACTATCTGACATTCACCAGCAGAGGGCACAGTCAGTCTCCACCCGCTGCACCCTGCAAAGTGTTCCAGTCATACACATGCTAACTGCAGACAGTCTGCTAGCTAGTACAAAGTGCATGTTCCTGGAGAAACTGTGTGCACCCAAAAATGGGATGTGAGCACACACACCAAGCAGGTATGTCAGTGACTGGGCCCCAGAAAAGGGAACCCATAAATATCACTTAAGAGAAATACTGTATGTATGGGGGAACCGAATCATGCCGTGGCCACTGCTCAGTCAGGGTGAGAGTGACCTCCCAGCATGACATGCCGTGGCTACCCTGTCCGTGCAGGTGGTGGTTGGGCACTACAATGTCCCGGCCATTGCCCTATGCCCTGTTCAGATGCATCCTGCCCAGGCTACCCTGTCCGGGCCATACCCACAGTACCTTGCCCCTCATTATGCACATTGACAGGCTGACACTGGAAACAGTGCAAGCAGTGTGGGCTCAGTAAGGTGTAGGCAGCCACAACACACTGCATAGACATACACACACTCCCACATCTATGCCAGCTTTATGCAACTATAGAGGTTTGTGGCAGCCCTTGCTGCCACACCAGTCCTGGACACAGTGCAGGCACTGTCAGAAGCAAAAAATGAAACACACTCCACAGATATCAGAAAGGTTGCTATGATGAATCTCTGTCAACAAATCATGTTTAACCTAGGATTTGTTATCTGACATTAATCATAGCAACCTTTTGATATATGTGGAATGTGTGTCCAAATTTAAGATGGCATTGCTAAGGTATGCAGGTGCCAGTATTGGGAGATGCTGCTCTGCGCAGGGCCCAACAGTCTGACTCTCCTTGAGGCTTTGGATAGTGGGGCCTGTGGGTGTGGGTGCTTGTGCCCCTGTTGGCCGCTGCTCTAGGGCAGAGGTTCCCAACTCCAGTCCTGGTGGGCCAAACACTGTGCAGGTTTTCATGCTGTCCTAATGAATATGCATGAGATACATTTGCATACAATCGGGGCAGTGCATACAAATGCAGCACAGGCATATTTATTAGGGACAGCATGAAAACTGAATGGTGTTTGGCCCTCCAGGACTGCAGTTGGGAAACTCTGCTCTAGGGATGGCACATGTTTATGGTGTCTGTGCTCTGTAGGGTAAAATATAGGAGTTTATGGTGTGTTTCTTTGATCTGCAATAACGGCTGTGTTATTACCACGGATTAGTACTGGGTAAAATATAGGGACATGGTTTGCAGGAGGCACAGCTGGGACTTTAACTTGTGGCCTTTTGCCTCTGAACACACTGGCTGTGTGTACTGCACCAGACTGTTGCCACAGGGGCAGATCATTCCCTGGGGATACCATAACTGTTCGTCAGACAGACCTTGACTGTTGCAGTGCACGGCACCCACCTAAATGGGGCTTGGCCGTGGTCTGCTGTGGGCAGAGGCCACTGCCCCCTCCGCCACCAGCACCCCTCTGCCACCATGCTGACATGCCCTTCTGCCGGTGGTGCTGGTGGTGCGCAGTCCTAGGCCATCCAGTGTGCCGGTAGGCGGCTGCCTATGGTGAGTGATATGGGATAGGGGTGCCTGCATAGACATCAACGCTTCCCCCCGGCACCGCCTGCCAATGTTATGTGCTCTTTGGGGTACTTGCTGGGTATTGTCTCCTGGAACACTGTGGGACAATACCATGTTTGCCCGTGGTCAGTTGCTGTCCTGCTGGTTTTCTGCTTCCACATTCCTATGTGTCACCTAGGCATCTACCTAGCCCACCCTGTGCCCCAGCTGCCACACTGCATGTCCCGCCTGCAGCCCCCTGTACCCCATTTGCAGCCTCACCGTAGTGCCCTCTCATACTTGGGCACTATGATGTTGCTGCACATGTATCACTACTATCACTTTTCCTAGTTTCCCTGCCTTTGTTGCACATTGCTGACTGAAATGGTCTTCTCTCCCCTGCAAATGTGCCTCTAGCGTGAGGTTTTCACTGGCGCTAATTTTCAGACCTTCATTTCACGGCGATAGTGTGCATGGGGCCTCTCCCCACCCACTCTCCGCCCTTATCTCCGCCCCTGGGGAGCCTTCCTCTGCCCTCTGGGGAGCCATACTCCACCCTTTGTGCATCTTAACACCGCAGGAGACGTTATCGAGAGATATGTGACGTTCTCGCACGGTAATGCGCCATTATCGTGCAATAATGTCACGTATCACGTGATAACATTGCAGCTGCGACGTTAGTGCCATTTAGTAAACATGCCCCTGAGACAAGAATCATCAGATGCTGAGTGCAAACGAAAATCTGGAGCAAAACATTTTTTAGCTCATGTGAACTAGTTCATTATGTCAGCATCATTGTGCAATCAAACATGCTAAATTCAGTCAAAATTTAATTTCATGTTTCTCCAAATTCCTACGTCATACAGTCAATCTGAAATTATATTTGTGTTCAGCTTGAAGCTGTCTATCATAATCAGCAACATAGAAACATAGAAACATGATGACAGAAAAAGACCACAAGGCCCATCTGGTCTGTCCTTCCATAACAACAACAGTCCACTTTTTACCTTTAGAGATCCTCTGTGTTGGTCCCATGCTTTTTTGAATTCAGTTACTGTCCTCATCTCTACCACCTCCACTGGGAGACTATTCCACGGATCCACTACTCTTTCCGTAAAGAAATATTTCCGCATATCACTCCTGAATCTATCTCCACCCTCATCCCATGTCCCCTCGTCGCAGAACTTGCTTTCAATTGAAAGAGGCTCTCTCCCTGAACATTTATGCCACGGAGGTATTTAAACATCTCAATCATATCACCTCTATCCCGCCTTTCCTCTAAGGTGTACATATTAAGTTCCTTAAGTCTGTCCTCATATGCTTTATAATGAAGACCACTAATCATCTTAGTAGCAACCCTCTGCACCGACTCCATCCTGTTCACATCCTTTTGAAGGTGCGGTCTCCAGAATTGCACACCATACTCCAAATGAGGTCGCACCAAAGACTTATACAGAGGCATTATCACCTCCTTTTTTCTGCTAGCCATTCCTCTCCGTATGCACCCAAGCATCCTTCTAGCTTTTGCCGTCGCCTTTTCTACCTGTTTAGCTACTTTAAGATCATCGGACACAACTACGCCTAGGTCCCGCTCTTCTTTAGTGGACAAAAGTACTGTTTTCAGGATGCAAAACATTTGAACAAATTTTTTATCCAGTGTTTTTGGCCTTAGTAAATACTGGCCTAAATTACTATCCGATAGTTTATCCTGATAGTGGCTGAAAATCGCCACTGTCTGAGTAAGTGCCACCATTATCCTAATAGTGGACACACAGTCCAGATATTCAGTGAACGCCACTATCCAGATTCTGCTGCTGAATATTGGATGGATATTTAAATGCTGCCGACTGTCATGGCATTTAAATATATGACCTTTGGAAAACTGACTCCTTCCTCTTTGTGGTAATATCTGCATTCTGCACATTATGGGATGTGAGATTCCAGCAATGGAAACTCCCTTTATCAAGGCACTGAAAGTGTTATTTTAAGAAAGGCGGATCCATCCCATTCTATGAAATTTGGACCTGGAAATGGGAACAAGAGAGGTGATCAAATTTGCAGATGACACAAAATTATTCCAAGTTGTTAAAACAGAAACTTGTTATGAAAAATTGCAAGAGGACCTTGATAAATTGGAAGATTAGACGTATGGCAGATGACATTTAATATGGACAAGTGCAAAGTTATGCACTTTGGGTTGTTCTTTCCTAACTATGGTTACACGATGCAAGGTTCCACATTAGGAACCACCATCCAGGAAGAAGATTTAGGTGTTATTGTGGATAATTTTTTTAGCAGTACTAGTAACATAGTAACATAGAAAATGACGGGTGATAAAGACCAGTGTGGTCCATCTAGTCTGCCCAGTATGATGGCAAGAGTAGGTGCACCTGCTGCTCCGTGCAGGCCACCCCTACCCATGTCTCTGCTCAGGGGGCGAACCCACCACTCCATGGAGGACACCCCTATTTGTTGAGAAATTAGATGGTTCAGTTTATTTGGATTTTATCCTGTTGCTGTAAAGGGATCCACTGTGTCTGTCCCATGCCATTTTGAATTCCGTCACCGTGTTTTCCCCCACCACTTCCATTGGGAGGGCGTTCAAAGCATCCACCACCCTTTCTGTGAAAAAGTATTTCCTGACATTGCCTTTCGATTCACCATCTTGCAGCTTCCTGTTATGCCCTCTAGTTTTACATCTTCCCCGTCTTTGGAAGTAGTTTGTTTGTTCATTATTTCCCTTTAAGTATTTAAAGGTCTGAATCATATCTCCCCTGCCCCTCCTCTCCTCCAAAGTGTACATGTTTAGGTCTTCAAGTCTTCTCATTAAGGCTTCTGACGCAGGCTCCAAATCATTTCGGTCGCCTTCCTCTGAACTGTTTCCAGTCTTTTTACATCATTTGCAAGGTATGGTTTCCAAAACTGAACACAGTATTCCAAGTGAGGCCTCACCATTGACTTGTACAGTGGCATAAGTACCTCTTCCTTTCTGTTGGTAATTCCTCTTTGTATGTAGCCCAACATCCTCCTGGCTTTTCCCACTGCCTTGTCGCACTGTTTTGCCACCTTGAGATCTTCAGAAATAATCACACCAAGGTCTTTCTCCTGATCCGTGCACACCAACCTCTCGCCCCCTATCGCGTACATTTCCCTTGGATTTCTGCTACCCAAGTGCATGGCTCTGCACTTTGCATTAAATCTTAATTCCCAAGCGTTAGACCATTCTTCCAGCTTTTGTAGATTTTTCCTCATGTTAACCACTCCCTTGAGGGAGTCCACTCTGTTGCAAATTTTTGTGTCATCTGCAAAAAGACAGACTTTTCCATTCAGTCCTTCAGTAATATCACTCACAAATACATTGAACAGTGCCGTGCCCAGGACCGACCCCTGGGGCACCCCGCTAATCACCTTCCGTTCATCTGAGTGAGCTCCATTTACCATCACCTTCTGTCATCTGTCAGTCAACCAATTTCTGATCCAATTTACCATCTTGGGATCCGTTTCCAAGCTACTGAGTTTATTGATAAGCCTCCTATGAGGCTTTGCTGAAATCCAGGTAGACGACATCCATCACATGCCCCTGATCTAATTCCCTGGTCACTCAAAGAACTTAATCAGATTTGTTTGGCAAAATCGTTCTTCGGTAAAACCATGTTTCCTCGGGTCTTGCAACCTGTTGGTTTTGAGAAAGTTCACTATTCGCCTCCATTACTTTTCCCACCACCGAGGTAAGGCTCACAGGCCTGTAGTTTGACACTTCTTCCCTGTCGCCACTTTTGTGTAGAGGTACAACATCAGCCATTCTCCAGGCCTGAGGAACCTCTGTTTCCAAGGATCTTTTGAAAACATCCTTTAACGGCCCTGCAAGAACCTCTCTGAACTCTTTCAGTATCCTGGGATGTATCCCATCCAGTCCCATGGCCTTGTCCACTTTCAGTTTTGCAAGTTGCTCTAACACGTCATCTTCTGTGAATGGTGTGGTATCTACTTCATTCCCATTTTTATATTTGGGAGTCAGAGGAGGTCCTTCTCCAGGACTTTCTTTAGTAAAAACAGAGCAGAAGTATTCATTTAGCACTTTTGCTTTTCAATGTCACTTTCCACGAGTCCGTTTGCAGCACTTCTGAGTCCTGCAATTCCACCTCTGATCTTCTTCCTTTCCCAAATATACCTGAAGAAAGTTTTGTCGCCACACTTAACATCTTTGGCCATCTTTTCCTCTGCCTTTGATTTTCCTATCCTTATTTCTCTTTTTGTCTCTGAGTTTGATCCTGTATTCATTTCTGTGTTCCTCTGTTTGTGAGCTTTTGAATTTTGCAAAAGCTGTGTTTTTTGCCTTTGAGCAGCCACTTCTTTGGAAAACCAAACAGGTTTTCTTCTCCTCTTGATTTTGTTTACTTTTCTTACATATTTATCTGTTGCCCCTTTTATTGCCACCTTTAGTTTAGCCCATTGCAATTCCACTTCCCTTATCTCCTTCCACCCTGTCAGCTCCTCCTTTAGGTACTTGGCCATTTTATTGAAGTCGGTGTTTTTGAAGTTTAGGACTTTGAGCTTGCTATGATTGGCCTTTACCATGGCTTTTATCTCAAACCACACCGTGTGATGATCGCTGCTGCTCACAGGGGCACTCACGCAGACATTCGACACGCTATCACCATTGGTGAGCTTTCCCTGGTTGATTCCATCACCATTTGTCTAAGTAACGCATCTTGGAGAGCATCCACAATTTTTTTGCTTCTTTCCAGATTTGCAGAAGGAGTAATCCAATCCACATCTGGTAGATTAAAGTCACCCAATATTATCACTTCCCCCTTTGTGGCTATCTTGGCAATATCTATCAGTTCGTTATCTATCTCTTCAATTTGTGTCGGAGGTCTGTAGACTACAGCAGTGTGGATGACAGTGCCATCTCCTCTTTCCAACACAATCCAGAGTGCTTCTTCTTTTCCCCATGCCCCCTGCATTTCAGTAGCTTTAATATTGCTTTTGACATACAAGGCTACTCCTCCTCCTCTTCCATTTTCTCTGTCTCTTCTGAATAGATTATATAGCAAGCTATGGCTATATCCCAATTATGTGATTCATTAAGCCATGTTTCTGTAATGGCCACAATGTCCAAATCCATTTCCACCATTAGGACTTCCAGGTCCGGAACTTTATTGGCTAAGCTTCGAACATTTGTGCTCATTGCTTTCCAGCATTTGACTGGCTTGTGTGTATTTTGCATTGATTTTGTTCTGCCTACATATTCCCACTTGTTTTTGATGTGTGGTTTAAAAGTGTGGCTGTTTCTGATTTTAATTTGCTTTTGCGGGGGGTGACGTCCAGAGCTTGACCTTCCACATCCGTCACCCCCTTTTTCTAGTTTAAATGCATATCCACATATTGCTTGAATTTTTCACTTAGGATTCTTTTCCCTGCGATAGAGAGATGTAGTCCATCAGCACAGTATAGTCTCTTGTTGTTCCATCTGTTACCCCAGTTGCCAATAAATCTGAATCCTTCTTGATTGCACCAGGACTGGAGCCATGTATTAAAGCTGTTAATGCAATGCAGTCTTTTTGCCCCCTTACCAAGAACAGGTAGAACCTCTGAGAATGCAACAGTGTTAACAATGGGCTTGAGTTTCTCTCCCAGAGATTGGAAGTCCTTTTGGACTGTAGAGGCACTGTTTCTAGCCTGGTCATTTGTGCCCAAGTGGATAACATAAAGTTTGGAGTGTTCACTTTCTGCGCTAAGTACTTCAACAATGTAGTTTGTATTCCTGCTGGCTGAAGAGCCTGGGAGGCACTTGACTATCTTCTCTCCTTTGAACTGTGTTTCCAAGTTGGTGCCACTGATGATGGAATCACCAAATAGTAGTAGTTTGCTGTTTGGTGAGGATTTCTTCATATTTGGTCCCTTTAGCCGGAGATTGGGCATTGTCTGTCTCATTTAAGGGCCCTTCAGTTTCTTTGGATTGGGCATCCTCATTCGCCAAGGCAGAGAAGGATGCCTCTGTGTCACAGGTCACAATCTACCAGAACCCACTGTGATCCATTTGTTCCTGGGGTGTTTGATTCTTTGTGGGAGTGGTGGTGGGCTTTGTTCAGTTTGTATCCTAGAAGAGGTACGCTTCATTGCAACCAGTTCCTCCCTCAGTTCCTCGTCCTCATTGGCTAAGGCAGAGAAGGCATTATGCAGGGATATCTCTTGATGCATAGGATGTCTGTGTGTTACAGGTCGCAATCTACCAAAACCCACTGTGATCCATTTGTTCCTGGGGTGTTTGATTTTTTGTGGGAGCAGTGGTGGACTTTGTTCAGTTTGTATCCTAGAAGAGGTGTGCTTCATTGTAGCCAGTTCCTCCCTCAATAGGGTCACCTCTTTATGCATGGCAGCTAGGTCTTCCCTTAGTAGATTCAATTCTTTATGCATGGTAGCTGACCTGAGGTATAGAGGACAAGCTCTTAGGTTCCAAATGATTCGTCTTGGAATGAATGTACTGCAGTTATTGCACTGAATACACAACATGCTGAATAAGCAGTCCTAGAAGGAGAAAAGGAAGAAGAAGAAGAAAGGAAGAAGATGTGGGCTTTAACCCAAGTTAAAAGGATAGATGGCAACGTATGCGATTACTATATAGGCAATGTAGCCCCTGGGGGGGGGGGTTTGTGGGTGAGAGGTTGGGTGGGCGGGAACCTAAGTGTCTCTGGCCAGAAGGCTGTTCCTGAACTGGGGGCACCCACAGATATCTGCTCCAAGGCTACCCAGAAAAGCAGTCAGTCAGTCAGGTTATCCTCAAGCTTAATGTATAACCACAGTTAAACTTTATATTAGCAATTTCCCCAAAACAGACAGTTAAACTCAATATTGGAAGTTAGAAACCAGCAGAGATAAGAAAGAAAATTATAGCTTTTGCAGGCTTTAGGGCTACACAGTCAGAATATTCCCAAAGTAAGGTATAACAATTAAAATTTATATTAGCAAAAAGAAGATAGAAGCTGTAACTTAGCATTTTGCAGGCTTTAGAAACTGTGCCGACTGAAAACCACAGGAACTATGGCAGCCAGTAAGCTGATATAATTAGCCCTTCCCCTGGGAGCTGGCTTGTACCAGAAAATTCAAACAATGGAAGCCAAATAGTTACACAGAACATTTTCTTTCCTTCCTGTATCACATACAGCTATCTGATTTAAGGGCTACACAGAATATTCTCACACCTTTCCAGCAGTAGATCAAGGCAAATTACAATAGGTATTTCCCTGTCACCAGGGGGCTTACAATGGAGAGTTAAGTGACTTGCCCAAGGCCACAAGGAATGCCAGTGAGATTCAAACCCTGGTCTCTCTGATCCTGGTTGCTGCCCTAACCATCAGGCTACTCTTCCACTCCATGAGGGAGTGAACTGGATCAATAGATGACCAAGGGGTAATATGTAGAAACCCTCTTCCTAGTGTGCAGCGATGGCCAAGAAAGCAAGTAGAATGCTAGGAATCATAAGAAAAGGGCCTTTTTGAACATTTGTTTGCAGTGACTGCACATTGTGAGGTCATGGTCCGGCCCAAGGCTGCAAAGACAACAGTCATGTGTGTCGGTCAAGGACAATTTTGGTACACCGATCACACTTTTTGAAGCCACTGGCAGCCATAGGGGAAAAAAAGTATCCCAGCAAGGTCGAAGACCCACCGGGCTGCCAGTTGGAAAAAAGGTGTGAAGACGCCAAAAATGAAAAACTACAAAAAAGGGACCCGAACCCGATGCTAAGACAGCGAGGTCGGATGGCAGGAAGAGTACCGGTGCAGTACCGGAGGCGAGTATGAAACTCAGGCAGAAAAATCAACTTTTTCCAGGGTCAAGCCAGACGAACGTCTGAAGGGCTCCATGGAAAAAAGGAGACTGAGCAAAATGACACCCTTCGGCAGGAAGGGGACCACGCATGTGTGGTAGCTTCTTCCAAAGGCCTTCTTTGAAAGCTGGGGGATGCTTCCATGAGGGTTCTGTCAGTGCCGATGTCACCCATATGTTAAGGACTAACTTCCTGCTTGTTCCCGGAGAAAAGGTATTAGTAAACAAATTAAATGATTTCTTTGCTTTGGTCTTTACTAAGGAGGCTTGAGAGAGACAAACTTGCTTCCTGTTTTTTTAACATATGGAAGAATATGGTTATGTCAATGAAAGAAGGAGGCCTTTAGGATATCTAATTATTTGTAGACTTGCTGCACCTGGTAGTAAGAGTCCCACAGCCTGGGGAATAAGGGGAGTAGAAGCTTTGTCCTGAAGCTACTGTGTGATGTGAGAAGCAGGAAACAGGAGTACTGTAGAGCCAATGCTTACAGCCTAGCCATGGCCTCTTGAACCAAGATCTCCTGTACCAAACTGACATGGATTCCCACACTAATTCATTGCCTCCCAAGTCCCAGTGTGTGTACACTGAAAACACATTGTTCTTTGTTCTGTCTATCTGCTGAGAACCAGGCTTCCAGATCGTTCTCATTCTCAACAGCTTTTACATTTGTTTGGAACCAGTCTGAACCAGTATTGGGACCTGACTTGTACTCAGCTGCATCCCATCTCTCATCATGAACTATACTATTCATGCAGCTATCTCATGACAGCTGCCTCCTGATTTCCTCAACCTGCCTGGTGAGACATGGTCTAACCAATCTCAGCGGTATGCACAAGCCCTTCCATCAGCTGAACAGATAAATATATGCAGAGACAAAGAATTTTGCCTTTTGACCACCTAAGACTTTGCTTTGTTTGTTTTTTTGGTCACCAGCATGCTTCTGCTACCTAAGACATTGTATTTTTACATAGTAACATAGTAAATGACGGCAGATAAAGACCAGCATGGTCCATCCAGTCTGCCCAGCAAGATACGGCAAGAATAGGTGCACCTGTCGCTCTGTGCAGGCCACCCCTCCCCATATCTTTGTTTAGGGGTGGACCCACCACTCCATGTAGGACATCCCTGTTTATTGAGAAGTTAGATGGTTCAGTTAATTTTGTTTATATCCTGTTGCTGTAAAGGGATCTGCTGTGCTTGTCCCATGCTGTTTTGAATTCTGTCACCGTGTTTGCCCCCACCACTTCCATCGGGAGAGCATTCCAAGCATCCACCACCCTTTCAGTGAAAAAATATTTCCTGACATTGCCTTTCAATTTTCCATCTTACAGCTTCATGTTATGCCCTCTAGTTTTGCAGCTTACCTGTCTTTGGAAGAGGTTTGTTTGTTTATCATTCCTCTTTAAGTATTTAAAGGTCTGAATCATATCTCCTCTATCCCTCCTCTCCTCCAAAGTGTACATATTTAGGTCTTCAAGTCTCTTCTCATAAGGTTTCTTACGCAGGCTCCAAATCATTTTGGTCGCCTTCCTGTGAACAGTTTCCAATCTTTTTACATCTTTTGCAAGATATGGTCTCTAAAACTGAACACAGTATTCCAGGTGAGGCCTCACCAGCGACCTGAACAGTGCAATAAGTACTTCTTCCTTTCTGCTGGTAATTCCTCTTTGTATACAGCCCAACATCCTCCTGGCTTTAAGCCTTTGATACTGTTCCTCATTTTTCTTTGCAAATGAGCCTGCTACCTTACCAAAGACATTATGTTGCTACCTAAGGTTAACCCATTCTTACTAAGAGACAAGACAAAGATTTGTATATGCACCTCAGATGTTCTGTACCTTTTTCTAACCCCTGAAATCCAGAAAAACCTTCTCGGGCTGCATGCTGTTCCCTGTGATTGTGTTCACAGGGCCGGAGATAGGATTTATTTCCCATGCTATCTCCTCTATGGAACAAGGCCATGCCTTTGAACTGACCTGGAGCTGATCAGCCATCGAAAGCTTAAGGAATTGGTTTTACTATTTCTTTTTGGCTGACGGTATTCTAGGATGTATCCCATCCGGTCCCATCGCTTTATCTTTTTAGTTTAGCTAGTTCCTCACAAACACAGTCTTCTTACCTCACTGGCAGGAAAAATAATGGAAGAGCTCCTGAAAGAACGAATACTGGACTTCCTCGAAACCCACAGGTTGCATGATCCGAGGCAACATGGGTTTACCAAAGGACGATCTTGCCAAACAAATCTGATTGAGTTCTTTGACTGAGTGACCAGAGAATTAGATCAAGGGCATGCGATGGATGTGATCTACCTAGATTTCAGAAAAGCCTTTGATACTGTTCCTCATAGGAGGCTTATCAATAAACTCAACAGCTTGAGGATGGGTCCCAGGTGGTGAACTGGATCAGAAATTGGTTGACTTACAGACAACAGAAGGTGATGATAAACAGAATTCACTCGGATGAAAGGAAGGTGATTAGCAGAGTACCCCAGAGTGCCCCCGGGGACCAGTACTGTTCAATATATTTGTGAGTGATATTGCTGAAGGACTGAATGGGAAAGTCTGTTTTTTTGAAGATGACACAAAAATTTGAAACAGAGTGGACTCCCCTGAGGGAGTGGATAACATGCGTAAAGATCTACAAAAGCTGGAAGAATGGTCTAATGCTTGGCAGTTAAGATTTAATGTGAAGAAGTGCAGTGTCATGCACTTGGGAAGCAGAAATCCAAGGGAACTGTATGCAATAGGGGAATAGAGATTGGTGTGCATGGACCAGGAGAAGGACCTTGGAGTGATTGTTTCTGAGAATCTCAAGATGGCGAAACAGTGTGACAAGGCGGTGGCAAAAGCCAGAAGGATGCTGGGTTGCATACAGAAAGGAATTACCAGCAGAAAGGAAGAGGTACTAATGCCACTGTACAAGTTGCTGGTGGGGCCTCATTTTGAATATTGTGTTCAGTTTTGGAGACCGTATATCACAAAGGATATAAAGAGGCTAGAAGGAGTTCAGAGGAAGGTGACCAAAATGATTTGCGTCAGAAGACTTATGAGAAGAGACTTGAAGACCTATATATGTACACTCTGGAGGAGAGGAGGGACAGGGGAGATATGATTTAGACCTTTAAATACTTGAGTATTAATAGACAAACAAACCTCTTCCAAAAGACAGGGAAGCTGTAAAACTAGAGGGCATAACATGAAGCTGCAAGGGGGTAAACTGAAAGGCAATGTCAGGAAATTCTTTTTTACTGAAAGGGTGGTGGATGCTTGGAATGCCCTCCTGATGGAAGTGGTGGGGGCCTTCACAGTGACAGAATTCAAAATGGCATGGGACAGACACAGTGGATCCCTTTATAGCAACAGGATAAAATCAAAATAAACATAACTCTTATATCTGAACAAATAGGGGTGACCTACATGGAGCGGTGGGTACACCCCTAAACAAAGGAATGGGGAGAGGTGACCTGCACGGAGTGGCAGGTGCACCTACTCTTGCTGCCTTGCTGGGCAGACTAGATGGATCATACTGGTCTTTATCTGCCGTCATATACTATTTAACTACGTTACTGTGAATATCATTCGAGCTCTCCCTCATTTCTGTTCCTATTTGTGGGTGTTTTCTGAGGTCCTGCTCCTGGCCCGTCATCTGTGAACACAGAACAGAAATATTTGTTAAGCAATTCCGCTTTATCCTCATCAGCTTCAGCATATTCGTCCCCTTTGCCCTTGAGTCTGACAATTCCACTTTTGCCCTTCCTCCTCTCACTAACATTTCTATTGCCTGTTGCCACTCCAGTTGCAGCTGCCCATTCTCTTTTTTTCCAAATAAGTTCTGTTAGCCCACATACAAAAATAAAAAAAAGACATTTTTTTCCCTTACCCTTCTGTGTTTCTGCTGCTGCCTCTGCCGCAATTACCGCCTGTCCAATCTACTCCTGGTCCTGCTGCCTGAACGGCTGTCTTGCTTCCAGGGAGCTTTTGGTCTGCAAGGCTAAAAAACATAAACCAAGTAGAACCCTTCTCTGCCCTTTAGCCCTATCTGCTTCTGTTGCTGCTGCTTGTGTCACTGTCGGCCTTGACTGTTACAAGCCCTGCCTGGCCCACCCTCTTGGTTCATTGCCACTGTCCTGTTTCATAGATGCTAGTAGCACTGTAGCAGCTTCTGACCAGTGTGATCCAAATAAACGAACAGCCTGCATTCCAATCTTCCTTTCAAAGAAGGGGGCCCCAAGTCTCCTCATGTGATTCTTCTAGCACTGCAACAGAAAGTAGGCTCTTGCCGTCAAAATTCTTCTTGGCAAACTGTCATTTCCCCACAAATCTCCAATCATGATCTAACCCTCTTGGTACTCTGTTTCCACACTTAGGGGATTTGGGATCTTCATGCTAATATTGGTGCCACTCCTACAAACTCTCTTGTATTACTATTACTTCTGGTGATTTTTTTTAGTAGTTTGTTGTTACAAAAGATTTGCATAGAAGCAACTGCACTTACTGCTTCAGTCCAAACCTTAATTGGAAGTCCTGAACTTATCAGCATTGTTCTTGCTACGTCTAATAGTGCTCAATTAGCATACAATTAGCATACTACGTCTAATAGTGCTCAATTAGCAATTCCATTTTGCAATGGTAAATATGGAACTGTCATGTCATAATGAGTTCTAGATTCCTGCATGAAATTCGGTCTTTGCGATGAGCTCACATCCATTGTCAGTACAGACTTGTTTCAGCTTTTTGCCTGAAGATAACCGGGACTGTCTTTGTGTTTAAGGAAGAACATATTTAACTTCTGGTTGGAATCCATGAAGACAAATATAGACAACTACTATCAATTTCATCTACTGACATGGGTCCACATAAATCTATGTGTATTAGCTCCAACGGATTCTTGCTGGAACATGCTTTCAATATTTTTGAATATCTGCCTTTGATACAATCTTCACATTTGTTTAAAATTTCTGTCTTCATTTGAATACCTTTGATTTTTCCACTTTTGCCTACACACTTTGGAATGTCATAGTTCAAATGTGCAAGGTGTTTGTGACACGAGTTGGCATCAATTGCTTATGTAAAATTTGCATGATCACTCACTGGTAGAGCTTTGCTCTTCATCAATGACACAGTCCTTTCATGCAGTAAACTAAAGCTCTTTACCATGTTTTTTTTCTTCACAACTGTGTTTATCAAAAATCATTTTCAATTCAGCATCTGTTAATTTGGAAACCGATATGGTTGTCAACTAAATTCTGGTACATACTGCATATGGGAGATAGTTACTATAAAAGTAACTATCTCCCATATGGTTTGAACTGAATACTTCCTACTCCCACTGCGTCCTTGCACATGCCATCTGCCATTGTTATAGATCTCTCCTGTACTGGCTTGTAATTATCAAGCAGTTCACATAGTCCCATTAAATGATTTGATGCACCAGAGTCTACAGAAAATGTTTTTGTGTCATTTACTTCCTCAGCTATATTGTTTGCTTTTACATGGAATGTGCATTGCTTCTTGGTGAATCCGGTGGCAGTCTCATCATTTGATGACTTTTGCTATTTTTGCTCAGATTATTTTTTGCCTACTAAATGAATGAGGGAGATAAATGCCAAAATGATACGCTCAACAGCAATTTATCCACTTGGGAAGATATGTACACAAATTCTCATGGAACTCGACGCCTAATCCCCCTTCACTGGGGGTCAGCATCAGAAGGGGACAGAAGCGGCAACTAGTAAAAGAATGAAACCACAGTGCATCACCAAAGCCCTCAGGTGACAGCTGCATCACGGTTTCATAGCCCCTGGCATTTGCAGCAATAGGGGCAAAGAATGGAGGGCTCACCTAGGGCACCTCCAGTCCTTGCATTGACCCTGGCTATGATACATTCCTGAAAGACAAGGTAGAAAGAAAGGAAAGAGGAATGTGAAAATTATTAGAGACAACAGAATTACAGGACTGACCAGGTAAGGAGGAGGCATTGCGGATTAAACTGGAAAATCTATTTACACTGGTGTAATATACAGATCTCCTTCATAGGCAGAAGAAATGGACCAAAATTTAAATCAAAAGACATTTATAAAATATGACAAGGAAAGTGCTATTGATAGGTGATTTCATTGTGTCTGATGTTGATTTGGACATCCCACTTGCAGTGTCATCTAGAACTAGGGTGATCCGGGATTCTTTACAGAGAGAACTATTCTAGCAACCGGTAATAGAACTGACCTGGGTGGGCACAATACGGGGAGAGTGTTTCAAATGTTATAGTAAGTGATGTGGCATCCATGATCAATGGTTTGTGTGGTTTGGTATTAAGATACGGGTGGAGATGGTTCATTCAAATATGACAGAGTAGGAGAGCAGAAAACAAACACTGATAGGAATAGAAGTAAGGTGGACCTTGGATAGTTTTCAGAAGACTGTGTACATGAGAAGTGAGCTAGACTAGTGTTACCCTTACCTGTATGTAATCTTTACAGCACAAGGCTTGGCAAACCGTGGTAACAACCATCCATGATCAATACAGTCTTTCAATCTTTACTCCTGTGGACTAATTTAGTGGATTATTTGAATGGGACCAATGTAAACTGGGAGGCCTTGGAACTTAAACACTCCACTCACTCCTCTTCCCCTCTCAAAAATAACCTGAGTCCAGTTCTGATTTTGTGTTCTGAACCAAGGATTTACTTAAGAACTTTAGGCTCACAGATACAAACAAAAACAAGAGCAGAGGCAAAATCATTCCAACTACATTGCCAGTAAATCAATCAAGATAAATTTGCTAACTATATTACAATAGTTTAACTCCTTTCCTTTCTTTACTTAGCCAGTAAAACAGAAAGCTTTATTCAGTTCTTATCTATGTGGTACTATATGTTGTTCCAAGCAGATTCACTTCTTTAATCCTCTTTCTCTCTCTAGATACCCACAGGGGAACTTTCCCTCTTGCATACTCTACTTCCACAGTATACCTTGGAGCTGGTGGCTGCTGTAGATGCAAGTTCCTGAAACTGCTCTATAGGTGCTCATGGCTCTTGGATCACTGGACTAATGGATTTTTCTCCAATTACCTTCTTCTCTTTTCTCCTCAGTGACTGGCTCTTGCTGAAAGCTTTGTAACCCCTTCTCATCTCCACAGGTAGGCTGCTATCCTCCTGGAGCTGTTGGGGGTGTTGGCCAATTAGACACAGTAGCAAAGGAATTCAAGTGTGGGACTGAGTCTAAGTCACCTTCCAACCCCCTCTACTCTCGCTTACTTGCAGCTTCTGACTATATGGGACCCTCCAGGTGGTCTGAGAGCTATGTTATAGTCATGGAGGCCAATTCCAATCAGGGTATGCCCTGCCCGTCCAGACATCCAAACTCAGAATGGGCTGGATTTGAACCCAATTCTGCACTGTTGGAACTAGACATTCCCGCGGGAGCAGAATCGGGGCACTTGGATGGGCCAGACATTCCCTGATTCTGCAACATTTTTTGTAAGCAATATTGCGGAAGATTTGTCAGGTAAGGTTTGCTTCTTTGCAGATGATGCCAAAATCTGCAATAGAGAGGACACCCTAAAGAGGTGTGGACAACATGAAGAGGGATCTTACAAAGCTTGAAGAATGTTTGGCAGCTCAGATTTAATGCTAAAACATCAAAGTCATGCAAGGGAGCAGTACAGTATAAGGGGTGACGTACTTTGCATGAAAGAAAAGTTGGACCTAGGGTTGATCCTATCTAATGAGCCTAAGGTGGCAAAACAGATAGGAAAAGCAATGGCAAAAGCCAGAAGGATATTTGGGTGCATAGGGAAAGGATTAGTCAGCAGAAAAAAGGAGGAGGTGATAGTGCCTCTGTATAAGTTTACTATTGCTAATCACTTGTATAGCGCTACAAGGCATATACAGCACTGTAAGAGAGACAGTCTTTCTCACCAGAGCTTATGATCTAATCAAGATGAAAATCACCACAAAACTGGTGACTAGAGTATGGTATGATACACATAAGTGGTTAATAAAGGATTCAAAAGTAGCCTCAAAGAGGTAGGTTTTTAGCCTGGATTTGAATAGGACTAGAGAAGGAGCCCGACTCAGATAGTTTATTCCAGGTATATGGAGCAGCAAGGTGGAATGAACGAAGTCTGGAGTTGACAGTGGCAGAAAACATAAGAACATAAGATCTGACATAGTGGGTCAGACCAAGGGTCCATCAAGCCCAGTATCTCATTTCCAACAGTGGCCACTCCAAGTCTCAAGTACCTGTCAGGTTCCCAAAGGTATACACATTCTATGTTGCTTGTCCCAGGGGTAAGCAGTGGATTTCCCCAGTCTTCTAATAATGGTTTATGGACTTTTCCTCCAGGAATTCGTCCAAACCTGTTTTGAACCCAGCTACACTAACAGCTTTTACCAGATCCTCTGACAACGAATTCCAGAGTTTGATTACGTGCTGAATAAAAAATATATTTTCTCCAATTAGTCTTAAAATGTGCCACTTTGTAGCTTCATTGCGTATCCCATAGTCTTTCTACTTTTTGAAGGAGTAAACAACCAATCTATGTTTACATGTTCTACTTCATTCATTACCTCTATCATATACTACTACTACTACTACTGAGCATTTGTATAGCGGTTCAATATCTCCCCTCAGCCTTCTCTTTTCCAAGTTGAAGAGCCCTAACTTTTTGAACCTTTCCTAATTTTGGCCACTCTTCTCTGCACCTTTTCCAATTCTGCTATATGATTTTTAAGATATGGTGACCAGAATTACACACAATATTCAAGGCGAGGCCACACCATGGAGTGATACAGAGCCATTATAATAGCCTTTCCTTATGATTTCCAACATTCTATTTGCTTTCTTGGTCGTGGCTGCACACCATGAATAGGGTTTCAACGTATTATCCATGATGGTGGCCAAATCTTTTTCCTGAGTGGCGATTCCCAAGAGGGCTGCTTCTGCTGGGAAGAAATCTGCACTTATTTTATTTATTTATTTAGTGTACACTTGTATCCCGCTACTTCCAGCGATCAGCAGCGGTTTTCAAATAGATAAGGGAGAGGCTGTACAGGCCAGAATTAGAACATACAATATGATTGCAGGGATGGGTAATAAACACTTCAAACGGTTACAGAATTACATTTGATTGTTTGAGAGGAATCTTACATTATACATTTGATTGCTTGAGAAGCGGCTTTACATATTTACCTACTTTACATAATTACAGGATACATTTCTTTCTGGTATGATTAGTTTAAGTGGGCATGTTGCTCAAGTAGTATACTACACTCTGACTAGGTTAGGTTGTAATGGGTCTGAAAGAGGTGAGTCTTAAGTTTTTTCCTGAAATCCTTCAAGTCTTTGTTTGCTCTCAGATCATAGGGCAGTTGGTTCCAGAGCAGTAAAGGAGAACGCTCTTTTGGTGGTGTTTGCGTTGCAATTTCTCATGCTACTCGGGATATGAAGGGTGTTGGTATTTGCTGTTCTTCGGCTTCTGATGGTTGGCTGTGCGGAGATTAAGGTGTTGAGGTATGAGGGTGCTACGTTATGTACGAACTTGAATGTGGTCACTAAGAGCTTATACTGGATGCGGGCCGTGATGGGGAGCCAGTGAAGCTCAATTAGTACTGGAGTGATGTGTTCGGTTAGTCCTTTTTTCATGATGATTCTGGCTGCCACGTTTTGTGCTAGTTGAAGTATGTTAAGGGTTTTTTTAGGCAGACCTTGTAATATAGCGTTGCAGTAGTCCAGGTGGGGGATGATGAGGGCTTGAGCCACTGTCCTGAAGTCCGAGTGATCAATAATATTCCGTAGCAGTTGCAGAACTCTTAATTTGTGGAAGATGGCCCGATTGGTAATACGGAGGTGCTTTTCCATGTTTAGGTTGCTGTCCAGCATTACACCTAGGTATTTTATTTCAGATTTTGTGGTATAAACGTTATTATTCATGGTAACTGTTGATGGTGGGTTAAAGTCAGGTTTTCTGGAAATGCACATCACTTCAGATTTTTTCTGGTTTATTGACATATTATTCCATTGCAGCCAACTTTGTATTTCGCTTAGGCATTTTTCAAGTTGGTTGAGGTTGGGGTTGTTTATGTCGAGATGAGTGTAAAGCATCAAGTCGTCGGCATAGATATGGTAACTGATGTTGTGGTCCTGCAGGATTTCACAAATGGGTCATATATAGGTTGAACAAGAGTGAGGATAGGGCAGATCCTTGTGGTATGCCTTGGGTTTGAGGGAAGGCAGAGGCATTTGCGTTGTTGAATTGGACCTGCTGCATTCTGTTACTTATGTAAGATGAGAACCATTTCAGGGGGGTCCCTGATATGCCTATGGAGGCAAGTCTGTCCAGGAGGGTGGAGTGATGCACTGAATCAAAGGCAGCTGATATGTCTATAAAAATGAGCATATACATTTTGTTTTTGTTTTCAAGACCCTTGAGTAGGTTGTCCATTAGTGCTAGTAGGAGAGTTTCCACGCCATGATGTTGGCGGAAGCCGTATTGGTGATCATCAAGGGCATTGTTGACATCGATGTGTTCTTGCAATTGTTGCTGGACAGCCTTTTCGACAATCTTGGCTAAGAAGGGTATGCTTGAAATGGGACGGTATGAGGCAGGGTCGTTCTCGTTAAGAGTTTTGTTTTTTAGGATGGGTCGTATGAGGGATTGCTTGAGCTGTGCTGGCATGATCCCTTGTAGTAGAGATTGGTTTACTATATGTGCGATATACTTGGCAGCTTCCTGTTTCACAGCCTTAATCCAGGCAGCTGGGCATGGATCGAGGGGGGAAGTTGTGGTGTTTAAGGTTGTAATTATGTTCAGGATTTGTCTGTCATCTATGTTTCGGAAGGTATCCCATTCTTGGTACTGGCTTGAACTTTCAGACGTGAGAGTTTTTTGCTGGGTGATGATTGCATCCAGCTCTTGAGTGTGGTGTGCGGGTGTTTGTAGGTTTAGCTTGCCGTCTTGAGGGTTAAGCTTGCTGGCATAATGATCAGCTAGAGTTTGGGCCGTCATTGTTCCGTTTTGAGTTGTTGCTTGGGACGTCTTGGTGAGTGATTTGACAAGTTCAAAAAGTTCTCGAGGTCTGTTGAGGGCTTTATTGAGTATGCTGGAGTGGTGGGGTTTTTTTGCCAGGTTGATTTCATTCTTGTATGTTGTGAGAAGTTTGAGGTATTCACTTCTATGTTCTTCCGTTTTAGATTTTCTCCACCTTCGTTCTTGCTTATGCAATTCTATCTTCAGCTTTCTTAGGGTAGAGGTGTACCATGGTTCAGTTTTGAGTTTGGGTGGGTTGGTTGGGGGTTTCATGGATGGTTGTGAGGTTGCTTCGATTCCTGTATTCCATTGTTTCACTAATTTCTCGATATCCAAGTGTTCCAGTGTCATATGGGACGTTATGGACGTTGTTAAGGCTTCTTTATCAAATTTTTGGAATCTCCTCCGTAAGTTTGTAGTAGAGTTGGCTTGAGAACGGTCTGGAGTGACAGGGAGGTGTATGGAGAATTCTATTTGGTGATGGTCAGACCATGGTACCTGGGTTATTTGCAGTTTTGATTGCTTTGGTTCCTGACGTTTGGAGGGCAGAAACACCATATCCAGGGTGTTGCCTTTGATATGTGTAGCGGCGTGGATTATTTGTTCATATCCAAGCTGCTCCATGGCTTCAAGGAAGCTTCTTGCTTGCGCTGAAGAGACTGATGCCAGGTTTAGGTCTCCTAGAGTGATCTGCTGCTTTTTGATTGAGGTGGTGCTGATGAGTTCCAGGATAGTGGCTAGGCTTTCGTGTGGTGATGCGGGGGGTCTGTAGATCAGATAGATGGATATAGTTTTGTTTTCCACTCGGAGATAGTCTATGCCGTCATTTAAGCTTTGAGATGTGTTTGTTAGGCGATAGGAGGCCTTGGCGATGATGAGGACTCCTCCTCCTCTTTTGTTTGGTCGGGGACAATTGTAGATATCGTAGCCAGGAATGGTAATTTGGTTGATGATAGCTGAGTCCGTATTGGAGATCCAAGTTTTGGTGATGCATAGGATATCGGGTTTTGCATCTGTGATGATATCGTGTATGATGTGGGTCTTGTTTCTGATTGACCTGGCGTTGATTAGTATGAAAGAGACTGGAGCCTGTGGAGAGTTGCCTGGATGGGGGTTCTCACTTTGCTTGGTTGTTGCCAGTTTGCTTATCCGTTGTTGCTTTTTTGGTGTTGCCCTGTGCTGTGGTCGTGAACTCCTGGTGGGGCCTGAGGTTGGGCCTTGATTTAAATGTAGATACCCGTTTGTGGGTCTTGTAGGTACTTATCTCCTGAGATATTCTCTAAATCTTTGGGAAAAGGAAATTCTTTGGGGTAAAACTGATAAAATCTGTCTTTTTTAAAATTCAGTTGTTTATTGTCAGTTAGGGCATAGTACCACAAGCCAGATTTCAGTGAAATTACAGCCAGCTGGGGTATAGTACAACAAGCAGGCTTTCATTTAAATTAAAGCTTGTTAGGATACATCTTAACAGAAAAAGTAGAATAAGGTAAATATTCACGTATATAGAGAGAAATTGTTTTCAAGAGACCTTAACTGGAAGAGGCCTTCCAGTTAGAAGGTAAGAGAACTCTGAAATTGTTTTAAATAGGTGTTAAAAGCCAAGAGGCACATTTCAAATGGGGTGTCCAAGTGCAATCTGGGACGTCAAAGTCAGAATGTCTGAAAAGAAAGGCAGACACATGCAAGTTCAGACAATTTCAGAAATGTGGACGTGCCCAAAATACACGTGTATCAAATATCTATATAGACGTCCCCAGGAGAGCCTTTCAGAACCAAGACATCTAATAGCAGAATGGTTAGAATAGTGGTTTAAGAGCTGGGTGGTGAGGGTTCAAATCCTACTGTGGTACTTTGTAATCTAAGCTAGTCACTTAATTCCCCATCTTCTCTGTACTCTTTGGATGTTTTAAGGTGAAAAACGAACACTTTCCTGATGTCTATTTGTGCCTGGAGCAAAAATAAGCATGCATATGCCTTGCTTCTGGGATCAAAATGGGATGTGTAAGTCCATTGCCTATCCTCACCACACCCCCATGCCTACTTGAACATCCCCGTACTGGAGATGTTTGTGAATGGCATTTGTGGAATGGTTAAGAGATATGTCCATGATTTTGACATCCACATGCATGTCCATAGATGTCCAAACCATGACTAAAACATTGATCTGTCACTTGGAGGGTCATTCTCAAAGGGACAACTTGAAAGGCTCCCTCTGTCAAACCAAGGACAGTGTGAATCACCCAGGATATTAAGAAATTGTCTTAGAAGTACAGATATATATAGGTAATCCCTCCCACCCACCCCCGGCATAATGCTTGATTTGTAGCCTCCTAAGCCAGTTAATGGGAAAGGGGTGATCTAACACACTTTCAGGTTTAACTATCTTTATCGGCAGGTTATTAGGCCTTAGGAGTAGATTTATTAAGTCTTTGTAGTTCACCTTGAGGGGAATATTAAAAGTCCTTTATACTTAATAGGTATAATTGTATTGGTTCAAGTATCCCTATTCCCCTAGCAACTTTAGATAACAACTTTAAATAGTTAAAAGAAATCTTTAAATCTAAGATGCAGACAGAAGTCCAGCAGAGAGATGGGGGCTATCCAGTCTTTTGCACAGAGGATTACATGTATGATTTTCTCCAAACTGGTGAGAGGTCTTGTGTGCACTAAATGCAAAGAGTTGTTTGCTCTAAGGGAACGAGTCCAATCTCTGGAGGCTAGAGTAACGCACTTGGATTTGCTGAGGCGGACAGAGGTATATAGATGAGACCTACATGAATGTACTAGAGAAGTCCCACTTCCAGTCTGGCAATCTCTCTGCCACCATGGAGGAGAGAGATCACATGCTTGAAATACCCACCGACAAACCCTCATACACCCAAAGAACCAACAGCAGGGTCTTCTCAGTATACTCCCACCCTTTGGAACTCGTTGCCACCCCAAATAAGATCTATCCACTAACCAGCCAATTCAACAAAAGCCTAAAGACTCTGCTATTTCTAGAGTATTATGCATCAAATACTGAACAATGAACACTCTGCCATGGAAACCCATAGCACACTGTATATTGTTAAGCATTTAAATCATCCTATGCTGAATAGCTGACTAAATAGTTAAGTCCTAAACCGTTTGATATTGAATAACTGTTGAACCAAATGTTCTCTGTAATGCGCACTTTATTGTTTTAGTGTTAATCTTACTGCACTGAGTTCTCTGGAAACTGTCTTGACTAGTAGAAAGACGGTATATAAAAATGTTAAATAAATAAATGAAAAGAAAAGCATTACCTTGGTGTGGCAGGAAGTGATCCTGTAGCTAGGACCTGTTCTCTAGGTGATGTTATACCATCTCACACCGAGGATGTGTCTCCAAGGCCATGTGCCTATGAGGAAGGGTTAGAACGACCATATAGTTGCCTATGAGGGAAGGGTTAAGATGGCCGCTGTAGAAGCTGATAAGGATAAAGAGGAATTGCTTAACAAATATTTTTGTTCTGTGTTCACAGATGAAGAACCAGGAGCAGGACCTCAGAAAACACCCACAAATAGGAACAGAAGCGAGGGACATCTTGAACAATATTCAGAAGACTGTGTTCGTGAGAAACTAGCTCAACTTAAAGTAGACAAAGCGATGGGCCCGGATGGGTTACATCCTAGAATACTGAGGGAACTTGGGGACGTTCTAGAAACTCCACTAACTGACCTTTTCAATGCCTCGTTGGAGTCGGGAGTGGTGCCAAAGGACTGGAGAGAGGCTCATGTGGTGCCTTTACACAAAAGTGGAAGTAAGGATGTGGTTGAAAACTACAGGTTGGTTAGTTTAACTTTGGTGGTGAGTAAATTATTGGAAACGCTGCTGAAAGAGAAAATAGTGAGGTTTCTGGAGTCCAGCAGATTACAGGATCCGAGGCAGCATGGATTCACCAGAGGCAGGTCTTGTCAGACAAACCTGATTGATTACTTTGACTGGGTAACCAGGGAGTTGGACCAAAGGAGAGCTCTAGAAGTGGTGTATTTAGATTTCAGTAAAGCCTTTGATACTGTTCCTCACAGGCGACTTATAAACAAACCACCCTAGGAATGGACCCTAAAGTTACTGATTGGGTTAGAAATTGGTTGGGTAGGAGGCGACAAAGAGTACAAGTAAATGGAGCTCACTCTGAGGAGAAGGATGTTACCAGTGGTCTGCCCCAGGGATCTATCCTTGGTCCGATTCTTTTTAACATCTTTGTTAGTGATATAGCGGAAGGGCTGTCGGGTAAGGTTTGCCTCTCTGCGGATGATACCAAAATCTGCAATAGAGTAGACACCCAGGAAGGTGTAGATAACATGAGGAGGGATCTAGCTAAGCTTGAAGAATGGTCTAGAATTCGGCAGCTGGGATTTAATGTTAAAAAATGTAAGATCGTGCATTTGGGCTGCAGCAATCCAAGGGAGCAATATAGTATAGGGGGTGAAGTACTTTTGTCCACTAAAGAAGAGCAGGACCTAGGCGTGGTTGTGTCTGATGATCTTAAAGTAGCTAAACAGGTAGAAAAGTCGATGGCAAAAGCTAGAAGGATGCTTGGGTGCATACGGAGAGGAATGACTAGCAGAAAAAAGGAGGTGATAATGCTTCTCTATAAGTCTTTGGTGCGACCTCATTTGGAGTATAGTGTGCAATTCTAGAGACCGCACCTTCAAAAGGATGTGAACAGGATGGAGTCGGTGCAGAGGGTGGCTACTAAAATGATTAGTGGTCTTCATTATAAAGCATATGAGGACAAACTGAAGGATCTTAATATGTACACCTTAGAGGAAAGGCGGGATAGAGGTGATATGATTGAGATGTTTAAATACCTCCGTGGCATAAATGTTCAGGGAGAGAACCTTATATCAATACAAGCATTGTGGAACCTGTGTCCCTTGGGGAAACTGCTAGGTACGTATGACCTAGATTGGCCAATTGAAAGCAAGTTCTGCTACGAAGGGACATGGGATGAGGGTGAAGGGAGATAGATTCAGGAGTGATATGCGGAAATATTTCTTTACGGAAAGAGTAGTGGATCCATGGCATAGTCTCCGAGTGGAGGTGGTAGAGATGAGGACAGTAACTGAATTCAAAAAAGCATTGGACAAACACAGAGGATCTCTAAAGGTAAAAAGGGAACTGTTGTAGTTGTTGATATGGAAGGACAGACTAGATAGGCCATGTGGTCTTTTTCTGTCATCATATTTCTATGTTTCTATGTTATAAGAACATAAGAACATAAGATATGCCATACTGGGTCAGACCAAGGTCCATCAAGCCCAGTATCCTGTTTCCAGCAGTGGCCAATCTAGGTCATACGTAGTTTCCCCAAAAGACACAGGTTCCACAATGCTTGTACTGGGTCAAGCATTGATATCCTGGGTCCCTTCTTAATAATGGTTTATGGACCTTTCCTCCAGGAACATTTCCAAACCTTTTTTAAACACAGCTAAACTAACAGCCTTTACTACATCTTCCGGTAACAAATTCCAGAGTTTGATTACACGTTGAGTGAAAAAATATTTTCTTTTATTAGTCTTAAATAGTTTACCCTGTAGCTTCATTGCATGTCCCCTAGTCTTTCTATATTCTGATAACGTAAACAAATCGATCTACGTTTACCCGTTCCACTCTGTTCATTAATTTATAGACTTCTATCATATCTCTCCTCAGCTGTCTCTTTTACAGGTTAAAGAGCCCTAACTTTTTCACAGGAGTATCCTGCCATACCTTTACCATTTTGGTGGCTCTTCAATGAACATTTTCTAATAACGCTATATACGTTTTAAGATACGGCGACCAGAATTGCACACAGGTGCGGTCTCACCATGGAACGATATAAAGGCATTATAATATCTTATTTTATTTTCCATTCCTTTCCTTATGATACCTAGCATTCTATTCGCTCTCTTGGCTGCCGCTACACACTGGGCCGAGGGTTTTAACACGTTATCCACAATGACGCCTATATCTTTTTCCTGGGTGGCGGTTCCTAATGTGGAACCTTGCATTGTGTAACCATAGTTTGGGTTCTTCTTCCCTAGGTGCATAACTTTGCACTTGTCCACATTAAATTTCATCTGCCATTTTGATGCCCAGTCTTCCTATTTATCAAGATCCTCTTACAATTTTCCACAATCCTCTTGGGTTTTAACAACTTTAAATAGTTTTGTGTCATCTGCAAATTTGGTAACCTCACTCGTTATTCCACTTTCCAGGTCATTTATGAATATGTCAAAAAACACCGGACCCAGCACAGATCCCTGGGGTACACCACTATTCACCTTTCTCCACTGGGAAAATTGGCCATTAGTCCTACCCTCTGCTTTCTATCTTTTAACCAGTTCCTGATTCACAATAGTACACTGCCTTCTATCCCATGACTCTTTAGTTTTGCCAAAAGTCTCTGATGAGGGACCTTGTCAAAGGCTTTCTGAAAGTCCAGATACACTATATCAACCGACTCACCTTTGTCCACCTGTTTATTCACACATTCAAGAAAACATAACAGATTAGTAAGACAAGATCTTCCTTGTCTAAAACCATGTTGGCTGTCTCCCATTAGTCCATGACTATCTACATGCTGAGTAATTTTATTCTTTATGATGGTTTCTACCATTTTTCCTGGTACTGACGTCAGGTTCACCGGTCTGTAGTTTCCCGGATCACCCCTGGAACCCTTTTTAAAAATTGGTGTTACATTGGCGATCCTCCAATCTTCAGGCATTAAAGATGATTTTAATGAAAGTTCACAGATTACTAATAGCACGTCTGCAATCTCATATTTCAGTTCTTTCAACACCCTTGCATGTATACCAGGTCCAGGTGATTTGCTACTCTTTAGTTTATCTAATAGATCTAATACATCTTCCCCATGTATCGATATTTCCTTCAATTCTTCCGCACCTTTAAATACCACTTCAGTCATGGGTAACATCCCTACATCTTCCTCAGTAAAGATCGAAGCAAAGAATTCATTCAGTCTCTCCACTATTGCCTTGTCGTCTCTTAGTGCCCCTTTAACCCCTCTATCATCTAATGGACCAACTGACTCTCTCACAGGTTTTTTGCTACGTACGTACTTGAAAAAGCCTTTATTTCACGTTTTTGCTTCCGCAGCAAGCTTCTTCTCAAATTCTCCCTTTGCCTACCTTATCAATGCCTTGCATTTGACTTGCCAGTGCTTGTACTATTTCCAGGTTTCGTCGTTGGGCTCTTTTTTCCATTTCCTGAAAGATGCTTTTTTGGCAACAACAGCTTCTCTGACCTCACCTTTAAATCATGCTGGCAGTTTTTTGGACTTCCTTCCACTTTTCTTAAAGCATGGAATATAGCTGGTCTGGGCTTCCAAGATAGTATTTTTCAACAACACCCAAGCTTGATGTAAGTCTTTAACCTTTGCAACTGCTCCTTTTAGTTTTTTCTTAACTATTTTCCTCATTTTTTCATAGTTTCCCTTTCGAAAGTTAAAAGGTAGTACTGTGGATTTCCTTACTATCCCTCCTCCACTAATTAAATCAAATGTGATCATGCTATGATCACTATTTCCAAGTGGCCCCAACACCCTTATCTCTTGCACTGGATCTGGTGTTCCACTGAGGACTAGGTCTAATATGGCTTCCCCTCTGGTCGGTTCATGAACCAGCTGCTCCAAGAAGCAGTCATTTATTTCATCTAGGAACTTTATCTCCCTAGCATGTCCTGCCGTGACACTGACCCAGTCAATACCGGGATAATTGAAATCACCCATTATTATTACTGCGCTGTAACTTTTGTTAGCTTCCTTGATTTCTTTGAGCATTTCATCATCCATTTGTTCATTCTGGCCAGGCGGTCGATAGTACACCCCCACTGCCATTGCCTTCCCCTTTTTATATGGAATTTAAATCCATAGAGATTCTACAGCAAATTTTGTTTCCTGCAAAACTTTAATCCTTTCTGACTCAATGCCCTCTCTAACATAGAGCACAACCCCTCCACCAATTTTATCAGCTCTATCATTACAATATAGTTTGTACCCAGGTATCACAGTGTCCCACTGGTTGTCCTCCTTCCACCATGACTCTGATATTCCAATCATATCTAACCTCTCATTTAGTGCTATATATTCTAACTCTCCCATCTTATTTTTGAGAATTCTAGCATTTGCATACAAGCATTTTAGAGACTGTATTTTATTCATATTAATTTGGCTATTGGTAGACATGGGTAATTTGGGATCTTTAAGCTCTGTCTGCTCCATACTCGAGGGCATTTGGGCTACTTTACTCTTTTTTGGAACCTCTCTGCTTTTGGTAGTATCCTTCAAGGATACATTCTTCTGAACCATCCACTCTTGGGCAACTGTCAGTTTTCCCCTATTATCTAGTTTAAAAGCTGCTCTATCTCCTTTTTAAAGGTTAATGCCAGCAGTCTGGTTCCATCCCGGTTAAGGTGAAGCCCATCCCTTCGGAAGAGCCCCTCCTTTCCCCAGAATGTTCCCCAGTTCCTAACAAATCCAAAACCCTCATCTCTGCACCATTGTCTCATCCACGCATTGAGACTCCGGAGCTCTGCCTGCCTTTTGGGTCCAATCATTAGGCAGGTAGATATCTAAGCAGGTAGATATCATTAGGCAGGAAGATATCTAGGTGGCTAGTAGACACGAAGATTACCTGGTAACATGCCTGCCTGGTGCAAAGATAACAGACCTCAGACACCACCTAGACAAGGTTTTAGATAGTGCTGGGAAGGAGCCTTCTGTCTTGGTACATGTTGGCACCAGTGACATAGAAAAGTGTGGGAGGGAAATTCTGGAAGCCAAGTTTAGGCCTTTATGAAGAAAATTGAAATCCTGAACTTCCAGGGTAGTGTTTTCAGAAATGTTTCCCATTCCACACACAGGACCCAAGAGGCACACAGAGCTCTGGCGTCTCAATGTGTGGATGAGAAGATGGTGCAAGGAAGAAGGTTTTGGATTTGTTAGACAACATTCTAGGGAAGAGGGGGCTTTTAAACTAGATAATGGGGAAAAGCTGGCAGTCCCCCAAGAGTGCATGGTTCGGAATAATGTATCCTTGAAGGATACTAGTAAAACAGGGAAAATCAGAGCATCCTGATAGAGAGAGTCTGAAAAAGGTAAAAGTAACTCGGGTGCCTTTAATTAAAAATCATAATTGAAAGATTCTAAATTTACCCTGCATAAAAGGCTCCAGAGCCCTGCCCTGTTGAGGCATTCCTAACAGGGGCTCTACAGGTCAAACAACGATAAAGACTTGAGGGTTTATTGTTATTAAATTGCTAGCTCTCTGACTGGGAGCACTTAAAAGGGTTTTTGTATATTTTAAAGCAAAGTTACTTTCTTTTTGGTGCTTTAGTAGAACTATTTCCTCTAGCAGAGTAGGGTTTTGAACTCTAGTAACCTTCTCAGGTTTTGGGAACTGCTGACTCCTAATCAGGAGTTAGTTTCCTCCCTACCCACCCTGACTCCCACCCACCCCTAGTGAGCAGTCTTGCTTTATAGGGCATCTCCCCATTTAACACAGCACAGGGACTTGGAGCAGCACATTTTGCTTTAACAGATACCTAAGCTCCATGAACAGAACAATGGCTGGGAAAAATTGTATCGCTAAAGCTGTTGCCCCGTTACAGCTTCTGCCTCTGTCCAGACAGAGGTCCCAATGCCAGTTGAAGGACCATGTGCAGGGTGCCTGCATGCTGAAGCTCTGAGGAAACAAGTGGAGGAACTCAGAGAGGAAGTGGCGAGGCTGAGGAGCATTCAAGATAGTGAGAGGTACATTGATGAGATGCTTCTTGCAGCAACCAAATTCTCCAGCAGAGGAGAAGATGGGTGCCAACAGAATGTCAATGGTTGGACAAAAGTAACCAGGGCCTGCAGAATCACCAATCCAACTTATCCAGCCCTTGAATTGAAGAACCATTATGCAGCCCTGGAAGTGGAGGAGGTGAAAGCATCCCTGGAAAGGGAAGAACCAGAGCTCAAGTACCCCAACGTTGCAGAATCAGTGACTACAAGGAAGCGAAGGGTAGTGGTGGTTGGAGACTCTCTTCTGAGGGGTACTGAGGCGTCCATCTGCCAACCAGACTTGATGTCCAGAGAGGTATGCTGTCTGCCTGGTGCCAAAATCCAAGATGTTACGGAGAGTTTGCCGAGACTCATCAAGCCCACTGACTGTTACCCAATGTTGCTAATCCATGTTGGAACAAATGATACTGCCAAGTATCCCTCGGAACGTATCAAAAGTGACTTCATGGCTCTGGGACAGAGGGTGAAGCAGTTAGGTGCACAGGTGGTGTTCTCTTCAATCCTCCCTGTTGAGGGTAAAGGCCAAGGCAGAGAGGTTCAAATCCTGGAGATGAATGCATGGCTGTGTGGATGGTGTCATTGAGAGCGTTTTGGTTTCCTAGACCATGGGATGCTGTTCCAAGGGTTGCAGAGCAGAGATGGCATCCATCTGTCCAAGAAAGGTCGACGTGTCTTTGGTAGTAGACTGGCTAATCTACTGAAGAGGGCTTTAAACTAGATTCATTGGGGATGGGTGAAGAAAGCTCCCTGGTAAGTAATACAATAAATACCTTTATGGAAATGGGTAACAGGGGTAACATATGGAAAGCAGTGTGTATAAATGCCCGTAGCATGGGAAATAAGATCCCTGATGTTGAAGCTTTGGTGGGAGAGGCTGACTTGGATTTAGTGGCAGTTACAGAAACATGGTTCACAGAAAACCATGATTGGGATGTAACTATACCTGGCTATACCTTATTCAGAAAGGACAGGGTAGGAAGAAGGGGAGGAGGAGTGGCACTATATGTAAAAACTATTAAAGCTTTGGAATTACAGAGCTTGAAAGGGAGAGAGGAGGCATTGTGGGTTAAACTAGAAAGAGGGAAAGAGAAATCTATTTGCATTGGTGTGATATACAGACCTCCCTCACAAGAGGAAGAGGTGGACAGAGAGTTAATTGAAGACATATGCAGCATTGCTAGGAAAGAGGAAGTGCTACTGATAGGGGATTTCAATATGCCAGATGTTGATTGGCACATTCCTGCTGCAGTATCATCTAGAAGTAAAGATATCCTGGATTCTCTACAGGGAAAACTATTCAGGCAATTGGTAACAGACCCCACACGTGAAGGGGCCATACTGGACTTGATGCTTACCAATGGTGAAAGTGTTTCTGATGTTGTAGTGGGAGATCATTTTGCATCCAGTGATCCCGAGATGGTGTGGTTCAGTATTAGGACTAGGGCTGTTAGAATCCATTCAAAGGTGAGGGTCTTAGACTTTAGGAAGACTAACTTTGCCAAGATGGGCCAATACCTCAGGGAGTCATTAGTGGGATGGGAACGGCTGGGGGATGTAGAAAAACAGTGGGAAAAACTGAACGAGGATATTTTAAGGGCAACCAATCTTTTTGTTAAAATGGTAAATAAAAGGTAAAAGGAAAAGGAGACCGCTCTGGCTTTCAAAAGAAATAGCTGAAAAAGTGAAGAAAAAGAGGGAGGCCTTCATGAAATACAAGAGATCACAGGGAGAGGAAGACAGGCATCTATATTTGGAAAAACGTAGACAAGCTAGCAACGTAGTCAGGAAGACAAAGATTCAAAAAGAGGAGGAAATAGCCAATGCAATAAAATGGGGGGATAAGACATTTTTCATATTTGTTAGTGAGAAGAGGAAGGTCAAAGGTGGTATTGTCAGACTCAAGGGTGAAGGGGAGGAATATGTAGAAGCTGATGAGGACAAAGCTAAATTGCTTAACAAATATTTCTGTTCTGTGTTCACAGATGAAGAACCAGGAGCAGGACCTCAAAAAACACCCGCAAACAGGAACAGAAGCGAGGGACATCTTGAACAATTTTCAGAAGACTGTGTTCATGAGAAACCAGCTCAACTTAAAGTAGACAAAGCGATGGGACCAGATGGGATACACCCTAGAATACTGAGGGAACTTGGGGATGTTCTAGCAGCTCCACTGACTGACCTTTTCAATGCCTCATTGGAGTCGGGAGTGGTGCCAAAGGACTGGAGAGAAGCTCATGTGGTGCCTTTACACAAAAGCGGAAGTAAGGATGTGGTTGAAAATTACAGGCCGGTTAGTTTAACTTCGGTGGTGAGTAAATTATTGGAAACGCTGTTGAAAGAGAAAATAGTGAGGTTTCTGGAGTCCAGCAGATTATAGGATCCGAGGCAGCATGGATTCACCAGAGGCAGATCTTGTCAGACAAATCTGATTGATTTCTTTGACTGGGTGACCAGGGAGTTGGACCGAGGGAGAGCCCTAGATGTGATGTATTTGGATTTCAGTAAAGCCTTTGACACTGTTCCTCACAGGTGACTTATAAACAAACTGAGCACCCTAGGGATGGACCCTAAAGTTACTCCTTGGGTTAGAAATTGGTTGGGTGGGAGGCGACAAAGAGTACAGGTAAATGGAGCTCACTCTGAGGAGAAGGATGTTACCAGTGGTGTGCCCCAGGGATCTATCCTTGGTCCGATTCTTTTTAACATCTTTGTTAGTGATATAGCGGAAGAGCTGTTGGGTAAGGTTTGCCTCTTTGCAGATGATACCAAAATCTGCAATAGACACCCAGGAAGGTCTAGATAACATGAGGAGGGATCTAGCTAAGCTTGAAGAATGGTCTAGAATTTGGCCGCTGAGATTTAATGTTAAAAAATATAAGGTCATGCATTTGGGCTGCAGCAATCCAAGGGAGCAATATAGTATAGGGGGTGAAGTACTTTTGTCCACTAAAGAAGAGCGGGACCTAGGCGTGGTTGTGTCTGATGATCTTAAAGTAGCTAAACAGGTAGAAAAGGCGACAGCAAAGCTAGAAGGATGCTTGGGTGCATACGGAGAGGAATGGCTAGCCGAAAAAAGGAGGTGATAGTGCCTCTCTCTAAGTCTTTGGTGCGACCTCATTTGGAGTATAGTGTGCAATTCTGGAGACTGCACCTTCAAAAGGATGTGAACAGGATGGAGTCGGTGCAGAGGGTGGCTACTAAAATTGTTAGTGGTCTTCATTATAAAGCATATGAGGACAGACTGAAGGATCTTAATATGTACACCTTAGAGGAAAGGCGGGATAGAGGTGATATGATTGAGATGTTTTAATACCTCCGTGGCATAAATGTTCAGGGAGAGAGCCTCTTTCAATTGAAAACAAGTTCTGCTACGAGGGGACATGGGATGAGGGTGAAGGGGGATAGATTCAGGAGTGATATGCGGAAATCTTTCTTTACGGAAAGTGGTGGCTCTATGGAATAGTCTCCCAGTGGAGGTGGTAGAGATGAAGACAGTAACCGAATTCAAAAAAGCAGGGGACAAACACAGAGGATCTCTAAAGGTAAAAAGGGGACTGTTGTAGTTGTTGATATGGAAGGACAGACTAGATAGGCCATGTGGTCTTTTTCTGTCATCATATTCTATGTTTCTATGTTTCTACCCTGCCAAATAGCCAGACTGTATATATTAACAAAAAACAAACTTTGAAATGCTGTATGGAAATTCTAGAAGTCTAAAAAATAAAATGGGAGAGTTAGAATATATAGCAATTAATGAAAGGTTTGATATAATTGGCATTTCAGAGACCTGATGGAAGGAGGATAACTGACAATGGGACACTGATATCAGGCTACAAACTAATATCACAAGGATAGGGTAGATAACATTGGTGGAAGAGTGACTTTTTATGTTAGAGATGGCATTGAGTCAAACAGGATAAAGGTTTTGCAGGAAACAAAATACACTGGAAAATCTCTATGGATAGAAATTCAATGTGAAAAGGAGTAGGCAATGGCAGTGGTGGTATACTACCATCTGGTCAGAATGAACAGATAGCTTACCTAATTTCTCTTAGCATTTCATAATCTAGCAGAGTCTACACATAGTAATAATTGGAGATTTCAATTACCCCAATATTAACTGGGTCAGTGTCACATCAGGACATGCGAGGGAGATAAAGTTTTCTAGATGAAGTAAATGACTGCTTCTTCGAGCAGCTGGTTCAGGACTGACATGTGTGGATGCTATTGTAACGAAATGTAAAATGAATAAAGTTTCTCCGGGAACAAGCAGGAAATGAGTCCTCACATATGGGTGATGTCAGCGCTGATGGAGCCTGCATGGTAACCTCTTCCCAGCTTTCAAAGAAAGCCTATGGGAAATGTACCACGCATTCATGGTCCCCTTCCCACCTAAGGAAGGCATCTTGCCCCAGTCTCCTTTTTTCCCCGTGGACCCTATCGGATGTGTCTGTTCTCCCTGAAAAAAGCAGATTTTTTTTTCTTTTCTCCGGTCGCATGCCTGTTCCCTCCCATCTCCTGATTCCACTTGCCTTTGGTGTTACGTCTTTCTTTGGGTTCTTTTTTCTTTTGTTTTTTTCTCTAATGCATGGGTTTTCATGCCAGGCCAAGGGAGTTTGACCTCACGGGGATCATCTTCTTTGCCATAGCCTTGGTCAGTAGCTTCAAGCCTTACGACTGTTGTACTCACAATATGTCATGCATGGACCTGCATAATTGTTGCCTTCAGTGCCTTGGGCCGGATCATGATTCCCTGGCATATAGTCTCTGCCAGCAGATGACCCAAGGCCCTCCGAGGCTGCAAGAAGCAGCACGAGTTAATTTTCCACAAGACCGACTCAGCCCTGGAGTCATCCGTGGAACCTTTGGCCTCGCGTTGTGACCACACTGCCTCGAAGTCACAGACAGAACCGTACCTAGCCCTGTGCAAGCGATGTGGCCGCACAGGGTGCAAAGGCTTAAGGGGTGCATTTCAGCTGTCTGCTGTTGCCTGCCGCCACCACTTTTTCTTCTGTCAGCAGCAGCAGGCAATGTCAGACAGCTGAAATGCGGCCCTTAAGCCTTCTTGCGGCACGCTAAGCAGATCTGTCCCTCTCTGCTCTGATGCGGCGTCAGAGCAGAGAGGGACAGATCTGCTTAGCAGGCTGGCGATTTGCACATCGGGCGTGTCTCTTCTCTCCCACCCCCATCTATAAAGTGGCTAGATAGAGGTGCGGGGGGGGGGGGGCACCTAATGTGCAAGTTGCACAAAGCGCGATTCAAGCTCAGTATGGCCCTGGTCACAGAGTATCAAGCCAGGGCTCCCTCAAGGAGGGTTGCCCCTTGAAGAGCCTGATGGTCAATGGCCTCCTTGGGTAATGAATCTAGCACTACAGGGGAAGTACCACAGCACCCAGCCACAGAGCCCTCGATGTGAGGCAGAGGGTGATGGCTGGGAATGACCCTTGAAGCCAACCCTGTGGGAGAAAATGCCATCGGCATCTGGGGATTGGTCTCAGTTCTCCAAGGTCATCCTCGTCGAGGATACCCCACCCTCAGTGGTGCTAGGGTCGGGCCTGAGCTCCTCAGTGCCCACGCTGGTGACTGTGGCGCCATCTGGCATTGAGACAAGGATGGCAGCCTTAGAACGCAGTTTGTCAGCCTTCATGGCCCAACAGCAGGCTCCGATGCCCAGCTCCTCCGGATCATCACTCCGGACCACTGGCCCCTCCATAGCGATGGCTTCCCGGAGGTGGAGCCAATCCTCTAGCACCATCGGCCTCAAAGACTCCTCGGGCCCTGTCCCAGTTGGGGCCAAGGACTTCACCCCACAGTGCACCTGATTCAGAGCATAGGGGCATCGAGGCCCCAGGCCATTGGGGCCAGGGTTCCAGCCTGAGGGACTCTGAGGTCTCCTTTGACTCCGGGTCAGACTGGAGGACAGAGGACGATGAGACCCTGGACACCCAGCTCCACAGGGATGTGCCCTTGGACCCTTCCCCTCCACAGGCCTTGCGCTGATCCCCACCAGAGGACCTGGCCTTCCTGGACTTTGTGAGGGATATAGCGAAGGCCCTTGCCTTCACCACTGAGTCTGAGGAGGAGTCTCAGGCAGAGGACCTTGAGATGCGGCTCCCCCCCAAAGAGGCCTTACGGTGCCTGTTCCTCCTATCCTGGAGTGGCTGCTCTTCTGCATGTGGGAGACCTCAGCCTCAGTTCCCATTGTGAGCAGGCGGCTGGACTCTATGTATCGGGTTTGCTGGAGCCCTGGCTTCCAGAAAGTTCAACTGCCCCACAACTTCATGGTGATGGAGTCGGCCATGCAGAGGCTCAAAAGTCAGAAAATGCATTCCTTGGTGCCCCCAGGTAGGAAGGCCTGTGCCATGGACACTCTAGGCAGGAAATACTTCCAGGGCTTGATGCTCATCAGCCAGATCGAGGCCTACCAGCTTTACATGGGCATGTACCTGCGGGATAGAGTGAGGGAACTCACCAGGTTCTCGGCTGGTCTCTGAGGAACCTCCTCAGCAGTTCCACGGTCAGGGAGTGCTCCAAATTTATGACTCGAGTGACCTATGACTGCTTTGAGTCTGTGGCTAGTTTAGCAGCGGTGGGCATTAGTGTCCTCCGCCATGCCTCATAAGAACATAAGATATGCCATACTGGGTCAGACCAAGGTCCATCAAGCCCAGTATTCTGTTTCCAACAGTGGCCAATCTAGGTCATATGTACCTAGCAGTTTCCCCAAGGGACACAGGTTCCACAATACTTGTATTGGTTCAAGCACTGATATCCTGGGTCCCTTCTTAATAATGGTTTATGGACCTTTCCTCCAGGAACTTGTCCAAACCTTTTTTAAACCCAGCTACACTAACAGCCTTTACTACATCCTCTGGTAACAAATTCCAGAGTTTGATTAAACGTTGAGTGAAAAAATATTTTCTTTTATTAGTCTTAAATAGTTTACCCTGTAGCTTCATTGCATGTCCCCTAGTCTTTCTATATTCTGATAAGGTAAACAATCGATCTACGCTTACCCGTTCCACTCCGTTCATTAATTTATAGACTTCTATCATATCTCCCCTCAGCCGTCTCTTTTCCAGGTTAAAGAGCCCTAACCTTTTTAGCCTTTCCTCATAGGAGTATCCTTCCATCCCCTTTACCATTTTGGTGGCTCTTCTCTGAACCTTTTCTAAAATCGCTATATCCTTTTTAAGATACGGCGACCAGAATTGCACACAATATTCAAGGTGCGGTCTCACCTGGATACAGTTTCCGACTTGGAGCAATGGGTATATGACAAGTTAGTCGATGTCCCTTACTAAGAAGAGAACCTCTTCAGCAAACCCATGACAGACAATGCTGTCGAGCTGGAGTCAGAGTTCAGGACCAGGACCAGGTTCTCTAAGACTACTGATCCTTTCCAAAGGAAGGCTTCGGGTAAAAAGCCCCTATACCCGAAAAAGAGGAAGGCTTACGGAAACTACCCTCAGCACTCGGCCTTCCCAGCTCCCCAACAAGGCCAGCAGGCCAAGGGACAAGGCCCGCCCAGACCACACCCCAGGCACAACTTGGAGGGTTTTGACTCCTGGGGCATAGCCTCTCTTCCCCCAGAAGGACCTGCTGTGCAGCACACTGGGGGTGCCTGGTATTCTTCACCAACTGCTTGCCTGCCATCACCACCAACATGTGGGCCTTGTAGGTGGTGAAGGAGGGGTACCTCCTCCAACTCGAACAGAGGCGCCCGCCATTCTTTCAGAAGAGTCCCTGATGCATCCTCTTCACCAGGACCTACTTCAGCAGGAACTCAAACCTTATGGCAGACAAGGCAGTGGAACCAGTCCCCCTCCAACTCAGGAGCAAAACATTCTATTCCTGCTACTTCCTGGTGCCCAAAAGGACTGGGAGTGGGGAGTTTCAGCCCATCCTAGACTTGAGACCTTGACCATTTCCTGGTGAGGGAGAAGTTCAAGGTGCTGTCCCTTGGAACATTGCTGTCATACCTCCAGCAGGGAGACTGGCTATGCTCTTTGGATTTAAAAGGATGCCTATATGCACATTCTTATCCACCCCCTTCACAGACAGTACCTCCACTTCATGGTGGGAGGCTGCCACTATCAGTACAGGATTTCTACCCTTTGGTCTGGCCTCCATCCCGAAGGTCTTCACCAAGTGTCTGGTAATGGTCGCAAGTTTCCTGCATCTCCAGGGGGGTGTTAGTCTTCCGTACCTGGACAACTGGCTTATAATGGGCAGCACCACCACAGAGGCCCACCAGATGATGGTCCTCACCATCCTCATTCTAGAACACTTTGGGTATTTTACGATCAACCCCAAGTCCCATCTCCATCTGACAACACCTGGAATTCATAGAGGCATTGCTCAAAACTGTCCCGGCCAAGGCGTTCCTTCCTACAGACAGGGCCCAATGCCTCCAGGCATTTTCAGGGCATGTTCAGGGTCGATCCTCAGCCTCTGCCCACCTCATGCTTTGCCTTCTGGGCCACATGGCATTCATGGTACATGTAAGCCTGGATGCCTGCCTGCACATGCGGCCAGCCCAGTGGGCTCTGAGCTCCCAGTAGTCCCAAGCAATGGGATGCCTATGAGACAGCGGTTATGACCCACTCTCTGGCAGATTCCCTTGGCTGATGGCAACAGCTCCAGCACCTGCAAGCCAGGATTCCCTTCCAGGTCCCCATCCCCCAGAGGATCTTCACCACAGATGCCTCTAAAATGGGCGGGGGAGCCCATTGCGACAACCTCTGGACTCAGGGCAGCTGGTCGCAGGCAGAGAGCCTCCAGCAGATCAACCTCCTGGAGCTTTGGTTGATGGAAAGCCGGGATGGCGAATGCTAACACCACTTTCAACACTAAGCAATCCTAAGCCAGGCAGACTACCAGGTGTTTGATGTTCTACAATCAAACAGGGAGGGATGGGGTTGTCCCTTCTGTGCCAAGAGGCGGTGAGCCTCTGCTCTTTCACCAGCAGCAGCGGGATGCTCCTGCAAGCAGTCTACCTCCCAGGCCAAGACAACATCCTGGTGTACTGGCTCAGCTGAGTCCTCCAACCGCACGAGTGGTGGCTGGATCTCAGGGTGGCCAATCAGCTGTTCCGCCTCTGGGACTCCCGCAGGTGGACTTCTTTGCCAGCCTAGCCAATGCTCAGCTTGCCCGCTTTTGCTCCAGGCAGCCACATCCCTCTCGGGTTGCAGTGGATGTATTCCTTATCCTGTGGAATGAGGGCCTCTTGTATGCCTTCCTGCCCATACCGCTGATTGCCAAGACCCTGTTCAAGTTCCAGCTCGACAGAGCCACATTGATACTGGTGGCTCCTCGGTGGGCCCAGTAGCCATGGTTCCTGCTACTCCTCTGCCTCTCCCAGGTGCCCACAGTCCCTCTAGGGTACAAACCGGGCCTGCTTTCAAGGGAAGACTGCTCCCTCCTGCACCCCAACCTGGGGTCCCTGTCTGAGAGCTTGGCTGCTGAAAAGGTAGCCTTGGCCCATTTCGATCTCTCCAGAGAGATGGAAGCAGTCCTTTTGGCATCCTGCAATCCTTCCACCCGCCAAGCCTACGCCTTCAAGTGGCAAAGGTTCTTTGTTTGGTGCTTGGAGAGGCAGATTAATCCCTTCTCCTGTTCAGTCCAGATGGTACTCCAGTACCTGCTCCACCTGTCCCAGGCAGGGCTAATGTCCAACTCAGAGTTCACCTCTGCGTGCTTTCAGTACACCATCACCTTGTCGAGGGCAAGCCCCTCTCTACTCATCCCCTTGTAACTCACTTCCTGAAGGGCCTACTACTTTCTAACCCACCCTTCTGCCCCCCAGCAGTGGAATGGCACCTCATTGTAGTCCTTTCAAAGCTCACTGCACCACCGGTTCGAGCCTCTCAGCTTGTGCCCCCTCAAGTATTTATCCTGGAAGGTGGTCTTCCTCGTGGCACTTGCCTCAGCTCGCAGGGTGAACGAGCTCCAGGCCCTGGTCACTCACCCACCTTATATGAGGTTCTACAACAACAGAGTTGTGCTTCACATGTACCCCAAGTTTCTCCCAAAGGTGGTGTCTCCATTCCACCTCAGCCAGGTGGTACTTCCCACATTCTTCCTGTGGCCCCATGCCAGCAGGGCAGAGGTGGCGCTCCACACCCTGGACCTCAAGCGGGCCTTTCCTTCTACCTAGAGTGTACCCGGGCCCACTGCTGCTCCTCACAGCTCTTCGTCTCCTACAACCCGAATCGGCTGGGGACAGCAGTCTCTAAGCGTATCCTGTCCACTTTATTTATTTATTTATTTATTTAACAGTATTTCTAAACCGCCTTATCTTAGTAATCAAGGTGGTATCACAGCAAGCAATCAGGTAAAGTGTGTGTGTTGTACATGCAGTGAGGATAAAACTTAGTTGTGTGAGGGATGTGTTGGGTGCTTGATTTGTTTGAGCTATATACAGGGTGGGCTATTTACAGTGGTGCTAGAATCATATTTTATATATATTCAGTTGTTTGGGAGGATTGGAGTGCTGTTATCCATTCTCTTAGGTTATGTGATGTGACCATAGTGCTCTATGAACAGCATGGTTTTCAGTTGTTTTCTGAAGTCTTTGAGGTCTGGAGTTGCCCTTAGATCGTCTGGTAGATTGTTCCATATTGTTGGAGCAGCCATGGAGAGAGCTCTGTCTGTTGTGTCCTTGCGTGTGTGCTTGTACTCATTTGGGGTGCTGACTCGGTTGCGTGTTTGACTTCTTCTGGGACGTGCGCTGGTTTCCGGTTGTATGAGCAGGTGGAGGCTGTTGGCTGATGTGTGTTCTTTTATCTTAAATAGGTTTATGATAGTCTTGTATCTGATGCGAGCAATGATTGGGAGCCAGTGTAAGTCCTTTAGTGTAGGTGTGATGTGCTCCTGCCTTGCGGCTCCGGATATGATTCGAGCTGCAGTGTTTTGTGCCAGCTGTAGTGGTTTGAGAGCTTGTTTTGGTAGTCCGAGGTATATCGGATTGCAGAAGTCCAGTATTGGGGTTATCAGAGCTTGACAGACTGTACGGAAGTGTTCTGGAGCGAGGAGTGGTTTCAGTCTCCTGATGATTCGCATCCTGTAATATGCTTTTTGGATTGTTTTGTCTATGTGAGGTTTGAGGTTGAGTTTACTGTCCAGAGTAACCCCAAGGTATCTCACCTCCGATCTTATCGGTATCGTGGTGCTTTGTATCTTTATGTTTGGTGGGTGTGTGAAGCTTTGGTTTCGAGTGATGATTAAAGCTTCAGTCTTGTTGTAGTTTATAGCTAGATTGTTGTTTTGGCACCACTTCGCCATTTGGGTAAGGCAGTCTGCTATCTTAGAGAAGTCCGGGTTTTCGATTGATATCGGGGAGTATACCATTATATCGTCTGCGTATATTGTGTATTGGATGTTGTTCTCTTTCATAATGTTGCATATTGGTTGGATGTAGATGTTAAAAAGGAGTGCTGAGAGTGCGGATCCTTGTGGTACTCCTTGTTGGACGTTTATGGGCCGGGAGGTGTCCTGTCCCACCTTGACCTGTAGCTGTCTTTCTGTTAGGTACGAGTGGAACCATTTTAGAGTGGTACCGTGTATACCAGTGTTCTTCAGTCTCTCCAGGAGTATATTGTGATCAACTGTGTCGAACGCTGAGGAGATGTCGATGAAGATCATTATAATTCCATTCCTGATGTCGTCAATTATTCTTATGATGCTGTCGAAGAGGTAGATCAGGAGAGTTTCGACTCCATGGTTGGGACGAAATCCGTGTTGGTTGTCGTCGAGAGTTCCGTGTTCGTCAATGTGTTCCTGAAGTTGTAGTTGAACCGTCTTTTCGATTCTTTTTGCGAGGAAGGGTATGCTGGAGATTGGTCGGTATGCTGCTGGGTCCTTTTTGTCGAGAGAAGTTTTCTTTGTGATTGGTCTTACTGAGGCAAGCTTTAATTGCTGTGGCATGAGTCCTTGAGTGAGTGAGTTCTGTACCATTTTATGAATGTTTGGTATGAGGCTTGCTTTGGTGGCTTTGACCCATGACACTGGGCAAGGGTCTGTAGGAGCAGTGCTTGTGTTGATTGTGGAGATGATGTCTGATATCTGCTCTTTTGAGGGTGAGTGGAATGTGCCCCAGGTTTTGGGGTGGACGTTCGTTCTGTTGGTTCTACTGGGTGTTGAGCGCTCTGTGGAGTGAAATTTGTCTTTGATGTGGTCGGCGAATATCTGTGGATCCACTTGTATTTCTCTTTCTGCTGCTTGCTCTTTTGTCAGGGTTTTTACTATTTCGAAAAGTTCTCTGGGTTTGTTGATGGAAGAATTTATCAGGTTTGTGTGGAATTCTCTCTTTGATTGGTTGATGTGTTCATTGTATTGTTTTTGCTTTGTTAGGTAAAGATGTTGGTCGGAAGTAGTTTTGTTTTTTCTCCATCTCCGTTCAATTTTCCTGAGCTCCCTCTTTTCCTGTCGTATTTTTGCTGAGTACCATGGTTTGTTTTGTCTCTTGTTGTGGTGTTGTTTCTTGGTCCTGTCAACGGATGGTTTGGCGGCGTTAGCTAGGACATTGTTCCAGTTGGAAACTTGTTCCTCCAGGTCCTCTGAGTCAATGTTCAAGTGTTGTATTGTGTCCTGGATGAATTCGTCCTTGTCAAAGGACTTGAATCGTCTTTTTGTGTGTGGGAAGTTCGCTCTTTCGCTTGTCCAGTCTTCTTGTGATTGCAGATTTGTCTCGATTAAGTAATGGTCAGACCATGGTACTGGGGTGATGGTGGGTGTAGAGATTAGGTCTCTTGAAGTTAGGTAGTTTGATGCGAAGATGAGGTCTGGGGATGATCCTAGTCTGTGTGTTGGTGCATTGACTATCTGTGTGAATTGAAGTGATGACATTGCCTGAAGGAAGGCCTCTGCATCTTTTGTATTGGCGGACTTGAGGTTGAAGTCTCCGATTAGTAGTGCTGGTTTGTTGTTTGACGTTATGGCACAGGCTTCTTCGAGTATGAAGGCTAGTTCGTCGGGTGGAGCACGGGGTGCTCTGTAGGTTAGGCAGATTGCAATATTCTTGTTCTTGATGCTAATTGTGTTACACTGCTTTGTATCTGTGAGATTCAGTGTCTTGAACTTGAGTTCTGTTTTTGCTATTATTAGGACTCCTCCTCCACGCTTGTGGATGCGTGGGCAGTTGTATGCTGAGTAGTTGTTCGGTACTAGTTGGTTGAGTAGTACACTGTCGGTAGGGTTGAGCCATGTCTCTGTGATGCATATTATGTCTGGCTGTCGCTCTTCAATGTGGTCTACCAGAGTGTGTATCTTGTTGCAGATGGATCTGGCGTTTATGAGCTCAATTGATGTTTTCTTTGTGGAAGAGGTTGTTGCGACGTGTGCTTCCTTAGGACCGGTGTTGGGGTTTGATTTGTGTCTGTTTTGTCTCTTTGGGAGGTTGCGAGTGTCTCTTTGTGTGTGTGTTGTGGACCGAGATATGGCAGTGCAGTTGGTGGGTACCATGGTGTGTTTGTTTGGGGGTAGTGGGGGTGTGTAGTTGGTGGGAGGAGTTGTGTGACTAGTAGGTATAGTGGGAGGAAGTATGTGGTGTGCATGTTGATAGCTTGTGATGTTCTGATAGGGCGACGCCTGTGTCCTTAGGTTTTCGTCTGTTGTTTGCTTTTTTTGAGGAGAGCTGTACTTGTTGCAGGGGCTTGTCCTGGGGATGTGAAGTTGTATCTGTTGCGGTGCGGGAGCCTGTCCCGTGGAGGGAGCCTGTCCCTTGGATGTGAAGCTGTATCTGTTGCGGTGCGGGAGCCTGTCCCATGGAGGGAGCCTGTCCCTTGGATGTGGAGCTGGATCTGATGCGGTGCGGGAGCCTGTCCCGTGGAGGGAGCCTGTCCCGTGGATGTGGAGCTGGATCTGTGGCGGACGCCTTGGTGCGGGAGCCTGTCCTGTGGAGGGAGCCTGTCCCGTGTGTGTGGAGCTGGATCTGTGTTGGTCGCCTTGGTGCGGGGGCCTGTCCCGTGGATGTGGAGCTGGGTCTGTCGCGGTGCGGGAGCCTGTCCCGTGGAGGGAGCCTGTCCCGTGGATGTGGAGCTGGATCTGTGGCGGTCGTCTTGGTGCGGGGGCCTGTCCCGTGGATGTGCCGCTGGATCTGTCGCGGTGCGGGAGCCTGTCCCGTGGAGGGAGCCTGTCCCGTGGAGGTGGAGCCGGATCTGTGGTGGTCGCCCTGTTGCGGGGGTCTGTCCCGTGGATGTGGAGCTGGGTTTGTCGCGGTGCGGGAGCCTGTCCCGTGAAGGGAGCCTGTTTCGTGTGTGTGCAGCTGGATCTGTTGATGAACTCTTGGTCTGACCCACTATGGTACATCCCAAGTCCCTATGTTCTTATCTAGCTAAAGATGACATTGCTCTAACATAGCATCAGCACTGGCATATCTCTGGGTTTGGGTGGTGGACTGCATTGCAGTCCACTTGGGTGGTGGACTGCATTGCCTTCACTTAAGAGCAGGCTGGTCTTTTGCTGGCATGCCCAATCATGGCATACAGCGTCTGGGCCATGGGGCCTCTGTGGCAAACCTGCCCTCCGTCCCCTTAATGGAGATCTGCTGGGCTGCCACTTGGTCCTCTGTTCATACCTTTGCAGTTCATTACTGCCTGGAGAGGGAGTCCTGCCGGGACAGTGCCTTCAGCCAGGCAGTACACTGTCATTTGTTTGGGGTGTAAGGCAACTCCTGCTCTCTGGTGTGTTCAGGTTACTGGAGAACTGGTTCCTCGCTTGACACTTGGGCCACTGATGGGTCTGGTGTTCCTTGACTCAGTTGCTGCTTCTCATGGTTCATCTTTTTTTCTGGTCACTTGTGGTTTTTACAGGTATTTGGTAGCCTGTAGCTGGGAGTCCCATATGTGAGGACGGACTTTCCACTTGTTCCTGTAGAAAGCATAGTTACTCACCTGTAAGAGGTGTTCTCCGGGGACAGCAGGAATCAACCACCACAACCCCCCCTCCTCCCCATGGAGTTGCTTCCTTTTTGCCATCTTGTGCTATATCATCATACTGAGGCAAGATGGCACCCTTAGGTAGGAAGGGGACCATGCGTGTGTGGTACATCTCCAAAGGCTTTCTTTGAAAGCTGAGGAGAGGTTACCATGAGGGCTCCGTCAGTGCCAACATCACCCATATACGAGGACTGATTCCTACTGTTCCTGGAGAACACCTGTTATAGGCGAGTAACAATGCTTTCTTTACCTTGCGAGAGGCATGGGGAATTGGCATTGGGGTGCAGCTGTGATTTTCTTTTAGTGTTGGGCTGCAGGAGCAGCTGAAGATGTCCTGTGTTTTTTACAAAAAAAATAGCATCAGGGCTACGGGGCTCCAGCAACAGAGTAGGCAGCCGGTGTGATTTCCTGCAGAGAGGGAGAAGAGAGTGCTGCAAGTCTAATTTAAAGAAGAAAAAAAAGCCACACCAGGTCTCAGGCACGGACTCACGGTGGTCTGTGTTCCTGCGGTCTCCACTGGGAGCTGGTCTGAGTGCCTTAGAGGTACTGGGTCTGTGATCGGGGAGCTGTGGGTGAAGCAGCTATCCCCGATCACAGGGAGGAAGTGTTGTCAGCATCAGGGGGAAGCTATGGGTGCAGCAACTGTCCCTGATGCTGGAAGGGGGAGGGGAGGGCCAGGACTGAGGTCAGCGGGCCAGGAGGCCCCGATGATAATTAGGACTACTGTGGAGCCCAGGCAGGACAGTGTTTGATCGTGGACTTGAAGAAGGCTGTATTAAAGGGGCAGAGCCAACCTTAAAGGTCCCGAGCCCTTCTAAATGGCCTGAAATGGCCGAGAAGTAAAATTAGCCCAAAAAAAAAAAGGTTTGAACAGTTCAGCAAGACTGGACAAGGGCAGGGAAGATATATAAATCATTTTTTTAAGTTTTTTTAAGAAGGAGAGAATATAAAGGAACAAAGATAAGGGTGAGTGAGTGTACAGCAGAGTCTAAGGATTTGTTTTCCTTGAAGCTGGGAGAGTTTGAATGTAGTGTAAGATAAGTAAACATTAAGGTAGAAACCCTGATCCTAAAGGAACAAGAGTATTGAGACTTGATTTATTCTGGAAAAATCCAGAATAAATTGGTACTAATTGAAGTTAAGTCCCATAATTCAACAGGGATTAGAGAGTGAGGAAAGGGATTATTTGAGGGGAAATTGATTGAAAGGGTTGATATTTGAGGATTTATTTATTTAACATTTTTATACCGCACCTTCCAATGGATCAAGCATGGTTTACAATGAACAAAGGTATGAATGGTACAAAACAGGTACTTATTCAATTACATGGAGCTAGTTTAACCATGTACAATGATGGATACAAGTCCATAACGTAGAAATTAGAACATATGACAGCATAAATATACAGGGGTAGATGTGAAAGGTGCTCTAACAGTGCGGCCAGTCAAGTAGGGAGGTTATCTACTGCTCAAATTGCACTAATGTGAGACTATGATGCAATGTTTTCAGTTTGTGTGTGTGTATTCGTTTGTGAGCCATAGGGGCTTGTTTACAAAGCCGCGGTAGTGGTTCGCGATCGCGATCGCAGCCGCGGCCCCATTGAAATCAATGGGGCCGCGGCTCCGATTACGATCGCAAACCGCTACCGCGGCTTTGTAAACAAGCCCCATAGTGTAGAATAAAAAGGTATGTTTTTGACTTCCGGTTTGGGCAATGAGCTGATCGGACGACTCACGATCAGCTCCGGGTAATCGCCCCACATTACTGCTACAAATCAGCTTTAAAACCTCCTAGATCCCACCTGCATTAACTCGCCCCTGTTGGGGCCTTGATCCTCCGGCGCTGAACCGGCTCGCGGCTGTCCTTGCACGGCTGGGGGGAGTTCCTCGACGAAGCTGAGAGGGTGCAGAGGCCCATCGCACAATTCCCCCACCGCCACTGTTGACTTCCCCTTCGCTGGGACACGGTGCCCGAGGACCTAAGGAACTCTGCGGCGGCTTCTACCCGACGGAGGGGATCGTTGGCTGGCCCTCAAGTAAGTCGGGGGCACAATCGGGAGGTGCGGCCACTGTCGGGATCCGTGCTGCCTGCACGTGGTGGTGTGACCCCGGCGGGAGAGGAAGAGCGGCCTCTTCGCCTGAATTCAGCGAGCAGCTTTCTTTAATGAAGAGCGGGAAGCGGTGCACCCGAATACCTTCCTGCTATTGCTAGCAGTGTTGCAGTCACGGAGGGCTGAACCCTCCGAAACAAGGAGATCGGCGTCTGTCTGACCGGCTGCGGCTGGCTCTATAGAGTGGTGCTGCTTCTCCGGTGGAGCCGGGGCCTGTGCCTCCCTTTGTTCGCTGGGGGGAGAACAGCCGCTGGTGACGGTGGGGGGGACCAGACACCCTTCCCATCGAGGCAACAGCGCTTTCCACAACTGTTGAAGGGCCTTGGAAGATGGGGGGAGCTGCGGCCTTTCCTGCCTGACAACAGCGGACACTGAGGTACAAAAAGAGGGGAAGAGAAGAAGACAAAAAAATAAATAAATAAATAAATAAATAAATAAATAAATAAATAACAAAAAGAAAAAGAAAAGAGGGAAAAAAGAAAAGGAGCGCCAAGCTGTGGTTGGATATCTCTCTGATCGCCCCCTCTATCAAGTGGCTTTCGGGGTGGAGCCCCGCGGTTGTTCCTGCCTGGCCTGTGCAGATAAAACCCCTACACAGTGGCTTCCAACCCCCGCAGTGGGGATTTTCAACTGCACAATTTTACTTCCACTATCCCACTAGAATAGTGCCGGGAGTGGGACGTGGTATACGTAACACTGCTAACCTGATGGCATCTAAAGCACCTAGAAAAGAGAGACCCCGAACTGCGGAGGGGAAAATGGCGGACGGCTCACCACCCAGCCCGAAACCTGGTAGCACGCCAGATTTAGTGGCCGAGGTCAGCGCCGCAGTGGTGCAGGCGCTCAGCACACGTTTCCAAGACCTGGTGGAGCAGATTCAAACGCTTGGACAACGTTTCACGGCAGTGGAGGAGAGGATGGAGCAAGGGTGTCTGATGTGGAAGACACGCAACAATCAGTAGTGGCCAAAGTGGCCGCCCTAGAGACTTTGGTGAAACAACAAGGGGACAAACTCGATGAACTGGAGAACCGAGGTCGGCGGAAAAACTTGCATTTTGTCGGCATTCCTGAAAGTGTCGCTGACAGTGTCCTACTTGAATATCTACAAACTTGGATTGGGAACCTCCTGCCAAACCTGAGAGACGAATCTGTCAAAATAGAGCGGGTACATCGGCTGGGCCAAAGAAGAGAGCAGGCCCGGAATCCACGTGCAGTGATCGCCCGCTTTCTCGATTACAGACAGAAAGAGGAGGTGCTGAGAGCGGCAAGGAGCCGACGGAGACATCAACAAGGCACCGAGCCGATCTTAGTATTCCAAGACTATTCGGTGATCGTAAGCCAGCAACGCAGGGCTTTTTCGGGAGTTTGTTCCCAGTTGTATAACCGCGGCATTCGTTTCTCACTTCTGTACCCGGCTCGACTGCGGATCGACCATCAAGGCCACACTCGCACACTAGCGACCCTGGAAGAGGCGACTACTTTTCTGGACTCCCTGCCTGCTCAATTGGCCCCTTAATCGCTAACTGACCTATTGGAAGTGGGGTGCATCTCCCCGTGGGCAGTATGGTGACCTGGAGCCCCCCGGGGCCGAGCACTTCCTGACAGACTCTCAGCAGTATCTACTGTCATAGGAGAACTCTTGGTTTTGCCTTCCTGTGGAGTATGAGGCTGAGATACAACGTCTCATGGAATTGGTAACATCTATAATGCCAAGGGGGACATTGTATCCTTGTTACTATGTTACATTTGTTATTTTGTTTTAATTGTTGCTGCTCTGCTGGTTCCTTGACTATCTCCCTCCTTGCCCTGTTTCTGCCCCTGTATTCCTGCTTGAATCTCTCCCTTCCCTCCCCTTCTTTATCCTATTACAGGTGAGGCTCGGACGCAGAGCAGGGGGGGTAGGCGGCGATTAATTTGGGGGAATGCAGGGGTTATTGTCTTTGATAAGGGAGGAGGACAGAGGAGATGGGAGGTAATTTGGGTGGTTGTGGGGAGAGATAATTCAAGAATAGCTGAGTGGCGGGCGCTAGCGCCCACTGGGGGAGACATACTGTAGAGGTTTGTAACGGAGATTTTGTGCCTTCCTTTTTTCTTTTCTTCTCTTTAAATTAATTGCTAGGGAGGGGGGAATATCGGAGGGGTGAACCCGTCTGCCGTAGGAAGTAGATCCGGCTATGGCTGGACGGGAGAGTTTGGAGAAGAGGGGTGATGGGGGGGAGGGGAGGGGAGGGATGGGAGGGAAAAGGAGGAGGGAGGGGCAGGGGGAGGGGAGGGGGTACACTCCATTGAATTTAAATGGCTGGGATAATTGCCTCCTAGAAGACAGGGGGGGGTACCAGGCTGGGGGTGTCCCTCTGGAGTATTCAGTAATGATCTTGGGGTGGCATCTTGGCACTGCCCTGGCGCTTTGAAAATAATCACTTGGAATGTCTGTGGGCTGGGAAACCCTATTAAGAGGCATAAGGTATTGCAAGCACTGGCTCGACATAAATGTGACATTGCTTTTCTCCAAGAAACCCACCAGACGGCTGTCGAGCATAGCAAGCTCTGCCGGAGTTGGGTGGGCCAAGTGTGGGGATCCCCCGCCCAGGGGCATAAGGGAGGTGTAGCGATTCTAATCCATAAATGCATACGTTTCGTGGAGGAGACGGTCCTGGCTGATAATATTGGTCGATCCCTGTTGCTCTATGGTCAATTAGATGGAAAACCGGTGATCCTGGGAAATCTTTATGGGCCAAACGTGGCTGACCCAGGGTTTTATAATGGTCTGGCATCAAGAGTGGAACAGCTTCCAGAGTGCCCGGTGATCTTGGGTGGGGACTTTAATGGAGTCCTGGATGTGGACCTGGATACTTCTAGGAGAGGAGGTGGCCGGGAGAGGGTAGGGCCCTCCCAGCTACTGTTGCGGTTCTGCCGAAGACTAGGTATAATTGATCCTTGGCGGGTACTGCACCCCTCCGAAAGAGACTATACCCATCAATCTCGAGCACATGGTACTAGCGCCCGAATCGATTACGTAATGATCTCGGGGACTTTGTTTACACACACTGAGGATGCACAGATTGGTCCCTCCGAAATCTCAGACCACGCAATGGTGTGGCTGGATTTACATTGGGGGCGAGACATGAATCAGTCACGCTTGTGGAGATTTCCTCTAGAGCTTTATTCGGATGAGCAATTTCGCCAGTTTATACGCCAGAGATGGGAGGACTTCCTTGGCCACCACCGGGTCCATATGGACGACCCCGAATTAGTCTGGGAAACGGCAAAGGTGGTTCTTCGAGGGAACATCATAGGGTACGCCGCGAGAAGACGCCGGCTGATGGCAGAACGTATTGTACTACTTGAACGTCGAGTCACCACACTACGGCGGAGATGTGCTCACACGCCAACAATGCCCAATAAAAAGTTGTTCTGGGAAACCCAGACTGAGCTTAATGAGCTACTACATCAGCAAGCAAAGAAATCGGTTCTGTATTATCGGTTTCGTTTGCACTGCTATGGTGACAAACCTGGCAAGTTGCTGGCGCGCTGTCTGCGGGCCCGACGGGGTCCTGCTCACATAGCGGCACTGAATGCAGGCCCGGGACGGGTGCATAAGGGAAACAAGGAAATCGCAGAGATTTTTCGTACTTTTTTTCAAAACTTATACAGAACCACGGCTGGTCCCCCTGAGGGGCTGCAGGACTATCTTGAGGTCTTGGAGTTGCCTCAACTTACGTCAGCCCAGCGGGATGCTCTAGATCTCCCTATTACTATAAGAAATACAATCCGCCATATCTGCGGCCCAGTGTTATAAAACGCCGGGGCCCGATGGATTCGGGGCCGAGATTTATAAGATCCTAGGGGACGGGGTGAGTCCTCTGCTACGAGAGGTCTTTGTCACCAGAACGGAGCAGGGGGCATTCCGCTGGGGCGCAACCACACATATATCACCCTGATCCCGAAGCCAGGTAAAGACCCGCTGCAGGCAGCTTCATATCGACCTATCTCCCTATTGAACTTTGATCTTAAACTTTTGGCGAAAGTTCTAGCTGACCGCCTAGCAGGGGTATTGGATTACTTAATTCATGAGGCACAAGTGGGCTTTGTGAAAGGCCGCCACGCTGTACGCAACCTTCGGAAGATTCTGGCCTCTTTGGAGTGGGTGCATGTCCACAATACTCCGTCGCTATTGATAAGCTTCGATGCGGAGAAGGCCTTTGATAGGGTAGACTGGCACTATCTTTGGAGGCTGCTGCCGCGCTACGGCATGGGGGAGGGTTTTTGTAAAATGGTGCAAAGTTTGTACGTTTCGCCGACAGCAGGCATATTGTGCAATGGCTTCCTCTCCGATGACCTCACGTTGGGGAGGGGTACAAGACAGGGCTGTCCTCTATCGCCCTTGCTCTTTGTGCTCTCCTTGGACCCGCTGATTCGTACCATCGTCAATTCGGGGAGAATACAGGGAGTGCGGCTGCGGTCGCAAACTTTCCTTATATCGGCTTTTGCTGACGACTTGTTAGTCCATTTGACGAAGCCGGCCACATCCCTACAACCGCTATTAGACGAATTCCGGCGGTTCGGAGCATTTGCCGGCTTGCGTATTAATAAAGAGAAGTCTGAAGTAGTGGATGTTTTGGGGCGGGTCCGCGGTTCCTGGAGGGGACCCTTCCCTTTACGGTGGGCAGATAAAGAATTCATCTATTTGGGCATAACATTGACTGGAAACCCCCAGGAGTTATACCGGCGTAACCTAGACCGGATACTGCGGCATTTGGCAGTGCAGCTAAGTGCATGGGGACCCCTCCCGCTGTCTCTGGCAGGGAGGATAGCAGCAGTACAGATGATCGTTTTACCCAGAATCTTGTATTGGCTGCAGACCCTGCCAGTCTGGTTGCTTCGACGTGACCTGAATAGAATAGAGGCTCTGATTAAGCGCTTTCTTTGGCGGGGGCAGCGAGCACGGGTCCCGTGGCATCGGCTGCTTGGGAAATGGCGAGAGGGAGGTATGGGCCTACCAGACTTGAAGTCCTACGCATTGGCCTGTCAAGCTAGACACCTGGGAGATTGGCTGGGGGGGACAGAAATATACACGCCTAGGTCCTTAGAGGAGTGTCTGGTGGCTCCTGCGACTCTCCTGGGGACTTTGCACGGCACTCATAAAGCCCTCATAGATTCTAGTCGGCAGAGTCCATTGGTGGACTCTGTCAGACGCACATGGCAACAACTTAACATATATTGGCAGGAACCGTGGACGGTGTCTTGTTGGTTGCCACTGCAGGGCAATGCCCACTTTACTCCAGGGTCCGAGACTGCGGTATTTCGGGACTGGTGGACACGTGGCATCCGGATGGTAGGGCACGTAGTAGACCAAGCGGGAAGCTGTAAATCATTTCGAACGCTCAGTCGGGAGTATGAGCTACCCGACACGCATTGTTTTGCCTATATACAACTCTCCCACTATGTGGCCGCCCTGCCGCGCACTGCGCTGCAGGCAGAGCGCTCAGCCTGTATTTTAGAGTTTTTCCAGCTGGGTGAGGAGCGCACGCCGTCAATCTCTGGTTTGAAACGTAGTTTGGAGCCTTACCGCCCCCTCCCTGATTATAGTGGAGTTGAAAGAGCTTGGGCGACTGAATTGGGAGAAGCCGTACAGCCGGGATCGGTACTGATGGCATTGAAACGGATCAGACGATTGGTACAAGGAATGCGCTGGCGTGAGATCCAATTTAAATGCGTGACTAGGGCCCATTTCTCGCCGAGGCGAGCACTGCGTAGTTGTCTGGACACGGATGGCTCCTGCCCACGCTGTTCGGAACCCTCAGCAACTCTCCTACATATGTGGTGGGGCTGTCGGGGAATACGGAAGTATTGGGCACGGATATGCAGCTTCCTCTGCACACTGCTTCAGCGTAGGATTCGTTGGACAGGCCTCTTTGTCACACTTGACCAGCTGCCGACCCCTGGACCAGTGAAAGCTGGTGAGAGTTTGCTTGTGCGGAAGGCCTGTCTGGTGGGTAAAGGGCCGATTCTTAGATTATGGAGGGAAGGCCAACTGCCCACTTTTAGTGAATGGCGGAATAGCTTTCATCAATTAATGTTGACAGAGCGTTGGTTGGCGCGGGGCAGTGCCAAGCGTTGGACAGTTTTTCTGTCAATCTGGGAGCCATATATTCAGCAGTTGGGGCCCCACAGCCGTAACGCCACTCTCCAAGGGGGGAGTTGATTCTATATGGATTTGAGGAATGGGTTGGAGGGAGCTGCTTTATAGTCCCAGACGATAATTGGTGTACAAAGCTGGTAATGGAGTGAGGGTGGGTTGGTGGGTGAGGGGAGAGGGGTGGGAGAAGGGGGGTGGGGATATAATGTAAAATGACCACCTACTGTGTTATCTTTCTGTTGGCTACCGGGGGGGAGAAGAGTAAACCCTCCCCGTGGTGCCGTTTGTTGATGTGTTGTTTGGATTGTATGGTGGACTTAAATAAAGTTTAAAAAAAAAAAAAGGTATGTTTTTAAGTTTTTGCGGAAAGTCCTGAGGTCGTTCGATTCTCTACGTTCTTCAGGTAGATCGTTCCAGAGGAGTGGAGCAATGTGGGAAAAGGCTTTGTTGTTTGTCTGTTTTTTGGCTTTTCTAAAATCCTTGTGTTTCAAGTTTGTGTTTGTTTATACTCCTTTGGTTTCTGTTTGATTTTTCCTTATTGATTAAGGTGTTGATGAATGATGGAGCTAGATTGATTATTTTAAAAGTTGTGATCAGTATTTTGTAGTTTATGCAGCTATGGATTGGTAGCCAGTGGAGTTCGGAAAAGTTGGGAGTAATATGTTCAAGGGTGCTGACGTTCATGATTGTTCTGGTTGTCGCATTTTGTACTATTTGATGCCGTCTGAGAGTCTGTTTTGGTGTGCCCTGGAGAATGATGTTAGCGAAGTCGAAATGGGGTGTGATGATTGCCTGTATTATAGATATGAAATCATGTAGATGGATTAGTGGGCGGAGCTGTTTTAGGTGTTTAAGTTTATAATGTATTTTTATTGCTGTGTTCTTGACATGGGTTTGCATGCTCAGGGTCTGATCAAGTACCACCTCTTCCTCAAGTACTACCTAGAGCAGTGATGGCTAACCTTTTTGAGCCCGAGTGCCCAAACTGCCGCACAAAACCAAAGAATTTCCTCACAGTGCCAGCACGTCAATTAAACCTTAACAACAAGATTTTAGTATCTAAAAACTCTTTATAAAGTTGCCTGAACTATGTAACATCACTTGTAAAGGTTGGAATCTTTGTATTGTCAGAGAATCAATTTGATTCACAATCCTTTGGTTTTCATTTCAATTTATTGGCAATTTATAATGTTTTAATGATTTCATTCAATTTAGAAACAGGAAGGCAATAATTAAACTGGGAACCCCAAAAGCCAAACTTGGAATGTACAACAACACTGTAGAAATAAAACTATAAATTAATTTCCTCTTGTACCAAACAAAGCACAGACGTTAATGATGCACATTTCCCAGAGGTTTCATATTCCAGTTAATAAATTCAAAATAAAGAGATATTTCTACCTTTTGTGCATTTTTTTTCAGTTGCAATTGCTCCAGCCACTTTCTTCTGGTTTCTTCATGTTTTCTGCTAACTGTCCATCGTCTGCTGTCCATTTGTTCTTTCTTCTCTCTTCTAGTTTTTTTTCCATTCTCTCTCTCTACATCTGCTTTAACATACTAATCTTTCTCCTTTTGCTCTTTCCTCATTCCTATTTCATCCACACAAATTTTACCCCTCCATCCTCAATCCCCACTTACTCTCCCAATACCAGGCCAATTGTAGATTTTTCATCCCTCCCACACAAAATATTTTTCCCCTCTCCATTTTACTCTCCCAGCCCCATCCCATTCTAATCCTCCCCCAACATCAGCTCCCTTCTAGTTCCAGTCTCACCCAGCATCCATTCCCTTCTAGTCCCTGCATCAGCCCATTTCCCGTCCTAGCCCACCATCAACCCATTTCCAGTCCTAGCTCCCCCATCCATTTTCAGTCCGAGTCCCTTCATCAGCTCATTTCCAATCCTAGCCCCCCATCAGCCCACTTCTAGTCATTTCCTAGCCCAATCATCAGCCCATGTCAAATCATAGCTCCCCTCCACTCAGTCCAATTCCAGTCCAAGCCCCCCCCATGAGCCTACTTTCAGTTCTAGCCCCTCCATGAGTCCATTTCAATTCAAGCCCCCACCACAGCCCATTTCCAATCTTATCTCCCCCCAACAGCCCATTTCCAGATCTATCCTAGCTGCTCCATCAGCCCATTTTCAGTCCTAGCTCCCTTCCCTCACAGCCCATTTCCATTCCAAGCTCCCTCCCCATCAGCTATTTGCAATTCAAGCCTCCCCTTCCACTCAGCCCATTTCCAGTCATAGCAACCCCCCAATCCATTACCAGTCCTAGACCCCCATCAACCCACTTCCAGTCCTAACCCCCCATCACCCCATTTTCAGTTTAAGCCCCCCTATAACCCATTACCAGTCCTAACCCCCCCATCAGCCCACTTCCAGTCTTAACCCCATCAGCCCATTGCCAGTCTTAACCCCATCAGCCCATTGCCAGTCCTAACCCCCCCCCCATCAGCCCACAGCCCATTACCAGTCCTAACCACATCAGCCCACCTCAAGTCCTAACCCCTCCCCATCAGCCCATTTCCTGTCCTAGCCCCCCCATAGCCCATTATCAGTCCTAACCACCCCCCATAGCCCATTAGCAGTTCTAACACCCCCATCATCACCCCATTTCCAGACAGCCCCCATCAGTCCACAGCCCATTACCAGTCCTAACCCCCCCCCAGCCCATTAGCAGTCCTAACAGCCCCCCCGCCCATTAGCAGTCCTAACAGCCCCCCCACCCACCCCCCAGCCCATTAGCAGTCCTAACCCACTCCCCCAGCCCATTAGCAGTTCTAACCCCCCCATCACCCCATTTCCAGACAGCCCCCATCAGTCCACAGCCAATTACCAGTCCTAACCCCCCCAGCCCATTAGCAGTCCTAACAAACCCCCCAGCCCATTAGCAGTCCTAACCCCCCACCCCATTAGCGGTCCTAACGCCCCCCAACACCCCCTAGCCCATTAGCGGTCCTAACCCACCACCCCCCCAGCCCATTAGCTGTCCTAACCCACCCACCCCCAGCCCATTAGCGGTCCTAACAGCCTCCCCTAGCCCATTAGCAGTCCTAACAGCCCCCCCAGCCCATTAGCAGTCCTAACAGCCCCCCCGCCCCAGCCCATTAGCAGTCCTAACAGCCCCCCCGCCCCAGCCCCAGCCCATTAGCAGTCCAAAAAAAAAGCTGGCTCTCTGGCTGCTGCCGCTGCCGCGGCGGCAGAGTGCAGTGTCCCGCTGGGCCCCCTCTGCGCCGGCTGAGCCCTCTGCCCGTCTTTGAGATTCGTGAAGGGTGAGTGTGTGTCACTCGCGTCTCTGTTATGCCCGCAGGGGCTAATGGGAAATTTCCCATCAACCCCTCACGTCTAATGGGGAAATTTCCCATTAGCCCCTGCGGGCTTAACAGAGACGCGAGGGAGAGACACTCTCCCTTCACGAATCTGAAAGCCGGGCAGAGGGCTCAGCCGGCGCAGAGGGGGCCCCGCGGGACACTGCATTCTGCCGCGGCGACAGCGGCAGCAGCCAGAGAGCCAGCTTTTTTTTTTAATGTAATTTTGAGGAAAGCAGAATGTTCTTTGCGCGGGGCCCCCTGAAACGCGGGGCCTTGTGCAAAAAACATTCTTGCTCAATGGACGGGCCGGCCCTGGACACCAGCACACTCACCTCCCGCCGCGCCGCATATCTTAATTGCGGACCTTCCCGCGTGCCAGCTGCAAGGCCTTCGCGTGCCACAGCTGGCACGCGTGCCATAGGTTCGCCATCGCTGACCTAGAGGAACGTGCACAAACCCTCCTCACACACTAAAATGCTATGACTAATCTGTAATCATGTACTTATATATATGTAAATAGTTACCCTGGTTATCCAAGTTGAATCACCTGTTAATTGTAAATACGGAGTAGATTCTACGCCGTATATAACTCTTCTGTTTTCATGTAAACCGCACTGATGCCAAATAGCGCGGTATAAAAGAGACTATAAATAAATAAAAATAAGTATGACCCCTAGGTATTTCACCTCCTCTTTTACTGTGATGTTGGAATCCTGGAGCAGTATTGAAGCTGGTGGAACATAGCATTGGTTTCTAGTTATGTATAGTATGTCAGTTTTTGAGAAGTTGATATATAGATTGTGGTTTTTGAGCCATAGCGAAATTACATTAAATCAATCTGTGAGCAGTTGGGTAGGAGGGTTTGGAAATTTGAATGGAAGGTATAACATTATGTCATCCGCGTAGATGTGGTAATTTACGCGGTGTCTGTTAAAGATGGAACATATGGGCTGCAGATAGATATTAAAAAGGAGGGCTGAGAGGGCAGAGCCTTGGGGGAGTCCCTGTTCTTGCTTGAATGTAGTTGAGGTTTGCTGGTTAATTCTTACAGTTTGTGTACAGGATGAGGAATTTGGGAAGAATGTGAAAATCTGATGACTGAAGGAAGGAGTGAGTCTACGAGAGCAAGTGAATCAAAGAGAGAGAGAGAGAGAGAGACTAGGAGGGTAATAAAGTGAGACACGTATCTTCTCACTGCAAGCTTGCACCAGTAATGGAATTGTTAATATGACCATTCTGCTTTTTTATTCTAAAAGGTGAAGTTAGGATTGTTTTTTCTTCAGAGAAGTTGAGAATAATTTAATTTAGGGATAGGGTTAGAGTTAGGGAAAGAGAATTTTGATCTCTTGAGAAGCTGGAAGACATCCCAAGACTCTGAGAAATAGGTCCAGCGTTCTGAGGGAGGGAAGACACACCACAATTTCCCACAGAAGGTGCCATAACATCTGGGTCCCAATGGAGAAGACAACCATAGGGATAAGTACTGCTTGTAAACATACCCTCATAATATTTGAGCTCAAATATCTTGACTAAAGAAAAGAAAGCACATTACACATTAATTGTAATTACAAGTTTATTTAATTGTTACCCACAATTGTGAGTTTGTATACTTACCTAATTGTTATACTTACACCAAGTAATATTTATCTGAAAATTCCCAAATCATTTATTCTTTAGTAGTTTTATACCATCTGTTCTATGCAAGGGATATTCCAGTCAGATTTTAGTTTTCCAATTTCCCAATCACACTCTGGGTAAGGCGGATAGTGCTCACATCACCCCGGCTACTGTATGATCACTCAAACAGGGGAAACTCAAACTATCTAGCCCTAGAGGTAGTGGTGGGAGTTAACAGTATTATAGACCTAGTCCTCACTGGGACACAGGATCAAGTGCGAGAGGTAACTGTTTTGGGGCTGCTTGGCAATAGCAATGATAACATGATCACATTTGATTTAATAAATGGAGGGAGGATAGCAAGGAAATTGACTGTGCTAGCATTCAACTTTCAAAATGGAGACTATAATAAAATGAAGAAAATGGTTAAGAAAAAACTAGAAGGAGCAACTGCAAAGGTTTACATCAGGCCTGGGTGTTATTTAAAAATACTATCTTGGAAGCCCAGACCAGATGTAGTCCATGCTTTAAAAAAGATGGAAGGAAGGCCAAACGACAGCCAGCATGGCTTAAAAGTGAGGTCACAGAGGCTGTTATAGCCAAGATAATCTTTCAGAAAATGAAAAAAAAAGCCAAATGACAAAAAACAGGAAAAAGTGTTAAGTACTGGCAAGTTAAATGCAAGGCAGCCAAAGAGAAAATTTGAAAAAAATAAGCTTGCCGTAGAAGCAAAAGTGCATAATAAAAACATTTTCAAGTATATTCATAACAAAACACCTGGGAGAGAGTCAGCTGGAGAGGCCACAAGACAGTGTGATGGGAGAAAAGAAAACTAGAACATAAAAGAGCCCCTAAATCCAAGTGAGGTCAGGGTATTGTGGAGAAGGTAGTGATCATGTCAAAGGCAGCAAGGTCAAAAAGGATGAGAATCGAGTAAAGACCCTTGGATTTAGCGAGGAACAAGTCACTGAAGACTTTGGCCAGAACCTTTTCTGTAGAATGTAGAGGACGACAGCCAGATTGCTGAGAATCCAGAAGGACTTGAGAGGAAAGAAAGTCATAAGAGTGGCGATGAACCGCTTGTTAAAGTAGTTTTGAAGCAAAGGGGAGGAAAGATAACTGGAAGGATGGGTAGGGTCTAGTGACAGTTTGAGAAGTAACCACAGCATGTTTGAAGGCCACAGGAACAGTTGAAGTGAAAGAAGTGGTCTCTAATGAGACCACATTTGGAGTACTGTGTACAGTTCTGGAGCCCATATCTTCAAAAGGATATAAACAGGACAGTGAGTGCAGTATGCAGCTACTAAAATGATCAGTGGTCATCATAAGGTAATGGTGAGAGACTTAATGATCTCAGTATGTATACTTTGGAAGAAAGAAGGGAGAGGGCAGATATGACAGAGATATTTAAATATCTATGTGGCATAAATGCACAGGAGTCTGGCCTCTTTCAATTGAAAGGAAGCTCTGGAACAAGATGGCAACAGATAAAGATGAATTGGAATATACTCAGGAGTAATCTTATAAAATATTTCTTTATGGGAAGAGTGATGGATGCATGAACAGCCTCCCAGCAGAGATGCTGGAGGCTAGGACTATTATCTGAATTCAATAAAGCATGGGACAAGCAGAGAGGATCTCTAAGGAAGAGAAATTGATTGCAGAGCTTAGTAGTTCATATATGTTGATAGGCAGACTGGATAGGCTATATGGTCTTTACTGCTACTAAGGATTCTCCATTTGTCCCAGAATTTTTGAATTTCATTGTTGTCACCATTATAGGGAGTCCTCAGGACACTGAAAAGAGACAAAAAGAGGCATTGGAGGTGGAATAAGTGCCAGGCATGGGGGCATTTGGAGCCGTCAGTCCTGCAGATGACTGCACGCCCTGCTGCCTGATCCCGGCTCTGGCTGCGCCCGCCGAGAGTCGGGCTGCGGGAACAGGCATGTTTGTGCAGATGGCATTGGGGCTCACCGTCTGGATGTGCCAGTGCCATGGCAACGGGACACTACAGCATTGGCACACCAGCTGCAGTGCAGGAGGGCTGGGCGTTCAAATCCTGGCATGCTCCCCACTGTAGAACTGGGGCCCGTCCAAATGCCCCAATTCTGCAACCACAAAACGTATACCTCCCACGCTTGCAGAACTGGGCGACTTTGAGGTACATCCAATGCTTCAACGTCCAGATGGCCTGGACGTCCCCCGATCTGACTTGGCCTCCACACAAACACATTAGAAAACAAAACAAAAATGGTCATCTAGCCCACATACTGGGAGAGGTACATATTACAAAAAAAAAGAAAACAAAAAGAAATAGCAAAAACGGTTCCCAGAACACTAACACTTTCCACCTTAACTGAGTAGGTCTTGAGATGTCAGGGAAGATATTAATCTTCTGAACAGAAAAACACAGCTTCCATTATATCCAGCTGCTTTACCCAAAACAGTTTTATGAAAAATGAGTCTTTAGTTCCCTCCTTTGGCACAGCTATTAGGGCCTATGTTCCAATATGATTGTACTTCAAGTATTTAACCCAGGTGAATAACATTTTTTCTGAAGGTACACACAGGCCGGCCCAAGGGTTTCTGCCATCTCAGGCAGAAGTCCCACTTGTGCCCTGACCCCAATTGCACTGAGCTGTGCTGCCCCCATGCCGTCAATTCCTTCAGTGGAGTGCGGCAGGGATGGGGCGGCTCAGTGGTAGCAGCAGACTATGTGCTTTGGCACACATGGCCTGCCACAGGTGCCATGCTGCCCACAGAGGTCTGCTGCCCTAGGTGAACACCTAGCCCACCTAGTGGATGGGCCGGCCCTGGGTACACACCACTAGGCTAAATATTCACTGGCTGAGGCAGCCTGCCAAATAGCTTCAGATTTACGGCTGGCATAAATAGAATTTGCTCATGGATATAAGTCCTCACTCCACACTCCTTGTTAATATCTTTGTGGCACAGTTCTCTTTGAAGCTCAGACTGTTGGGCTTTGCAATCAGCAGACACTGATGTTAAACTGCTATAGGCTGTGTGAAGGAGCTGTACTCACAAGTGTCCTTGTAGCAACTAAGAATAAAATCTCCAGTTCTGAATTCCTGTCACAAACTGGGTCTGAATTCTTACTGGGTTTCCAGTTAAGCAGCAGGGCTCTTTGCAGCCCTGATTCAAATGCTGCAGAGGATACACCTCTTGCTTTCACTCTGTTTCATCTTCTTACACATAGGGAAGATTACATTTTCTTCCTTTCACTGTCTTAGTCTAGTAAACAAGACTGTCTCATCTGGAACTTTACCAGAGAATTGCTCCTATGGCTGTTTCATCCTTGCGAAATACCTCTGGAGAGCTAACTGCCATATTTTTCTTGTGCCAAAAAAGGGGGGTTATGTAGCTTAGCTGCACTAGGTCGTCCAGAATACTCTGTGGCGGAAACTTTGTGTGCTGGCTTCTACTAGTTCTGATCTCTTTATGCTCTATGCTCCAAGTCAAGAAATGAGTGTTTGAACTGATTCCTTTCAAGGAGTCCTATGCTTACAAACTAACTGTAAGTCAATGGAGTTTGATATTGTCTATCTGAAGGATGTTTCTGTGGTTCTTGAAGAAAAATAAATGCACAGCGTCTACGTCCATACACACAACTCCTGCGGACCTATATAGATTATAAGGACCACTCTGACCTACTATCCTCAGGCATTTAAACTTATTGTTTAATCCAGGCTGTCCCATGTTTTCATTGAGTCCAAACCCTGAAAATGGATACACGTATGGAAGCAGGGACTGGAGTTGTGGAGGAACTCACAACATCCATGGAACAATACACTTGTTGCCAATTTCTGTCCATTTCCTCGTTTCTTTACAACGTAAGACATTCCATAGTATTTACTATAATGAATGCCTAGAGAAATGCAATATAAGTGTGTCCTTGGTCATCATTCTGCACAGGACAAAAACAAGACAGGTATCATTGGAAGGGATGATCCACAAGGGGCCGATAAGGAAGCTTCCAGAGCAGTCAGCCGATGAAAGAACAGCAGTGCTATGTGGAAGAGTATGCCATAGAGCATGATTGGGAGGGGGAATTTGCAAAGATGGGTAAAAGGCACTGCATGCTAGAAGAAGGGGCAGCAGTAGTTTAGGATCTTGGGTAGGGGCAGGGGCGGCTCAAAGCAATCTGTTGCCTGAAGCGAGGGATGAGATGGTACCCCCACCCCAAACCAGGGTGGGGAGTCCTCTCTCAAAACTCCAGTCAGGGATTGAACCAAATCAAAAAGCAGATTAGATAATGTGGAGGAAATGTAAGATGTTTGCACACCAAAGAGCTAAAATAATGAGAACCACAGCACTGTTTATAACACCAAATTTTAACTCATTTTTATTTTGTTGTTATATAAACTGCGTTATGGTTCTTGCTTTTTTTTCTTTTTAAACATATATTTTGCATCCACAGAACCCCCTCCCTCAACAATGGGTACAAAGCAGAACTAGGACATTCACCCACAGAACTCAATATCTTAAAATAAAGATCTGATTCTGACCATCTCAAACAAATATTCTCTAGTACTAGGCATATTGTGAACTAATGCAAAACCTTACAACAAAGTCACTGAGGATCTGTAGAGCAAACCTACCATTCCATACCAGCTCAACTTCCAAAACTCACATAAGGAGCCTACCCAAAAAAAGCATAACTAAATACTGCAGCGGGCCCTAAAACATCCAGACACCTATTTGAAAAACTGAACAATTCAGATTACTACAGTACAGATCCCTACATACAAACTCCATGTTAACAGAGCGCCTGGCCTTGACCACAAACTCACAGACCCTCAAAGTACAGAATAAGTGACCATAACCTAATAAACATATGTAGATAAAATTTAAACTGAGACCCCAAAAAGTCAGATTCTGCATACCATGCAACTTCAGAGAAATAGAAAGAGATACATTTCCCTGTACTTTATAAAATATAAAGATAGCACCAAGATGGTTCATTAAATTAAGAATAAAATTCTCTACCTTTGTCTGTCCATTTTATTCTTGATCATGCTGATCCCAATCTGAGGTTTCTGCTTACCTCCATCTCCTAGTGCCCCCCACCCTGTCTACCTCCTCCCAGGGTCAGCATGAGAGTGATGCAGAGCCATGTGTGGAGATTCATCGCAGCATTATTTGCATACATTTAGTATACTTTATTTTAAATTGCATATGCCACCAATCTAAAATCCTAGGTGGCTTCCAAACATATATATGCTGGGAACGGACTCGTGGAAAGTGACATCGAAAAAGCAAAATTGCTAAACAAATACTTCTGCTCTCTTTTTACTAAAGAAAACCCTGGAGAAGGACCACCTGTGACTCACAAATATAAAAATGGGAATGAAGTAGATACCACACCATTCACAGAAGATGACGTGTTAGAACAACTTGCAAAACTGAAAGTGGACAAGGCCATGAGACCGGATGGGATACATCCCAAGATACTGAAAGAGCTCAGAGAGGTTATTGCAGGGTCATTAAAGGATGTTTTCAACAGATCCTTGGAAATAGGAGAAGTTCCTCAGGACTGGAGAAGGGCTGATGTGGTACCTCTTCACAAAAGTGATAACAGGGAAGAAGTGACAAACTACAGGCCGGTGAGCCTTACCTCGGTAGCATGAAAAGTAATGGAGGCGCTCCTGAAAGAGCGAATAGTGGATTTTCTCAAAACCAACAGGTTGCATGATCCAAGGCAACACAGTTTTACCAAAGGACAATCATGCCAAACAAATCTGATTGGAGTTCTTTGACTGAGTGACCAGAGAACTAGATCAGTGTCATGCGATGGATGACATTTACCTGGACTTCAGCAAAGCCTTTGGTACTGTTCCTCATAGGAGGCTTATCAATAAACTCAATAGTTTGGGGATGGGTCCCAAGGTGGTGCAGAGGGTGGCTACTAAAATGATTAGTGGGCTTCATTATAAAGCATATGAGGACAGACTTAAGGATCTTAATATGTACATCTTAGAGGAAAGGCGGGATAGAGGTGATATGATTGAGATGTTTAAATACTTCCGTGGCATAACTTTTTAGGGAGAGAGCCTCTTTCAATTGAAAGCAAGTTCTGCTACGAGAGGACATGGGATGTGGGTGAAGGGAGATAGATTCAGGAGTGATATGCAGAAATATTTCTTTACGGAAAGAGTAGTGGATCCATGGAATAGTCTCCCAGTGGAGGTGGTAGAGATGAGGACAATAACTGAATTCAAAAAAGCATGGGACCAACACAGAGGATCTCTAAAGGTAAAAAGTGGACTGTTGTAGTTGTTGATATGGAAGGACAGACTAGATAGGCCATGTGGTCTTTTTCTGTCATCATGTTTCTATGTTTCTGTGAACTGGATCAGAAATTGGTTGACTGACAGATATCAGAAGGTGATGGTAAATGGAGCTCACTCGGATGAAAGGAGGATGATTAGCGGGCTCCCCAGGGTTCGCTTCTGCGACCGGCACTGTTCAATGTATTTGTGAGTTATATTGCTGAAGGACTGAATGGAAAAGTCTGTCTTTTTGCAGATGACACAAAAATTTGTAACAGAATGGACTACCCTGAGGGAGTGGATAACATGAAGAAAGATCTACAAAATCTGGAAAAATGATCTAATGCTTGGCAGTTAAGATTTAATGTGAAGAAGTGCAGTGCCATGCACTTGGGAAGCAGAAATCCAAGGGAAATGTACACGATAGGGAGCGAGAGATTGGTGTGCATGGACCAGGAGAAGGACCTTGGTGTGATTATTTCTGAGGATCTCAAGGTGGCAAAACAGTGCGACAAGGCTGTGGCAAAAGCCAGGAGATGTTGGGCTGCATACAAAGAGGAATTACCAGCAGAAAGGAAGACGTACTAATGCCACTGTATAAGTCAATGGTGAGGTCTCACTGGGAATACTGTGTTCAGTTTTGGAGACCATACCTCGCAAAGGATGTAAAAAGGCTGGAAGCAGTTCAGAGGAAGGCGACCAAAATGATTTGGAGCCTGCGTCAGAAGACTTTTGAGAAGAGACTTGGAGACCTAAATATGTACACTCTGGAGGAGAGGAGGGACAGGGGAGATACAATTAAGACCTTTAAATACTTAAAGAGTATTAATGAGTATTAATGAACAAACAAACCTCTTCCAAAGACGGGGAAGCTATAAAACTAGAATGCATAACATAAAGCTGCGAGGGGGTAAATTGAAAGGCAATGTCAGGAAATACTTTTTCACTGAAAGGGTGGTGGATGCTTGGAATGCCCTCCCGATAGAAGTGGTGGGGGCAAATACAGTGACAGAATTTGAAATGGCATGGGACAGACACAGTGGATCCCTTTATAGCAACAAGATAAAATCAAAATAAACTTAACTATCTAATTTCTCAACAAACAGGGGTGTCCTACACAGAGCGGTGGGTTCACCCCTAAACAAAGACATGGGGAGGGGTGACCTGCACGGAGCGGCAAGTGCACCTACTCTTGCCACCTTGCTGTGCAGACTAGATGGACAATACTGGTCTTTTCTGCCGTCATTTACTATGTTACTAGATAATTTAGTAAAAAAAACAGATGATACAATAAAAACATAACAATAAAAAATTAAATTTGATTAATGAAAAGCCACTTCCATAGCCAAATCTACCATACCATACCAGGATAAACTTCCAAAACTCACATAAGGGTCTGCCCAGAAAAATGACGCACTATCAATATTGCTGTAATCTCTAGAACATCCATACACTTATTTGAAAAGCTGAACAAGTCAAATTACTACAGTACAGTATAGATCCCTAGGTACAAACTCCATGTTAACAGAATACATGGCCTCAGTCACACTCTCAGAACACAGACCCTCACCAAGTACAGAATAAGTGACTACAACCTAAAGTAAAAATAAAAATATGCAGACAAAAATTAAACTGAATCTCCAAGAAGCCAGACTCTGCATCCAGTGCAACTTCAGATAAATAAGAGTTGCAGTTCCCCATAAAGATTGTGCAAAGTCCAATCACTAAATTGAAAATAAAATTATTTTTTCTACCTTTGTTGTCTGACCATTTTATTCTCTGATTATGCTGGTCTTGATCTGAGGCTTCTGCTTTCCTGTCTTGTCTTAGATCTCTTTCTATGGTCTATAGTCCATCTGCCATTTCTTGTCTCTTCTTTTGTTTTCTTCACTGCCTTCCATCAGTCTATTTCCAGTCCTAGTAACCATCCCCAGTATCAGCCCCCTTTTCCAGTCCTCCTCTCCCAGTACCTTTCAATTTCAATCCCCTTGCATTCCCAGGACTGCCACTGGTGTCCATTCCCTTGCAGTCCCCCTCCTTCCCCACTGACCAGCCCCTTCTAGTCAAATACCATCCCAGTGCAAGTGCCCCCTCCCTTCCAGCCTCCACCCAGTCATCTACCAGTCCCATCCCTAAGTGTCAGCTCCCTTCCATCCCTCTTCTCCCTTCCCTAGTGTCATCACTCTTCCAGTAAACCCTCCAGTACCATCCCCAGTTATCAGCTCCTTTCTAGCCCCCTCCTCCCCCCATGTCAGCTCCCTTCCAGCACCACCTTCCCTGCATGTCAGCCCCATTGCAGACACCACCTTACCCTCATGTCAGTCCCTTTCCAGCCCCACCTTCTCCCATGTTAGCTCCCCTGCAGACTCACCCTCTCTTTTCCCTGGCAGCTACGACTCCTGCCTATTAGAGAACTGCTGCTGTGCTAGCGATCTTCAGTTTAAATATAAGTGAAACCGGTATGGAGCTTTCCCACCTCTGTGAAGGAACACGTGCAGCTGCATCCCGTCCCCAAAGGAAGGAGGGAGATAAATGGAGGATGAGAGGTAGTGAAAAGAAATAGGGGTGCCGTGGAAGGATATTAGAGAGCAAAAAGGTGGGTTTCTGAAGGGAGTAGGTAAGAGTGAAAATGGGAATGAAAGGATGGTGAAAGAAGGTCAATAGGAGACTGGGTAGAGGGTTAGAGATAGAATGGCCGACGTTGAGTCAAATAAATAAAGGTTCTACCAGAAACAAAATGCACCATTGAATCCTTAAGAATATAAATTCCATGTTTGAAAGGGATGGAAATAATGGTAGGGGTTTACTACCATCTGCCTGAACAGAATGAGCAGCGAGAAGATGAAATCCTATCAGAAATTAGAGAAGCTAACAAAATTGGCAGCACAATAATAATGGGCGATTTCAATTACACTTCAATCTGCTCCATTTCTTTGAAGGTAAGAATAAATGGATAGTGTGGAGGGATCTCCAACTCCAGTCCTGCAGGGCTGCAAACCAGTCAGATTTTCAAGATATCCCTAATGAATAGGCAATGGGGGCAGTGCATGCAAATCTTTCATGCATATTCATTGAGGACACCCTGAAAACCTGACTGGTTTGCAGCCCTCCAGGACTGGAGTTGGAGACACCTGATACAGTGTATTTAGACTTTCAGAAAGTGTTTGACATAGGAGGCAATGTCCTGTTGTGGAATGGAAACTATTTGAGAAAGAAAATAGAAAGTAGGGATAAATGATTAATTTTAATCAGTGGAAGAAGGTAAGTAGTGGAATACCTCATGGCTCTATACTTAGTAGTCCTTTAACATACTTATAATAATCTAGAATTGCGAACAATAAAGAGAGGTGATTAAACTTGCAGATGACGCTAAATTATTCATTGTTGTTAAATTGCATGTGGATTGTGAGAAACTACAGGAGGATCTTGGGCAAGTGGGAGACTGGGCATCCAAATGCCAAGCTCTTTACAGGAGGGATTAAAGGGGTCACCTCCTTAAGCCCCCATTTGTTTATTTCTCCCTCCAAATTGAAATTAAAAAACGATAGCTGCATCTGCAGTTACTTAGCAGCATTTATACACGGAAGTTTATAAAATGGCCAACATACACATGTAGGTTCTGTCACTTGCATGTGGAAGTTGCTCCACTGATTTTTCCACCATGTACATTTGCAGAATTGCTTCTCCAGCTACACATACTGGTACATACACATGTACTCCTGCATCTCTTTTATTTGTATTTTAGAAAAGGCTCCACATGTAGCAGGGCCGTTTCTAAACTACTGCCAGAACTGTCAGGGTCATTACCTCAATGCCTCTGTTCTAAAGTCTTTCTTCATATAAAAATATAGCCAAAAACAAAAAATCCTATATGAATTATATTTCTAAACATTAAATGCTGATAAACAATTTTGCCGACCACTGTAAATTACAAATATAAGATATGGTAATTAAAGCAAGTAAGGACTACATGGATATTGCATTAAAGGGAAAGGGAAGGAAGGAATGGAATTTAGTTCATACCTTTCTCAGAATTTCAAGGCAAGTTACTTTCAGCTTTGGCAGGTATTTTTCTGTCCCCAGAGGAATTTTAGTTTCTGGTACAATGGAAGGTTAAGTAACTTGCCCAAGATTATAAAGAGTAGTAGTGTGATTTGAACCTGGTTTTCAATCTGCTGCTCTGTTAGGCTGCTTCTAAGAAATGCATTAGCAACAAGTGGATTGATACATGGACTGCAAAGCTAAAAATAAAATAGCAAAGATAAATTTTATATGAACACAGGAAGCATGAAGTTCTTAAAAAAATGGAAATCCATTTCTGAACAATAAATGAAGAATTCTCACAGAAATTGTTCAATAGTTTATAGATGTGTTTGAAAGACTCAAGAATAGAGGGGTGAGGTTACATATTACAGAGGCAAAATTCAACTGCTGTGGTCAGGTTTTGTTTTGTTTTTATGCTGGCCACAGTGGTTAAACAAAAAAAATGTTTTTGGATGCTGAGCACTGGCATGCAGATAATGGGCAGTCAGGGCTGACTATCAGGATAATGCAGTGACTAGCAGCATTACCCAGAGAAGGGCAACTTGATGTCCTAACTTTTAGGCTGATGCAGAAAACAGGCTAGATGTGCACCGACTTGTCTTTACACGTTTAATAGCGCCCTGACAATGCACGGTTTTTGATGTTTGATGCAGAAAACATAGGGTATGCAAATGAAGGATGCAGTAACCATGCACATGCCACCCATTAAAATGGGAGAGCAAGCCAAACACATGCACACAAGAAGTCTGCACTAGTTTGGCTTGCTCTCCCAGAGAAATGGGCACCACGTGGCTAATTTGTATATCAGCCCAGTCAGTTTTGATGACATTGGGGATGATCGCGGCATCAGAAAAAGCCCCCGAAGTCATCAAAATACTGTCGGGGCAGGTGCCCCGACAGAAAAAGAATCCTTTGTGATCTAGCGGCCCTGAATCCACCATCCCCCACCCGGTACCTTAAAATAAGCAGGAGTGCTACCTATGCGCTCCCACACTAGGGGGTATGTTTACTAAACTCCGAAATTGTGCGGGGCCCCGTTAGTGTGCCTGTGCCATATAAGGAGTGGGCGGGTCAGGCAGAAAAAAGAAAAAAATGGGAGTAAGCGATCGCACATTTGCGCGGCGCGCTATTGTGCGCCGTGCACAATAGTGCGTGGGAAGGCTAAGTGGCGCCCTGATGTGCACACACAAGGGAACAGAGTCATAGTACAATGGTTAAGACACTGACCAATGGTGCAGCTGCCATGGGTTCAATTCCCCATTGTGTGCAACAAAAAGGGCTGGCTGAGGCATTAATTTTAATGGGTAAAAGTGCTTTAGGAGGCATATTAATTTTGGGCGGCATAAGGCGGTGCACTGTTGGGCGGCATAAGGCAGTGCACTGTTAATCTTGGGTGGCATAAGGCGGTGCACTGTTGGGCGGCATAAGGCGGTGCAATGTTGGGTGGCATAAGGCAGTGCACTGTTAATCTTGGGTGGCATAAGGCGGTGCACTGTTAAGTTTGGGCGGCATAAGGCAGTGCGCTGATGCCTAAGCACAGGACCAGAGCCATAGCACAATGATTAAGACACTGACCAATGGTGCAGGGATCAGGGGTTCAATCCCCCACAGTGCCCAATGAAGAAGGCTCACTGAGGCAGTGTGTATTATGGGGATGAGTGCTGTAGGGGGCAATTTATTTTTATTTCAGTTATCACTACTAGCAAACGCACTCACAAAGCGTGTTAACATAAGGCGGCCCATAAGGCACATGTTAAAGTTCACTGTCTGCCAAGGCACCCTAGAATGTCCCCTATAGGGCACCATATATGTTGCGTCACAGGATAATGTATAGTGCACCTTATATGGACGGCAACCATAAGGTGCCCTATAGGGCGCCCTATAAAGCACCCTCAGAGGCACCTTATGGGTACAGTACGCTGAGGGTGTTATTGCTGGCATCAACATATGTACATTAAATTAAAAAAATGCTTTGGACAACCCTATCAAATAGCCCCACTGTGGGTTTGAACCCCTGATCTCTGGCTTCACAGGCAGTGAAGTAACCATTGGGCTACAGCTGCCAGCAAGCCCCTGGCTGGCTGCAGAGAGCCTTCATGTCACCACACAGACAGTCTGCTGTGGTAACCAGGATAGGGTTAGGCCACCCGTACCCATGATGCACTGCACATGCAAATCAGCTGTCCACAGATGAACACAAGATGGGGAATGCACCCCAACAGCTCCCCGGCCTGGTAGGGGGAAGTGTCCGTGTGCACCCACACAGCACCTCGGCCTGGTAGGGGGTACTGACCGGGTGTTTTACTGGCACAGAATAGCTACACACCATCACACTGTGCGGGTACTGTGCTCACCCTGAGGGTGCGATGAGGCGCCCAGGACCAGGTCCACAACACCTTCCATGGCTGAAAGAGGCCATGCCGGAGCTCCAAAGCAGTATTAATCTGTGAGATAAGTAGTTTCTGCTGAAACACCTTGGGTATCTCTGTCTGTCTCAGTCAGGGGAACCCCTTAGGTGAAAAACAGGGTCTCCTATCAACAGATTCACATTCTACCTCCCTGCAATGCTGGCAGTAGAGTGGACCATCAACCCCAGTCCTGCTGGGGAACAGACACCCTACAGGGCATCCAAAGCAGCTCTATACACATCCATAACACAATATCAGACAGACATTAGGCCTGGATATGCTAAGCTGCACCCCACCACTATCAGATATTCTCCTGCAGCAAGCCTTCAGCTGCTACACCCTGCAAGGCACTCCATCAAGACACATACCAGCTGAGAACAGTCTGCTAGTTAGTCCTAGTGGAAATGCATGCACCCAGAACTGGGATGGCAGCACATACAAGCAGATAAGTCAGTGACTGGGCCCCTAAAGGAAACCCATAAATATCACATGAGAGAAATACTATCTACAACTATGGGGGTGCCTAGCCATGCTGTCGTCACTGCACAGTCAGGGTGGAGTGAAACCCCAGCAGCACATACAGAGGTCACCCTGTCTGTGTAGGTGGTGGCCGGCCACTACAATGTCCCTGCCAGTGTCCTATGCCCTGTGCAGATGCATCCTGACCAGCCCACCCTGTCTGAGCTATACCCATGGTACCTTGCTGCTCATTATGCACATTGGCAGGCCATTACTGGCAACAGTGCTGGCAGTGTGGGCTGTGAAAGGTGTTTGCAGCCAACACACACTGTATAGACAGACACACACTCCCACACATATGCCAGCATTGTGCTACTATAGAGGGGCTTATCAGCCTTGCCCACCACACCAGTCCTGGGCACAGTACAGGCATGGATATGCTACGCAGTACTGTTGGGGGTCACTCCCCAGGGTGGTAAACACTGTCAGAGACCAGACCTGAAGCACACAACGCAGACATCAGACAGATTGTTATGTTGGAGCTCAAAGAGCAAACTGTGCTTAACAGAGGAATGTCTATCTGCCAGTACTCATAGCAAACGTTTGAGAGCTGTGTACCGTATACCCAGGTGTAGGGTGGCATTGCTAAGGTATGCAGGTGCTAGTATTGGGAGATGCACGCAGGGCCCAATGTCCTGCCTCTCCAGGAGGCATTGGCCAATGGGGCCTGTGGGTGTGGGTGTGGGTGTGTTTGCCCCTGTTGGCTGCTGCTTTACGGCAGAGGTTCCCAACTCCAGTCCTGGTGTGCCAAACACTGTTCGGGTTTTCATGCTGTCCCTCATGAATATGCATGAGCTACATCTACATGCCATGGGGGTGGTGCATAGCTATGCAGCACAGGCATTTGTATTAGAGGCAGCAGGGAACCTGAATGGTGTGTGGCCCTCCAGGACTGCATTTGGGAGACTCTGCTCTAGGTACTGCCCCTGTTCATGGTGTCTGTGCTCGGTGGGGTAAAAGATAGGCGTATTACCAATGCATATGTCCTCGGCACGAAGGGTGTGTCCTTACTATCACTGTTTGGTTGTGGGAAAAATATGTGGACAGGATTGGCAGTAGCCCCAGCTGGGCTTTGAACCTGTGACTTTCTGTTCTTGCATACATTGTCTGTGTGCACTGCACCACCATGTAGTCACAGATTGGCTGATTTCCCTGGGAAGTCCATGACTGTACATCCGACATGGCCTGTCTGTTGCAGTGGACGGTGCCAGCCTGCACATGGCTAGGCCACTGTCTGCTGTGGCTAGCAGCCACTGCCCCGCCACCACCTGTATCCTTCCGCCAACATGCTGGCATGTCCTTATCTTGGAAAAGCATGTGACCTGATTGAGTTGTGGCACTCCAGGACTGCATTTGGGGGACTCGGCTGTCGGTAATGCCCATTGTCTTGGTGTGTGTGCGGTGTTAGGTAAAATACAGGTGTTGGAACCATGCTTATGTTCTCTGCAATAACGGAGTGTCTTTACTATCTCTGTTTAGTGGTGAGTAAAATATGGGGACTGGGTTGGCGGGAGCCCCAGCTGGGATTTGAACCTGTGACCCTCTGGTCCTAGTGGTACTGGTTCTGTCTGCTGCACCACACTGTGGCCACAGAGACAGTGCAGTCCCTGGGGTTGAGAAACCTGGCCGGCAGAATCCTAAACCCTGCTCTGCACATTTTTACTGTGGGCTCATTCACCTTGTCTGGAGGCAAACGTGCAAATACACCCTGCAAATGACCACGAAAAAAGGGGGAAAAAAGATAACCAAGCTGGGCAACAGTGATATTAATGGGCAACCATAAAAAACACTCCCAGGAAAGCTCCCAAAAAAGGAAATGATTTTTGGAAGGGTCTCCGCACCGTAGACCCTTCCAAAAATCATTTCTTTTTTGGGGGGCTTTCCTGGGAGTGTTTTGTGTTGTTGCCCATTAATATCACTGTTGCCCAGCTGACTTACGCTTTTTAGTAATTTTGTTGTGGTCATTTTCTATTTTTATTTGCACTTTTGTTCTGTGCACATGTATCACACTGCTCACGTTTTGCAGGTTTCCCCGGTTTTCCTGTACATTGCTGACGTAAATGGTTTCTCTTCCCTTTAAATGCACTCTACCGCGAGTGTTTCACTCGCGGTAGTTTTTGCTTGTAAATTCGGCCCCGCTGATGTGCGGGGAGCCTCTCCCCTCCCCTTCCCCTCCCATTAACCCCGTCTCTCCGCCCCTCGGGAGCCTTCCTCCGCCCTTTCCACGCCTCTATCGGACATTTGCGGGCCGCGTACTTGTGCGTGCCCGTTAGTGCGGCGCGCAAGTGTGCGTGGGCCCGTTAGTGTGACGCACAAGTGTGCGGGGCACTTAAGAGCACTTAAGTGCATCATTGCCGTGCGCTATTGTGCGGTGCGCAATTGTGCGGTGTTTAGTAAACATACCCCTAGGTCCGCTATCTTGAAAAATGGCACTGCCTGGCCCCTCATGGTGTGTCCTGGGATGCACTGGGAGAGGTTAGACTGCTATATAAGGCATATTCTACCTTATATGGCAGTCAGACTTTGCCTAGGATGCACCATGCAGGGCCAGGCGCTGCCATTTTTCAAGATGGCGGACCCACAATGGGAGCATGTAGGCAGTACTCCCACTTATTTTATTTATTTAGACAGTTTTGTATACCGCCTTATCCTTCAATCAAAGCGGTCACAACACAATTGGGGGATACATTTAACACATGGGGATATGAGACACATACACTAATACTTACAGGGAACATGGGCTATGGAGGGTTAAGTGTCTTGCCCAAGACCACAAGGAGCATCTGTGGGACTAGAAACCCCAGTCCTTCCGGCCCAAGGTTGCTGTCCTCTAGTGGGATTTGAACCCCTGACCTTCCGGCCTGAAGTACATTGCCCCAACCACTAGGCTACTCCTCCCTTTAAGGTATCGTGTGAGAGGTGGTGGATTCAGGAGCCTCTAGACCACCAGGTTCTTTTATTTTTATTTTGGGTGGGGGATGAGGAGGGGTTCAGACACCATTAGACCACCATGGATTATCTCTCTCGGGGCACTAGCCCCCCCCAACAGTATTTTGATGACATCGGGGGCTTTTCCTGATGCCACGATCGTCCCTAATGCCATCAAAATACTGTCAGCTGGGGGGGGGGGGGATTGGTGCCACTAGGCCACCAGGGATTTGATTTCCCTATTTTGATGACATCGGGGACTTTGCCCAGTGCCTGGATTATCTGAGTAGGATGATCCAGGCATTGGGGAAAGTACTTGGTGGCACTGAAATACTGTCAGGGGCACACATTAGAGGTTTAAGTCACCTCAGACCCTGCAGTAAAAATATTGGTGCTATGGCTGGTTGCAAAATCCTTTACACCTGTGTTTTGCTAAGTGAACAGGGTGCAAAAATAAAGGCCAATACACTTTGAAATAAAGATAAGCAGTTTATTTATAAAATAAAGATAAGTGAATTACTTGCTTTCCAGTTATCTACCTATAGAAAAGATAGCTAGAAAGCAAGTAGTTATAGGAGAATGATACATCACCGACAGAGTTATGAACTTCATCTCATGCCACACTTTGACTAAATGGATCCCAGATTCAGCCAGGCAGGGGAGACTTCTCAATCGGGAGACTTTCCAGGCAACGCACGTGCTCGTTCCATGTATGAGATTCCTTCACTTCCTCCCCCGCTGAAAAAGGCTCCCATTTTATCCTGATGCAAGAGCAACCAGTAATTTTCCATCAGGTGACACACACATAGAACAGGATCCATTAAACATAATCAAGGCGCTGGCCAGACGCCTGAGAATGTTCAAGGGAGGGCATTTCCCATCCCATGGTTCAGAAGCCCAGAACCCCATCGGATGACCTTCACTTTATTTTGTATGTATTTACCAGGTGCACCTGTATCTCTCTGTACTAAGGGGTCTGTTTACTAAACATTCCTAACGTGCGGGGCCGTGCTAGTGTGCCTGTGCCATATAAGGAGTGGGCGGTTCAGGCAGAAAATAGAAAAAAAACGGTAGCAAGCAACCGGATGTGTGTGCGTCGCGCTAATGTGCGGGGGTCGACATTAGCGCGTGGAAAGGCAAAGTGGCACGCTGCTGAGTATACAAAACAACAGAGCCGTGGTACAACGGTGAAGACACTGACCGATGGTGCAGGGGCCATGGGTTCAATCCCCCAGTGTGCGCAACGACAAAGGTCAACTGAGGCAGTAATTGTAATGATTAACATTGTTTTAGGAGGCAAATTAATTTGGAACGGCATAAGGCGGCGCACAGTTATTGTTGGGCGGCAGAAGGCAGCGCACAGTTATTTTTGGGCAGCAGAAGGCGGCGCACTGGTCCCCTTGGGCGGCAGAAGGCGGCGCGCTGATAGGCACAAGGCGGCGCGCTGATGCACAAGCACAGGAACAGAGCCACAGCACAATGGTTACAACACTGACCAATGGTGCAGGGATCAGGGGTTCAACACCTCACAATGCCCAGTGCAAAATGCCTGCTGAGGCAGTATGTATTATGCTGTAGGAGGCTGTATAAATTTATTTTGTTATCACTACTAGCAAACGCACTCTCCCAGCATGTTAACATACGGCGGCCCATAAGGCACATGTTACAGTGCACTGTTCGCCAAGGCACCCTTGAATGACCCCTATGGGGCAGCATGTATGTTGCGACACAGGATAATGTATAGTGCACCCTATAGGGATGGCAACCATAAGGTGGCCTACAGGGCGCCCTATGAAGCACCCTCAGAGGCACCTAATGGGTATAGTAAGCTGAGGGTGGCCTGCCGGCATAGACATATGTACAGTAAATAAAAATAAAGCTGTGGACAGCCCTACCAAAGGGCCCCACTGTGGGTTTGAACCCATGACCTCTGGCTGCACAGGCAGTGATATAACCATTGCGCTACAGCTCCATAGCTGTAAGCAGGCCCCTGGCTGGCTGCAGATAGCCTACATGTCACCTCACAGACAGTCTGCTGGTGTCAACAGGATAGGGTTAGGCCACCCGTACCCATGATGCACTGCACATGCAAATTAGCTGTCCGCAGATGGACACAAGATGGGGAATGCACCCCCACAGCACCTCGGCCCTGTTGGGGGAAGTGACCGGGTGCACCCACACAGCACCTTGGCCTAGTAGGGGGCACTGACCGGGTGTTTTACTGGCACAGAGTAGCCACACACCGTTACATCGTGCGGGTACTGTGCTCACCCTGAGTGTGCAATGAGGTGGCCAGGACCAGGTCAACAACACCTGCCATGGCTGCTGGAGTCCAAGCGGGCGTTCCAAAGCAGTGTTAATGTGTAAGATAGCTAGTTTCTGCACAAACACCATGGATATCCCTGTCTGCCGCCATCAGGCACCCCCCCCCAGTGGCAAACATGGTCCCCATCAAGGGATCCACACTCTACCTCCCTGCAAAGGTGGCAGTAGAGGGCAACATCAACCCCAGTCCTGCTGAGGAACACCACCACCCCCCCCAGGCAGGCAGCTCCATACACAGCCATAACACAATAGCAGACAGACATAAGCCCAGGGTATGGTAAGCTGCACTCCACCACCAGATATTCCCCTACAGCAAGCCAACAGCCACTGCACCCTGCAAGCCATTATAGCAAGACATTTACCAGCTACAAACAGTCTGCTGGTTAGTCCATAGTGCATGTTCCCAATGGAGATGCATGCACCCAGAACTGGGCTGTCTGCATACACAGCAGGCAGATAGATCAGCGACTGGGCCCCAAAGAGAAACCCATATCTATCACATGAGAGAACTACTATACAGCACTATGGGGGTGCCTAGCCATGCTGTGGTCACTGCACAGTCAGGGTGAGCGTGATCCCCCAGAAGGACATGCTTTGGCCACCCTGTCTGTGTAGGTGGTGGCCGGACACTACAATATCCCAGCCAATGTCCCTGCCAGGGCCCTATGCCCAGTGCAGATGCATCCTGGCCACGCCACCCTGCCCTGGCTATACCCATGGTACCTTGCACCTCATTATGCACATTGACTGGCCAATACTGGCAACAGTGCTGGCAGTGCGGGCTGTTGAAGGGGCTTGCAGCCAACACCCACTGTATAGACAGACACACACTTCCACACCTCTGCCATCATGGTGCTACGATTGAGGGGGTAAGTAGCCTTGCCCACCAAACCGGTCCTGAGCACGGCAAGGCATGGATATGGTACGCATTACAGCTGGTGGTCACTCCCCAGGGTGGTAAGCACCGTCAGAGGCCAGGCCTGGAGCATGCCCCGCAAACACCTAACAGATTGTTTGGATGGGGTCAACTAGCAGTATGTACGTAACGTATGGATAACTGCCTGCCTGTGCTCCTAGCAAACGTCTCCGAGCTGTGTACCGTATACCTCAGGTGTAGGGTGACATTGGTAAGTTATGCAAGTGCTCGTTTTGGGTGCTGCATGCACGGTCCAATGTTCTGCCTTTCCAGGAGACATTGGCCAATGGGGCCTGTGGGTGTGTCTGCCCTTGATGGCTGCTGCTTTACGGCACAGATTCCCAACTCCAGTCCAGGTTTGCATCACACTGTTCGGGTTTTCCTGCTATCCCTCATGAATATGCATGGGCTACATCTACATGCCATGGGGGTGGTGCATAGATATACAGCACAGGCATATGTATGAGTGTCAGCATGGAACTTGACTGGTGTGTGGCCCACCAGGACTGCATTTGGGTGATTCTGCTCTAGGTACTGCCCCTGTTCATGGTGTCTGTGCTCAGTGGGGTAAAAGATAGATGTCTTACCATTGCATATGTCCCCGCCATGAAAGGTGTGTCCTTACTATCACTGTTTAGTTGTGGGAAAAATATGTGGGCAGGATTGGCAGTAGCCCCAGCTGGGCTTTGAACCTGTGACCTTCTGTTCTTGTATGCACTGTCTGTGTGCACTGCACCACTGTGTAGCCACAGATTGGTTGGATTCCCTGGACTGTCCATGACTGTGGATCCGGCAGGACCTGTCTGTTGCAGTGGACTGTGCCAGCCTGCACATGGCTAGGCCTCTGTCTTCTGTGGTTAGCAGCCACTGCCCCCTGCACCACATGTACTTGTCCGCCAACATGCTGGCATGAACTTCTCTCAGAAAAAGCAGTTGACCTGATTGCAATGTGGCAGTATGGGACTGCATTTGGGGGACTTGGCTGTAGGTAATGCCCATTGTTGTGGTGTGTGCGGTGTTGGGTAAAATATGGGTGTTTTCCCCATGCATACAGGGGTGTCTGCGCTATCTTTATTTAGTGGTGGGTAAAATATAGGGACTGGGCTGGCAGGTGCCCCAGCTGGGTTTTGAACCTCTGCCCTCTGGTCCTAGAGGTAATGACTCTGTCCGCTGTACCACACTTTGGCCACAGAGACAGTGCAGCCCCTGGAGGCAGTAAGCCTGGCAGGATGGAGTCACAAACCCTGCTCTACGCAATTCTACTGTGGGCATATGCACCCTGTCTGGTGACAAACGTGCACATAAACCCCGGAAATGACCACGGAAAATGTGGGACAAAATATCACCACGCTGGGCAACAGTGATATTAATGGGCAACCATAGCAAACACTCCCAGGAAAGCTCCAATACGTGGCAATGTTTTTTGGAAGAGTCTCCTCTCAGTAGACCCTTCCAAAAGTCATTTCTTTTTTCTGGAGCTTTGCTGGGTGTGATTTCTGTATTTGCCCATCACTATAACTGTTCCCCAGCTGAATTACTATTTTTAATAGTTCTGTTGTGGTCATTTTCTATTTTTATTTTCGCTTTTGTGCTGTGCACATATATCACACTGCTCACGTTTTGCTGGTTTCCCCGGTTTTCCTGTACATTGCTGACGGAAATGGTTTCTCTTCCCTTTAAATGCTTTCTACCGCGAGTGTTTCACTCGCGGTAGTTTTTACATGCAAATTCGGGCCCGATACTGTGCGAGGAGCCTCTCCCCTCCCACTCTCCACCCATTGACCCCGTCCCTCCGCCCCTCGGGAGCCTTCCTCCGCCCTCAGAATGCCTTTCCACGCCTCTATCGGACATTTGCGGGCCGGGTACTTTTGCGGGGCACGTTAGTGCGGCGCGCAATTGTGCGGGGCCCAAGCGCACTTGTGCGGGGCGTTTAAGAGCGTTTCTGAGCGTTTGAGTGCCGCGTTTCCGTGCGCTATTGTGCGGCACGCAATTGTACGGCTTTTAGTAAACATGCCCCTAAGACTCCCTATTAGAAATTTCACATGGTTCTATCAAAACAGTTATGCAAGAAGATGTTTTTCATAAAATTGTACAGGAACCTCTCTTCCATAAAACTGAGGTTCAATTAACCCCTAACTCACTACTGATGCATGATCAGTAGTCAACTTTAATTCATTTGTACTGCAACCTGTCTCTCCATCGGGCATCAATTGCATACCAGACTATTATGTACAGCTCATTTTCCTTCAAGTAAAATAGGTTTAAATACTCGTGGCGTTAATTGGGTACTAGCTTTTCCATTGCTGTTTGTGCATGTGTCTGACTGATTTCTGCATTTGACATTAGCTAAAAAGTGCTTAAAGTGTGCTTAAATATGGTGTTATCTGCGCTTAAAGGCCGCACTAGCTTTCTGCATCGGCCTTTATCTGTGACTAGTTATGTGGATAGCGGTGTCTCAATTATTATCAGTCATTTATATAGCACCACAAGGCTTAGACAGCGCTGTACATATACATGCAGAAAGACAGTCCCTGCTCATCAGCTTACAATCTAAACAAGACGATACAATAGCTGAGTAGTATTTGAAGAGCCTGAATTGTATTAAAAAAAATTAGAGGGGATTATGGAAGAGTATTTTGAATAGAATGAAGTGCCTGATCTCCAGGAGAGTGTTGAGGATGGGATGAAAGCAGTGGTTCAGGGACACTTGATAGGTAGGGCTGTCCACTTGAGGGAAAAAAATAGATTTGAGGAAGAATTGGAACTTCAGGCTAAATTAAAAGATCTGGAAGTCAGAGATAAATGGACAGGGTCAACTAGGACAGCTAGAGAAAGGTAATTGGTGTGAAATAAATTTGTGAGTTTAGCCAAAAAACAAAATAGCCTTTAAGTTGGAACTACTCAGACAAGAACAATTTGAATATGGTAATAAAGCTAAAAATTGCTGGCATATGAACTCAAAGCAAAGATGCAGCAACAGCATGAAGTTAAAATTAGGGATAATTTAGGAGTTTGAAATATCAGAGCAAGACCAGTATTGGTGAGAATGCGATGAATTTGAATGAATGCAAAATGAATAGAGTAGAGATCGAAGATATGGCAATGCTGGATAAGGAAATAACTAGCGTAGAGGTCATACAGGCAATTAAATCCTTCAAAGAAGGCAAGTTGCCTGGATTGCATGGGTATATGGCCTGGTTCTATCGATTGAGCATTTAGTTAGATTGTTTAATGGGAGGGGGGGTTAGCATTTATGGACATCGATGAGATAACAGTCATACCATATGGAACGCACCATCCCATCTCTCTGATCAATCTCTGTTAGTGAAAATATTGGCTAAAAGACTTCAGAAAGTCATTCCTAAAATAGTTAAGAAAGATCAGTCTGGCTTTATTCCTGGTAGACAAGCCAGTGATAGCATTCGGAGGGTATTTAATTTGATCTGGAGATAGAGTAGACAGTCCAATCCTTATTGGTGGCAGTGGATGCTGAAAAAGCATTTGACCATATGGAGTAGGAGTTCATGCTTCAGGTACTGAGGAGGGTGGGTATCAGGGACACATTTATTAAGTGGATTTCGGTGCTGTAAACATCCCCAGGCTCACATTTGAATGAATGGATGGTATTTTGAAGTTTGTTAGAGTGTGGAACCAGACAGAAAAGTTTGCCTATTATGTCCAGTCCTCTTCAACCTGGTTATTGAACTGCTGGCTGAGAGGAACAAAGGAAGATGTCAGGGTAATTGAAGTAGGGGAAGCACCTTATAAAATTGGGCTGTTCGGAGAAGTTCCTCTTACAAGAAATTCAAAGATATAGCCTTCTTTCCGGCTACAGAATGAGTATGGATAAAACAGAAATCCTGAAGGTATTTTGGATGAATCTCTGGAATCTAGGCTAAGATCCAGTTTCACCTTTAAATAGGCTGGGGACTGTAATAGATATTTGGGAGTTAGGATAGGAAGAAAAGATTTGAATAAGTTTAAATATGGTCCATTTTTTCAGGAGATCCATTTCTCTAAATCCTTTTGGGAGGGGCTATCACTAGTTTATTCCCTGGGCCTCTGCATGTCTAATATGGTCTACCTTCAAAGAAACATCAACAGAAGAAATTTCAGCCACTATCTCCTGCCTCCACACTACCACCTCACCGCTGGACCCATGCCCCACTTGTAGAGATTGACAGATAAAGGGATACCAGAATCCCCAATATGTAATTGAAGATGGATGAATTTCTTGATACAAAATGTGTTTAGAAGTTTGACTTTTCACCTACTTTCTTAAATAGAATAGGATGTCATGATCATGGGTTCTGTGTAACTGTCTTTAAAATAGATGGAACAGTGTTAACGCAAGCAAAAAGAACATAGGCTATGAACTGTGCAAGCATAAAGTTCATTGTACAGTCAACTGGAAGTCCCTGCTGACACAACATAATTTTTGCAACTTTTGCAATTATAAATTTCATCTAATATACTGTAATCAGATCTTACTCTGTAAAAAGAACTTTGGCGACACGTTGTGTTATTTCATGGTTATAATAAATGACTGTTACTTCCTCTTTTTCTCTAATAAAAGGGAGCTTTTAGGAGGAGAACTTTGAATTCAATAAGCCTGGAATTATGCCTGTTCATAGTCCGCTTATTGTCTTCCCTCTGAGCTCAAAGAAAATAGCACTTTGTGTGTGTGTGATTGTGTTCTGTATTACTCTCTGCCTGTCTCTCACTACTGATGGACCAGAGACCTAAAGAGCCGTGGTATTGTGGTCAGATCATGGAGTTTTCTTCACCACTGACTGGATAAAGAAATCAAAAAACGAACTGAGCTCACCACTAACCCGTATTGTCAAAGAATCTTTCTCCAGAGGACACATGCCAGACGCACTTAAAACCACGATCATCCGACCTTCCTTGAAAAAGCAAAACCTGGACCCTCTTGACCCTACATCCTACAGACCCATAGCAAGTCTACCTTTCACAGCCAAAATAATCGAGAAGATCGTCCAGCAGCAGCTTCAGGAACACCTGGATGTTAACAACATACTGGACCCTCAACAGCATGGCTTCCGCCCGCTACATGGAGTCGAGACCCTCATGACCACGCTGATGAACACCCTCCTCACAGGAACTCAAGAGAGACAATCCGGATACGCCATGATCTTCCTCGATATATCGGCAGCCTTTGACACCATCTCCCACAACATCCTCATACACCGACTACAGACTATTGGGATCAAGGACACCGTGCTGAAGTGGTTCCAATCCTACTTGACAAATAGACAACAACTCATCCGCACCAACACCTCAACTTCCCCCCCATTCCAACAACACCAGGGAGTACCCCAAGGATCCACACTATCAGCCATGCTTTTCAATATTTACCTCCAGCCACTCTGCACCGTCATACGCACCCACAACGTCAGCTTCCACATCTATGCTGACGACATCATGCTCTACGCCCCCATTACAACCACAAACACCGCAGTCTCTGAATGGTTACAAATAAACAACCTATCCATCAACATAAAGAAAACTGAAGCCCTCATGGTGACAAAGGACCCTGACTTCACACCACCCACACACCTCATCATTGGAACTACAAGCATCCGAATACAACCACAGATAAGATACCTGGGCATTATTATTGACCAAGCCCTCACCTTAAAGCAACAGATCACTAAAACCGCCGGAACTATATTTCATAAAGTGCGAACAGTGCAACGTCTCAGACCCCTCCTGGAACATCAAGACTTCCGAACAGTGATGCAAGCCATGACACTCCCACATTTGGACTATTGCAACATAATCTACCATGGCCTTCCAGCTACCCACACCAACCCCCTCCGAACTGCATTAAACACCACTGCGAGAATCATTCAGAGGGCAAAGAAAACCGACCATATCACCCCTATTCTGAAAGAACTACATATTCTCCCCCTCGAAGCACGGACAAAATACAAAGCCATCCTGCTCACCCACAAAGCTATCCATCAAACACAAGACACCCAGCTTTGCACCCTACTGGCTCGTCCAGCCCATGGCAGATCCACTAGACAAACCTCCAGCATTTGCCTCACCGTCCCTCACAAAAGAACCAAATGCTCACAACGGACCTGCAATCGAGCCTTCGAACTTTATGCTCCGTCCCTATGGAACTCTCTACCGAGCTATCTCAGAAGCAATGCTGACCTACTATCTTTCAGAAAACAGCTAAAAACCATCCTTTTTCAGGAATACGTCAACTCGAACCCCACCGAAAAACCCACAAACCCCTGATTCATCCACATTGATCCTCTAACTCAAAGCTACTCTATCCTGTCTATGTCCAACGTTTGTCCTACATCCAAAGTCTTCCCTATGTCAAAATCATCAATGTTGCCTCCCCGGTGATGGCCCCACCCCTGTACTTAATTCTCCCACCCCATGTAACACCGCTTTGACCCGGTGAAAAGCGGTATATAAATATAGCTAAATAAATAAATAAATAATATTGGCCCTGAGCCCAGCCTAGGGTGGTTGTGGAGTAGCAAGAGAGCATGTAAGCTAAACAGTGGGTGAAATGTGAACAGAATGCTTGCGGACTGAAATTTGGCCAACGAGGGATTTCAAAATTCATTTATGGCCTTCACAATGCAGATGCTGGATAAGTTTAAGGAGCACTTTGTTGGTGTTAGAAAGGCATGTAGATGTACACCTATTAGTTTAATCCAGATTTTCAACCAGGATTTATCTATAAAGGTGTTTGTACATGGCAGACTAGAAGGTTGATAGCAGTGGGGCAAGTTCTATGTCCTCAAGAAGAAGTGTATAACTTCAAGGAGGTACAGGAGAAGTATCAAATATGAGATAAAGACTTATTACTAACAAACAATATGTGAAATCTGGATTGATCATAGAAGAGCTAGAGGAGGTATGATGCAGTATGAGAGGAGTATAGCTAATGTGCTGGCACAAAGGGGTTGCTGCCCCACTGCATAAGCTGTTAGCTCCTAAGGTAAGAAAATTACCTGGTTATTTGTGTAAATGGGAAACAGAATTGTGGGTGATTGGGACAAAAAAATTTGGAAGCCAGTTTTTCAAAAACTACAGGTGAACTTCTATAGCAACTGCTCTGGTGGACAATGGATTCAAAATACTGTATTGGACACATCAAGACCCCCTAAAATTATGTAAAATGTGAGTAACATAATCTGCTGTGTTGTAGGGCACACAGAGGATTATAGCGAATATAGGAGGGCATACAGATTAGCTGGAGGCTTTTTCATATGTGGTGGTCATGCTCAGTCATTCAGAAATTTTGGCTGGAGGAGATATAATTAAGGCGATGACAGCATTAGAGTTAGCACAGGATCCAAAACATTGTCTGTTCAATTGCATACCATGTTAGATGGAAGAAATGATGGGTAATATGGCTTTGCTGTTTGTTGTGGATGATAACTCTGAAGTGGAAACAGCCTGAGCAGGGCCAATGCATGGGTATGAGGTACTGTAGGTGAGACTTCAGTCTTGTGCCTCCTTGCAATTAGTCTTTAGACCCCTAGTGGCTCCCTCCCCCCAAGATTCTGATTTAACTCAAATTGAGATGAATACAACCATCCCTCCCAGAACAAGCCTATAAAAATCTATATTTGAGCATCATACTTAAATGTTAGAAAGAGGAGATGGCACTATCATCCACACAGGTGAGGTATACAGGCCTCCAACTCAAACTGAAGAAATGGATAGAAACTTGATCATTGATATTGCAAAGGTAGCTATAAAGGGAGAAGTGATCATATTGGGTGACGAATCTACCAGATGTGGATTGGAGTATTCCTTCTGCAAATCTGGAAACAAGTAAAAAGATTGTAGATGCCTTCCAAGAAGCATTGCTTAGACAACTGGTGATGGAACCAACCAGGGAAAGTTTGATGCTAGATTTAGTACTCACCAAATGGAGATAGTGTGTTGAATGTCTGGGTGGGTGCCCATTTGAGCAGCAGTGATCATCACACAGTGTGGTTTGAGGTAAAAGCCAAGGCACAGTCCACTCACAGCAAGCTCAAAGTCCTAGGCTTCAAAACCACTGATTTCAGTAAAATGGGAAAGTACCTGAAGGAGAAGTTGGCAGAGTGGGAGGAGATAAGAGAAGTGGAATTGCAGTGGGCTAAACTAAAAGAGGCAACAGATATCTATATCTATAAGGAAAGTAAATAACAAGAAGCAAAGGAAACCTATATGGGTCTCCAAAAAAGTGGCTGTACAAAAATAAAGGCAAAATACACAGTGTCACAAAATTCAGAAGAAAAAAAAAAAGAATACAGACTATAGCTAAAAGAGACAAAGAAAAATAAGGATAGCAAAAGCAAAGTCAGAAGAAAAGATAGCTAAAGATGTGAAGCATGGAGACAAAACCTTTTTTCAGGTATATTCTAGAGAAAAGGAAGATCAGAGGTAGAATTGCAAGACTCAAAAGTGCCAAGGACAGATTTGTGGAAAGAGACATTGAAAAAGTGAAAATGCTAAACAAATACTGGAGAAGGACCACGTATGATTGCCAAATATACAAATGGGAATAGACTAGATACCACATCACTCATACCACATCACTCACAGAAGATGTTTTTGAACAGCTTGCAAAACTGAAAGTGGGCAAGGCCAAGAGACTGGATGGGATACATCCCAGGATACTAAAAGAACTCATAGAGGTTCTGGCAGGGCCTTTAAAGAATGTTTGTAATAGATCTTTTGAGACGGGAGAGGTTCTGCAGGACTGGAGAAAGGCTGATGTGATACCTCTTCACAAAAGTAATAACAGGGAAGAGGTGACAAACTATAGGCTGGTAAGCCTTACCTTTGTGGTGGGAAAAGTAATGGAGGCACACTTGAAAGAAATAGTGGACTTTCTGGAAACCAATGGACTGCATGATCCTAGGCAACATTTCCATGACAAAGTCCACAAGATTACACTCCAATTCCCCACAAGATCAGCTTCTTTCCCTCTTCAATGCCAACTTTTCCCCTCAATCTCTGTTACCCTTTCATCCTTTTCTGAAATCTCCAAAGAAGAAACCTCTCATCTTTTCTCCTCTAAACTTACTTCCTGTTCCTCTGATCCTATCACCTCCCATATCCTTGACTCCATCTCCTCCTCTGTCATCCCTTCCATCACACACATTCTCAACCTATCGTTCTCAACTGCTACTTTCTCATTAGTGTTTTAGCATGCTATGGTCATAACTCTCCTCAACAAACCTTCACTTGATCCTAGTTGTCCCTCTAATTATCAACCCATCTCCCTTCATTTCCAAAATTCTTGAACATACAGTTCTTCACCATTGCTTTGAATTTGTCTTCTCTCAAGCCCGCCTTGATCCACTTTCAGTCTGGCTTTCATCCCTTACGTTCTACTGAAAACAGCCCTTGCCAAAGTCTCCAGCGACTTGTTCCTGGCTAAATCCAAAGGCCTGTGCTTAGTGCTCATTCTTCTTGACCTTTCTATTGCTTTTAACACTGTTGAGCACCATCTTCTCCTCGATACATTGTCCTCACTTGGTTTCTGGGGCTCTGTACTGTCCTGGTTCTCTTTCTATCTCTCCCAGCACTCTTTCAATGTCCATTCTGATGGTGCCTCCTCTACTGTTATTCCTCTCTCAGTTGGTGTACCCCAAGGGTCTGTTGTAGGCCCTCTCCTTTTCTCTATAAACTGTTCCTTAGTGCTCTTATCTCCTCCCATGGTTTTTAATATCATTTTTATGCTGATGATTCTCAAATCTATCTATCTATCTTCACCTGATATTTCTCCTACACTCTAAGCTCGTATATCTGCCTGCCTATCTGATATCACTGCCTGGATGTCTCACCACCATTTGGAAATGAACATGGTCAAAATTGAACTCCTTGTTTTTTCCTCCTAAACCCTCTTCCTCCCTTCTCTATCTCTGTTGATAGCACTCTTCTACTTCTTGTTTCCTCAGTTCGTAACCTTGGGATCATCTTTGACCTCTCCCTCCCCTTCTCCACACATATCCAATAGATGGCTAAAACTTGTTGTTTCTCTTTAGAACATTAACAAAATTCACCCTTTCCTTTCTGAACACACTACTAAAACACTTATCCACTCTTTATTCATCTCTCGCTTAGATTACTGTAACCTTCTCTTTGCTGGTCTCCCTCTGAGACATCTTTCTCCCCTTCAGTCTGCTCAAAACTCTGCTGCGTGTCTAATCTTCCACAGTCCCATTCTACTCACATAACCCCTCTTCTCAAATCACTTCATTGGCTTCCTTTCCACATCCAATACAAACTTCTTCTTCTGACCTATAAATGCATTCATTCTGTTGCTCCTCAGAACCTTTCCTCCCTCTTCTCTCACTACACCCTTCCTTGTGAACTCTGCTCTTCCTCTGGCTTTCTTCTCTATGACCGTCTCTTCCACTGCCAATTCCAGACTTCAATCTTTTTACCTTGCTGCCCCTTATGCCTGGAACAAACTACCTGTATCTTTAAGTCAGGTTTCATCCCCCCCCCCCCCCCCCCGTTTCAAATCCATGCTAAAAGCTCACTTCTTTCAGGCCGCTTTTGGATCTTAATCTTTTGTTCTCCTTCTATCTCCTTAACCTTCCCTATTATACCCTTGTTCTTATCTATTATACATTCTGTCTTGATTAGCTTGTAAGGTCTGATGAGCAGGGACTGTCTTATTATATGTATATGTACAGCACTGCATATGCCTTGTAGCACTATATAAATGATTAATACTAGCAGTAGTAGGAAAATCATGCCAAACAAATTTGATTGAGTTCTTTGACTGGGTGATCAGAGATTTAGATCAAGGGCATGTGATGGATATGATCTACCTAGATTTCAGCAAAGCATTTCAATAAACTGAGCAGCCTGGGGATAGGTCCCAAGGTGGTGAACTGGATCAGAAATTGGTTGACTGACAGACAGAAGGAAGTAATAAATGGAACTCACTCAGAAGAAAGGAAAGTGTGTAGTGGTGTCCCTCAGGGATTAATACCGGGATCAATACTGTTAGATGTATTTGTGAGTGATATTGTGGAAGGACTGAATGGAAAAGTCTGCCTTATTGCAGATAACATGAAAATTTTCAACAGAGTGGACACTTCTGAGCAAGTAGACAACATGAGGAAAGATCTAAAGACTAGACGAATGGTCTAAGGTTTGACAGTTAAAATTTAATGCGAAGAAGTGCAGTCATGCACTGGGATGCAGAAATCCAAAGGAATTGTATGCAATGAGAGAGGTTGGTGTGCATGGACCAAAACAGGGACCTCGGAGTGCTAGTTTCTAAGGATCTCAAGATGGCGAAACAATGTGACAAGGTGGTAGCCAAAGTCAGAAGAATGCTGGACTGCATACAGAGGAATAACCAGCAGAAAGGAGGTGGTATTAATGACCCTGTAAAAAGTCTTCGGTAAGGCCTCACTTGGAGTATTGTATTCAGTTTTGGAGACCATATCTTACAAAGGATATAGAAAGACTTGAAACGGTTCAGAGGAAGGCGACCAAAGTGATTTGGAGCCTGCACCAGAAGATGTATGAGAAGAGACTTGAAGACCTAAATATGTATACCCTAGAGGAGAGGAGGGACAGGGAATATATGATACAAACGTTTAAATACTTATAAGGGTATCAATGAACAAATCTTTACAAAGAAGGGGAAGCTGTAAAACTAGAGGGCATGAAATGAAGCTGCAAGGAGGTAAATTAAAAAGCAATGTCAGGAAATACTTTTTTACTGAAAGGGTGGTAGTTGCTTGGGATGCTGTCCCGATGGAGGTGGTGGGGGCAAATACAGTAACAGAATTCAAAATGGCATGGGACAGACACAAAGGATCCATTTATAGGGAAAGGAGAAAATCAAAATAAACTTAAATATCTTTTATTCTTCAGTAAACAGAGGGGTGACATGCACGGAGCTGCAGTTACAACCACTCTAGCCACCTTAATGGGCAGACTAAATGGACCATACTGGTTTTTATCTATTGTCATATATACTATAGTAAACTTTATTTTGTAAATATACACATGATTAGGAAGATTTAAAAACAAAAAAAACACTTACAAAGGTAAATGGACTATTTGCATATTGCCTATTCTTCCTGCAAATAAAGTATGCACTGATGTCTCTTTGAGCTTGTGTGGCTTCCAGGACCCACTGCTTTGCTTTGACTGTAACATAACATAGTCTGATGGCAGATAATGACCTGTATGGTCCATCTAGTCTGCCTTAGTAAGGTGGCTAGAGTAGGTGTACTTGCCACTCTGTGCAGGACACCCACCTCTATTTGTGAAGGTATAAGAAATAGTTGTTTATTTTGATTTTATCCTCTTGCTATAAAGCAATCCATTGTGTCTGTCCCATGCCATTCTGAATTCCATCACTGTATTTGCCCCCACCACCTCCATCGGGAGAACATTCCATCCATCCACCACCCTTTCAGTGAAAAAGTATTTCCTGATGTTGCTTTTAAGTTTACCTCCTTGGAGCTTTATTTTATGCCCTCTAGGTTTACAGCTTCCCCTTCTTTGAAAAGGTTTGTTCATTGATACCCTTAAGTATTTAAACATCTGTATCATATCTCCCCCTATCCCTCCTCTCTGGTATAGATATTTAGGTCTTCAAGTCTCTTTTCATAAGTCTTCTGGTGCAGGCTCCAAATCATTTTGGTCGCCTTCCTCCGAACCATTTCAGGTCTTTTTATATCCTTTGAAATATCGTCTCCAAAACAGAACACAATACTTCAAGTGAAGCCTCACCAATGACTTGTACAGTGGCATTAATACCTCCTCTTTTCTGCTTGTTATTCCTCTCCGTATGCAACCTAGCATCTTCTGACTTTGTCCACCGCCTTGTCACATTGTTTCACCATCTTGAGATCCTCAGAAACAGTCACGCCAAGGTCCTTCTCCTGGTCCGTGCACACCAACCTCTCGCATGCAATTCCCTTGGATTTCTGCATCCCAAGAGCATGACTGCATTTCACATTGCATTTTAACTGCCAAACATTAGATCATTCTTTTGGCTTTTGTAGATTACTACTACTACTATTTAGCACTTATATAGCGCTATGCACGCAGCTCTTTTCTCATTTTGTCCACTCCCTCAGAGGAGTCCATTTTGCAAATTTTCAGGTCATCTGCACAAAGGCAGACTTTTCTCTTCAATCCTTCAGCAGTATCACTCACAAATACATTGAACAGTATCAGTCCCAGGACCAATCCCTGGGACACGCCACTACTCATTTTCTTCTCTTCCGAGTGAGTTATGTTTACTACCACCTTCTGTCATCTGTCAGTTGTGAGAGCCAGAGGAGAAGGGGTTAATACAAAAAAAATCATTGAAATGTCTGAATGCTGGAATTGTACTGAGATGCGTACGTGAAGCTTTCAAAGGTGTGTGACATCATATGGAAAAGATGTGAAAACACACTTATCAGTAAATGGTGGACCTTGAGAGAGGGTAGAAAGTCAATTATGAGAGATAAACATGCCAGCTTAGCATGAAGAAGAACATATGGCCCCAGTATAGTTGTCAGAACACGGAGAGTTAAAGAGATATATTTCTTGGGAACTGAGGGGTGGGAGAGAACCAGGTAAAGAACTGAGTGAGGGGGGCAGAGGTCAGATAACAATATAAATCTGACAAGGCCCAGGACCTCAGAAGAAGGTCAATGGAGAGGGATACAGACATGAGTAGAATAACATGACAGATCACACAAGTGTGGGGCCCCAGACAGCTGGAACAAGAATTAGCTAATTAGAGAAGAATGCCTGAATAGTAAGTATGGTCCTGAGCAAGGGTATATAATGTGACAGGACCAGATACACGAGGAGTTTGTCTCCTGCGCAGTGAAGGCTGTGTGGGGTATGGATTCCCTGGGTTCTCTATGGCTCCAGTATCCCTGTTGTCATGTCTGGACAGAGCAAGGTGTTGGCTTGGGAACTGTCTGGCCCACAGTCTGGCTGACCCTTTGCCCTGTACACAGTCAACCAATTTCTGATCCGGTTCACCACCTTGGGATGCATCCCCAGGCTCCTCAGTTTACTGATAGGCCTCCTATGAGGAACTGTATCAAAGTCTTTGCTGAAATCTAGGTAGATCACATCCATCGCATGCCCTTGATCTAGTTCTCTGGTCACCCAGTCAAAGAACTCAAACTGTAGCTACTCTTTGCTGCCTCCCCCCCCCCCCCAAACTGCTGCCCTATGCAAATAACTAGTGATTAGCCCAGCCCTGGTCTTTAGCCACCAAGATTGTGGGATGTCCTTGATAGAATGGATTGGATCTACCGAATGTCTGAAAGTATGGCAATTAGGAACTATAAAGTAGGGATGTTCAAGAGAATTTGAACACTGAGAAGAATGATTGAAAAAGCAATATTGAGTGCCTACCTCATTACATTGGAAGTATGAGTAGAAACTTTGGTGGGTAGGGGTTAGTATAGTGGTTATATTTATAGTGGAATGAATTCTGCACAGGATTGTGCAGCTATATGTTTGGTTTAATTCATTGTCCTAATATTAAATAAAAATATATAATTGTGAATGAAGAGAAACAGACTTACAATAGAATAAGAGAAGTGATGAAAATGTTATGCAGGTTAATGTATGCTTTACAGTGAAGTAGTAGTGAACCTAACCAATTTTGAACTGCACATGCAAGGACCCACACCAAGGAAAGGGGCACTGGTCCTTTAAAGCAGCTTTTGCATGATGAATTCAAGACAGTGTTTAAAAGCAAAAAAACTTAAAACATTGGGTAGCAAATAGGAGTTACATGACTGCAAGCTGCTGTTTAGCCGGAAATACTCTTGTCTCTGACTGGAACAGATAGACATTTGTCTCTGAGGCTCTGGAAGGCATAATTTGGGTGGATCAGTTTTTGAGACTTGTCTGTGGGTGGAGCAGAAGGCACCAGCAGAGTTTGGCACCTTCTTCTCCTGTGTGCAGCAAATATAAATATGTTTCTTTTTTGTTGAATCTGCTTACGTAAAAACAGCGGTTTCGTCTTTTAAACTTTCTTTGCAAAAAATGTGAGTAAATTGATCCCTAGAATTAAAATTAATTTCATTTGAAGCAGGGCCGGATTTACCTTGAGTGAGGCCCTACGCCAACAAAAATTGTGGGCCCCCAGCAGGGGCGGCCCAAGGGGGGTGCGGGGCCTCATTTGCATAAGGGGCCTCATTTGCATAAGGGGCCTCATTTGCATAAATATTTGCATAATGTTACCATATACTAAATTTTAGTAAACGTGCCTCTTAATCCAGTACCAACTGCCAGACACATTAGGAACTACTACAAACACTGCCCATTTAGAACCCATAGTAAACCCGCCGTATCCTAACAGCACTACCAGGACTCACAAAGCACCATACTCTACCAATCAAAAGGCAACACTGCAAATATTAAACCAATACATTTCAGAAAACAACAATACATGACCGACTGGGGAAAGAGAACAAGTGGCAATGTCAAATAGGAATTATATAAACAGAACAACTCAGCTCAGTTACACATGCAGAACATAGACCATCACCAAACAAGTAATCACAATTTAGAAACAGGAAGACAATAATTAAACTGGGAATCCCAAAAGCCAAACTTGGAATGTACAACACTGTAGAAATAAAATTATACATTAATTTGCTCTTGTACTAAACAAAGCGCAGACGTTAATGATGCACATTTACCAGAGCTGACATATTCCAATTAATAAATTCAAAATAAAGAGATATTTTTCTACCTTTTGTGCCTTTTTTTCAGCTGCAATTGCTCCAGCCACTTTCTTCTGGTTTCTTCGTGTCTTCTGCTAACTCTCCATCGTCTGCTGTCCATTTGTCCTTTCTTCTCTCTTCTAGATTTTTTTCCATTCTCTCTCTACATCTGCTTTAACATACTAATCTTTCTCCTTTTGCTCTTTCCTCATTCCTATTTCATCCACTCAAATTTTACCCCTCCATCCTCAATCCCCACTTACTCTCCCAATACCCGGCCAATTGTAGATTTTTTATCCCTCCCACACAAAATATTTTTCCCTTCTCCATTTTACTCTTCCAGCCCCATCCCATTCTAATCCTCCCCCAACATAAGCTCCCTTCTAGTTCCAGCCTCACCCAGCATCCATTCCCTTCTAGTCCCTGCATCAGCCCATTTCCAGTCCTAGCCACCCATCAGCCCATTTCCAGTCCTAGCAACCCCCCAACCCAATACCAGTCCTAGCCCCCATCAACCCACTTACAGTCCTAACCCCCCATCACCCCATTTTCAGTTTAAGCCCCCCCTATAACCCATTACCAGTCCTAACCCCCCATCAGCCCACTTCCAGTCCTAACCTCATCAACCCATTTCCAGTCAGCCCCCCATAGCCCATTGCCAGTCCTAACCCCCCCCCATCAGCCCACAGCCCATTACCAGTCCTAACCCCATCAGCCCACCTCCAGTTTTAACCCCCGCAGCCCATTTCCAGTCCTAGCCCCCCCATAGCCCATTACCAGACAACCCCCATCAGCCCACAGCCCATTACCAGTCTTAACCCCCCCAAAAGCCCATTACCAGTTCTAAACCCCCCCAACAGCCCACAGTCCATTACCCGGCCAAACCCCAACAGCCCCCCTCTACCCTTAACCCCCCCCCGCCCATTTCCCGCCCCAGCCCCCCCAATCGCCCATTACCCGTCCTACCCCCCCCCCCCCGCCGTCGGCCTAAAGTAAAATTTAATTTAAAAAAAAACCTGCTGGCTGCCGCTGCGGGGCCCCCTCTGCTGCCGCGGCAGCACGAACTGACCCGCGGGGGCCCCCTGTGCAAGCTGACTCCATCGGTCCGTCGATCCCTCCCTCCCTCCGTGCACGCTGTGAGAGGCGCGAAGGAAGAGTGTCTCCCTCGCGTCTCTGTTAAGCCCGCAGGGGCTGATGGGAAATTTCCCATCAGCCCCTACGGGCTTAACAGAGGCGCGAGGAGACACTCTCCTTTCGCGTCTCTCACAGCCTACAGCCTGCACCCTGCACGGAGGGAGGGACGGAGGGAGGAAGGAACGAACCGACGGCTTCAGCTTGTAGAGGGGGCCCCCGCGGGTCAGTCGGTGCTGCCGCGGCAGCAGAGGGGGCCCCGCGGCGGCAGCCAGCAGGTTTTTTTTTAAATTTTATTTTAAAAAAAATTAACTTGTTCTTTTTTTGTGGGCCCCTGCCAGCTGTGGGCCCTACGCCATGGCGTACATGGCGTATAGGTAAATCCGGCCCTGATTTGAAGCAATCAGGATGGATGGGTGTCACAGACTAGGGGGTGCTATAGAGCACAAGCAGGTCTCTGCTTAGGCTTTTACTAGGGTATTTTCCTCTTTTCCCCTGTATCTCTTGGTTCTTCCTCTCAATAACACACATGGATGCCTTTTATTTACAAAGATTAGCAACATATAGGATTACAGGGTAACTCAAAGCTCACAGTGTTCACATACACCAGCAGCTATACCCTGCTGCTACTATCACCATCAGAATTAGCAGCAGTTCATTCTCATTAACATTCCAGAACCTCCCTGGTACATTCTATCTTCAGGTGTTTGGCATTCTCTCCAATTAAGACCTTTCTGTACCTGCACACACAATGCTACAAGCAAGGCTTTCCCTTAGCAGCACCTGTTTTACCTTCCAGCTAATTACCCTCAGCAGACTGCTCCACTCCAGAGTTTATAGCAAGCCCTGCTAGTTCCCCTGTGGTCTCAGTGTTTACTGAGAAAAAGGAAAATAAACCTCTTCCTGCTTAGTAACTTCACAGCTCAGCACAATGCTCTATACCAGTATTTCCCAAATGGGGGTCACAGAAACATGCCCATTTCCCCTTCTCTCTGGACTTTCACTGTGACCCATGCCAAGTAGTGACAGTCACCAGTCAGCATGTGGCCTGTGAGCCAGGGAACATTCATAGGCTCTTGTACCCTCCTGAGTAAGCTTCCTGTTAGACTGGAAACTCATGCCGAGTACCGGGGTCTGTAAGCACACACTGCTGACTGATACTGTTTTCTACTTTAGATGAGTGGAGGGAGGGGAAGGAGGCTGAAGAGCTGCTATTTTGATTTCATCATCATCTGGGGCCACGTGAATTTTCAGTTGCTAAAATGGGGTCATATGGGATAAAAGTTTGGAAAGCACTTCTCTATAGTTTCACTGTTACCTTTCCTAATTGCATTCAGGGTAGGGTTGCCAACTGGCTCCAAATGCGCCTGACAGGCTTGATCCAGTCCTGGGTTTACCCCATTGCATACAGGGAGATGGAGTTTTGTTTTCCTTATAGAGTGCAATGGAGAAATCAGAACTACATGTCCCTGCATGCAATGGGGTAAACCTAGGACTGGATCAAACCTGTCGGGCGCATCTGGAGCCAGTTGGCAACCCTAATTCAGGGTGTTTTCCTCCCTGAACTAAACTCAGCCAAGCATCTTCAATGCTGAAGCAACAGACTGCCCTACTTTCAGTCTCCTAGCCCCTGTCAGTTGCCTTCCCACTCAGTGGCTTTCAACAGTATTTCCAACACTGTCACAATAAAGCAGTGGGTCTCTCCTCACTATAGCACCCATTTCCCCAGCTTTCTCTCATCTCCCATGAGAGCTACAAGCATTCAGTTCCCCAGGTTATCCACTGGAGCATAGCAAGCCTCTACCAGTGAGAGCTGCCATACAAACAATGGTACTGTGGCAGGTGCAGGCCTGTGACCCACAGTGTCTGAACATAAGCAGGCCAGCATGGCTAGCTTGACCTGTAAATGAGGCCTGTGGAGAGGCATATAGGATTGCACATCCCCCAACATGCTGCTATTGTAAGATAGAACTCAGTAGAAATATTGAATTAGCTTAGGTAAGCAGAACTGCAGTATTGAAAGATGGAAAAATACAGAAAAGACATGTTTAAAAGTTACTGATAAGAAAAAGTACATCTGCAAAGAAATAATTGGGAGTGCTGACAGATGAGTTGCAGAGCCCAGCTCCTCTGCACGAACAAATTGGTTCTATAACCTTGAGAGTGTGAAAGTAACAAGTTGATGAACTGACCATTGTAATTGGGACTAGAAGGGGGGTATGCAGGTGTCATGCCCACTGGAGGGACATAACTGGATAACCTTATCAGTACCGGGACCAATAGAAGAGGTACGGGAGGTACGGAAGGTTACCGGGACCAATGAAGTGTTTTTCTATACCTAGAATGGAACAGAAGTCTATAAAAGTTGTTGTAATGCTTGAAAACTTTGCTCAGCCATTTTGAAATTGACTGGTTCGAGACTTGTGCACAAATAAATGATTTGGACCTTCTGAACAGACTCCTGGTATCATTGGTTTGTCTGCGCTTTGCTGCTACATATTCCTTGGTGCGTTGGCCGGGAAGTTGTGGAATCAAAGTGTATATAGGGCAATATACCACGACTTTCCGCCTCTATAGGCTTGGTCCTGCCGGGATCGCGCCCTTCCGACGAGGGCTGCTCCCTGGTGCCACCGGTCCCTTGTATCGGAGGGAGCTGGTCGGACCTCGGCGGGTGACGAGCCCGGCTGGAGTCAACGCCTCGAACCCGAGTGAGGGGAGTCCGAGGTCCAACTCATGCGCCTGCTTGGGAAGTTTGAGGACCGGATCCGGTGAGTATAGTTTTGATTTTGGGTCTAGACAGAAATAGAAAGAGCAGTACTGCCATTGGAACTTGGAACTTTGGAATTTGTAATCTCGAGATATTGGGAATTGGTAAGAGAGCATGATCACCTCTCAAGGAAGGGCCGAGTAACCCCGCATGGGAATTCGCCGGGTGAAACCCCCATCCTTTTTGTAATTGGGAAATTGGAAAAGACTAGTCAGAATAGATAGAAACGAATGCATTCTGGGATACGTTGCTAGCATGATTGTGTGAACGAAGTGTGAATGAGAGGTCTGGCAGCACGGACCAAGTGAAGGCGGACCCCTGAGTAGCGCATTTCCTGACCGGGCGACCGCGTTCAGGTCGCGAAAAGGGGGAAGCGATTGTCGTCTTGTCTTGTTATTTGTATTCCCTATACGTTTCCAGGACCGTGTGGACCCCTTACCCACGGTCCGCCCTCCTTTTCCCTTCTGTCTGTTGTTGCGCGCACACATCGAAATGGGAGGGGCGGGGTCTACTAGAAACACTCCATTAGAATGTATGATCGCACATTTTAAAGAGGGATATTCAGGAGATTATGGTATTAAAATGACAGCAGCCCGTTTGCAGATTTTGTGTACTAGGGAGTGGCCTGATCTAGACCCCATCTGGCCCCGAGAGGGAACGTTCAAAGTAGAGATTATTCAGTCAATACACCGTAGAGTGCGGATAGCGCACCCCGACCAGTACCCCTATATAGATTCCTGGTTAAGTATTTGTGAAGATCCGCCCCCCTGGGCGCAGCGCTGTTATGAGGAACAGTGCAGAATAATGTTAGCTAAAACAGATTCTAGACAGAAAACGGAACAGCCTAGAATGAAAGAGCAGGATACAAAAGCCAGAAAGAAGCCCATCCTGGCAGATCCTGATTCCCCAGAAATAACTCTCAGACAGTCCCGAACCCCAGGTCCAGTAAGAGTAGCCCGGCGTCCTGCCCCAGAACCCCAGAGACGGCCAGAGCCGAGGCGGGACCCAACCCCTGATCCCCCACCCGGAGGAGAGAAAGAGGAAGAATTAGCGGGAAAAGAAGAGGAGGACCTAAAAAGCGAGTCAGAAGTGGAGACAGAAGAAGGAGGAAGAGAGAATCCCCCAGCTGAGGAGGACAGTGTACAAATAATTGAGAAAGCCAGCGCTAGCACTAGTACGCCAGTGAGAGAGAAACCCAAAGCAAAACCTGTTGAGAAAAAGAAAGTGACTCCTGCAAAGGCAACAACGATAACCCTTAGATCCCAAAAGACACCCATGGCAGCCAAACTGTTTCCCTTACGGCAAGTCCCGGGAGTGCCCGTAAAGAATGATAATGATGAAGTGGTAGCGGGACCCCTAACTTATGTATATATCCCTTTCTCTACAACTGATTTATTGAATTGGAGGTCACATTATGCCTCCTACACTAGTAAGCCCCAGGAGCTGACAGAATTAGTAACTAGTATTATGGAAACTCACCAACCCACTTGGCCAGATTGCCGTCAGCTCCTGACCACCCTATTCACGACAGAAGAGCGAGCAAGAATTAGAAAAGCAGCTATTGAATGGATGGCAGAGAACCCTGTAGCTCCGGCACAGGGGCAGAATATAATAGACCGTCGAGAAGCAGCACAGAGAGAATTCCCGAATGAAGACCCCCAATGGGATCCAAATACAGATGAAGGATCCACAGCCCTAGCCCGTTTTCGCCAAGGCTTTTTACAAGGCCTGAAAAGGGGGGGCCAGAAAGCTATGAACCTTTCCAAAGTTGCAGGAGTAATTCAAGGAATAGATGAGAGCCCAGCAGATTTTTATGAGAGATTAACTGAAGCATACAGAATGTATACTCCCTATGATCCCGAGGCACCAGGAAGTTTATGTATGGTGAATTCTGCTTTTGTAAACCAGTCTCAACCAGACATTAGACGCAAATTACAGAAGTTAGAAGGGTTCGCGGGCATGAATGCAACACAGTTATTGGAAGTCGCTCATAAAGTGTATGTGAATCGTGATACTGAAAGACAGAGAGAATGTGATAGAAAGATGAAGGAGAAAGCTGATTTTTTGGCTGCGGCCATAGTGGAACAGAAAAGGGGAGGTGTCCCTAGTCGAAGGAGCAGAGGAAGAGGGCGGGGTCAAGGCGGAGGCCGGACCCAGAGACTAGGCGTGAACCAATGCGCCTATTGCAGAGAGGAAGGACATTGGAGAGATACGTGCCCGCAACTCGAAGACGCCCAGCATGATGACGACAGCAGCCATCAGTGGCGAGAAGAAAGACGAAGCTATCCCCGAAGCCGAGGAGGAGCCAATCGAGAACAATTCCAGCGAGAGAGAGGAGGAGCCATTCAAGCATTGGCCACACCAGCCCATGATGAGAATGACGTGGATTAGGACAGACCGGGCTCCAAGTTTGCTTTAGGTCTCCAGGAGCCTATGGTCGGAATACAAATAGGAGACCAAATTATGGACTTTATGGTTGATACTGGAGCACAACATTCAGTAATAGACAAAAAGATAGCCCCATTCACTACAAAAGCAGTCACCATTATAGGAGCAACTGGTGCCAAAGCCACAAAGTCTTTCCTTCAAAACCGAATATGCAGTCTGGGAGGACAGCAAGTAACTCATCAATTCCTTTACATGCCCGAATGTCCAGTGCCACTACTGGGACGAGATATGTTAGCCAAGCTTCAAGCACAAATATCTTTCTCTGAGCAAGGAGAAATGCAAATGACAGTAAATCCCCAAACCAAACCAGCAGGAGTGATGCTGCTGACAGTTCCCCGAGAAGAAGAATGGAGATACTACATTGATGATTCGATTCAAGATACCTATTTTGAACAAACTTTGAAAAGCATTGATGCACCACCTGGAGTATGGGCAGAAGGCAGCCCCCCCAGGCCTAGCCAAACATATAGCTCCAGTGATTGTAACCCTCAAGCCTAGTGCTACACCAGTGCACGTCAAACAGTACCCTCTCCCAAGAGCCGCAATTGAAGGCATTCATCGCCACCTACAAAGATTGCTTGAGTATGGCCTACTAAAAGTATGCCAATCCCCATGGAACACTCCACTTTTGCCAGTAAAGAAGCCTGGGACAGATGATTATCGCCCAGTGCAAGATTTGAGAAGAGTAAATGATGCAGCTGAGACCATACATCCAGTCGTACCCAATCCTTACACCCTCTTAGGACTGATACCTGCTGAAGCTACCCATTTCACTGTACTGGATTTAAAAGACGCATTCTTTTGCATAAGATTAGCCCCTGTAAGCCAAATATTGTTTGCATTCGAATGGCAGGACCCCATCTCTGGAAGAGGGGGCCAACTTACCTGGACAAGATTACCCCAAGGATTCAAGAATTCGCCTACCATCTTTAGTGCCGCACTGAATCAAGACCTTTCAAGCTATCCAGTAGCCCCGGGGAAGAGAGTGCTTCTCCAATACGTGGATGATCTATTGATAGCTGCCGTATCAGAAAGTGAATGTATACTAGCCACCAAAGATCTCTTGCAGTTACTGGAGGAAGCTGGATACAAAGTTTCCAGAGCCAAAGCACAGCTATGCCAAAAAGAAGTGAAATACCTGGGTTTTCGTATCACCCAAGGAAGCAGAAGATTAGGCAGAGAAAGAAAAGAAGCAGTATGCAGAATTCCAACTCCAACAACCAGAAAGCAAGTCAGAGCCTTTCTGGGAGCGGCAGGATATTGCCGAATTTGGATACCCAACTTTGCCCAAATTGCCAAACCACTGTATGAAGCCACAAAAGGAGAAGAAAAGTCGCCACTGGAGTGGGGACTTGAGCAGGATACAGCCTTCCAAAAGTTAAAAGAAGAATTAATGTCATCACCAGCGCTTGGACTACCAGATGTCCACAAACCTTTCCACTTGTTTGTACATGAAGCACAGGGAAATGCCTTAGGCATGTTGACTCAGAAATTGGGAAATTGGGAGCGACCTGTAGCCTACCTATCGAAACAATTGGACCCTGTGGCCAAAGGATGGCCACCTTGCTTGAGAGCAGTTGCAGCTACAGCGCTACTAGTGAGTGAAGCAGACAAACTCACACTAGGACAGAACATACGAGTCACTGTGCCACATGCAGTCCTTGCCCTTATGGAACAGAAAGCAAATTATTGGCTCACCAATTCCCGAATGTTGAAGTACCAGAGCATGTTATGTGAAAACCCACAGATACAACTTGAAGTGAGCCATGCCCTGAATCCAGCCACCTTGATACCCATCAGTGAAGAACTCCCAGAACATGACTGTATCGAAGTCATGGAGACTGTGTTCTCCAGCCGACCCGACTTGACAGATGTGCCCATAGACAATCCTGACCAAACCTATTATGTTGATGGGAGCAGTCTCATCCTTGATGGACGACGCTGTGCCGGATATGCAGTCGTCACTCAACATGAAGTAGTTGAATCATCAGCCCTAGCCTCAGGCACATCAGCCCAGAAAGCCGAATTGATAGCACTCACCAGAGCATTGTTGTTAGGAGAAAAACTTATACTGAATGTATATACAGATTCCAAATATGCCTTCACTACCCTGCATGCCCATGGAGCTCTCTATAAAGAAAGAGGACTCATCACATCCGGAGGAAAATCAGTCAAATATGGTCCCGAAATATTGATGTTACTTGATGCAGTTTGGGCCCCAACACGTGTAGCTGTCATGCATTGTCGAGGACATCAAGCAGGAAAAGGAGAAGTTGCCCGAGGAAATAGATTTGCAGATGCCTCAGCACGACAAGCAGCTATGACAGGACAAATTGCCCCACAAGCTATGCCAATGCAAGCAGCATTGTTTCCAGTACCTTTGAATCTATGGACCCCACGATATACCACCAAAGAATTGGATTACTATTGTGACAGAGAAAATGGAGTACTGAAAGATGGATGGATTGAGCTGCCACCAGAAGAGGGCAGTCAACCTCCAGGACGAATAGTAATTCCTGAACTATTAGGACCAGCCTTTGTCAAAGCTTTCCACGAAGCTACCCACTATGGGAAGAGTGCCATGGAAAAAGCACTCAGACCACATTTCTACATCCCTCTGATGACAACCATATCAGCTTCAGTAGCACGACAATGTCAAACTTGTGCCAAGAATAATGCCAAGCAAGGCTTTATTACAGCACCCCGAGTTCAGTCAAGAGGTGTGACCCCCATGCACAACCTCCAAGTTGATTTCACTGAAATGCCAAAAGCCAATGGGTACCATTACCTATTAGTATTAGTTTGTACTTTCTCTGGGTGGGTAGAAGCATTCCCAACCAGAACTGAGAAAGCCCGAGAAGTTACCAAAGTCTTAATGAGAGAGATTGTCCCCAGATTCGGAATTCCAGCAGTAATAGGGTCAGACAATGGACCCTCATTTGTCTCCCAAGTTACTCAGCAGTTAGCAAAAGCTTTGCAGATACAATGGAAACTCCACACTGCATACAGACCCCAGAGTTCAGGGAAAGTTGAGCGAATGAATCGTACCTTGAAAGCCCAAATGTCTAAGCTTTGTCAGGAGACACAATTGAAGTGGCCCCAAGTGCTCCCCATAGCTTTATTCAGAATACGCTCAGCTCCTGTAAAGTCAACAGGATTTTCCCCTTTTGAAGTTTTGTATGGTAAACCCCCACCAATAGTGCAGGGAATCAAAGGAAGTCTAGCCCAAATTGGTTCAGAAATAACCAGACAAGAACTTCTAGCTCTTAGTTTTGTTCTGCAGACTCTCCATACGTGGATCCAAGACCAGTTACCTATCAACTTGACGGAACCCTTGCATCCCTACCAGCCTGGAACTTCGGTGTGGATCAAAGATTGGAAGAAGATACCGTTGGAACCCCATTGGAAGGGACCGTACACCGTCATCCTGTCTACCCCAACTGCAGTAAAGGTAGCCGAGATCGACGCCTGGATCCACCACAGCAGAGTCAAGCCCGCCGCCAATCCTGAACCTGAGCAGTGGACAGCAGAACAGCATCTTGATGCACCCTTGCGAGTTACTTTGAGACGGCAGCCAGCAGCTTAGACACTTCATCACAAGTGCTTTGCAGCAGCCAAGTCTTTCGAAGAGGATTGCTGTTTTCTATGCAGCAACAGCTTTGTTTCAACGAACCCAATTTGTGTATGATTTGACACACTACTTTGAGACTACATTGACTAAGCCAGACTTCACAGGCCAACTGAAATTGCTAAAAAGTTGGTCAATGTGTACTGGCCAACCTGAGGATCTTCAATCAACACTCAGCACCCGTTAAATTGCTTCATTAGCAAACGGGACGAAGAATAAAAGACCGTCGTGATCAAGATCAGCGAGTTGAGGATTCAGAAGAACTCCAATCAACATCGACATGCATCTTTACTTTTGCTTTGCTTTGGTTGCCTTCTTTGGAGGTTTTGAACAGACTTATGCTTTACCTCCATGCACTGCCTGCATTACTTCTACTAGAATTGGACTGAAAGTAACTCAGACTTTGCTTTATCATTCTTACTATACCTGCAAGGGGACAGTAACTCGGTGTATCTATAACACCACTGAACTAAATGTTTGCACTCATGGAAAAATTAAAACATGCTATAATCCGCATCAGAATCCATCCTATTACACGATGGAAATAAAATGGAAGGATGCAGATGGACCTATATTAGCTGCAACGCCACCGCTCAAGGACATTACTAAACCTGCTGTTTTGAATTTTGATGCATGCAATGCTATTAATAGAGATAGTTATTCCACCTGTGGTACATGGGAGAAAGCGTATCGAAATGACCATAAGTATATGTGTCCAGAAGGTGCCACGGGATGGAGGAAGTGTACAGGTAAAAAAGGAACCAGGCTATAGTACTGCCCCAGCAGCAGACTACTATTGCCCGTATTGGGGATGTGTTTTTTATGCTACCTGGAACACTGGTATAACTGATGAGAAAATAGATAAACGAATGGCTACTTTAACCAAGCCAACCACAAATGATAAATGTCAGAAAGATGCTTGTAACCCCTTACACTTACGTATACACAATCCCCATGCATGGAAACAAGGATATAAGTTTGGTTTACGTATTGCTGGAGGAGCAATAGATCCAGGGACCATTGTGTATATCAGATTGAATACCCAAGCCCACAAGTCATCTAAATATCATATTCATAATACTTTTTATGAAGCCATGCATGTAAATAAGTTTGAGATCCCTCACCCCTCACAGAATTTATTTCTAGAATTAGCCGGAGCAGTAGTATCTAGTCTTAAGATCACAGATTGTTATTTCTGTGGCGGAACCCAAATGGGAGATCAGTGGCCATGGGAAGCCCAAGAATTGAATTATTCCATGATTTACAATCAGACTGAATTACACAAGACTACCAGTGAATGGGTGTTAGCGCACTCAATCGTTGGACGTCTTTGCTATGCCAGAACTGGACCCCAGTTCACCCAAAAGGTAGGACAGCTGGTCTGTCTTAGCCAGAAGTACTATAATGCCACGACCAAGAAGATAGCATGGTGGTCAGGAATCGGACATCCTGAACCTCCTAACCCATTAGCCAGATTTCCTGAACTTGCAGGTCTATGGACTAACCTTGCTAAAGTCCAAGCCTGGCAAGCCCCACCCGGCCTATATTGGATCTGTGGAAACCGAGCATATGCACAACTCCCACCACACTGGGGAGGAGCATGTGTCTTAGGAACCATCAGACCTTCTTTCTTTCTTTTAAACACTGAACATGGAGAACAATTAGGATACCCAGTATACACTACCCACCGACACAAAAGAGCACTAAGACAGAAGAGAGAGGCCTTACAGATAGGCAAGTGGGAGAAATGGCAAGGTGATGATTGGCCACCAGAAAGAATCATTGAATATTATGGACCCGCCACTTGGAATGATGATGGTATGTATGGTTATCGTACCCCAATTTATATGATTAATCGTATTATTCGCTTACAAGCAGTAGTTGAAATAATAACTAACGAAACTAGTCATGCTCTTACGCTTCTAGCTAGACAAAGTACACAGATGCGCACTGCGATATATCAGAACCGCTTAGCACTTGATTATTTGTTAGCAGCTGAAGGAGGAGTATGTGGTAAACTGAATTTGACCAATTGCTGTTTGAAAATAGATGATAAAGGTCAAGTAGTTGAAGAAATTGCTAAAGATATGCAAAGACATGCTTATGTGCCAGTGCAGACGTGGCACTCATTGAAATTTCCTAATTGGTTTGCTAACCTCTTTTCATGGGTGGGAGGATTTAAGACTTTCATCGTATTGGTACTAATCCTTGTTGCTGTTATCTTCTTATTACCATGTTTAATCCCATGTTGTATGCGTTCCATTCATAACACTATTGATAGTACAGTAGAGCGGAAGACCGCAACAAAAATCATGGCTTTATATACAGCCAGTCCTGGTAGAAATCCTTTAGCCAGGATGTGATTCTTTAGAAAGTGATTTAATTCTCACACCTTATTAAGTAATAGGGTGAGATTAATCAAAGGGGGGAATGTGGCAGGTGCAGGCCTGTGACCCACAGTGTCTGAACATAAGCAGGCCAGCATGGCTAGCTTGACCTGTAAATGAGGCCTGTGGAGAGGCATATAGGATTGCACATCCCCCAACATGCTGCTATTGTAAGATAGAACTCAGTAGAAATATTGAATTAGCTTAGGTAAGCAGAACTGCAGTATTGAAAGATGGAAAAATACAGAAAAGACATGTTTAAAAGTTACTGATAAGAAAAAGTACATCTGCAAAGAAATAATTGGGAGTGCTGACAGATGAGTTGCAGAGCCCAGCTCCTCTGCACGAACAAATTGGTTCTATAACCTTGAGAGTGTGAAAGTAACAAGTTGATGAACTGACCATTGTAATTGGGACTAGAAGGGGGGTATGCAGGTGTCATGCCCACTGGAGGGACATAACTGGATAACCTTATCAGTACCGGGACCAATAGAAGAGGTACGGGAGGTACGGAAGGTTACCGGGACCAATGAAGTGTTTTTCTATACCTAGAATGGAACAGAAGTCTATAAAAGTTGTTGTAATGCTTGAAAACTTTGCTCAGCCATTTTGAAATTGACTGGTTCGAGACTTGTGCACAAATAAATGATTTGGACCTTCTGAACAGACTCCTGGTATCATTGGTTTGTCTGCGCTTTGCTGCTACAGTACAACTGGTATTTACCCTCAGACTAACCCTCAGAGCATAGTAGGTCTCCAGTCTGCCATCGCTCTATCAGTGAGGCTTACACTCAGGCCAGCCCATCCACTAGGTGAGCTAGGGGGGCAGCATTTCCAAAAGCGGTAGCAAAAAGCCACTGTTTTTTGAAATACTACCGCTGCAGTTGCCTGCCTCTGATTCCCCCTCCTGAGATGGAATCGGCTGAGGCTGGGAGGAAGGGCAATGAGGCTGGGGTTTCTTAGGGTTGCCAACTGGCTCCAGATGCACCAGGCACACTTGATCCAGTCCTAGGTTTACCCCACTGCATGCAGGGACATGTAGTTCTGATTTTTCCTTTGCACTCCATAAGAAAAGCAAGACTACATGCCCCTGCATGTAATGGGGTAAACCCAGGACTGGATCAAGCCTGTCAGGCGCATCTGGAGCCAGTTGGCAACCCTAGGGTTTCTGCCTAGGACAGCAGAAACCCTTGGGCCAGCCCTACTTACACTACAACTGGGAACCTGACATGCACCCCTCAGGCTACTCTTACCATACAACTTGGTATCTGGCATTCCCCTCAAGGGAAACTGCTAGATACTTGTGACCTAGATTGGCCACCATTGGAAACAGGATACTGGGCTTGATGGACCTTGGTCTGACCCAGTATGACATTTCTTATGTTCTTAAGCTACCCAATCCAGCATAGTGGACTCCAGCCCACTATTTGACCCAGCTTACCTTAGCTAGTCACCCCTGCTCACGGCAGGGAGTAGATAGTTTTTCCAGCCTGACGCTTCCCTTACTTCTGTCTCTCAGCCTTTTTATCCAGTCTAAGGCAAGGTCATGCCCTTCTTGCCTGCTAGAAGCATTCAAGCTCCCCCTGCAGGTCCTCAGTGTGTGTGCTCTCAGCCCTCTATTAGAGCTCCCCCTGCAGGTCCTCAGTGTGTGTGCTCTCAGCCCTCTATTAGAGCTCCCCCTGGCTCTTACTGGCTGGAAACACCTGTGCGTGCACCCCAACACATCACAATTGTGTAAATGTCTCAGAAACCCAGATTGCCTCTTTTTCACAAGGATTAAATGTAAGATTTGAGCCATGAGCTGAGGATGGTCCTTGCTTGCCTTTTGGCTGAGATTCAGAAAATATCAAATGAGGAGACTTAACACCCCATTTGGGGAAAAAAAATTTGGATTCTGACCAAATTGGGGGAAATTAACATTTCCATATAAAGAAAAAAAAATACCCTGTTGTAAATACGTAGTTAAATACAGCTCCTGAGATAGGCCAAACACTAGAAATAATAGTGGGAGGGGAAGAGTGGACTAGTGGTTGGGGCAAGTTACCTAAGGTCAGGGGTTCAAACCCCACTAGAGGACAGCAACCTTGGGCCAGAAGGACTGGGGTCCCTAGTCCCACAGGTGCCCCTTGTGGTCTTGGGCAAGCCACTCAACCCTCCATCGCCCATGTTCCCTGTAAAAAAAATAGTTATCTCCAAGTTATAATGCCCTGTTCAATGTAATTTCAGTTTGTTCAATGTAAACCACCTTGATATCATGAAAGGCAGTATATAAGAAATGTTAAATAAATAAATGTAACCGTTGTTATAATCTCAGGGCATGTGCTCCTTCCTTTCACGACAACTGCTTGTTTATCAGACCTTTAAAGGGTCTTAGGTGAATTCATCATTTGCAAAGTTAGATGGTTACAATTGCAACAGATGTGTTCTCAAAGAAAAAAGCAGACATCAAAAGTTTCAATATTCAAAAGACGAGCAAGCCCATTTTATCCTATTCAGTGGCAATAGAGAGGAATACACTTCTGGCACATAAATCTCACACTGGGTGGCGCTAATTTCTAACTGGACAATTTTCATGTTGATCTGCTGATTAGCAATGAATAAATATGGGAAAATATTACCATGGCAACCACTGTGTCACATGAGATTTCCTAAAAAAGGAAACAAACCATAGATTTGTTAGACATGTTTTTCACATTGTAAGGTAATACGTTGCAAAGTGCACACATAAAGTGAGAATTTAGGAGGGAGTCTAGGAAGAATCTGAGATGTCCAGAGCAATGCAATGTGTGCCTTGTAGTCAGTCCTGACTCCTGGCGACCCAGAAGCTCCTGGGTTTTCTTGGCAATGTGTCACTGGAAGTAGATTGCCAGGCCTTTCTTCCAAGGCAATGGAGGGTTAAGTGACTTGCCCAAGGCCACAAGGAGTGCTTGTCCAGAGCAGAATGTCCTAAAATCGGGGAAGGGGGAGGGGAGTGGCATCAATGAAGGGAGAAACGTATAAGTGCCTTCTGAAATCGCTCTGTCTTCACCTCGAAGAATGAACGTCCCTAATTGGTTAGGGAGACAGGTCCCATGCAGATAGCAAGGCTGGATATGTGTGTGGGTGTAGGCCAGTTCACAAATGTGGATGTCCCCAAACTGAATGGCCTCAGAACCAGATACTTGGATGTGCTGGCAGGGATATTTCAGAAAGGCAGCAACTATGAGACTAGCACATCCTGGCCTGCCATTTCAGATACTCAGATATGCGGTGACTGGCCAATAAAATGTTTGGAGTACGGATTTACATGCAGGTTACACTGGCCAGGAAATATTTACTGTTGATAAAAGTGAATTTTGCTCTTCCCCCTGCAAGTGTTGCAGCCATGACATAAGCACTTTTTTGCACCTTATTTCATAGTCAAGAATAGGTATAGGCATGGATGGCCTCACTAATCAGGGCCAAACATGCTTGTGGTGTTCTGAAATTGCACCACGATGTGCTTCTCAGTGGCTCTGCCCAGGCCTTGCCTCCACCATCCCCTGTGCTACATAGACATGCTCACGCCAGGGACATCTACATACCTGGCTTTCTAAAATGGATCCAGAGACATTTACGATTTGCATGTCTGCATACCCATTTTCAGACATCCAGATCACAAATAGAACTTCTAAAATACCTCCAATACTGTGACAAGTGGTGCTTTTGCCTTTTCCTCCATTCGCAGACTTGAGCATGTTTGTTTGGAGCATTCATTTTATTTATTTATTTAGTTGTCTATTTTTCTATACCACTTTATCTAGAAATGAAAGTGATTTACAGATAACCATATACATGCATTTCACATCAAACAATAAAGCATGATTTACATATGCACCTAAGTTAATCTACATTATTTCAATAAACATATTCATAATTATATCTTTAGCATTGCTTAAACAATGCAGTTATTGGGGTGAGGAGACATGGAACTGGATGTGATTAACATATGGTAGTGCCATACCTAGCCCTGTGCGAGCAGTGCAACGCACAGGGTGCAAAGAAATAGGGGTGCATTTGAGGTTGCCGGCCTCGGCTCCCCCCACACTGCCTGCCCTTGCCCCACTGCTGTTTATGTTTCTGCAGTGGGGGCGATGGCAGCAGCAGAGCAGACATCAAATTGAAAAAAAAAACACTGTTTTTTCCGACTCCGCGCTTGCCTGCATGTCTGACCCCTCCCTCCTCTGACGTATGCCCACATAAGAGTAGGGAGGGACCAGACCAGCCATTCATGTGCAGAGTTGCAAAGATCTGCGTTTGAATGGCTGGTCTGGTCCCGCCCTCTTCTGATGCGGGCATACATCAGAGGAGGAAGGGATCAGACATGTAGCCAAGCGCAGAATTGGAAAGACCTGCAGTTGTGTTTTTTGTTTTTTCAATCTGATGTTTGCTCCGTTGCTGTCATCGCCACCCCCCCCCCCACCCCCGCCACCACCACCACCACGGAAACATAAAAAATAGCAGCAGGGAAAGGGTAGTCAGCGCAGGGAGCCGGCTGGACAGGTGTAGGGTAAGGTGCGATGGGGAGATGCTAGGCAAATGGCAAACCTCTGATGACTGGGGAGGGAAATGCGTCAGATGTGCAAGTCGCACAGGGCACATTTATGGCTTGGAATGGCCCTGACACAGGATTCCTATGATAGCAGGTTACATGATTAGTTCCTTGATTCTTCAATAGGCTACATTTTTTCCTTAACTGTTCTATGAATAGGTGAGTTTTTAGTTATTTGTGGAATGTTGTGAGTTCCGATACATTACAGATTTGTTTCCGGGAGGGCATTCCAGAGCACTAGTGCATAAAGTTAAAATGCTGATAGTCTGATTGCTTTTTGTTATCTCAGATAATAAGGTTAGTGTGTTTTGCATGCAACATCTTCTTGTTCTGTTGTTTGGTGTCACTTGTATTATGGTCTTCTGGTAGGTTGATGACAGGTTATGAGTGATTTTGAAGATATTTAGTAGGACTTTGTACTTAATTCTGCTTATTAATGGGAGACAATGCAATTGTTTCAGTACTGAAGTGATGTGTTCCTCTCTTGATGCTCCGGCAATAATGTGGTCTGCTGTGTATTGTGCCATTCGGAGATGATGTAAGGCATAATTCAGTATTCCTTGATACAGTTGTAGTTAACATTATTGGCACCCTTGCAGTTCAATATCTTAATGTCCAATATCTCCTAAAAAAAAAAGTGGCCAGTGAAATGGCTGTGGACTATACACGCATACATATTTGACACATAAAAGAATCAAATAAAACAAGATCAATTAAAAAGGAAAATAGCATAAAAAGTGGGACATTGACAGGACATGATTATTGGCACTCTTATAAACAATTTAAATCAGTCTGATTAGAAGAAACACATTCTAATTGCAGTAAAATTAGAAACAGAAAAACATGACAGCAGAAAAAGACCTTATGGCCTGTCTAGTCTGTCCTTCCATATCAAATACTATAGTCCCCTTTTTTTTTCCTTTAGAGATCCTGCGTTTGTCCCATGCTTTCTTGAATCCAGATACTGTCCTCATCTTTACTACCTCCACTGGAAGACTAAAGAAATATTTCCGAAGGTTTCTCCTGAATCTATCCCCTTTCACCCTCATCCTATGCCCCGTAGTTGCAAAGCTTACTTTCAGTCAAAAGAGGGTCTCTTCTTTTGCATTTATAATAGATGTTTAAATACTTCTGTGGCATATCTCCTTTTTCCTCTAATGAATACATTTTAAGATCTTTAAGTCGGTCCCCACATGGTTTATAACGAAGACCAGTGACCATTTTAGTAGCCACCCTTTGCTCTGACTCCATCTGGTTAATATCTTTTTGAAGATATGGTCTCCAGAATTGCACACAATACTTCGCACAAGAGACTTATACAGAGACACTATCACCTCCTTTTTTCTGCTGGCCATTCCTCTCCCTATGAACCAAAGCATCCTTCTGGCTGTTTCAGTCACCTATTCTACCTGTTTAGCAACCTTAAGATCATCAGAAACAATCATGCCATGGTCCCGCTCTTCTTTTATGGACAAAAGTTCTTCATCCCCTACACTGTACTGCTCCCTTGGATTTTTGCAGCCCAAATGCATGACCGCTGCATTTTTTTTAGCATTAAATCTCAGCTGCCAATTTCTAGACCATTCTTCAAGCATAGCTAGATCCCTCCTCATGTTATCTACCCTTTTCTGGTTGTCTACTTTATTGCAGATTTTGGTATCATCCTCAATATCACCCTAAGGTCTTCCGCAATATCACTAACAAAGATATCAAAAAAGAATCAGATTGGGGACTGTTACCTTTTTTCCTGAGTGGATCCCGGTGCGGCGAAAGGAGAAGGAGGAGGAGTTTGGCGTCCCCCCCCCCCCCGGGCCGGTATAACAGCTTTGGCCAGTCGCGGCAGAGTTGGGACTGTTACCTTTTTTCCTGAGTGGATCCCGGTGTGGCGAAAGGAGGAGGAGGAGGAGGAGTTTGGCGTCGTCCCCCCCCGAGCCGGTATAACAGCTTCGGCCAGTCACAGAACGCGACCCGCAGGCGCGTACCCACTGGTGCATGCCCGAAGGGGCGTGACCAAAGAGGCAGGCCACGCCCCTTTGGAGCCCCTTCGGAGCCAGAGGAGGCGTCTGTAGGTTCTCATGGGTAGGAGGAGGAAAAAGGTGTTTCCAGCTCTCGGTGCTAAGTCTGCAAAAACTGTTGGCCCAATGGATCGTCATCTGCTGAGTGCCGGAGTTGAACATTTGGAGAAAGATCTATTAGGTGATTCCGTGAGTACTGTGTCAGATGTATCTCTCAATACGCTGGGTGTTGCCCTACCCGGACAGGAAGTGGTTGTTGAGATTTCCCTCCCAAGGGAAGAGATACCTGGAGTGGGCCCTCATGGTAGTCAAGAACCCTCTTCTTTGTTACAGTCGTTGGGGGAACAGAAGGTTAAGATGCCATCTCCAGTGGAATTTTCTCCTGTTTTCTGATGTGATAGCCCCTGTTGAGGTTTCACTATGTGATGTTTGGGAATTAGTCGCGTGTATGGAGTGTTCACTCCACGCTTCTTTTTCCCAAGTATCACAGTTTTCTACGGAGGTGGTGCAAAAGCTTTCTGAACATAAAGTGTTGCTTACTAAACATAACAAATCGTGTAATAAATTGGAAGGTCAGATTTCTGTATTGGAGGCTGCAGTTACATCTTCCATTAAGGATAGTGTTGTTATACATCACCAGTTAGAATCTTTGGAGAATGCTATTCGTCCTAGGAATCTGCGTTTTTTGAATTTTCCTCGCACCCATTACCTTGCCCCTCTTATATTGTTGCAGAAATATTTTAAAGAGGTTTTGTTAATTGATGATGTAGAGACTAACAAGTTTTCCTCAGTTTATTACGTGCCTTTGGTTTCTTCTGGGACGACTTCCTCTCCAGAACCTAAAGAAGAAGGGAATCCTGTTACAGCTGAGTCTCTAGATGTTTCTGAGTTTTTGAAATCTTCCATGGATGTGATTCCACATCGAGCTACTTTAATTGTTTCCTTTTTGTCACTTACTGATAAGAATTTAATAACGCAATTGTATTTCTTGAAAAAGGATCAAGTATTTTGTGGTAACCCTATTCAGATATTCCCAGATGTTTGTAGAATTACTCAAAACCGAAGGAAAGCGTTTTTAGCTTTGAAAAATCGAACTTTGGCTGTTGGGGCTTCCTTCTTCTTAAAATACCCTTGTAAATGTATCCTGGTTCTTGATGGTGTTAAATATGTTTCTTGACGTCGGGCAATTAGAGGTTTTCTTGATTAGTAAAGAAAATGTTTGAATAAGTTTCTCCTTCCTTTCCTTGTATAAATTGGGCTGAGATTGATAAGAAATGGATCAGTTTTTCTTAAAATATTATTGTATTTTTGTTTTTTATGTGATTACTTGATTTTGTTTGTATTTGTATTTAATTGCCTTGTAGTCTGGGTAACTTTCCCCTTGATGTGGACTTGATTGTAATTACCTATTTTATTTATATAATAAAGATTACTGAAATGAAAAAAAAAAAAGATTCAGACTAAGGACAGATCCCTGCAGCACACTACTGGTAACATCCTTCTCCTCAGAGTGAGTTCCATTTACCTGTACACTTTGTCACCTCTCACTCAACCAATTTCTAACCCAGTCAATCATTTTAGGGTCCATACCTAGGGTGCTCAATTTATTTATAAGTTGCCTGTGTGGAATGGTGTCAAAGGCTTTACCGAAATCCAAGTATACCACATCTAGGGCTCTCCCTCAGTCCAACTCTCCGGTCAACCAGTCAAAGAAATCTATCAGATTTGTTTGACGAGACCTACCTCTGGCAAATACATGCTGCCTCGGATCCTTCAATCCATTGCACGCCAGAAACCTCACTATTCTCTGTTTTAGCAACATTTCCAATTATTTACTCACCAAAGAGGTCAGACTAACTGGCCTGTAGTTCTCAACTTCATCCTTATTTCTGCTTTTGTGTAAAGGGACCATATGTGCCTTTCTCTAATCCTCTGGGACCACTCCCGATTCCAAAGAGGCATTGAAAAGGTCAGTCAGTGGAGCCGCTAGAATGTCCCCCAAGTGTCTTCAACATTCTTGGATGTATCCCACTCAGTCCCAAAGTTTTGTGAAAATCGTTAAGATCCCCTAAATTTCTGTTCCTATTTGTGGGTGTTTTCTGAGATCCTGCTCCTGGCCTTTCATCTGTGAATACAGAACAAAAAATATTTGTTAAGCAATTTCACTTTATCCTCATCAGCTTCGACATATTCTTCCCCTTCACCCTTAAGTCTGACAATACCACTTTTGCACTTCCTCCTCTCACTAACATACCTGAAAAATATCTTGTCCCCCCTCCACCCCCCCATTTTATCAGAAATCAGGGAAACTAACAAATGTTACAGCACAGTAATAATAATGGGTGATTTCAATTACCCTGGTATCGACTGGGCAGGACATGCTAGGGAGATAAAGTTTCTAGATGAAATAAATAACTGCTTCTAGGAGCAGCTGGTTCATGAACAGACAAGAGGGGAAGCCATTTTGGACCTAGTCCTTAGTGGAACACAAGATCTGGTGCAAGGGTGTTGGGGCCACTTAACAATAGTGATCATAGCATGATTGTGTTTGATTTAATAAATGAAGGAAGGACGGTAAGGAAATCCACAGTACTACCTTTTAACTTTCAAAAGGGAAACTATGATAAAATGAGTTAAATAGTTAAGAAAAAACTAAAAGGAGTAGTTGCAGAAGTTAAAGATATACATGAAGCATGGGAGTTATTTAAAAATACTATCTCGAAAGCCCAGATCAGCTGTATTCCACACTTTAAGAAAAGTGGAAGGAAGTCCAAAAAACTGCCAGCATGGTTTAAAGGTGAGGTCAGAGAGGCTGCTGTTTTCAAAAAAGCATCTTTCAGGAAACGGAAAAAGGAGCCAAATGACGAAAACTGGAAACAACATAAGCACTGGCAAGCACTGTGAAGGACAAACTAGACAGGCCATGTGGTCTTTTTTTGTCGTCATGTTTCTATGTTTCTAAGTTAGATACAAGGCATTGATAAGGCAGGCAAAGAGAGAATTTGAGAAGAAGCTTGCTGTGGAAGCAAAAATGCGTAATAAAGACTTTGTCAAGTACATTCATAGCAAAAAACCTGTGACAGTCAGTTGGACCATTAGATGATAGAGGGATAAAAGGGGAACTAAGAGGGGACAAAGCCATAGTGGAGAGACTGAATGAATTCTTTGCTTTGGTCTTTACTGAGGGAGATGTAGGGATGACTGAAGCAGTATTTAAAGATAATGCCACAGAAGAATTGAAAGGAAGATGTATGACAGACCCATGACTGAAACAGCATTTAAAGATGATGCCACAGAAGAACTGAAAGGAAGATGTATTACAACTATTTGATAAAATGAAGAGTAGCAAATCACCTGGACTGGATGGTTTACAATCAAGGGTGTTGAAAGAACTGAAATGTGAGATTGCAGACCTACTATTAGTAATCTGTGAACTATCATTAAAATCATCTGTAATACCTGAGAATTGGAGGATGGCCAATGTAATGCCAATTTTTAAAAATGATTCCAGGGGTGATCGGGGAAACTACATACCAGTGAGCCTGACGTCAGTTCCAGGAAAAATGGTAGAAACCATTATAAAGAACAAAATTACTGAACATGTAGATAGTCATGGCTTAATGGGAGACAGCCAATATGGCTTTAGCTAAGGAAGCCTTATCTTACTAATCTGTTTTTTGAAGGTGTGAATGAACAGGTAGACAAAAGTGAGTCGGTTGATATAGTGTATCTGGATTTTCAGAAAGCCTTTGACAAGGTCCCTCATCAGAGACTTTTGGCAAAACTAAAGAGTCATGGGATTGGAGGCAGTGTACTATTGTGGATCAGGAACTGGTTAAAAGATAGAAAGCAGAGGGTAGGGCTAAATGGCCAATTTCCTCAATGGAGAAAGGTGAATAGTGGAGTACCCCAGGGATCTGTGCTGGGTTCGCTGCTTTATAACATATTTGTAAATGATCTAGAAATGGAAATAACGAGTGAGGTAATCAAATTTGCAGATGACACAAAATTATTCAAAGTTGTTAAAACCCATGAGGATTTTGAAAAATTGCAAGAGACCTTGATAAATTGGAAGACTGGACATCCAAATGGCAGATGAAATTTAATGTGGACAAGTGCAATTTATGCACCTAGGAAAGAACAACTCAAATTATGGTTACATAATGCAAGGTTCCACAATAGGAACCACCACCCAGGAAAAAGATTTAGGCGTCATCGTAGATAACATGTTGAAACCCTCCACCCAGTGTGCAGCGGCGGCCAAGAGAGCAAATAAAATACTAGGTATCATAAGGGAAGGGATGGAGAATAAAACAAAGGATATTATAATGCCTCTTGAATATTGTGTGCCATTCTGGTCACCGTATCTTAAAAAGGATATAGTGTTATTAAAAAACGTACAAAGAAGAGCCGCCAAAATGGTAAAGGGGATGACGAGAGGCTAAAAAGGTTAGGGCTCTTTAACCTGGAAAAGAGACGGCTGAGGGGAGATATGATAGAGGTCTATAAATTAATGAATGGAGTGGAACAAGTAAACGTAGATCACTTGTTTATGCCATCAAAATATAGAAAAACTAGGGGACATGCAATGAAGCTACAGGGTAGCCTATTTAATAAGAGAAAATATTTTCTCATTCAACGTGTAATCAAACTCGGGAATTTGTTACTGGAGGATGTAGTAAAAGCTGTTAGAGTAGCCAGTTTTAAAAAAGGTTTGGACAAGTTCCTGGAGGAAAGGTCCATAAATCATTATTAAAGGGGACATGAGATATCCACTGCTTGCCCCAAAACAAGCATTGTGGAACCTGTGTTTTTTAGGGAAACTGCTAGGTATTTGTGACCTAGATTGGCCACTGTTGGAAACAGGATACTGGGCTTGGTCTGAACCAGTATGGCATATCTTATGTTCTTATTGCATTGTCTATGTCTTCTTCTTTTTGTATTTTTCCTTTCCCGACTACTTTCCTAGATTTTCTAAGTCTTTTTCCAAATATTGATACTTGTCTTCCTCTTTCTGTGATTTCTGTGTTTCTTGTATTCACCTTTTCAGCTACTTATTTTGAGAACCATAGTGTCCTCCTTTTCCTTTTACATTTATTTACCTTTCTAACAAAAAAGGTTTGTTGCCGTTAAAATATCCCCTTTCATTTTTGTCCCTTGCTTTCCTACATCCCCCAGATATTCCCATCCCTCTAAAGACTGCTTGAGGTATTATCCCACTTCCATTAGGCGAATTAGCCGGTCACCTAAAGTGCTGAGATTTGGGAGGCAGAAAAATATCAGGCAGCTTAGGCAAGTACTGAATTCTCCCCACCCTCCCAATCAGCAGCCAGCAGAACAGCAAAAACAATAAGGCAAGTGGCAGCTAAACAAGGAGGCATGAGGCCTCAATACATGGCACTGAAGGCCTGCCACATCCTTTCCCATTCCAACACAGACTTCCTGTTATGGAAAATATGGGGATGTCTGCAGTTTTCAGCATGTGCATGGGCTAAGGCCCCATGCTTCACTGGTTAGCTGCCAGCTTGCTTGCTCATTCTTGCTATCCCACTGTAGGACTGAGAGCAAGAGACAGTGAAAGGAATGAGATGTTGGACTGCCAGTTAGGGAAGACAAAGGATCCCAAACTGCCAGGAGGGAAGGAAAAGGGAGGGGTGAGATGCTAGATTGCTAGGAGGGGAGACACAAGATTAATGATTCACCTACAGTGCCTGATATCCTTGCACTGATCCTGATCTTAAGCATTTTCCTAAACAGATTGTGGTTCCTTACTACCCATAATTCTCAAGGAAGCGAATTCCAAATAAATGGTGTGAAGTCTCTAGGTATATTCTTTCTAGTAATTGATAAGCTACATGCTTTGATGAAAGGAAAGTCCAGCAAAAAGTCATTTTGCTAGCGAGTGACATGTGCCGAACAGATACCAACTTATTAACATAAGCTGGGTCAAGACCTCAGATTGCTTTGTGCACAGTGGTAGTAATTTGGATTTTATTAAATAATGGAGTTGGTCCATCCCATTTTTTGCACCTTTTATTATCTTTGCAGCTGCATTCTGGATCATTGGTATCCTGGACAACTGCTTTTTAGGAAAACCAGATTGGCCAGAATAAAATAGCCTGGCCCCAAAATGACCACAGCCTGCACCACCTGCTTTACATCTTCCTCAGATGTATAATTTTGCAAATCACTTTTTATTACTGTTGCAATTGTTTTTCAAATGTCAAAACGAGAATCAACTTCGATCTCCAAACTGCAAATCTGTCTTGCAATTTTATTTTCAAATCTTAAAACAGTGAGTCCTGAAAAGGTTTCTGAACACAATGGTTGCTACCATTCAAAACCTTTTTGCACAGTGGCTGCCAAAAATCGGCCCGATTGCGGCAGCAGATAACGCCACCTCTTATCTACCTGAAAACCAAATAACATGCTCCTGCCCTTCTCAATGGTCCTCACAAAGATGGCCACAATCTCATGGTGGTATCCCTAGTGTGAGGCTAGAGGGCAGCAACCGATGATCATGAAGAGAACCACTGGATTTTTTTCTGGATTCAACATTAGTAACATAGTATATGACGGCAGATAAAGACCATCATGGTCCATCTAGTCTGCCCAGCAAGGTGGCAAGAATAGGTGCACCTGCCGCTCCATGCAGGTCACCCCTCCACGTGCCTTTGTTTAGGGATGTACCCACCGCTCCGTGCAGGTCACCCCTATTTGTTGAGATATAAGAGATAGTTAAGTTTATTTTGATTTTATCCTCTTGCTATAAAGGGATCCACTGCTGGTCATCCAAGCTTGAATGAAAGTCAAAAAATATTCAACTTAGTATAAGTTTTGTCCAGGTCAAGATCAGAAGGAAGAATGAGTTGTATGCCTTCAGCATAAGAATAGTGTATTAGTCCTTTAGATTCCAACAGGGACCCCAAAGGCCAAAAATAAATATTGAATAGAATTGGTGAAAATGGGAAACCTTGTAGAACCCCTTAAGATGGCATCCAGCTTTTACAGTAAGAATTAACATTGATTAGAGGGCATAACATAAAGCTGCAAGGGGGGAAATTGAAAGGCAATGTCAGGAAATACTTTTTCACTGAAAGGGTTGTGGATGCTTGGAATTCCTTCCCAATGGACGTGGTGGGGGCAAATACAGTGACAGAATTCAAAATGGCATGGGACAGACATAGTGGATCCCTCTATAGCAACAGGATAAAATCAAAATAAAGTTGACTATCTAATTTCTCAACAAACAGGGGTGCCCTACACGGAGCGGTGGGTTCACCCCTAAACAAAGACATGGGGAGGGGTGACCTGCACGGAGCAGCAGGTGCACCTACTCTTGCCACCTTGCTGGGCAGACTAGATGGACCATACTGGTCTTTATCTGCCGTCATTTACTAAGTTATGTTACTATGTTAATGCTGCAACATCTACCTTTTTAAAAACCTTGTGCTGCCCTGTAGTAACAATGCCAGAGGGTCTATTCAACAACAAATCATGGTTTACAAGATCAAAGCAGCTGTTACCTTTGTCTAACAAAATATATAAGTTGTCCAGTAGGGCCAATATTATAAATTCAGTACTGAAAGACGGGCAAAAACCCAACTGAGCAGTGGACAGAAAATCAGACTTGTCCAAAAAACATTGCAGGTATTTCATAACAACTGATTCCATAATCTTTGCCAAAAAAAAGATAGATTGCCAAGTGGGCAATAGTTCTCACAAATTAAAGGGTCACCCCTTATGTTCTCCAATAATGGGCGCAGAAACATATAGTTCAATTCTGCTGGATAGTAACTTTGTACAAGAACAACATTCATTAGCCCGATAAGCTAGTGGCTAAACTTTCCAAGCATGAACTAAAGCACTTAAGCAGGAGGAGAGTCTATTATAACATTGCTTTCTGGCAAATGTTTGGCACATTTGACAGAAACTCATCTTTAGAAATGTCAACAAAATGAGACCACATATGATTAATCAGAATATTTAATACATTTTCTCTTCCAATATTACCTCTGATGTCATTTAAACTAAGGGGTATGTCTACTAAGCCGGGCTAATGGCTAACCCGGGCTATCTGCTTCTACATCCCATTGAATAACATGGGACCTAGGCACAGATAGCCCAGGTTAACCATTAGCACAGATTAGTAGACATACCCCTAAGAGTACAAATTTGAATTTCCTTTGTATTTTGTCCCACAAGTCTCAACTTAAATTGAGATTACTTTGCCAGAAAAATAATTTGCTAATTAATCAACATCAGGGATCATACTATTATCTGCAATTCAAATACCAGGCAGATAAAGACCATAGACCTTATGATCTCCATCTGCTATCATTTTCTATGTGTCTATCAGGGTAGGAAGAAAAGGAGGAAGAGTGGTGCTGCAGTTGTGGTCAACATTATTGGCACTCTTGCATTTTAGGTATGTTCTGTACAATATTTTGAGAATTAATTGGCAATATTCCAACTTTATGTCATCATAATATTTTAAAAGTATGTTCAACAACAACAAAAAAAGATCTTTGTGCAACTTAGACATAGTCATTTCTGAGAAGAAAACAAAATATGACCTGGTAAGATTAATGGCACCATTCACTAATATTTGGTTGCACAACCCTTGGTAGTGATGACAGCCTCCAAATGTTTCTTATAGTCATCTATAAGTTTATCTGTCTGTTGGTAGTTTCTCCCACTCTTCAACTGCAATTTGCTCCAGCTCATGAATGTTTCCAGGATCCCTTTTACTAATGGCAAATTTCAGCTCTTTCCAAAGGTTCTCGATTTCATTGAGATCAGGACTCATTGCTGGCCAGTTTAAAAAATCCATTTGTCTCTTTTTAACCATTCCTTTGTACTTCTGGATGTATGTTTTGGGTCATTGTCCTGCTGAAGCACCCATGACCTTTGGCCCAGACCTAGCTTTCTGACACTAGGTAGCACATTTTGTTTCAAAATACCTTGGTAGTCCTCGGACTTCATGATTCCTTTAATATGTTCCAGGCCTCCAGTTCCTGAGGCAGTAAAACAGCCCCACAACATTATGGAACCTCGACCACATTTAACTGTAGGAAGGGCATGTTTTTTCCTTATAAGCTTCATTTTTTTGTCTGTAAATGTATCTCTGGTCTGCATTGCAAAACAGCTCATGTTTTGTTTCATCTGTCCACCAAACATTTTCCCAGAAGGATTATGGTTTCTCAAGGTGGGTGTGGGCAAAAATCAGAAGTGCCTTTTTATGTCTGTCTTTGAGTAATGGAGTCCTCCTTGGCCTTTGCCCATGAAATTCTTCTTTGTTTAGTGTGCGGCGTATGGTGTGGATTTAAACCACCAGTCCAGATTGCTCCAGATCAGCCTTAAGCTTTTTGGATGCTGTACCTGATGTTTTCCCAGCAGTTCATACTAACCTACAAAGTCTTCTTGGATTAATTTTCCTCTTCCCACCATGTTCTGGGAGGTTCTTGATAGTTCCGTGAGCAGAAAACATCTTAATAACATTGCGAACTATAGACATGGGAATCCCAAGGTCTTTGGAGATGGCCTTGTACCCCGTTTGTTTGGTGATAATGGCTTTTCTGATGGTCTCTGGCAGCTCTTTTGTCTTCACCATTGTGAAAATGGAACAGAGAGTGAAGACGGCCATTTTAAACATTAGAGTCATCATTCATTGGTTGATTCAAGTCATGTGAGTACTGACAATTGTTCACAGGTGCATCTAATTTTACTGCAATGGGGATGTGGTTCTTCTATTCAAGCTGATTCAAATTGTTTATAAGGGTGTCAATAATCATGTCCAATATATTTCTTAAAACATGGGCAATCCTTAGTGGGAACAAGTTGAGTGATCCTGCTACTCAAAAGATTTACTACTCATGTTGGTATACCTCATGTTCTATGGCATTTGTCATTTTCATGTTGAGCTGCCCATGTTCAAAGAATTATATTGGGCATACTATTCGCCCTGTTATGATTTGTCTTTGGGAACATCAATCTTGATTACATAATAAGGTCTTGACTGCACCAATAGTGAGCCATTGCATTTCATTTCAGCACACATTTGCTGATTTGTGATGGAGCGTTTTGGATTTCATTCCATGTGAATTCATGAGGGGGAATCATGAACATAAATTGTTATGGTATCTTCAGCTGTTTAAATCAGGAACTTGACTGGTGGAGCCTTTTGTGAATCCAGTGGGTTTCATCTATTGGTGGTTTTCTGTCTATTAGGTTCTTCCTTATTGATGTCAAGCTGCTTAAAATCAACTGGGTTATTTTAAGAACCATAGCATTCTTGTGGAATGTTATGGTAGCAAGTCTGAGTTCTTTCCAATGAAGCGTTGATACAGAGCTTTGAATAGTTGTCAGCTCTAAACCCAGTGCTGTGTTAGGTGTTGGAGAAGATCAACTCAAGACATTTGCATTGATTTCTACATTTGAACAAACCATGCTGGGAACTGATTGCTGGTGTTAGAAGATATCAAAGTAAACCACGCTGGGAGCTGGTGGCTGTTTTGAGCGGGGTCAAGCTCACAAGATATGTATTTTCAATTATCTTATGTGGCTTTGAAAGAATGAATATATGGTACATTCCTCAAATGATATATTATTGTAAACCGCTCTAATGCTTCAGCCTGAGCAGTATATCAAATTCAAATAAACATAAATAAACATAAACATACATTGAAGGAAGTTTGGGAATTCCTGTTTATTCCTAAATACCTGCTTGTGACGGGGGGCTTTTTAACTGATAGTGAAAGTTTGGGGTGTGCCACACACTATTGTGTTGGTATACACTTTGAGGAATGGTTCACTGGTTTTGTTGGTAAACCTTAAAATGATTAAAAAGGAAAATTTGTTGCAGGAAGTAGTATTCCTCATGACAAATATACCAACAAAAATTGAGTTCACCAGTTGTTAATGCAATTTTTGGTTTAGTTTTTGAATTTGGAGAATAATATTGAGTGGACCACAGTGAGGTTTGTTTGTGGTGAATAATCATGTCTGGCAATGTCCCAGTTTTTATACTATTTCCTATTATTTCCTTTTTTAATTGGTCTTGTTTCATTTGATTATTTTGTGTCAAATATGTGTGCATATATAGTCCGAAGACATTTTACTGGCCACTTTTTTTGTAGGAGATATTGGACATTAAGGGGCATGTTTACTAAAAGCCGTACAATTGCGTGCCGCACAATAGCGCACGGAAACGCGGCACTCAAACGCTCAGAAACGCTCTTAAACGCCCCGCACAAGTGCGCGTGGGCCCCGCACAATTGCGCGCCGCACTAACGTGCCCCGCACAAGTACCCGGCCCGCAAATGTCCGATAGAGGCGTGGAAAGGCATTCTGAGGGCGGAGGAAGGCTCCCGAGGGGCGGAGAGACGGGGTCAATGGGCGGGGAAGGGGAGGGGAGAGGCTCCCCGCACAGTATCGGGGACGAATTTGCAGGTTAAAAATAACGCGAGTGAAACACTCACGGTAGAGGGCATTTAAAGGGAAGAGAAACCATTTCCGTCAGCAATGTACAGGGAAACCGGGGAAACCTGCAAAACGTGAGCAGTGTGATACATGTGCACAGAACAAAAGTGCAAATAAAGATAGAAAAAGACCCAAACAAACATATTAAAAATAGGAAGTCAGCTGGGGAACCCTGATATTAATGGGCAAACATAAGAAACACACCCAGGAAAGCTCCAAAGAAATGAAATGAAGTATGGAAGGGGCTACGGAGCGGAGACCCTTCCAAAAACCATTTCCTTTTTTCTGAGCCTTCCTGGGAGTGTTTGCTATGGTTGCCCATTAATATCACTGTTGCCCAGCTTGGTTATATTTCTCCCCAGTTCGTCGTGGTCAGTTGAGGGGTTTATTTGCACTTTTGTCACCAGACAAGGTGACTGAGCCCACAGTACAAATGTGCAGAGCAGGGTTTTTGACTCCTTTGGTCAGGTTTCCCACCCCCAGGGACTGCACTATCACTGTGGCCACAGTGTGGTGCAGTAGACAGAGGCAGTACCTCCAGGACCAGAGGGTCACAGGTTCAAATCCAAGCTGGGGCTCCTGCCAACCCAGTCCCCATATTTTACCCACCACTAAACAGAGATAGTAAAGACACTCCTTTATTGCAGAGAACATAAGCATGGTTCACACACCCATTTTGTACCCAACACCGCACACACACCATAACAATGGGCATTACCAACAGCCGAGTCCCCCAAATGCAGTCCTGGAGTGCCACAACTCAATCAGGTCATATGCTTTTCCAAGATACGGACATGCAAGCATGTTGGCGGTAGGGTACAGGTGGTGGAGGGGGCAGTGGCTGCTAGCCACAGAAGACAGTGGCCGAGCCATGTGCAGGCTGGCACATCCACTGCAACATAGGCCCTGTCAGATGTACAGTCATGGACTTCCCAGGGAATTCAGCACATCTGTGGCAACCCAGTGGTGCAGTGCACACAGACAGTGTGTGCAGGAGCAAAAGGTCACAGGTTCAAAGCCCAGCTGGGGCTACTGCCATTCCTGTCCACATATTTTCCCCACAACTAAACCATGTTAGTAAGGGCAATCCTTTATTGCTGGGGATATACGCATTGGTCATACGCCTATCTTTTACACCACCAAGCACAGACACCATGACCAGGGGCATTACCTAGAGCAGAGTCTCACAAATGCAGTCCTGGAGGACCACACACCATTCAGGTTCCATGCTGCCACTCATACAAATAACCGTGCTGTATATCTATGCACCACCCCCATGGCATGTAGATGTAGCTCATGCATATTCATGAGGGACAGCAGGAAACCCCAACCAGTGTATTGCAAACCTGGACTGGATTTGGGAAGCTCTGCCGTACAGCAGCAGCCAACAGGGACAGACACACCCACACCCACACCCACAGGCCCCATTGGCCAATGCCTCCTGGTGAGGCAGGACATTGGGCCCTGCGTGCATCTCCCAATACCAGCACTTGCATACCTTAGCAATGTCACCCTACACCAGGGTATATGGTACACAGCTCTCAAACGTTTGCTATGAGTACTGGCAGATAGATATCCCTACGTTACGCACAGTCTGCTCTATGAGCTCCATCATAATAATCTATCTGATGTTTGCGGTGTGTGCGTCAGGTCTGGCCCCTGACAGTGTTTACCACCCTAGGGAGGGACCCCCAACGGTATTGCATACCATACCCATGCCTGTACTGTGCCCAGGACTGGTGTGGTGGGCAAGGATTCTGAACCCCTCTATAGTAGCACAATGCTGGCATACGTGTGGGAGTGTGTGTCTGTCTATACAGTGTGTGTTGGCTGCAAACACTGTCCACAGTTTTGGCCTGATGATGTGCATAATGAGCAGCAAGGTACCATGGGTATAGCTCAGACAGGGTGGGCTGGCCAGGATGCATCTGCACAGGGCATAGGGCACTGGCAGGGACATTGTAGTGGCCGTCCACCACCTCCACAGACAGGGTGACCTCTGTATGTGCTGCTGGGCTTTCACTCCACCCTGACTGTGCAGTGATGGCAGCATGGCTAGGCACCCCCATAGTGCTTCATAGCACTTCCCTCATGTGATATATATGGGTCACCTGTTGGGGCCTAGTCACTGATGTATCTGCTTGTGTGTGCTGCCATCCCAGTTGTGGGTGCATGCATTTCCAGTGGGACTAACCAGCAGACTGTTCACAGCTGGTATGTGCCCTGCTGGAGTGCCTTGCAGTGGCTGATGGCTTGATGCAGGGGAATATCAGATAGTGGTGGGGTGCATCTTAGCATATCCAGGCCTACTGTCTGTCTGATATTGTGGTCTGGGTGTGTGTGGGGCTGCTTGGACTGCCCTGTAGGGTGTCTGTTCCCTAACAGGACTGGGGTTGATGGTCCACTCTACTGCCATCATTGCAGGGGGGGTGGTGTAGTGTATAATGGGGATCTGTTGATGGGAGACCCTGCCTGTTTGCCACCCTCAGCTGGGGGGGGGGGGGTTGGTGGTGCATGGCCCACCTAGGGGTCCGTGGGGGGGGTTCCCCTGACTGAGACAGACAGAGATATCCAAGGTGTTCCTGCAGAAGCTACCTATCTCACAGATTATGACTGTTTTGGAGCTCTGCCATGGCCTCTCTCAGCCATGGAGGGTGCTGTGGACCTGGTCCAGGGCGCCTCATCGCACACTCAGGGTGAGCACAGTTCCCGCACAGTGTGACTGTGTGTAGCTACTCTGTGCAAATTAAACACCCGGTCAGTACCTCCTACCAGGCCAAGGTGCTGTGTGGGTGCACACGGACACGTCCCCCTACCAGGCCGGGGAGCTGTTGGGGTGCATTCCCCATCTTGTGTTCATCTGTGGACAGCTGATTTGCATGTGCAGTGCATCATGGGTATGGGTGGCCTAACCCTATCCTGGTTCCCACAGCAGACTGTCTGTGTGGTGACATGCAGGCTCTCTGCAGCCAGCCAGGGGCTTGCTGGCAGCTATATAGCTGTAGCCCAATGGTTACTTCACTGCCTGTGGAGCCAGCGGTAATGGGTTTGAGCCCACAGTGGGGTTATTTGATAGGGTTGTCCAAAGCTTTTTTTAGATTTAATGTACATATGTTGCTGCCATCAAACACACCCTCAGTGTACTGTACCCATAAGGTGCCTCTGAGGGTGCTTTATAGGGCACCCTATAGGGCACCTTATGGTTGCCGTCCATATAAGGTGCACTATACATTATCCTGTGACGCAACATATATGGTGCCCTATAGGGGACATTCAAGGGTGCCTTGGCGGACAGTGAACTTTAACATGTGCCTTATGGGCCGCCTTATGTTAACACGCTTTGTGAGTGCGTTTGCTAGTAGTGATAACTGAAATAAAAATAGATTGCCCCCTACAGCACTCATCCCCATAATACACACTGCCTCAGTGAGCCTTCTTCATTGGGCACTGTGGGGATTGAACCCCTGATCTCTGCACCATTGGTCAGTGTCTTAACCATTGTGCTGTGGCTCTGTTCCTATGCCTGGGCATCTGCGCACCGCCTTATGCCGCCCAAAATTAACAGTGCACCGCCTTATGCCGCCCAAAATTAATATGCCTCCTAAAGCACTTTTACCCATTACAGTTAATGCCTCAGCCAGCCCTTTTTGTTGTGCACAATGGGGAATTGAACCCATGGCAGCTGCACCCACAGTCAGTGTCTTAACCATTGTACTATGGCTCTGCTCCTTTGTGTGTGCATATCAGGGCGCCACTTAGCCTTCCCACGCACTATTATGCACGGCGCACAATAGCGCGGCACACAATAGCGCCCCGCGCAAATGTGCGATCGCTTACTCCCGTTTTTTTTCTTTTCTCTGCCTGAACCGCCCACTCCTTATATGGCACAGGCACACTACCGCGGCCCCGCACATTAGGAATGTTTAGTAAACAGACCCCTAAGGCGTTGAATTGCAAGGGTGCTAATAATATTGACCACCACTGTACTGTATATATAAAAAATAATATTAAAGTCACAGAACTCCAGGAGTTATGAGGGAAGGAGCAGACACCGTGGATTAGCCTGGAAAAAGGGAATGGAAAATCTATTCACATTGGTGTGATATATAACCCTCTCTCAATATTGCTATAAAAGAAGTGCTATTGGTAGGAGATTTCAATGTGTCAGATGTCAATAGGAAATACCTGCTGTGGTGTCATCTAGAAGTAGGGAGATACTAGATTTGCTATACTGAGAACTGTTCCGACAAGCTAACGGAACCCATATGGGAGGACTTGGTGCTTACAAATGGGAAGAGTGTTTCTGATGTTCTCAGAGGTAATCATCTGATCACCAGATGGGGAGCTTCAATGTTAGGACACAGGTGGAGATGGTTCATTTAAAAACAAGGGTTCTAAACTTCAGGAACACTTTATTTCCAAAGATAGAGGAATACCCCCAGGAGTTGTTAGCTCAATGGGAAAATCTATATCAAACAGAAGAACAGTGAACAAAACCGAAAGATGATATTTATTTTCCTAACAAAAAGGTTGTTGCCATTAAAATAACATTGAAAGGAAAAGGAAACCACTATAGTTTTCAAAAGAAGTATATGAAAAAGGTAAGAAAAAAGAGATTAGCCCTTATAAACTATAAAGGGCATGTCTACTAAAGGGCATTAGCTGCTTCCGCAGGGCTAACACAGATTTATTGCCCTGCAGTAGCACCTACCAAATGAGAAAATCAGATATTGCAGGCACCTTTCTGTGATACCTGGTTTTCACACTGTGGAGTGGTAAAGGGGAGGGTTCAGGGCAGGCAGTAGGCTTGGTGATGGTTGGCAGCCACCACATGAAACCATCTTGCACAATGGCTGCCAAAACCTGGCCATTTCAAGAGGTGGAATTATCTGCCTGGAGACCCAAAAACATGCTCCTGCCCTCCTCAATGGTCCTCACAAAGATGGTTACAATCTCGCGGTGCTGCCCCTAGCATGAGGCTAGAGGGCAGCAAACGATGATCATGGAGAGGACACTCCTACCCTGTAGCCCCACTAGACCACCAGGATTAAATCACGTATGACTTTAGGGTGGCTCAGGGGGATGAGGACCATGGGCCCCCACCCCTCCTCCTTTGCTTGCTTGCTAGCCGGGATGTCGCTTTCCAGCAGGCAGGGGGAAAGGGAGGGAGGGAGGCACTGACTGGCTAGCCAGTACTGGTTTTAGAAGATGGGGAGGGAGGAGGATCCCCCCCCCAACTCTCTAGCTGGGATGTTTGCATGCACGGGAGGGCTCCAACCCCCCCCCCCCCCTGGGCAGCTACCAATGGGGATCAGAAGCTGTCCAGGGGTGGATCAGTGATGCAGGGGTACAAGATAATTGTTTTCTTCATATTGTCGGCACCATGGATTGCAACTCTGCAGCAGTAGCAATATGCTTGAGGGGAGACCCAATCGATACATTAGAGGGGGGCATGGCAGCGATCGGGGCACAGAGCTACTGACATCTCTGGCACCCAATTTGCTATCATCCCTCCCCTAGAATTTATCACAGGGACCCCACAGTACCTGCATCAGCAGGCACCACAGGACGTTTTCCATAATACCTGTCAAGGCAGGTAACGGGTCTCCATAGTAAATCCAGAACTGCTGCGGTATCTTAAGGGGCTAACCTGGAAACGCCCCCTGCAGATACCATGGGGCTAGTTTTTTCTTACCGGGATTTTGACAGCTAACGCACCCTACCGTGATTTAGTAGACATGCCCCTAAGAGATTGTAGAAAGAGGAAGACAAACATTATCTGAAGGAAGATGATAAAGTAGTCAGGAAAGCAAAGATGCCAATACAATAAAGATTAGCTAATACAATAAACATTTGTATTCATTTATTTGTTTGTTTGCTTTGATTTTAAGATAAGGCAGTCTATAAAAACAGTTTACATTTAACAATAACAAATTTACATTTTTATATATAACATTGATCTTTTAAACTTTTAAAAAGGTTGGATCATTTTGCTCAATCTTTCATGGTTACATTTGGTTCTGTTACTTTGGTTGATTTAACCGCTCTCAGACCAATTTACTTTTGCTAAAGGGTTCTCTCCATATAAAGAAGGGAGGACAGGACTATTTTTTACATACATTGGTAACAGGAGGAAGTACATAGGTGACATTGTGAAGCTAAAGGATAAAGGGGAGGAATGTGTAGAGGGAGCAGCAGCATAACTACCATTGAGTAAGTCCGGGGGCCTCTGGAGATTCCTGCTGCTGGACAGACCAGCAATTCAAAATTGATTCAAATAACTTTATTGGCATGACAGTTTTATATATGTTGCCAAAGTAATCAAGGTAAAGACAAACAAAGAATTTGGAGAGTAATAGTAGCTACAGTAAATGTAAAGTTTTAGTGTACAAGGAGGACAGCAATCCCCAGCTTTTATTTCAGGTCTGCATTGTCTCTGATCACTCGGGCTATATTGTAATTTGCTGCTGCTGCTCCTGCTCCTCTTTCCTCTGGGGTTATACGGGGGGGGGGGGGGCGGGGTATTTGCAGATAAATTCTGCTCTGTGGGATATTCAGCGGCACTAATTGGTTAGCATTAGGGTGTGCTGGAGGCGTTCTGGGACAGTACCAATCACTAACCGGGCAGCAGCAGTATTGAGCTGCTCCCCGGCTAGCGATATGCGGTGAGAGTCAGGTGCAGGAAATCCTGAGGTAACTTTCATTGCAGAAGCTAACCGGGTTCGCTTTGTGGCAATCCGGGCATTGAATAGCCAGGTTTTCAGCTAGCTGCTTTAGCAGTGCTAGCCACTGATACAGAACATCAGGCCATAGAGTTTTTCTGGCTTTTTCTTTGGTGGGGAGTCTGAGTTTCTCAGTTGTCTTTGGGAAATGCGTACCTTTGACATCTTTGTACTTTGCATTTCTCTTTCTATTTCTCCAGTATTGCACTGCATGCAGAGTCCGGCCTCTTGGGGTTTCCACTTCGGTTATTGTCTGCATCCCTTTCTATTTCTAGTCTGTGGAAAATTGCTCAGGATTTCTGAAATGAAGAGAAAATCTGAGGCAGCCATGCTGGTGCTGGGAGGTGAAGCTGGCACATTCTGCATTTACCACTGTCAGTGCTGCCGTGGCTCCTCATTATAGGTCTTCACCTCCCCCCCCCCCCCCCCTCCATGGCCAAGCAGTAGGTAAAGCGCTTAGGAGCCTCGTTTCTGGTTGCCACAAGGCCAAAGTCTCCTGATAAGAGCTGTAAGCGTATTGTGGGTTGTGCTTATTTCCTCCCACTTCTACTGTAAATGCTTCAAAGGAAGGGGGCAAGGCAAGGAATGTACCCTGAAAGTTCCACTGTACTCCTACTCCAACATCTCAGACATCTTACCCACAGCAGACCACCCCCCCCCCCCCCACACACACACACACACAACTCTACTGTTTTAGGTACACACCTACACATCCCTTCAGTATCCACCACCTATCACTTCAAAATCCCCCAGCTCCATTACCATACCCACCCCTACCCTTGATATCTACTCACAAACTCTGCTTCCTAGAAACCCCTCAGTTTCCATAGAAACTCATCCCCTCTTCCCCACCCCCACTCTATGACTGGAGCTCTGTAGGGAGCTCCCTGGTCTCCACTACTTTGGGAAGCATGGTGTCCTATATATTTTTTTCTGCCAGGGACCATACAATCCTAGCTATGCCACTGGAGGGAGGAGAGAGAGAAGCAGGCATTTTCCATCCTTCCCTATGTGGAAATAAGGGTTGACAAACAAGCTGTAGGTGGGATACCCCTTGTTATTGGACTAGCAATGCATTAATGATAAGCTTTCGCAAGTTGGAGTGGAACAGGTAAATGTAAATCGATTGTTTACTCTTTCAAAAAGTACAAATATGGGACATGCCATGAAGCTTCAAAATAATATATTTGAAACAGATAGTTGAAAATATTTTTTCTCTCAGTGTATAACTAAGCCTTGGAGCTCATTGCTGGAGGATGTGATAAAAACAGGTAGTGTGTGTGTTTAAAAAAGCTTTGGACAAATTCCTGGAGAAAAAGTCTATAAACCGTTTTTAAGGTAGGCCAAGAGAAAACCACTGCTTATCTGTGGGGATGAGTAGCATAGAACTGGCTACTTTGGGGATATACTCACACTTCCAAAAGTACAAAGCAATAATGAGTTCACCTCAAAACTCCAAGGAAAAATGAGGAGAAAAAGGGACCTCAGTGGCCACACTTAAGGGTGGCCATATTTACTAAACCAGGCTAATGGTTAACCCGTGCTATCTGCAGCTAGGTCCCATGTAATTCAATGGGACCTATTGTAGTTGCTGATAGCCCAGTTTAGTAAACATACCCCTTTATATTACTGTTAACAAAAGAAGTTACACACTGCCATCTAACATTACTGGTTCCCCAAAGACTCCTCTAACTTTCCATGCTCTACAATAATTTTAATTTATTCATTCTTCTTTATGTGTATATTTTTTCTTCTTTTGTAAGATTTTCTTATGTCCATCAAAAACTTCTCATTTATAAAGCTCACACATTTATACCCCATTCTATCAGGTTATTCATTAATACATGAGGCTCAATGTCCTATTACAAAACTGTAGCAACATGTTTAAAAAAATGACTTTAACGAGCACTGTATTAAAAAAGTACTTATCTCTGTGGCTTTCAGTACATCATACCCGACAAAGGCACTGTATCAGATTCCTAAAGCATTTTCAGCAAGATCGCACACACCAAAAATTGCAGACATTCAACTACTGGACATGAACAGTTAATGCAGCTTGCTGTTTTCCGTATTGAGTATGAATTTGCCAGAGAAATTGATGTGGGGGGCAAATAATTCATAATTTTCAATTATGAATTATTAAGGCCAGAAAAATAAAGCTTTAAAGGACATTAGTTTATGTATGAAATGTTTGCTCAATTAATACAAAATAAAAATCAAAGCATTGACTAGATAATATCATTATTAAGACTAACAATAAAAAAATGTACAAAACAGTCAGCAATGTGAAGGGAATTTCAGTCTCTAAATAGAGATTTTTCTTTCACGTTACCCAGGGCCGGCCTCAGAGTTGTTTAAAGGTGTTGGCATCATGGGCAAACCTTAAGCCTTGTGCCCCTCCTGGCTGTCAGAATCTATTGTTTAACTTTGAATGCCCTGCTCTTTGCCACCCCCCCCCCCCCCACCCCCCGAAGCTGCCACCTTAGGTGACTGCCTGGTTTGCCTGATGGTTGGGTCAGCTCTACTGGTATCTGAGATTTATGTTCATGGGACGATGTGTGGGGGAGAGGGCTTGCCTCCCAGAAATCATGCTTTGGTTCTGGCTATTAAGTGCCCGTTATGAGATGACTAGCCTTCCCGCCCCATCACAGCATCCATAGTCCCTATCAGCATAATCAACAGATACCAAGTCCAGGAATCCAGGTCCGTCTGTGTGCAGCTCTACCTAGGTATCAGGTTGGTCCCTTCAAATTGTATTTCCACCCATAAATGCCTTTAAAGTTAAATAATGCCCAGAATTAAAATGCAATCTGTGCTATCCTATTACACTTGCAGAGAAAAAACAAAGACGAGAGAGAGAGAGAGAGAAACTCAGTTTGTAATCTACATACAAGTGAATAGCAATAAAGCATTTGGCCATAGGCAGACCTCATCCTTTGCACTTCTCTCCCCCTCCGATGCCCACTGTCACCGCTGTCGCCCCTCTAAGGATAGCCAGCAGTGGCAGTGGCCGCAAACAGCCCTGTGGTACTTATCTTTAAACTTCAGCACCGCGGGGCTGTCTGCTTCCACCCCCTCAAACTGCCCAATGATGACTTCCTGTTTTCAGCCTTAAGAGCTCTGGGGCAAATATCTTCACAAAGCTAGTGAATGACAAACTGCGTTATGAACTGCAATTATTCCTGTTATTCTCATAAAAAGACATTATTTAACTCCTGAAAGAAAATGTACAAATTGAAAGAAAATCAGCTCTTGCTCAGATTCCAAGATCAGCTGGTAACGCTCCATTTATCTCAGTACAGCAGATCTTCAAATATGTTGCCAAATTCCCAACAGTCCCCTGAAAATCTATTTTAGGAAGCCTTTAACATTTGTCTCCCGTCTTATTTCAGCACAGCCAAAGTGAACAGCTAATTCTGTAGTAACTTTATCATATATAATGGCCTGGGTGACAACCGATGAGGGACGTCACACCAGGCATACAGTGCAGGGTAGGGGTAAAGTGCCAGGCTCCTGTTCCCTGGGATCATATTGGGTGGAAGCAGGGCTGGATTTAAGATCTTGGAACCCACAGGGAAGCCCAGACAGCAGATCTGAAAGCAAGGAGTAGAGGATGTCGGAGATCCCAAGCACTGGAGTCCGAGGAGGAGAAGAGGAAGTCCATAGTGCCTCTGTAGTGCTCCTTTGTAGCAGCACATGCACTTCACCCTAAAAGAAGCAGAAACAGGCTCCTCTTCAGCCATTTAGTATTTTCAAAATTTGGCACCATAGGCAGTTGTCTATGTTGCCTATGGGGGTCTATTCTGTCTCGCGACGTCCATTGGGACGTCCATCCCTGCTATTCACCCCCATTCCATTCCCGGCAGAAGTTTCCCCGTATGAACAAGGAGTTTGTATAGGGAGACTTAGTTGGGGGTGGGAGGGGATGTTGCGGAAGTGAAGTGAGGGTGGACAGTGGGCGGTCTGAGACCCCGGATGTACAGGGTCGATTCTGAGGTCGGTCCTCTACGTCCAGGGTCGGCAAACTGGAAAGGGGATGGCAGGCATGGGCGGTGTCAAAAAGGTGAGGGCATGCAGTGGATTCCCTGCAGCTTGACGCTGGCCATGGAAGGCTAGATTGGGGTCGGGCTGCGGGAGAAAGAGAGGAATGTGGTCAGCAGCTGGGGATCATGGCTCCTGAATGGAGCTGTGGTGCCATGGCATCATGGCTCCATTCAGGAGCCTGACTGAGTTAGCTGGGCAGGAGTCTGTATGTGCAGGCCAACATGAATCGGGTCTGCCTCTGTGCGTCCCTTTCCAATTGGACACACAGGAGACTGGACGTTCTCTATGGCATGTGCCTCCACGCCTAAATCTGGACCTGGGTGGAGAGAGAGAGTTAATGCTCAAGGCCCTACCTTCCATGGGAAGCTCTCTTCCTCCTCCATTGTCTAAGCCAGTTTCTGAATAAAAAACATCATTTAATTGCTGTGATTTGTTGAAAGTAAAAAGGCCAAAAATGCAGGATAATTCAAAGCAAGATCTTCTAGCAAAACACACATAGGTAGCTTCATCAAATCTTTATCTTAACTGACTAGACAGCTCTCTCTCCTCCTTCCTTCTGAATCTATTCTTCTCCTTCCTCTAGTATTTCCTTTGTATCTGTGAAGACACAATACTCTTCTCATCAGTTCCCTCTTTCAGCCCAGGTACCTTCTTTTGGCTCTGGCCTCCCATCAGCAGGGTGAGGACTCTTCACAGGCAAATGATCCACTAAGCTGCATGGAAGTCTTCCAGCCGCATTGCTGCCAGTAGGAGGAGGTGCTGCTGCAATATCATGCTTTAATTTTTGTAGCACCTCCCCCTACTGGCAGCAAGACCTAGGTGTACTTCTCCCTGAGTCCTGGCTTCCTCTGAGCAGAGTGGAGAAAGGAAAGGAGAACCTTAACCTAACCTTACTAGGACTTATAGTCTATTACACTGCATCAGTACAAAACCTCCCCTCTAGAAGAGTCATATACCATGCTTCCCCCAAAATACAGAACGATCCTTTGGAGGATCAGACGACACTAGGATTGCCAACTGGTTTTCATGAAGGGAAAACCAGTGATTTAAGGTGACATGAAAATAGGAACGGGGGAGGGTGAGGGAGGAGATGGGCTTGATAAGAATAGAGGATAGGTACTGCAGGGACAAAGAAAAATAAACATCGGAGAATTCAAGGGAAGAATGAGGATTCGCCAACCTAGGGAGGAAGCAAGGGTAGAGTTTGATTGTAGAAGATTGGATGAGAAAGTGGGAATGTGCACAGAGTAGGAGGCAGAGCAAGGAACCAGGGATGGGAGATGATGTGGACTCAAGAGTGAGTAGGAATTTGGAAAGAACAGTACCTAGTAATTGATAGAAATGAGTGAGGGTGTGGGATGGGGATAAGAGAATAGGGAACAAAGGTTGCAGGGATTGAGATCTGATGTGAATGACCTAGAGGACTAGAAGGAGGGTGAGAGGTGTGAAAACAGATGGATCTCTGAAAGGGGTAAGAAAAAGTAGAAATAAAACTAGGGAGATGATGAAAGAGTGGTAATAAGAGGTTGGGTAGGGGGTGAGAGACTGAAAAATGGACTGGGGGCCAGGTAGAGAATGAATGATAAGGAAGGAGCTAGGGCTACTGTGGGGATTAGAAGCAGAGGAGACGAGGGAGTGAATGCAGTTGGTAGAAATAGGAGACTAGGGGTTGGGTGAAAGAGAGGGTATAGGACAGTGATGGCTAACCTTTTTGAGCCCGAGTGCCCAAACTGCCGCACAAAACCAAAGAATTTCCTCAAAGTGCCAGCACGTCAATTAAAGCTCCATTTGCATAAGGTGCTTCATTTGCATAAATATTTGCATAATGTTACCATACACTAACTTTTAGTAAACATGCCTCTTAATGAGTATATGGATAAAGAAAGACTAAAAGGTTTCTACATTACTATAATCCAGTACCAACCGCCAGGCACATTAGGAACTACTACAAACGCTGCCCATTTAGAACCCATAGCAAACCCGCCGTATCCTAACAGCACTACCAGGACTCACAAAGCACCATACTCTACCTATCAAAAGGCAACACTGCAAATATTAAACCAATACATCTCAGAGAACAACAATACATGACCTACTGGGGAAAGAACAAGTGGCAATGTCAAATAGGAATTATATAAACAGAATACCTCAGCTCAGTTACACATGCAGAACAGACCATTACCAAACAAGAAATCACAATTTAGAAACAGGAAGACAATAATTAAACTGGGAACCCCAAAAGCCAAACTTGGAATATACAACAACACTGTAGAAATAAAACTATATATTAATTTCCTCTTGTACTAAACAAAGCGCAAAAATTAATGATGCACATTTCCCAGAGCTGACATATTCCAATTAATAAATTCAAAATAAAGAGATATTTTTCTACCTTTTGTGCATTTTTTTTCAGTTGCAATTGTTCCAGCCACTTTCTTCTGGTTTCTTCGTGTCTTCTGCTAACTCTCCATCTGCTGTCCATTTGTCCTTTCTTCTGTCTTCTTGGGGTTTTTTTCCATTCTCTCTCTCTACATCTGCTTTAACATACTAATCTTTCTCCTTTTGCTCTTTCCTCATTCCTATTTCATCTACTCAAAATTTACCCCTCCATCCTCAATCCCCACTTACTCTCCCAATACCCGGCCAATTGTAGATTTTTTATCCCTCCCACACAAAATATTTTTCCCCTCTCCATTTTACTCTCCCAGCCCCATCCCATTCTAATCCTCCCCCAACACCAGCTCCCTTCTAGTTCCAGCCTCACCCAGCATCCATTCCCTTCTAGTCCCTGCATCAGCCCATTTCCAGTCCTAGCAGCCCCCCTACCCCTGTCCAGTCCTAGCAACCCCCCACCCAACTACCAGTCCTATCCCCCCTCATCAACCCACTTCCAGTCCTAACCCCCATCACCCCATTTTCAGTTTAAGCCCCCCCCTATAACCCATTACCAGTCCTAACCCCCCATCAGCCCACTTCCAGTCCTAACCCCCCATCAGCCCACTTCCAGTCAGCCCCCCATAGCCCATTGCTAGTCCTAACCCCCCCATCAGCCCACAGTCCATTACCAGTCCTAACCCCATCAGCCCACCTCAAATCCTAACCCCTCCCCATCAGCCCATTTCTTGTCCCAGCCCCCCATAGCCCATTATCAGTCCTAAACCCCCCCATAGCCCATTACCAGTCCTAACCCCATCAGACCACCTCCAGTGTTACCCCCCCATCCGCCCATTTCCAGTCCTAACCCCACCCAACCGCCCACCTCAAGTCCTAACCCCTCCCCATCAGCAGTCCTAACCCCCCCTAGCCCATTAGCAGTCCTAACCCCCCCCCCCCTCTCTAGCCCATTAGCAGTCCTAACCCCCACCCCATATCCCATTACCAGTCCTAACCCCCCATTACCCCATTTCCAGACAGCCCCCATCAGCCCACAGCCCATTAGCAGTCCTACCCCCCCAGCCCATTAGCAGTCCTAACCCCCCTAGCCCATTAGCAGTCCTAACCCCCCCCCCTAGCCCATTAGCAGTCCTAACACCCCCCCCCCAGCCCATTAGCAGTCCTAACCCACCCCCCATGGCAAATTTAAAAAAAAAAAAAAAAGCAGCTGGCTCTGGCTTCTGCCGCGGCAGCGGCAGAATGCAATGTCCCGTGGGGCCCCCTCCGCCCGCTAAGCCCCTCTGCAAGGGCTTTCAGATTCGCGAGGGAGAGCGTCTCCCTCGCGTCTCTGTTAAGCCCGCAGGGGCTAATGGGAAATTTCCCATCAGTCCCTCGCGTCTAAAGGGGCTGATGGGAAATTTCCCATTAGCCCCCGCGGGCTTAACAGCGTCTCCCTCGCGAATCTGAAAGCCCTTGCAGAGGGGCTTAGCGGGCGGAGGGGGCCCCGCGGGACACTGCATGCTGCCGCGTCCGCGTCCGCGGCAGCAGCCAGAGCCCGCTTTTTCTTTTTCTGCGGACCTTCACGCGTGCCAGCTGCAAGGCCTTCGCGTGCCACAGCTGGCACGCGTGCCATAGGTTCGCCATCGCTGGTATAGGAGGTTGAGGAAGAGCCAGACAAAGAGGGCAATGGGAGCACTAAAGAAGGGGTTGAGGTTGGGAGATGGAAAACTGAGAGGTGAAAAGAGAGACTGAGGATTGAGGGTAAAAGAAAAGAAGAGAGAGTGAGGGATGAAATCTAGGTATGAGTGGATAGAGAATCAGGAGGTAGAAATGGGGGGAAAAAGAGAAAAAAGAGAAGATCAGAATCAGACATGTACAGAAAGAAGATAAGAATTCAGGAAGAGACAGAAAAATGGAAAGGAGTTGCTAGAAAAGATAAACAAAAAGCAAGTGGAAGAGAGACTGGAACCAGCGCAATTAGAAAATTAAAAAGTCCAAAGGTAGAAAATTAAAAGCAATTATTGTCAATTTTTAAGGACTGGATTATGTCAGCATTGGGAGTCTTGTATTTCTTATACTATAGTTTTGTATTTTGCAAAGTACAGTAGGAAATGTACTTCTATTTCTCTTTTTCCAGTATTGTACTTCCCAGTCTGGCTTTTTGGGGTTTCTATTCAGTTTTGGCTGAATGTTTCTATTTCTAATTTCAGTCTTTATTAGCTGAGGGTCTATCCATGTTCTGTGTACTGTATGTGACTGAAGGATTCTGCTAGTGTCTGTTCTATAGGAGGAGTATGGCTGTTTGAGGACCTGGCATCATAATTTCAGCTTTTCCTCTCCATAGGTAGGGGTGGTGCAGCTTAAATCCTTGGGGTTAATGCTGATTTGGTATGATATTTGCTCTATACATTTTGAGGCTTTTTTGCAGGGGTTTTTTTTACTTCACAAAAGGCTAAATTTACTAAAAGATGCTACTGCATTACCTCATACTAAGATGCATTGACAACCATTATTGGCCTCAGGTCTATTTTAATGGAAGGAGACCTATTAATTAATAACAGGGCATATTTACCAAACCGCGCTAATGGTTACTATGGGTTTACTATGCGCTAACTGTGCCCCGCTGACAGTGCAGTAAAACATTCCACACTAGACGATAGCCCAGGAAGGGGCAGTAACTGGGCTGGTTAGAGGTAGAGAGTGGGCGTTGATGGCACATTGAAGTTACTGTGTGCCAGTGATGGCCACTCTAACTGTGATTGCTGTCATTTTAGTGTGAATGGACTTGCCACCTCCTCAGTGACTGGCGGGTAATGCACGGCCATTAGATGTGCTGGAAGATTAGCGTGATGAGATGTGTCTCCCTGCATGCCAGGCAGGTCCCCAACAGTCCGCATGGGTCTACACCACCTCCTTTGCTCATTTTTGGGTTTAGCACATGCTACCTTAGCACATTTTAGTAAATATGCCCCAACATGTGTTAAGTGGATTAGCACACGCTTACATGGAAACACCTTTCAGTAAATCTAGCCCTAAGTGTCTGGCACTGGAACATGAGTGTGTTGTCATCCCTGAAATTATGATATAATTTTTATGGTGAGTTGGTAGGAGAAACATTCTACTTTCATTCTTGGGGAACGTGGAATGTGTGTTACCAAACTGGAGGAACAGGGTTTAATACGTTTACATTGTGTCCTGTATAGATTTGAGACTTCACTTCCACATAGCATCATTCAACAAATTATTCTATCAAATAATTACGGTGGTAGTTTACAGGCTGGCTGAAATTGGAACTGGTGACCATTAGGGGCACTAAGGGACTCGGAGACCACTGGAGAGATTGTATTGCATGGTGGTGGTGGGGACAGAGGGTTGTCAAACAGACCACTCCAGTCCTGATTTTGCTCTGCTACAAGCAAGGATTTGTAGTTCTATTTTCCCAACTGGTTTCTTTTAGATAATTTCAAAGGACAAATCCATGAATCCAATGAGACAAAATCTGAACTTGTTCCATCTGTTCCAGTGACCTAGGATGAGCTAGCAACCCTGAGGAGAAAGAGATGCTGTATTTGGAGCTTCTGTGTGCACATTGCAGAAGGTGTGTGTTCCGGAGATGCTGCAATCAGAGGATCATATATATGTACAGGACTGGGCAGGAGGAGTGGGGGTGAGGGGAAATGGGAGATAGATGATGTGTATGGTGAGGGCTGAAGTTAAGTGCCCCACAGCTCCTCTCCAATTTAACGGAAATAAACATTTAGATGTAGATTAACGTTTACAATATTGTGCACTGTTTTATTTTTATAGTGCAAACATTTAGAGGGCAATAATCTAAAGCCCATTCAATGGGCAAACAAAACTTTTACCAGCGGAAATTATAGCTTTGATAATTGTTCAGTGTGTCCCGGATAAAAGTATACATGACATTCAGCGTGTGCTATTTTGCCTGCCTACTTAAGAGGTGATCCAAGAGGCAGAATTGGGATGGGGCAGGGGCATCGTAGGTGGCGTTTTTTTCTTTTTTCAAAAAGTTTGAAACTCTAGATGACAGTCAATCTGAGGCACAGGTTCCTTAGGAAGACAGGTTGCCATATATCATTCAGGAACCAAAGCTGTTATACCACAGGGAAAACTAGTAGGGGGATAGGAAATGACCACCTTGCAATACATATCCGAAGGTCTGCCATCAGCACGGATTTGGATTTCCACTTCTCCCCTGTAAACCAGTGAGCCTCTGACATTCAGCTCGTCTCCAGAAAGGGACCTCTTTGTAACATGGGGTTCATGATTTTGATTTTGTGTCATTAAGCTGGGATCACTTTTTTGTTAAGGTGGGTCCTGGTGGGCAGGAGGATACCACAGTCCCAGAGCCCTGACTGTCTCATCATAAAACGTTACACTGCTACATGCCTAAAAATTCAGGACAGCGGATCTTTTCTTATAAGCACCTTTATTAGGTGTCTCCCCATAAAGAAGGCATTTACAAAATCCAAAGCAAAAGACAAAATTGGCGGCAATAAAAGTGATACGATTCAAACTGTATGGTTCCAAAGGAATAGCGCAATCATAAATTTTGAAATAGTGGAAGGCTTCTCAGCAAATCCTCAGGCAACACTCCACATCTGCATTAGATCTGTGCCACCTGGCTGGCAGCTTCCCATCCACTCTTCTTTTCCTTCCCTGAAAAATACTTTCCATGGGATACAACCTCCACAAAACAATTCAGCAATGCACTCAGAACTTGGAGTAAGTGCACTATGCTTTTCTACTCTAGACCTCTTAGGGAGTCGCAAAAAATCATTCTCAAAAAATAGCACCTCTCGAGAAGGTTAAAAAAATGGGGGGGGGGGGGAAGTATCTCACTACCACCTCCTCCTCCTCCTTGCCCTTTCTATCATGCTACTAGACATACGCACTGCTGCACATAAATATGCTTGGCAGAGCTTACAGACTATTCAAGATAGTCAAACAGAACAAACAAGGGACTAGGGAGCTTCATCATAAGGGAATGATTAAAAAAAATACAAGGGTATTAATTAGGAGAGGAAGAGGATCAGGATCCAAAAGCAGCCTTAAAAAGGTGGGCTAAGAACATAAGATATGCCATATTGGGTCAGACCAAGGTCCATCAAATCCAGTTTCCTGTTTCCAACAATGGCCAATCCAGGTCACAAGTACCTCGGAGTTTCCTAAAAAGACACACAGGTTCTACAATGCTTGTATTGGGGCAAGCAGTGGATTTCCTGGGTCCTCTTTAATAATAGTTTATGGAACTTGTCCAAATCATTTTTAAACCTGGCTACACTAGCAGCTTCTACTATATCCTCCGATAATGAATTCCAGAGTTTGATTATGCGTTGTGAAAAAATATTTTCTCTTATTAGTCTTAAACAGGTTACACTGTAACTTCATTGCATGTCCCCAGTCTTTCTACTTTTCATGGTGTAAACAATCAATCTGTTTACCCATTCTACTCCATCCCCCCACCAACTGGAACAAACTACCCCCCCATCTTACAGGCCCTCCAATCCCACACCCTCTTCAAAACCATCTTAAGACCTTTCTTTTCGAAGAATACTTCAACACATCTACCACCACAAACCACCCACAAGATCATATCCTGCCCCTCCTCACCACTCTCACTAATCACCCCCATAAGCAGGCAAACACAATGCCTCACCGCATAGCCGCTATGCCATATGTAAATTATCACACTGTTCTTTTGTTTATTGTAACAATGTAATATTTATACCAGTTATCTGTACAGAGTTCCAACTGTTCCATGTAAATGTTACTACTTGTTCAATGTAAACCGTTTTGCCTTGCAGAAAAACGGCATATGAAACTAGTTAAATAAATATATTTATAGACCTCTATCATATCTCCCTCAGTTGTCTCCTTTCCAGGTTGAAGAGTCCTAAACCTTCAAGCCTCTCTTCAAAAGGGTATCTTTCCATCCCCTTTACCATTTTGGTGGCTCTTCTTTGTACCTCTTCTAATTCTGTTATATCCTTTTTTTAAGATATGGCAACCAGAATTGCACACAATATTCAAGGTGCGGTCTCACCATGGAACAATACAGAGCCATTATAATATCCTTTATTTTATTCTCCATTCCTTTCCTTATCATTCCTAGCATTCTATTTGCTTTCTTGGCTACTGCTGCACATGGGGCGAAGGTTTCAACATATTATCCACAATGATGCCTAAATCTTTTTCCCAGGTGGTGGTTCCTAATGTGGAACCTTGCATCGTGTAATCATAGTCTGAGTTGTTCTTTCCTAGGTATATAACTTTGTACTTCTCCACATTAAATTTCAACTGTTATTTGAATGGCCGGTCTTCCAATTTATCAAGGGCCTCTTGCAATTTTTTACAATTCTCTTGGGTTTTAACAACTTTGAATAATTTTGTGTCATCTGCGAATTTGATTATCTCACTCGTTATTCCCATTTCCAGGTCATTTATGAATATGTTAAAAAGTAGCAGGCCCGGCACAGATCACTGCAGTACTCCACTAGTCACCTTTCTCCATTGGGAAAATTGGCCATTTATCTCTACCTTCTACTTTCTACCTTTTAACCAGTTCCTGATCCACAATAGTACACTTCCCCCTATCCCATGACTTTTTAAAATTTTACCAAGAGTCTCTCATGAGGGACCTTGTCAAAGGCTTTCTGAAAACCCAAATGCACTATCTTGACCGGCTCACCTTTTATTTACCTGTTTATTCACATCTTCAATAAAATATAACAGATTAATGGTAGAAAGCCAACATGGCTTTAGCCAGGGAAGGTCTTGTCTTACTAAACTATTCTTTATCTACATGTTCAGTAATTTTTCCCAGTACTGATGTCAAGCTCACTGCTCTGTAGTTTCCCAGATCACCCCTGAAACCGTTTTTAAAATTGGTGCTACAATGGCCAAATGCCAATCTTCAAGTATTAAAGATGATTTTAATGATTGTTCACAGATTACTAACAGTAGGTCTGAAATTTCAGTTCTTTTAACACCCTCAGATATTTACCATCCAGTCTAGGTGATTTGCTACTCTTTGGTTTATCAAATAGTTGTAATACATCTTCCCAGTTTATCAATATTTCTTCCAATTCTTCCAATGCATCGCTTTTAAATACCATTTCAGTCATGGGTAACTTCCCTACATCATCTTCAGTAAAGACTGAAGCAAAGAATTCATTCACTCTCTCCGCTGTGACCTTGTCCCCTCTTAGTGCCCCTTTTACCCCTCTATCATCTAATGGTCCAACTGACTCTCACAGTTTTTTTGCTATATATATACTTGAAAAAGATTTTATGATGTGCTTTTGCTTCCACGGCAGGCTTTTTTTCAAATTCTCTCTTTACCTGCCTTATCAATGCTTACATCTAACTTGCTAGTGTTTATGCTGTTTCTATTTTTTGTCATTTGGCTCCTTTTTACCATTTCCTGGAAGACTGTTTTTTTTTGGCTACAACAGCCTCTCTGACCTCGCCTTTAAACCATGCTGGCAGTTTTTTGGACTTCCTTTCACTTTTCGTAAAGGATGGCATACAGCTAGTCTGGGCTTCCATGATAGTACATTTAAACAACGTCCATGCTTGATGTAAATCTTTAACCTTTGCAACTGCTCCTTTTAGTTTTTCTTAACTATTTTCCTCATATGCCCTCATCAACTGCGAGGGAATTGTAAAAACTGCTATATGTTTAAATATGTAAATATGTATATATAAATGTAAGAACGTATGATTCATCCCCGAAAACGCTAATCATGTGTGCTGTGACCTCAGATCTATGTATATACCACCCCCCCCCCCCCCCAAGTCTTGATTGGCTATCCCCAAAGATGAATCAAACCGCTGCTGATCGCTGGAAGTAGCGGTATATAAGTGTGTAGTAAATAAATAAATAAATAAATAAATTTTATCATAGTACTGTTGATTCCTTGTTGTCCTTCCTCCGGGCTGTGGGAGGGGAAGGAGCAGCAAGCCGGCGTTTAAAAAGAGCCGCCGACGGCGGGAACGCCAAGGCTCCATCTTTGTCCCTGATCGGGACCAGAATCGCCGCCAGGCCAGCCTGCCCTCCCAAGCTGTAACTCCGGCCCAATCCGGGCTGTGGGAGGGGGAGGAGCAGCAAGCCGGCGTTTAAAAAGAGCCGCCGACGGTGGGGAAAGCCAAGGCTCCATCTTTGTCCCTGATCGGGACCAGAATCGCCGCCAGGCCAGCCTGCCCTCCCAAGCTGTAACTCCGGCCCAATCCGGGCTGTGGGAGGGGGAGGAGCAGCAAGCCGGCGTTTAAAAAGAGCCGCCGACAGCGGGAACGCCAAGGCTCCATCTTTGTCCCTGATCGGGACCAGAATCGCCGCCAGGCCAGCCTGCCCTCCCAAGCTGTAACTCCGGCCCAATCCGGGCTGTGGGAGGGGGAGGAGCAGCAAGCCGGCGTTTAAAAAGAGCCGCCGACGGCGGGAACGCCAAGGCTCCATCTTTGTCCCTGATCGGGACCAGAATCGCCGCCAGGCCAGCCTGCCCTCCCAAGCTGTAACTCCGGCCCAATCCGGGCTGTGGGAGGGGGAGGAGCAGCAAGCCGGCGTTTAAAAAGAGCCGCCGACGGCGGGAACGCCAAGGCTCCATCTTTGTCCCTGATCGGGACCAGAATCGCCGCCAGGCCAGCCTGCCCTCCCAAGCTGTAACTCCGGCCCAATCCGGGCTGTGGGAGGGGGAGGAGCAGCAAGCCGGCGTTTAAAAAGAGCCGCCGACGGCGGGAACGCCAAGGCTCCATCTTTGTCCCTGATCGGGACCAGAATCGCCGCCAGGCCAGCCTGCCCTCCCAAGCTGTAACTCCGGCCCAATCCGGGCTGTGGGAGGGGGAGGAGCAGCAAGCCGGCGTTTAAAAAGAGCCGCCGACGGCGGGAACGCCAAGGCTCCATCTTTGTCCCTGATCGGGACCAGAATCGCCGCCAGGCCAGCCTGCCCTCCCAAGCTGTAACTCCGGCCCAATCCGGGCTGTGGGAGGGGGAGGAGCAGCAAGCCGGCGTTTAAAAAGAGCCGCCGACAGGCGGGCCCGCGCCTGGTCGGGCCCGCGCCGGAGGGCCTCGCCAGAGGGCCCTTTGGCGTGGCCCTTAGGCAGTGGCCCACACGGAGTCACCCACAAAGCTTCTCGACGCTCCAAACAAATCAATACAGATATAAACCACCCAACCTGACGGAGACAACTGGAACTGGAGCCTGCCGCTTGAGACCACTCGCCTGGAGACCAGCTACCAAACCTTAACTACGTAACATCAACCACAGCAAGCTCACCAATACCAACGGCTACACCACACAGGAAGACACCAGTACTGTTAGCCAGCCTTCCACATCAGGAAAAGAAACAGCAGACAACTAACTATCTACCATACTAAACTGTAAACTGTAAGCTGAAATGATACCTAGCGTGTCTATGATATACTGTTGTACATTGTGATACTCTGTTGATACACCGGGATACATTGTACCTCACTGTGAAACATCTCTATTTAATTTTAACTGTTGCTCTTCATTGCTTTGACCTGCTATCTCTCATGCCTCATGTCATGCCTCATGTCCTGCTCCCCTCATGCCTTGCTAGTGCTTACTCTGATCCCATATAGCGTATTGAGCTACGTTCTATGCTCCACATAGGCAATCTCATTTGTTGATCATAGTCTGGGCTAACCTATAATCCAGCTAAGTCAATGATATGAAGTATTAACTGCCCTGATATCTTATACCATCTAATCTTATTATCCCGTACCTTTCCTCTGAAATCAGAGCTTGTCCTGTAGGAGCAGGCAGAACAACCACCTTAAGAGTCCTACCCAATAGTTGTTCTAGGTCACCCTATTGAGCATCATTTTGACAACTCATATTGCCCTTCCTTATCCCTCTAACACAAATCTCTCGCCCTTACTAAGATGGGCCTCCCCATCTCCACCATATTTGGATGCTATATCATCCTCACTAGCTGGTTCTCTGGCTATCTAGCCTTAACGCCCGCCAACCAAATCCCAATATTGCAGAGCCATGGAAGAAGATGGTCTGGTTCATCTCGTAACAACCTACACTGGGACACATGCCCTCGTCACTCCCATCTCCTCCACATAATTCCCCAACACTCTGCCAGAGTCAAACAATCTGAAAAACCTTACCCCAACAATCTAAAATGTGCTCTCATCAATGCAAGATCCATTCGGAAGAAATGGCCTGTTGTCACCGACTTAATCTGCACTCACAAACTTGACATACTCATGGTTACAGAGACCTGGTTATCTGAGGAAGACAATGTCATAATCAACCAGCTCCTTCCCCCAAATTTTACAATACACACCAGCCACAGGCAAGATAAAAGAGGGGGTGGTGTCCTCATTCTTACCAGATCCGACCTCAAGTTCAAGACGATACACTCCACAAGTACAAGCCACATGGAAACCATTACCATCTCCAACACACGCTGCTCTATCAGCCTACTCTACAGAGCACCCTCGATGTCATTTGATGAACTAGCCTCCATCCTTGAGCTCGCCTCCAATACACATAGCCCACACACCCCAATATGGATCTTAGGGGACTTCAACCTACCAACACTACAGGATAACCAAGCAACTTCCTTCCTAGACGCCCTTGAGAACCTAGGATTCAAGCAACTGGTGAAAGTTCCTACTCATACTAAAGGCAACATTCTAGATCTGGTATTTGCCCCACAGTCATCCCTCAACCAGCCTCTTGATCCTATTACATCCATAACCCCTGTTCCCTGGTCTGATCACAAACTGATCATCCTCCAGATTCCATCAAGCAAAATCCTCACCAAGAACATCAAGACACCAGCTGACATGACGAGACCTAACTCTAGATCTTTTAAGCCATTTAACAGAGAGATCATCCTTGCTGAAACGCAACAGCTCATTAATACCACTACCACAAACCTCGATGACCTAATCTCTCACTGGAACAACAGTCTCAGTGCTATCGCTGTGCGTCCTTCATCAATAAAGCAGTTAAGAAAAAGAGAAAATGCTCCTTGGTACACAAAGGACCTCAGAGACTCCCTCATCCTATTACGGAAACTTGAAAAACGCTGGCGTCGCTCCCATGCCTCTGTAGACCTGACAACATTCAACAGCCACCTAGCTGCTCACCGCAAGGCAATCTCCGAATCAATGAAACGGTACCACTCTGATACCTTGATGAGATCCCTCAATAAACCACATGACCTCTTTGACCTAGTTAAGTCCCTATCCAAGGAGCCAGCCTCAGGACCTCAAGTGGAGATACACCCTCAAGACTTCGCAACGCACCTACAATCCAAGATGTGCCTTATCAACAAATCCTCTGTACCAACCGCTACACCTGTGCAGGTCATCCCTGGCACTCTTTCTGCATTCTCAATCCCCTCCAAGAAAGGAATTGAAGACACCATTACAGCCCTCAACATTACCACATCCCAGTCCGATCCATGCCCTGCCTTCTGGATCAAGGAGCTTCACAGTCACTTTAGCCCAGTTATCGCCAACATAATGAACCTCTCCTTTTCAACTGGATTATTCCCCACAGCCCTTAAGCATACCTCAATTAGACCCCTGTTGAAAAACTGCAAGCTCGACCCTCTAAAGGTAGAATCCTATAGACCCATCTCCAGCATACCTCTACTTGCTAAGATCATAGAAAAAGTGGTCCAACGACAGCTACAGGACCATATTGACTGTGTTGCACCACTAGACCCATGCCAACATGGCTTCAGAGAACTCCATGGAGTCGAAACTCTCCTCACCATACTCTTCAGTAAGTTGATCTCTGGCATAGATAACATCCGCCAAGGTTTTGCCCTCATATTTCTGGACATCGCCGCAGCGTTTGATTCAGTAGATCACGAACTCCTTTTAGCGAGACTAACTGAGAAGGGCATCACTGGAACAGCGCTTGAATGGTGCAGGTCCTATCTATCCGGAAGATGGCAGCATGTCCGCTCAGGAGGCAGAACTTCTGAACCCTTCCACCTAAATCAGGGAGTCCCTCAAGGCTCCTCACTTTCTGCCCTCCTATTTAACATCTACATGCAACCACTCTGTGAGATCATACGGTCATTTAAGGTTGACTACATGCTCTACACCGATGATGTTCTTCTTTACACCCCAATCTCCACTGAACATTTGGATCTCTCCCCTCTAATAAACTGTTTCAATGCGGTTTCTGACTGGCTTCTCTCTCAAAACCTCCATATACAACATAAGAAAACGGAGGTCCTCTTTATCACAAGGAATCCCAACTTCAACCCACCTCAACATCTCAAGACTAAGGAAGCTGAATTGCAATCCAAACCCTCAATACGTTACCTTGGAGTCATTCTGGATCAATGCCTAGATATGAAATCCCACATAGGAAACACCGTCAGAACCATATACTACAAGATCCGCTCGTTGAGACATCTACGCTCCATGCTGGAACCAAAAGATTTCAGGACAATATACCAAGCACTGATTATCCCCCACTTTGATTATGCTAACGTCATTCTTCAAGGTCTTCCTCAATCCACCTTAAACCCGCTACAGCTGGCAATGAATGCCGCAGCCAGGGTACTTCAGGGAGCCTCCAGAACTGACCACGTTACCCCTCTGCTGATTCAATTACATTGGCTACCCATTCAGGCCAGAATTATCTTCAAAACCCTATTGCTCACTTTCAAAGCTCTTAATAACCTCTCTGCTACATCCTTATCTGACCTTATTCACTCTACTGTACCAAACAGAGCGAGAAGATCCTCAACCATCAACTCCCTAAAGCTCCCTAAGGCCCTTACAAGCTGTGCATCCTCTACGGCCAACAGAGCTTTTATCCTTTGTGCCCCTAGGTGCTGGAATGCACTACCCCCTGGCATCCGGGCTATCAACAGCTTATTACAATTCAAGAAAGCCCTCAAATTCTTTCTCTTCAACAAGTTCCTTATAGAGTCATCCACACCTATTGACCTCTGTGACCTCACCCAATTACCCAATCCCATGATACCTCAATAACATGCTTGGCTGATTCCATATAACAAGTGAATATATTCCTAGCACCTGTTACTAGTAACATGTTACTATTTAGTTGTACCACATCTGTAAATAGTCTGTAAATAGTTTCCCCGTTTGATCCAAGTTCCTTCCCTTGTTATCTGTAAACTCATGCATGTTGATTGTACTGAGATTTTTGTTCGATGTGAACCGCGCTGATGCCGAATAGTGCGGTATATAAGAGAATGTAAATAAATAAATAAATAAATTTATTAAATCAAACGCAATCATGCTATGATCACTATTGCTAAGTAGCCCCAACACCCTTATCTCTTGCACCAGATCTTGTGTTCTGCTAAGGACTAGATCTAAAATGGCTTCCCCTCTTGTTGGTTCATGAATCAGCTGCTCCAAGAAGCTGTCTCCCTAGCATGTCTTGACATGACACTGACTCAGTTGAAACCAGAGCAATCAAAATCACCCATTATTATTACTGTCTTCTAACTTTTGTTAGCTTCCCCGATTTCTATGAGCATTTCATCATCCATGTGTTCATTCTAGCCAGGTAGTTGATAGTACATTCCCACTGCCCTCATCTTCCCCTTTTACGTGGAATTTCGATCCATAGAGATTCTACAGTCTATTTTGTTTCCTAAAAAACTTTAATCCTGTGTAACATAGAGCGTAACCCCTCCACCAATTTGATCTACTCTTATTGCAATATGATTTGTACCTAGGTATCAGTGTCCCATTGGTTGTCCTCCTTCCACCAGGTCTCTGAGATACCAATCATATCTAACCTCTCATTTAGTGCTATAGGGCCCAGTTTTTGAAGGCATTTACATGGATAACTGCCCTAGTTACCCATGTTAATGCCTTATCTGGGATTCTCAAAATGCACCTACACGGGTAGTGCCCTTCGAAAATCCCGGTTAAGTCGGGGCACGTTAGGGGCATTCCAGGAAGGAATGCATCAGGGCATGTTAGGGGCATTCCAGGGCGGAGCGGGGGTGGAGGAAAGGGCTAAATGGGTAGCACTAATTTTTCATAGCCCTCTGTGCCTTAAAGATAGACAAGGTTTTCCTCGCCTAGCTTTAAGGCGCAGAGGCTAAGCAGATAGCATTGAAAATTGGTGCTACCTGTTTAGCCTCTGCAGCTGCCGGCACATCCAGCATAACCCAGATTTTCACTTCCACCACCAAGGAAGTGAAAATCTGGATTAAGGGGTTCGGTGGGCAGGCTATGTGCCGATGCAGCGCATAGCCTGCATAACTCAAAATCAGGCTCATACTGTATATTCTAGCTCTCCCATCTTATTTTTTAGACTTCTAGTATGTGCATACAAGCATTTTAGAGGTTGCAGTTTATTCATATTAATCTGGTTTCCAAGGGGTAACTTAGAATCTTTAAGCTCTATCTGCTCTATACTTAAGGGCATTTGGGTTACTTTTATTGTAATTGGAACCTCTCTGTCGATACACCTAACTTTAATCTTTTGCTAGTATCCTTCAAGGGTACATCCTTTTGAACCATAAACTCTTGAATGACTGTCAGCTTTCCCTTATTATGTAGTTTAAAAGCTGCTCTATCTCCTTTTTAAAGGTTTAATGCCAGCAAGCTAGTTCCATCCTGGTTAATGCCAGCAGCCTGTTTCATCCCTTTGGAAAAGCCCCTCCTTTCCCCATAATGTTGCCCAGTTCCTAACAAATCCAAAACCTCTTCCATGCACCATCTTCTCATCCATGCATTGAGACTCCAGAGCTCTGCCTGCCTTTTGGGTCCTGCGTGTAGAATTGGAAGCTTTTCTGAGAATGCTACCCTGGAAGTTCTGAATTTCAATGTCCTACCTAAAAGCCTAAATTTGGCCTCTAGAACCTCCCTCCCACAGTTTTCTGTCATTGGTATCAACATGTACCAAGACAGCAGACTCCTCCCTAGCGCTATCTAAAACCTTGTCTAGGTGGCACATGAGGTCTACTACATTCTCACCAGGCAGGCATGTTACTAGGTGATCCTTGTGTCCACCAGCCACCCAGCTATCTACATGACTAATGATCAAATCGCCAACTACAATGGCTGTCCTATCCCTTCTCTTATTGGCACATGGCCCTGGAGAAACCTCCTCGGTGTCAGAGGGTTTTATATTACCTGGAGAACACTTCCTAGCTACAGGATCACTTCCTGCCATGCCAGGGTGATGCTCTCCTGTCACGTGACCTATCTTCTCCATGGCAACAGGGAGGCTACCAGACTGGAGGTGGGACTTCAGCACTATGTCCCTGTAGGTCTCATCTATATGCCTCTCTGTCCTCCTTATGTCCTCCAAGTCTGCTACTCTGGCCTCCAGAGATCAGATTTGTTTCATGAGAGCAAATAGCTCCTTGCACGTAGTGCACATGTAAGACCTCTCACCAACTGGGAGAAAATCATACATGTGGCACTCAATGCAAAAGACTAGAAAGCCCCTATCTCACTGCTGGACTGCTGTCTGCATCTTAGTTTTAAGATTTGGTTTATGTATTTAAGTTGTTTACTTACTTAAGTTTGCTGGGTATACTTATACATATTCAACTATACTTAATACATTTAATGGACTTCACTCACATCAAGATTAACTAATCTCAGGTCCTTAATTAATCTATGCCTGATGAGGATAATCTATGCCTGAAAGTGAATTTGGGCACCTCCTTCTCTTTAATAGGTCTAAGAGCCTATACAACTAAGATTATGCCTGGGTTGGGTGGGGAGAAAGAATACTTAATAAAAGCTGGCTTGCTACACAGTGCCCTGACCTGTGCTTCTAAGGTAATGTCTTACCAATTTCCTGGGTGATTCACACAATGATCTGTCACTTGGTTTTAACACTTATTTAAGACAGCTTCACATATATTTTGCCTCCTAACTGGAAGGCCTTTTTGTAAAGGTCACTAGAAAAAATTTCTTTCTTTCAACTCTGAGACTATTTATTCTACTTGTATGCTAAGCTATGCTCTGATTTGATTTAAATGAAAAGCTCTCTGGTGGTACGAAGACCTGACTGACTCAGCAAAAACACTGAATTCTAAAATACACAGATTTATCAGCTTTAATCCAAATAATTCCCTCCCCCCCCCCCCCCCCATGATTTAGAGTATATTCCAAAATACTTACAAGTGCAGATCTTTTTCCAGCTGTAGCAGTCCCTTTTGGTAGTCCTTCAAGAGTTTTTAGCCTAGATTTGACAAGAGACAAAGTCTGAAGTACCAAATCAGGTGCTAATTCCAGGTGTATGACACAGCAAGGTGGAAGGAATGAAATCTGGAGTTCTCAATGAAAGAAAAGGGCTCAGAGAAAAGTGATTTGCCTGATGAGTGGAGTTCCTGAGGAGGGGTGTAGGAGAGATGAGGGGAGAGGTAGTGAGGAGCTACAGAATGAATGCACTTGTAGGTGAGTAGAAGAAGTTTGAACTGGATGTGGAAACAGAAAGGGAGCCAATGAAGTAACTTGAGGAGTTACGTGAGCACAGTAAGACTGGTGGAGACTCAGAGAGCTGAGTTTTGAAAAGACTGAAGGGGGAAAGAGATCGTTTAGTAGGAAACCAGCTAGGAGCAGGTCGCAATAGTCTAAGTGGGAGTGATGAGAGAGTAGATAAGGGTTTTGGTAGTGTTTTCAGAAAGGAAGGGACAAATTTTACTGAAATTATAGAGAAGGAAGTGATAGGTTTTAGTTATCTGCTGGATACATGTAAAGAGAGTGAGAGAGAGGAGTCAAAGATAAGCCCAAGGTTAAGAACCGTGGAAACAGGGAGGATGACAGTGTTATCCACAAAAATAGAGAAAGGAAAAAAGGGGAGGTAGTTTAGAGGAAAAGATAGGAAGCTTAGTCTTGGACATTTTTATTATTCGATTGTGACGAGACATTTGGGCTACAATGTCAGACGAGCAAGCTAAGATTCAGGCCTGGGTCCTTGGAGAAAATTCTGATACAGAGAGGTATATCTGGGAATCATCAGTGTAAAAATGGTATTGAAAACCATGGGAGGAGATCAGGGCACCAAGGGAATGAGTATAAACAGAGGATCCACCAGAAGATACTCTAAAAGTGCAATGAGTGATAAAAAGAAAACCGAGACGGAACAGAACCCTGAAATCCAAGCAAAAACAGCATATCAAGGAAAAGGTGCTGATTGACAGTGTCAAAACCAGCAGATAGGATGAGGATCTAGTGCAGGCCCTTAGATTTGCCCAGGAGCAGACTACTAGAGCCTCTGCCAAGGACCAAAGACAAAATCTCAAAATGACTGAGAACTCTTCACTGTGTGCTGGGGATGAACCAGGATTCAGTCTCTCACACTACAATCTGAACTTTATAGGATTCTTAATATAGACAATGTAAAGAAAAGTTTAACTTTTACCTGGAGGAAGGGGCTGGTACCCTGGAGCAGCTCCAATGCACTGGGTCTAAAGTACAAGTTGAACAGGGTTTTTTTCTATACCGCCCCTTCCAAAGATCAGGGGAGTTTACATTGAACAAACAATTACAGAGAACTTTGTAGCGAACAGTGATACATTTAACTATTTACATAGTAGCTTGGGAGTAGAAGTGCAGAAAACAAACATAAATAGGAAATGCCAAGTCAAAAAGAATATTAAAAACTGTTCTATTTAAAATGTTGCCTACAAAATAAAAATTACTAAATTTTTCTGTGCATTATTCCATAATCTGCATTAAATGGTCTTCACAGGATATACTATTAATCATACTTAATCAGGATACATTACAGTATCTCCTTAATCAACTTCTGTAATCTCAGTCGGCATACCTCCAACTCTCCCAAGTTGGAGATTGGGTAGTTTCTCTTCAAAAGTTAACTACAAAATATATATGTTAAACGTCCACACATACTCTTTGACCAGTCAGCCTACTGAAAATATATACAGTTGGTCTATTATGTTGCATATTCTACTTTCTTTGAAAATGCAAGGTCAGTTTTGGAGGGAGCAGTGAGTAGTTCAATTTAATTACATAAGAACATAAGATATGACATACTGGGTCAGACCAAGGTCCATCAAGCCCAGTATCCTGTTTCCAACAGTGGCCAATCTAGGTCATATGTACCTAGCAGTTTCCCCAAAAGACACAGGTTCCGCAATGCTTGTACTGGGTCAAGCATTGATATCCTGGGTCCCTTCATAATAAGTATCAGTATTCATATGTATATTCAGTGCCACCATACGCATAAGACTCGATGCAGAAACCCTGAGCTAGAGCTCAGCATTAAAGCCCTAGCACAGGGCTTCCTAACGCAAGTTTAACACAGAGGTTTTGCTCTCCCATGTCATAAGCAAACAGCATGCAAATGAGCTATGAGCAAAAGGTCTACACTAAAGGCGAGCAAGCTAGACACATGTGCACAGGGGTCTGCGGTGTTGTTAAATGCCATCGAGTCAATGTTGACTCATGGTGACCCCATGGATAGTTGTCCTAAACTGTGTTCAGTCTTCAGTCAGGCAGCTCATTGTTGATAAAGTGGCATCAATCTAGCTGCGATTATTGTATGAATCCATCTCATTGCTGATCTTCCTCTTTTGCATTTACCTTCAACCTTGCCAAACATGACATTTTTCTCTAATGCTCTTTTCTCTTTGGGGTATGTTTACTAAACACCGCACAATTGCGCACCGCACAATAGCGCACGGCAATGACGCACTTAAGTGCTCTTAAGTGGGCCGCACACATGCGCATCACACTAACGGGCCCCGCACAAGTACGGGGCCCGCAAATGTCCGATAGAGGCGTGGAATGGCTTACGGAGGGCGGAGGAAGTCTCCCGAGGGGCGGAGAGACGGGGTTAATGGGCGGGGAAGGGGAGGGGAGAGGCTCCCCGCACATTATCGGGGCCGAATTTACAAGTGAAAACTACCGCAAGTGAAACACTCGCGGTAGACTGCATTTAAAGGGAAGAGAAACCATTTCCGTCAGCAATGTACAGCAAAACCGGGGAAACCTAAAAACCGTGAGCAGTGTGATACATGTGCACAGAACAAAATTGCAAATAAACAATGGAAATGACCACAACAAAAACTTTAAAAATTATAATCCAGCTGCGCAACATTGATAGCAATGGCCAACAATAAAAAACACTCCCAGGAAAGCTCCAAAAAAAAAGAATGATTTATGGAAGGGTCTACGGAGCGTAGACCCTTCCAAAAATCATTTCTTTTTTTGGAGCTTACCTGGGAGTGTTTTTAATTTTGCCAATTGATATTACTGGTGCCAAGCTTGGTTATGTTTGTTTACCTCTTTTTTCGAGGTCATTTTTGAGGTTTAGTTGCCCTGTTGTCACCATACAAGGTGAATGAGTCCACAGTAAAATTGTGCAGAGGTTTTCTGAGCCGTTCGGTCAGGTTATCTATCTCCAGGGACTGCACTGTCTCTGTGGCCACAGTGTGGTATAGCAGACACAGCCAGTGCTTATAGGACCAGAGGGTCACAGGTTCAAATCCCAGCTAGGGCTCATGACAACCCAGTCCCCATAGTTTTACCCACCACGAAACAGTGATAGTTAGGACACCCCTGTATTGCAGAGCACATAAGCATGGTGCAAACACCCATATTTTACCCTACACCGCACACAAACCATAGCAATGGCCATTACCTACAGCCAATTCCCCCAAATTCAATCCTGGAGTGCCACAACTCAATCCGGTCACATGCTTTTTCCAAGATAAGAACATGTCAGCATGTTGGCGGAAGGGTACAGGTGGCGGAGGGGCCAGTGGCTGCAAGCCACAGCACACAGTGGCCCAGGCCTGTGCAGACTGGCACTGTCCACTGCAACAGACAGGCTCTGTCGCATGTACAGTCATGGCCTCCCCAGGGAATGCAGCACATCTGTGACAACACAGTGGTGCAGTGCACACAGACAGTGTGTGCAAGAACAGAAGGGCACAGGTTCAAAGCCCAGCTGGGGCTACTGCCAAACCTGTCCACATATTTTTCCCACAACTAAACCGTGATAGTAAGGACAAAACTGTATAGCTGATAACATATGCATTGTTAATACGCCTATATTTTACCATACCAATCACAGACCCCATAAATAGGCGCATTACCTAGAGCAGAGTCTCCCAAATGCAGTCCTGGAGGGCCCCACACCATTCAGGTCCCATGCTGCCTCTAATAATGATGCCTGTGCTGCATATCTATGCACCACCCCCATGGTATGCAGATGTAGCTCATGCATATTTATGAGGGACAGCATAAAACCCGAACAGTGTTTGGAACACCAGGACTGGAGTCGGGAAACCCTGCCGTAAAGCAGCAGCCAACAGGGCCAGACACACACACACACACACCCACAGGCCGCATTGGCCAATGCCTCCTGGAGAGGCAGGACATTGGGCCCTGCCTGTATCTCCCAATACTCGCAGTTGCAAACCTTAGCAATGCCACCTTACACCTGGGTATACGGTACACAACTATCAAACGCTTCCTATGATAACTGGCATATATCAATTCCTACGTTAAGCACATTTTGGCCATTGAGCTCCACCATAACAATCATTCTGATGTTGCGGTGTGTGCTGCAGGTCTGGTCCCTGACAGTGTCTACCACCCTGGGGGGTGACCCCCAACTGTACTGAGTACCATATCCATGCCTGTACTGTGCCCAGGACTGGTGTGGTGGTTATGGCTGCTGACCTCCTCTATAGTAGCACAATGCTGGCATAGGTGTGGGGGTGGCTGTCTGTCTATCCAGTGTGTGGTGGCTGCAAACACCTTCCACAGCCCACACTGCCAGCAATGTTGCCAGTATTGGGCTACCAATGTGCATAATGAGGAGCAAGGTACCATGGGTATAGGCCGGACAGGGTGGCCTGGCCAGGGTGCATCTGCACAGGGCATAGGGCACTGACTGGGACATTGTAGTGCCCGGACACCACCTACACAGACAGGGTGACCTCAGTATGTCCTGCTGAGAGATCACTCTCACCCTGACTGTGCAGTGACCACAGCATGGCTAGGCACCCCCATAGTACTATATAGCATTTCTCTTGTGTGATAGATATGGGTTTTCTTTTGGGGCCCAGTCACTGATATATCTGCTTGCTGTGTATGTTGACATCCCAGTTCTGGGTGCATGCATCTCCACTGGGAACATGCACTATGGACTAACTAGCAGACTCTTTGTAGCTGGTATGTGTCTTGCTGGAGTGGTGTGCAGTGGCTGATGGCTTGCTGCAGGAGAATAACAGATAGTGGTGGGGTGCAGCTTACCATAACCTGGTCTAATGTCTGTTTGCTATTGTGTTATGGATGTGTATAGAGCTGCATTGACTGCCCTGTGGGGTGTCTGTTCCTCAGCAGGACTAGGGTTGATGGTCCCCTCTACTGCCACCTTTGCAGGGAGGTACAATGTTTGCCACCCTCGGCCTGGGGGGTGGTGGTGCATGGCCCCCTGGGGGGGGGGGGCTACACCTGACTGAGAAAGACAGAGATATTCATGGTGTTTGTGCAAAATCTACCTATCTTACACATTAACACTGCTTTGGACCTCCAGCATGGCCTCCATCAGCTATGGAAGGTGTTGTGGACCTGGTCCTGGGCGCCTCATCGCACATTCAGGGTAAGCACAGTACCCGCACAATGTGACGGTGTGTAGCAAAACACCCGGTCCATACCCCCTACCAGGCCGAGGTGCTGTGTGGGTGCATTCCCCATCTTGTGTTCATCTGTGGACAGCTGATTTGCATGTGCAGTGCATCATGGGTACGGGTGGGCTAACCCTATCCTGGAGACCACAGCAGACTGTCTGTGTGGTGACGTGCAGGCTCTCTGCAGCCAGCCAGGGGCTTGCTAGCAGCTATAGAGCTGTAGCCCAATGGTTACTTCACTGCCTGTGAAGCCAGAGGTCATGGGTTCAAACCCCCAGTGGGGTTATTTGATAGGGTTGTCCAAAGCATTGTTTTTCTTTAATGTACATATTTTGATGCCAGCAAAAACACCCTCAGCGTACTGTACCCATAGGGTGCCTCTGAGGGCGCTTTATAGGGCACCTTATAGGGCACCTTATGGTTCCCGTCCATATAAGGTGCACTATACATTATCCTGTGATGCAACTTATAGGGTGCCCTATAGGGGATATATTAGGGTGCCGTGGCGGACAGTGCACTTTATAATGTGCCCTATGGAGTGCCATATAGGGTGCCTTTTACGGCACCTTCCATTACGGCACGTGAGGGCGTGTTTGCTGGCAGCAATTAATAAAATAAACATGCGGTGCTGCAGGAACAGATATGTACATTGCAAAGCTGATGCCACAGCCAGCCTTACGTATTAGGCACCCTGGGGAGCTACCTCATGACCCCTGTATCAGCAGTCAGTGCCTTAACCATTGTGCTCCACTGCTGCTCATCCATGCATGTCAGCGCACCTACGTATGCTTTTCATTCCTTAAACTGCACAGTGCTGCCATCAAAAACAGTACTCTGACCTTGCGGTACCTCATACGGCACCCTCTAAAGTGCCCTATAAGCAACATTCTAGGGTGCCTTGGCGGACAGTGCACTTTAAAATGTGCCTTATAGGGCACCTTATGTTAACACGCTTTGAGGGTGCGTTTGCTAGTAATGATAATTTATCTAAAAATAACATGCCCCCTAAAGCACTCTTCCCCATAATATGCAATGCTTCAGCCAGCCTTGTTCATTGGGCACTGTGGGGGATTGAACCCCTGTTCCTTGCATCATTGGTCAGTGTCTTAACCATTGTGCTGTGGTTCTGATCCTGTGCTTATACATCTGCGTGCCGCCTTATGCCTCTCAATAATAGAACAGCCTCCTAAATCAATAGCGCACCGCCTATGCCCATCTGCGCGCCGCCTTCTGCCGCCCATTATTTGTATGCCTCCTAAAATATCACCTCAGCCAGCCATCGTCATTGAGCACAGTGGGGGATTGAACCCCTGATCCCTGCACCATTGGTAAGTGCCTTCAGCATTGTGCTGTGGCTCTGCTCTTCAGTTTGCACATCAGCGCGCCACTTATACCTCTCAGTATTAGAATGCCGCCAAAAACATCAGCGCGCCGCCTTATGCCGCCCAAAACATCAGCGCGCCGCTTTATGCCGCCCAGTATTTCTCTGGCTCATAAATTAACACCTCAGCCAGCGTCATTGAGCACTGTGGGAGATCGAACCCCTGCTCCCTGCACCATTGGTAACTGCCTTCACCATTGGGCTGTGGCTCTGCTCTTCTGTTTGCACATCAGCCTCCCACACAGCTATCCGATGAGCTAAGGTGCAGGGCGCACAAGGGCGCCGCGCACCTTAGCGCATATGTCAATCACGGCTTTTCTTCTTCAGGACGGAACGCCCACTCCTTATATGGCACCCGCACACTACCGGGGCCCGCACTTTACCGGGGTTTTAGTAAACATGCCCCTTTGTTTGATGTGTCCAAAATATGAAAGTCAAAATCATGTCATTTGAACTTCTAAAGAAAGTTTAGGTTTGATCTCTTCTAGCACCAATTGATTTGCTCTTTAGGCAGTCCACAGTCTACAGTATTCTTTGCCACCACCATAATTTGAAGGCATTGATTTTCTTCCTGTCTTTCTTCTTTACTGTCCAACTTTCGTATCTGTATGACATTATTGAAAAAAATAAGGGCTTGGACAAGTTGAACCTTGTGCTTAGAGAGAAATCTTATTCAGGTCCTTCATAGCCATTCTGCCAAGAACAATGAGTCATCAGATTTCTTGACTGCTTGTCATTTCATTATTGATTGATCCAAGCAAGTTAAAGTTGTCTACTATTTTTATTTCTTCTCCATCAAAGATGAAATTATTGATTTGTCCAGCTGTCAAGTTCTTTGTATTCTTCATGTTGAGGTGCAGGCCCATTTTAAGACACACATCCAACTGATAGCTAAAACCTGTTTCATCTTTATAACATCAACAAAATTCACCCCTTGCTTTCTGAACACACTAAGGGGTATGTTTACTAAACTGCGTTAGTGCAATTCGCGTTAGGAGCCGCGGTAGTGACAGAAACCCCAAATAAGGACATGGGCAGTACATCGTCACCACTAACGCGCGTTAAAAAAATTAACGAGCGTTACCGGGCGCTGTGGCACGTTACTGCGCGTTAAACGTAAGAAGACGTACAGACACAAAGCACTGAAACAGAGCTGTAGCACAATGGTTACGGTACTGACCGCTGTTACAGGCAGCATGGGTTCGGGTCCCCAGTGTGCCTAACACAGAAGGCTGTCCCAGGCATCACTCTGTACATTACAGAGGGAAAGAGGAGGCATGTTTTTCGTTACGTTGAGTATTGGTGTCAGAAAAACACCCTCGGAGTGTGCCTAGCCACGTGCGTGGGTACGTGTGTTTTTACCAGTGTGTGCATCTTATATTACAGACTTTGTAGGGTGTCTTGCACCTATGCATTATGCTAACAGATGTACGTGTGATGGCCTATGGTTTATCAGAGCCTGTGAGCAGGTGCTGGAGTTTCACAGGGTTGGATTGTGCCAGTCACACCCATGATGCACTGTACATGCAAATCAGCTGTCCACAGATACACCATGGGGAATGCACCCCCACAGCACCTCGGCCTGGTAGGGGGAACTGACCATGTGCACCCCCACAGCACCTCGGCCTGATAGGGGGTACCGAAAGAGGCCATGGCGCAGGTCCAAAGCAGTGTTACTGTGTGAGATAGGTAGTTTCTGCAGGAACACCTTGGACATCTCTGTCTGTTTCAGTCAGGTGTAGCCCCCATGCACCACCACCACCCCCCTCCCCCAGGGCTGAGGGTGGCAAACAGGGTCTCCCATCAAAAGATCCACAGTCTACCTCCCTGCAAAGGTGGCAGTAGAGGGGAACATTAACCCTAATCCTGCTGAGGAACAGACACCCCACAGGGCAGTCAATGCAGCTCTGTACACAGCCATAACACAATAGCAGATAGACATTAGGCCTGGATATGCTATGCTGCACCCCACCACTATCTGATATTCCCCTGGTGCAAGCCATCAACCACTGCACCCTGCAAGCCACTCCATCACAACACCTACCAGCTGCAAACAGTCTGCTAGTGTCCAGTGGAGATGCCTGCACCCAGAACTGGGATGTCAGCATACACAGCAAGCAGATACATCAGTGACTGGGCCCCAAAAGGAAACCCATATTTATCACATGAGAGAAATACTAGATAGCACTATGGGAGTGCCTAGCCATGCTGTGGTCACTGCACAGTCAGGGTGAGAGTGATCTCTCAGCAGGATATACTGAGGTCACCCTGTCTGTGTAGGTGGTGGCCGGGCACTACAATGTGCCTGTCACTGCCCTATGCCCTGTGCAGATGCACCCTGGCCAGGCCACCCTGTCCGGCCTATACCCATGGTACCTTGCTCCTCATTATGCACATTGGCAGCCCAATACTGGCAACATTGCTGGCAGTGTGCGCTGTGGAAGGTGTTTGCAGCCACCACACACTGGATAGACAGACAGCCACCCCCACACCTATGCCAGCATTGTGCTACTATAGAGGTGGTCAGCAGCCATACCCACCACACCAGTCCTGGGCATAGTACAGGCATGGATATGGTACACAAGACTGTTGGGGGTCACTCCCCAGGGTGGTGAACACTGTCAGAGACCAGACCTGCAGCACACACCGCAGACATCAGAATGATTGTTATGGTGGAGCTCAATGAGCAAAATGTGCTTAACGTAGGAATTGATATCTGCCAGTTATCAGAGGAAATGTTTGATAGCTGTGTACCATATACCCAGGTGTAGGGTGGCATTGCTAAGGTATGCAACTGCTAGTATTGGGAGATACAGGCAGGGCCCAATGTCTTGCCTCTCCAGGTGGCATTGGCCAATGGGGCCTGTGGGTGGGTGTGTGGCCCTGTTGGCTGCTGCTTTACGGCAGAGTTCCCCAACTCCAGTCCTGGTGTTCCAAACACTGTTCGGGTTTTCATGCTGTCCCTCATAAATATGCATGAGCTACATCTGCATACCATGGGGGTGGTACATAGCTATGCAGCACAGGCATCTTTATTAGAGGCAGCATGAAACCGGAATGGTGTGGTGCCCTCCAGGACTGCATTTGCGGGACTCTGCTTTCGGTAATGTGCCTGTTTCTGGTGTCTGTGTTTGGTGTGGTAAAATATAGGCCATGCGTATGTTCTCTGCAATAAAGGAGTGTCTTTACTATCACTGTTTGGTGGTGGGTAAAACTATGGGGACTGGGTTGGCAGGAGCCCCAGCTGGGATTTGAACCTGTAACCCTCTGGTCTTACAGGCACTGGCTGTGTCTGTTGCACCACACTGTGGCCACAGAGATAGTGCAGTCCCTGGAGTTAGTTAAACCGGCCTGACGAGTCAGAAACCCTGCTCTGCAACAGGTTTACTGTGGCCTCATTTACCTTGTATGCAGACAAAGGTGCACATAAACCTCAGAGAAAACCTCACAAAAGGGGCACACACCCATAACCAAGCTGGGCAACAATGATATCATTGGGAAACATTACACAACACTCCCAGGACAGCTCCATTACAATGAAATGATCTTTGAAAGGGTCTGCGGAGCGTAGACCCTTCCACACATCATTTCTTTTTTTTTGGTGCTTTCCAGGGAGTGTTGTTCCTTGTTGCCCATTGCTATCACTGTTGCCCAGCTGAATTATGCTTTTTAAAATGTTTCTTGTGGTCATTTTTAGCGTTTTATGTGAAATTTTGTTCTGTGCACATGTATCACACTGCTCACGTTTTGTGGGTTTCCCCGGTTTTTCTGTACATTGCTAAATGGTTTCTCTTCCCTTTAAATGCCTTTAACGACAGGTTTTCATTCGCGTTGGAATTGAGCTCAGGAATTCAGTGCGTTAGTGTGAGGGGAGCCTCTCCCCGCCCACTCTCCGCCCATTGACCCCTTCTCTCCGCCCACTCTCCACCTTCTGCGCTGTTTTAACACGCCGCAGGACTTTACGATCGTTAACTATGCTTAACGCGCGTAGTATTACGTTAACGGTCGTTAGCGCATCGGTACGCACGTTATATGGCACTTACGGTCGTTAACGTCGTATAACGCGCGTTAGTCACGTTTACCGCACTTTAGTAAACATCCCCCTAAGTCCCTTATCCACTTCCCATCTAGACTATTTCAACTTCCTCCTTGCTAGTCTCCTTCTGAATTATCTTCCTTCCCTTCAATCTGTTCAACACTCTACTGCACAGTTAATCTTCCACCAACCTTGTCATGCTTATATAACCCCTAGTCGTTTCACTAGCTCCCTATCCATTTCCATGTACAGTTCAAACTTCTCCTGCTGACCTATAAGTGTATTCATTCTGTTGCTGCTCACTACTTTTCCTCTCTTATCTTTCCTTACACCCCTACTCAGGAACTCTGCTCTTTTGGCCGATCACTTTCATCTGTGCCCTTCTTTTCCACTGCCAACTCCAGACTCTGATCTTTCCACCTTTCTGGTCCTTGTGCCTGGAACACACTACCTGAGTTGGTATGTCAGGCTTCATCTCTGGCCCTTTTCAAATCCAGGCTAAAAACTCACCCCTTTGAGGTTGCTTTTGGATCCTGATCCCCTTAGTCTCTTGCTCTGCAACTGTGTTTCCTTACCATTCCCAAGACATATCCTCCTGAGTGGAGGAGTAGCCTAGTGGTTGGGGCAAGGTACTTCAGGCCGGGGGTTCAAATCCCACTAGAGGACAGCAACCTTGGGCCGGAAGGACTGGGGTTTCTAGTCCCACAGTTGCTCCTTGTGGTCTTGGGCAAGCCACTTAACCCTCCATTGCCCATGTTCCCTGTAAGTATTAGTGTATGTGTCTCATATCCCCATGTGTTAAATATATCCCCCAATTGTGTTGTGACCGCTTTGATTGAAGGATAAGGCGGTATACAAAACTGTCTAAATAAAATAAATAAATATCCATCTCTTACATGTCTCTGTATAGTGCTACGTATGACTTATAGTGCTATACAAATGATTATTAGAACTTGGTTGCAAGCAAGGAACCAAAGTTCCTCCAACTGAACAATGGTTGGGAAAAATCGTATTGCCAAAGCTGTTGCCTTCATTACAGCTTCTGCCTCTGTCCAGAAAGAGAACCCAATGCCAGTTGAAGCTGTGGTTCCATGTGCAGGATGCCTGCATGCTGAAGCTCTCAGAAAACAAGTGGAGGAGCTCAGAGAAGAGATGGTGGGGCTGATGAACATTCAAGACAGTAAGAAGTACATTGATGAAATGCTACTTGAAACATCCAAACTCTCCAGCAGAGGTGAAGATGGGAGCCTACAAAATGACAAAAGTTGGACATGAGTCACCAGGACCTGCAGAATCACCAATCCAACTCCTCTAAACCTTGAACTGAAGAACCATTATGCAGCTCTGAAAGTGGAAGAGGTGAAAGCATCCCAAGAAATGGAGGAACCACAGCTCAAGCACCCCAAAGTATCAGAATCAGTCACCATGAGGAAGCAAAGGGTAATGGTGATTAGTGACTCTCTTCTGAGGGGTACTGAGGCATCCATCTGCAGACCAGACTTGATGTCCAGAGAGATCTTCTGTCTGCTAGGTGCCAAAATCCGAGATGTTACGGAGAGTTTGCCAAGGCTCATCAAGCCTAGTAACTATTACCTGGTGTTGCTCATTCATGTTGGCACAAATGATACTGCCAGGTATCCCTCTGAGCATACCAAAAGTGTCTTCATAGCTCTGAGACAGAGGGTGAAGCAGTCAGGTGCACAGGTGGTGGTCTCTTCAATCCTCTCTGAGGGTAAAGGCCAAGGCAGAGAAGCTTCTATCCTGGAGATGAATGCATGACTGCATGGATGGTGTCACTGAGAGCATTTTAGTTTCCTGGACCATGGGATGATCCAAGGGCTGCAGAGCAGAGATGGCGTCCATCTGTCCAAGAAGGGTTGACATGTCTTCAGTAGCAGACTGGCTAACCTACTGAAGAGGGCTTTAAACTAGATTTATTGGGGGTGGGTAACGAAACCTCCCAGAAAAGTGAAAGCCACCAGGTAAGTGAAACAATAAAATCCTCTATAGCAATGGGTAAAAGGGCAACATCTGGAAAGTGGTGTGTATAAATGCCCATAGCATGGGAAATAAGATCCCAGATGCTGAGGCTTTAATGGAAGAGGCTGACTTGGATTTAGTTGTGGTTATGGAGACATGGTTCATGGACAACCGTGACTGGGATATAATTATACCAGGCTATACTTTATTCAGGAAGGATAGGGGAGGAAGAAGGGGAGGAGTAGCACTATATATAAAAAAAAAAAAAAGCTATAGAATTACAGGGCTTAAAAGGGAGAGAGGAGGCACTGTGGGTTAAGCTAAAAAGAGGGAAAGAGAAATCTATTTGCATTGGCATGATTTACAGACCCCCACCTCACAGGGAGAAGAAGTGGATGGAGATTTAATAGAAGACATATGCAACATTGTCAGTAAAGGGGAAGTGTAACTGATAGGTGATTTCAATATGCCTAATGATGTCTGGCACATCCCTGCTGTGGTATCATCTAGAAGGAGATCCTAGATTCTATACGGGGAGAACTATTCGAGCAACTTGTAACAGAACTCACATGTGAAGGGGCTTTACTAGACTTGGTGCTTACCAATGGGGAAAGTGTTTCTGATGTTATAGTGGGAGATCATCTCGCATCCAGTGATCACCAGATGATGTGGTTCAGTATTAGGACTAGGGCTGATAAAATCCATTCAAAAGCGAGGGCCTTAGACTTTAGGAAAACTAACTTTGCTGAGATGGACCAGTACCTCAAGGAGTAGTTAGCAGGATGGGAACAGCTGGGGGATGTAGAAAAACAATGAGCAAAACTGAAAAGGGGTATTTTAAGAGCAACCAACCTTTTTGTTAGAAAGGTAAATAAAGGTAAATGGAAATGGAGGCTGCTATGGTTCTCAAAAGTAGCTGAAAAGGTGAAGAAAAAGGGGGAGGCCTCTATGAACTACAAGAGATCACAGAGAGAGGAAGACGGGCATCTATATTTGGAAAACTTAGAGAAGCTAGCAAAGTAGTCAGGAAAGCAAAGATATAAAAAGAAGAAAAAATAGCCAATGCAATAAAATGGGGGCTAAGACAGCAGCTACGGGTACCAGTCTGTCAACAATGAGCCGCCTGACTGAAGACCGAACACAATTTAGGATAGCTATCCAGAGGGTCGCCATGAGTCGACTCCGACTCGACGACACTTAACAACAACAAGACATTTTTCAGATATGTTAGTGAGAGGAGGAAGGGCAAAAATGGTATTGTCAGACTCAAGGGTGAAGGAAAGGAATATGTAGAAGCTGATGAGGATAACACAGAATTGCTTAACAAGTATTTGTGTTCTGTGTTCACAGATGAAGGGCCAGGAGTGGACCTCAGAAAACACCCACAAATAGGAAGAGAAATGAGGGACATCTTGAACAATTTTCAGAAGACTGTGTTCGTGAGGAACTAGCAAAATTAAAAGTAAACAAAGTGATGGGACCAAATGGGATACATCCGAGAATACTGAAGGAACTTGGGGACATTCTAGTAGCTCCACTGACTGACTTTTTCATTGCCTCTTTGGAGTCGGGAGGGGTACCAGAGAACTGGAGAGAGGCACATGTGGTCCCTTTATACAAAAATATAAGCAATTATGTGGTGATTAAATTATTGGAAACACTGTTGAAAGAGAAAATAGTGAGGTTTCTGGAGTCCAATGAATTACAGGATCGGCAGCAGCATGGATTCACCAGAGGCAGGTCTTGTCAGACAAATCTGATTTCTTTGACTAGGTGACCAGAGAGTTGGACCGAGCGAGAGCCCTAGATGTGGTGTACTTGGATTTCAATAAAGCTTTTGACACCGTTCCGCACAGGAGACATATAAACAAACTGAGCACCCTAAAGGGATGGACCTAAATTGGTTGAGTGGGAGGCGACAAAGGATATAGGTAAATGGAGCTCACTCTGAAGAGGAGGAGGTTACCAGTGGTGTGCCACAGGAATCTGTCCTTGGTCTGATTCTTTTAAATATCTTTGTTAGTAATATTGCAGAAGGCCTGTTGGGTAAGGTTTGTCTCTTTGTAGATGATACCAAAATCTGCAATATAATAGACACCCAGGAAGGAGTAGATAACATGAGGAGGGATATAGCTAAGCTTGAAGAATGGTCAAGAATTTGGCAGCTGAGATTTAATGCTAAAAAATGCAGGGTCATGCATTTGGGCTGCAATAATCCAAGGGAGCGGTATAGTGTAGGGGGTGAAGTACTTCTGTCCACAAAAGAAGAGCGGGACCTGGGCAAATGGTGTCTGATCTTAAAGTAGCTAAACAGGTAGAAAAGATGATGGCAAAAGCTAGAAGGATGCTTTGGTGCATAGGGAGAGGAATGCCCAGCAGAAAAAAGGAGGTAATTGTGCTTCTATATAAGTCTTTGGTACGACCTCATTTGGAGTATTGTGTGCAATTCTGGAGACTGCACCTTCAAAAGGATTAAACAGGTTGGAGTCTATGCAGAGGGTGACTACTAAAATGGTTAGTGGTCTTCGTTTGTAAAGCATATGAGGATAGACTTAAGGATCTTAATATGTATACTTTAGAGGAAATGCAGGATGGAGGAGATATGATAGAGATGTTTATTTATTTATTTAAAGTCTCTTCTATACCGCACTATTCAGCATCAGCGCGGTTTACATGGAACAAAAATGCTCAGTACAATTTAAATACCTCTGTACAGTTTAAACTCAGTACAGTTTAAATACCTCTGTGGCATAAATGCACAGGTGGAGAGCCTCTTTCGATTGAAAGCAAGCTCTGCTACGAGGGGACATAGGATGAGGGTGAAAGGAGATAGACTCAGGAGTAATATGCAAAAATATTTCTTTACAGAAAGAGTGGTAGATGCGTGGATTGGTCTCCCAGTGGAGATGGTAAAGATGAGGACTGCATCTGAATTCAAAAAAGCATGGGACAAACATAGATGATCCCTAAAGGAAAAGAGGGGACTATTGTAGTAGTAGATATGGAAGGGCAGATTGGATAGGCAAAGTGGACATTTTTGGGTATCATATTTCTATGTTTCTATGTAACAGTAGAGATTGAAGATTGGCAAACGAATGAAAATTCCTAGATATTCTTTCTATAGTTTTAATTTCCTGTCTTTTTTTTTTTGCGGATGCTTTTAAAATTGCCACATTCTTAAATATTATCTGTGCCGTACACTTTCCTCAAGATATCAATTGGTCCCAAGCTTTCAAAATTTTCCAGAAGACTATCCTTCAGGCGCCACCTACTGTTTTGAAGTTGTATAGCCTGGAGATTTAAAAGGCAATTCTGAATAGCCTGTGTACCTGTATGGTATGTGGATAATTTTACTGTAAGTGGTGTAAGTAATTTTCACAGAGAAACTGCTTGGGTAGTTTCTCTTTCAAATTAGCTGGTATAACATAATACACACTAAAATAACCCAAATATTTTGCACACAGTACATGTGTGGATAGCCAAGGAAGGGTGATAAAATAGTGCACATTGTTTTCCCTTTAACCAACAGGAACACTTCTTAATAACCCAGTTAAAAGTATGTGTGCCACAGAAGCCTGCACATACATTTAGCTGGGTTTGGGAGGGCAATTTCCAGACAAGCCAGTTTACCCAGGTAAGTCGGCATCTACCCAAATAAATAAACAAACAAATGTCCCGACTTGAAATTTCATGTTCTTGCCTGTGGATGTTCTTTGCAGTCCTGCTGTGAATGTTTGCTATTAGGTGGAATATGCATAAACCAAGAAACAAAATTAATGGTTTTTGAAAGTTTTCTTATTAATGAAAAACACACAGAAAATCAATCAATCAAAATAAAATTGAAAACTCTCACACTAATCCACAAAGTCAAATACAGTGAATTTGCTCCCTGTCTCTTCTCCCTCCCACTCAGGCCTAATAGAACCAGATCACGTAGGTCCAACTCTGTAAACCTAACCATTCCAGCCCAAAAGATAAAGAGTAAACAATCTACCTGCAATTGAGCCTTCTCTCTCTTCGCCCCCACAGAATAGAACACCCTCCCACCTGACTTAAGAGGCTGCTTCGATCAAACAGAGTTCCGCAAAAAGCTCAAAACCTTCCTCTTCCAGGAACACTTTAACTCTACCCCCCTTAGCCACTTTCACTATAGTGTAACCTAGTACTTTAACCCTATTAATCAATAGCATTCTATCTGACCCTCCCCCCTTTATTGGACCCTCTGCCCTCCACCTTGCCCTGTCCCCCCCCCCCCCTGTACAAAGTTGCCTTGTTCAGCATTATACTATAACAATTAACTGTAAAAAGTTGTTCACTCAAGCTTATGTTCTCTGTACAACAGCTGAACCTACACTGTTCATGTTAAGTTCCATGTAAACTGTCTTGATTTATAGAAAGACTGTATATAAAAAACATTATTAAATAAACAAACAAATCTGTAACCCAGCTGGTGAATTTTTATCTGCCTTACATGTTGTAGAAGACTACTGGCTTTAAAAAAAGGTTTGGACATGCTCCTAGAGGAAAAGTCCATAAACTATTATTAAAGAGGACCAGGGAAATCCACTTACTGTGGGATAACCAACATGAAATCTGTATACCTTTTTGGGAACCTTTCAGGTACTTGTGACCTAGATTGGCCCCTGTCAGAAACAGGATACTGGGCTTGATGGACCTTTGTCTGACCCAGTGTGGCATAACTTATGTTCTTATAAAAATCAATCCTGTAAAAGTTTATTTGCCTAATTGAAAAAAAAAGGTATAATCCCGAGCTATGGCATGATAAATTCTCCACTCACTGAGTAGCTTAAAATCTTGAATCCTATTTACACCATGCGGGATCGCTCAATTATATGGGTGCAAAATTTTCCACATTATTAAGGAGCACACGCAGAATCATGTAAATATGAATATCCTAACAGGAAACAGTGGTAGGTTTAGCGGGCATGGAGCAGTGCCACTCTCATGTCATGCCCCCTCCATTCTCTGGTGGTCCAGTAGGCTGACACTCCTCCCCCTCCAGCCTTGATGCCACAACTCTACCCCATACCTAATTCTGGGAGTCCATTCCTGTCCTCCCTTCCCCATGTTCTCAGGGGGGTGATGGGGGCACAAACAGTCCCTACATATATACATACATAGCCTTGGTGGCTAACTCTACAAAAATGGTGCTGCCTGACCACTGGTTAGTAATATTATGGTAGTACTGTAGAAATGGACAGATAAAGGGATACCAGAATCCCCAATATGTAGTTGAAGATGGATGAATTTCAGAATGTGTTTAGAAGTCTGGATTTTCACCTACTTCCTCTTAAATAGAATAGGATGTCATGATCATGAGTTCTGTGTAACCATCTTTAAAATAGTCTGGAACATTGTTAACGCAAGCATAAAGAGTAAACATAGGCTATGAACTGTGCAACCATAGTTCATTGTTCAGTCAACTATAGGTCCTGCTGACACAACATAATTTTTGCAACTTTGCAATTATAAATAATTTTGTCATAATCAAGTGAATTTCATCTAATACACTATAATCAGATCTTACTTTGTAAAAAGAACTTTGGCGACACCTTGTGTTATTTCACGTTTATAATAAATGACTGTTACTTCCCTTTTTTCTTTAATAAAAGGAGCTTTTCAGGAGGAAGAATTTGAATTCAATAGGCGTGGAACTATGCGTGTCCATAGACCGTCTGTTGTCTTCCCTCTGAGCTCAAAGAAAATAGCACTTGTGTGTGTGATTGTGTTCTGTATTACTCTCTGCCTGTTTCTCACTGCTTGAGGACCAGAGACCGAAAGAGCCGTGGTATTGTGGCCAGATCACGGCGTTTTTTTCAAGTACTATGAGGGGTCATAAGCCCATATAAGGAGACTATCACAAGGAATCAAACAGCACCATGTTTGTAGAGGCTGTCAGGGCAGGAGCGAGTACAGCGAGTCAGGAGTCTGGGGGTGACCCTCAGAATTAGGGGTATAATGGGAGAGGTATTGGGAAGAGGGTCTAAAATATTTTAGCCCCACGCTGGGACTGGAGAGGGATCAGACCCACTAAGGAATCAGATGTCTGGAAGAGCCTCCCAACCACTGGACCCTTCAATTTTCACTTGCTACTGCTGTCGCATGACGGGGAAATTTTTCAGTCCTGCAGCACTTGAAAAAAGTGACTACAGTTCCTGAGCTGTAGTGTGTTTTTTTTTTTTTTTTTGTGCAAAAGGAATATTGACTCGAGAGTGGTTTTAAAATAAGTCTGAAGCATGAAAAGTGTGTGAGAGACAGAGAGAAAAAAGATGAGGAGAGGGAAGTGGGAGAAGGGTGCTTGATGGGGAAGGACTCAAGGAGAAAAAGAGAGATTCCTCATGGAGAAAGGAGAGAGAATCTGATAGGAAAAGGGAGAGAGAGTTGAGAAACTTGATCTGAAATGGGGAGAATGGGGTTCTCTGAGGGGAAGATGAAGAGGAGAAGTACCTAATGATGGAAGGTGGGAGAGAATGGCCTTGGGAATAGTAGGAGCTCAAGGTCTCAGGGTGGTGGAGGTACTGTACAGTAGTGGAAGGAGGAAGGGAACCATACAAGTGGGGGAGGAGAGACAGCAGTTAGGAGAAAAGAGAGAGAGAAGGTAGCCATAAAGAAATAAAACACCATATGCAGTCCTAGCCAACAGGAATAAGGGGGTGATAGTATCTTCAAAAAGATATAAACAGGATGGAGTCGGTGCAGAGGGTGGTTACTAAAATGGTCAGTTGTCTTCATTATAAACCATATGTGGAATAATGATCTCAATATGTATAGGGGATGGAAGATTTGATAGATTAGATTTAGAAATAATCTAAGGACATACTTCTGAATGGAAAGGGTGGTGGATACATGGAATAAGCTCACAGCAGATTGCAGAGACAAGGACTGAACATGAATTCATGAAAGCATGGGACAAGCACAGAGGATCTCTGAGACAATTGTAGATCTTAGTAATTGATATGGATGGGCAGATTCGATAGGTCATATGATCTTTTGTCTGCCACCATTTTTCTCTGTTTCTATGTTTCTACAGACACATACAGCCAAATCAACACACTGTGACACAAGAGCACAACTACCCACTTCGTTCATTGTCCAAAGACTAATTTTATATTGAGATAGAAACTATTTTCTCCTATCTATTTTAAATTTACTACTTTGTAGCTTCATGGCATGCCCTCTATTCTTTGTATTTTTTGGGAGAGTGAACAATTGGTTCGCATCCACTTGTTCCACTCCACTCAGGAATTTATAGACTCTATCATATCTCTCCTCAGGTGTCTGTTCTCCAGGCTGAAGAGCCGTACCTCTTTAGCCTTTTGAGTCATTCCAGTCCCTTTATCATTTTAGTTGTCCATCCTTGTACCTTTTCGAATGCCACCATGTCCTTGAGATGCAGAGATCAGACCTAATCTGTTACACTACCCTTATACACGCATTGCATAACATTTTTTCACTGCATGAACTACCCTTCCCCACTACTGATTGTATTGCTGTGACACCGCTTTGATTGTATGATAAGGCGGTATAGAAATACCGTTAAATAAATAAATGAAATAAATAAATTGCACACAAAACTCAAGGTGCAGTCGCAACATGGAGCAATACAGAGGCATTGTGATATCCTTTGTATGTTCTATTTGTTTCCTAATGATTCCTAACATTCTGTTTGCTTTTTTGGCTGCTGCACACTGAACAGAAGATTTTAATGTACTGTTTACGAACTTGGGTGGCAACTCCTAATGTGGAACTTGGCATTGTGTATCTATAGTTTAGGTTATTCTTCCCTACATGTGTCACTTTGCACTTGTCCACATTACATTTCTACTGCCATTTGGATTCCCAATCTCCCAGTCTCCCAAGGTCCATCTGCAGCTTCTCACAGTCCACATGTGATTTAATAGCTCTGAGTAATTTGGTGTCATATGCAAATTTACTCACCTCCTTGTTCCTAGTTCCAGATCATTTATAAATATGTTAAAAAGTACCAACCTCAGTACAGATCCCTAGGGTACTCCTCAATGCACCATCCTCCTTCAGAGAATTTACATTTATGCCTACTCTCATTTTCTATCTCTCAACCAGTTTGCAATCAATCCACAATAGTGTAAACAGGAGACTCCACTGGGGCGTTACCCTACTTTACCTTGCTGTTATGAATATCATGGGTGGCTAAGTTACTTCAGGTACACCACCGATGGAAACTCCCAGCTTACAAAGAAAAGTTTTTCTCTTTTTTTCTACTTTGCACTCTACAGCTGCATGAACCTTGAATTTTAAATAAGGACTTACCAAGTGGTGAGAACGCTCTCACAATGAATTATTTAAACAACTTTAACTTTTGAAAAAATTTCCAATTTTAATTTGAAAAAATAGTATAAATTCAATTTTTATAAACAAACAATAAAAGCCTCTATAATATAGTCAAGTTTCTATAACAGCCTGTATTCATTAAATTCATTAAATTTCATCTGCCATTTGGATTCCCAGTCTTCCAATTTATCAAGATCCTCTTGCAATTTTTCACAACTCTCATGGGTTTTAACAACTTTGAATAATTTTGTGTCATCTGCAAATTTGATTACCTCACTTGTTCCCATTTCCAGGTCATTTATGAATATGTTAAAAAGCAGCAGACCCAGCACAGATCCCTGGGGTACTCCACTATTCACCTTTTTCCATTGGGAAAATTGGCCATTTAACCCTACCCTATGCTTTCTATATTTTCCTATCGGAGTCTCCTTTCCCAACCTTTTTCTGAAGTTCCTGCACCAGTATTATCTATGCACTGTAAAAATGTCCTTCTACCTAGCTCCATTTAAAAATAGTCCCCTTTTAGTGCTTTATTTCAACTCATAAAGCACTCTTTCAGTGTTTTTAAAGCCCCTAAGAGACCTTTGCACATAAAGAAAATGGATTGTAAAATTTCTTTTTTATAACGTTTGCTGAGTAATTGCAGTTTATTTATTTAAACTATGTCATGGGCTTTAGTCTTCTGAGAATTCTTCCCACCTGCCTACAGCCTCAGCTGACTGTCTGTATCAACTCTCCCTCTGCAGCTAGCAACACCCTGCACTTGGACACCATAACCTAGACCCACAACACATAAAGACTCTGCACATGCCCACACACTGACATTTATTAGTTTATTTCATTCTATGTTCATTTCCGTTATTTTGAGCTGTTCTGGCACTTTTTCTTTGTTTTTTAATATTACTTTCACTTTGTTCTTATTTTTCATTTTTGTCTTTCTCTTTATAAAATCCCCCCCCCCCCCCCCGAGCATGTGCTTATCTCCCCAACCAGATTGGGGTCAAAATGAAGCCTTTTCAATCTTTATTTTATACTTATTTATACTTTTCTATATTCCCCGGGCTCCTTGCTCCTTTATCAGTCCTCCACCCCAACCTGGAGTACTACCATGCATGCACCGACAATTCCAGGTTCGGGCCATCCAATTTAAATTTTAAATGTTGAACTGCAGCAGTTTCGAGGCATTGCGGGGAGCCTCGGGCTCACCTTCCCACACCTGCCCGATACCCCTGGAGCCATTTCTGGGCCCCATATAACATTGTCATGATTGCAGAGGGGGTCTGTGATCACAGAGGCCACGCCCCTAGCAAGCTTCTCCAGTGCTGTGGGAGACCCGGGGAGCCAGCAAACATGTTTCCATGCGTTTCCTGAAGCATAAAAGAGTGGTAACCTGCTCTTTAAAAATAAAGTACCTGCTGGCCATGTTATATTTTAAATTTCTCTCTGCCATTTATACTAGGACACAGCACTGAAAATATTCTTCGTTCTGTACTGAATGAACTGCATGTTGCTCACGACCGGGATGATGTCACTCTCCTTGTTTCCTTGGATCTTTCTGCGGCTTTCGATTTGATGGACCATCGCACTCTTCTCCACCGTCTCGCTGACTTTGGTGTTGTTGGTGCCCCCTGGTTATGGTTGTGCTCCTTTCTCTCTGCACGGTCTTTCACTGTCTCATCTTCCTCTTCCACCTCCACCTCTATGCCTCTCTCCTGTGGCGTCCCCCAGGGTTCCATCCTGTCCTCCTTCTCCCCCTTCTCTTCAATCTTTTTATGGCCCTCCCCCCTTGCTCTTCTCAGGCAGCAGGCCAGTATTTCCACATACTACTATGCAGATGATATCCTCCTTTAGCATTGGACTAGCCCCTCTGTCCCTGATATTGCACCTCTCAATGCCTATCTTTCTTCCATCCAGGACTGGATGGCTGCTAATTTTCTCCAGTTCAATCCCCTTAAATCTACCGCCATGTGGGTTACATTTGGGGCCGTCTGGTGTCCTCCTTGACTCTTCCCTCTCTTTCTCAGAGCATATCTCCTTAGTCTCCCACCGTATCTTCTTCTGCCTCTGCCAGCAAAGTGCCGTTCCCCCGTTCCTCTCTGTCTCCTCTCTAACCACTCTCCTGTCCCTTGCTGTTTTCTGTCTTGATTACTGTAATGTCTCACTTGCTGGTCTACCTCATTCCCAAATCTCCCGCCTGCAATTCCTCCAGAATACCACTGCCAATCTCCTCACCTCCTCCTCCCACTATGAGCACGTTACCCCTCTCTTGTTCCGCCTCCACTGGTTGCCGGTACATTTCAGGATGCAGGTTAAAGTCCTCATTCTCACACACCATATTATCCACTCCTCCTCCCCTCAATACCTGGCTGACCTCCTCCGGTTCCATGTCCCTCCCCATCCAATCTGCTCTGTCCCCAACTACCGTTTGGAGCTCCCTTCCCCCTTGCAAGCACACCCATTCTTCTGCCTTTTTCTTTCTGGCCCCTTCCCTCTGGAACTCCCTCCCCCCTAGAACTTTGTTCTGAGCCCTCTTTTACTCACTTCAAATCCGCACTAAAGACCCATCTGTTCCAATGTGCCTTCAATCTCCCTCGCCCTCCTCAGTGACTTTATACCTTTCATTCCCCCTTCTCTTTTCTCTTCTCCCTCTGCTCTTCTGTCCTTTCCTATCAATTGGCGTTCCTTTCTGCCTTTACCCCAGCAGTCTTTTGACTTTTGTACTGTACACCTCTGTATGTCTTTTGATTTAAGTGGTATAGCAAATGTTTGAATAAAGATAAAGATAGCCTCCTAGGCCATGATTTTTTAACTTCCTCAGGAGTCTCTAATGTGGGAATTTGTCAAATGCTTTCTGAATGTCTAAATGGCAAATATTCCACAATGTTGATCTAAGACACATTAAGAATATAATCTCAAAAATTAACACACCATCCAGGTTAGACCCCTGCCCAATTAGCTGGCTAAAAGCTTCCCTCTTTATTTATTTTATTTACATTCTCTTATATACCGTGCTATTCTGCATCAGTGCGGTTTACATTGAACAAACTGAAATTACATTGAACAGGGTATTATAACTTGGAGATAACTATTTTAAAGGGAACATGGGCTATGGAGGGTTAAGTGGCTTGCCCAAGACCACAAGGAGCACCTGTGGGACTAGAAACCCCAGTCCTTTCGGCCCAAGGTTGCTGTCCTCTAGTGGGATTTGAACCCCCGACCTTCCGGCCTGAAGTACCTTGCCACAACCACTAGGCTACTCCTCCACTCCACTTAGCACCATTCATACTTAAAATGGTTAACCCAACTTCCGGTGATGCGGTGAGCCGGAGCAGACGCATGCTGCTCGGGCTCTGGGCCCCTTCACCCCTCCGCCAAAGATTTATGCGGTGATCGGGGCTGCATTCAGGGTTCTTCGCCCCCCCCCCCCCCCGGGCTCCCCCGCAAGAACCGCTATTGGGGCCAGTGCCCCGGAGCCCTCCGTTCACCCCCGACGAGATGCCTCTTGAAGGCGGCCTGGACTTCGGCGGCAGACGCCGTGCGGGGAGTGCGGCTGCACTGTGAGGTGAGGCGGTGAGTGGCTGACTCCAGCGGCGGTCGGAGCGGGGCTCTGCGGCGGCGGCGGCCCTCGGACTGCGGCATCCTGCCCCCCCCCGCCCGCATGTATCTATTAAGCGGGCCCTGCGAGAGGGGCCAACACGGCAGCTGCTGAGGGGGCCGGGGGCTGTTGCGGGGCCTAGATCGAGGTCACAGCTTGCCTTTCCCGCCCCCCCGAGAGCTCCTTGAGGGCCGAGCAGCCCACCAGAAGATCGGTGCGCCCACCAGGGGGCCCGTGGGCCCGGTACATTCATCTACCCTGCGGCTCTAAGCTATCAAGCCCTACCTCAGCAGACGCTACACGGGAGACCGTGTCTTTTCTTCACCATGCAGACGTCTGGGTCCTGAGCCTGGCCCTCGGCACGTGGAGTTCGAGCTGTGCCCCCCCCCCCCCCCCGCCTCTGGCCTTTGACTGGTGCCTTGCTGCTACTGCGCCATCAGCTCGCAACGGCCTATGTCCCGCACTCTGGGCCCTCCCCCCGGTGCACCGGTCTCTGGGACCTGAGCCTCCTGTCCGACACGTCGGAGCCTGTGACCTGCGTCCTTCTCTCAGCACTCCGGAGCCTGTGACCTGCGCCCTGCCCTTGGCTCTTGGAGGCCTACGACCGATCACTACATCTGGCACCCGAGAGTTGGGGACTCCTCACTTGCCCCCGGCACCTCGACGCCTGTGACACGGCCTCCCCCTTTTTCTAGCGCATAGCGGCCCGAGACCCACACCCTTTCTCCAGCGCACGGGGAGACTTGGGCACAACAGAGGCCTCGGAGATGGCGGCGAAGGGAGGCCATCGGGTGGAGAAGGAGAAGACCCCCCTACCGCCAAGGGGGGGGGGACAGTCCTCGCCGCTGGGGGGAGAGGCCAAGGCCGCAGCGGGGATGGTGGACGAAATCTCCCTGGCCGTGGCGGGGGCGCTGTCCGCGCAATTCGACGACCTGCGGGGCCGCATGGACCTCATCCAAACTTCAGTGGAGGCCTTGGGCGGCCGATTGCAGGAGGCGGAACACCGGATAGAGCGGTCAGAAGAGCATGTGCTGGAGCTGCAACAGGAGATGGCCCAGATGAAAAAGTTACTCCAGGGGCAGGAGGCCAAGCTAGACGACTTTGAAAATAGGTCCCGCCGGAATAATCTGAGATTTCTTGGAGTTCCGGAAGTTATAGAGGACCGGGACCTACAATCCTACGTAGAGGACCTGGTGAAACAAATTCTGGCGAACGACCCCGAGGGCACCTTAGTACAAATTGAGAGGGCACACCGGGTCGGGCCTAGGAGAAACAGTGATGGCCGACCTAGAGTGGTTCTAGCACGGTTCCTGCGATTCCAACAGAAAGCAGCAGTCCTGCGGGCCGCGCGAAAGAAAGGGACTATTCAAAAAGACAATGCCCGGCTACGTGTCGTTCAGGATTACTCAGCGGCTCTGGGCCAGCGGCGACGAGAGTATGGACCTTTGTGCCAGGTTCTGATAGACAATAATATCAAATTTATTGTGCAATACCCTGCCCGGCTGATCTTCACTCATGGGGGGACTCGTCGGTCCTTTGACTCCGCGACAGCAGCAACGCCCTACGTGGAGGAGATACGGCGGAGGGCTGCAGTGGCAGTCGAGACTTGAGGTCCGGAGGGGAGGACTACCGATGTGCGGAACAAGCCCGGAGTTTCCATTATGGACTTTAAAGTGATGGTGATGGTAACTGGGGTGGGGGAGGGTGGAGGATGGGGCCTGCTCAAACTATTGCTAAGTGGGGGGTTGGCTGTGTTCCAGAGGTGTGGGGGGCGGGTGGGGGATGGCCCGAGTAGTTGGGGGTGGTTTGCCGGGGGGCGAGCGGGGAGGGGGAGTGGATATGGGGGGGGAGCTCCTAGGGGGCCCCCCCGGACGTTTTGTAGCAGGGCTGGTACAATGGAGGGGTGGGGGGGTCCCTTACGCATCTAGGAATACTTAGAGGAGGGGAGGAGGATGGTAGATGGGATGAGGGTTTGGAGTGGGGAGGAGAGGGGGAGGGGGTGGGCGGGTGGGAGGGGGGGAAGGGATGGGAGGGGGGGGAAGGGTGGGCAGGAGAGGGAGGGAGGGGGAGGGGGTGTAGGAGGTGAGCAGTGTTTTCAGGGACTAATGGAGGGGTGGACGACAGGAGGGATTTTCCTGGTGAAGAAGAGGGGAGGACCTCAGGCTGGGGGGGTCCCTTCCTTAGAAAAGGTATGGTTTATGCTGTATTATAACAAGCCTACTTTTGTATTACATGCCGCTTAAGATAATTTCTTGGAATGTATGTGGTCTGGGTAGCCCCATTAAACGGGCCAAGGTCCTGCAGGCTCTAGCACGGCAGAAGGCGGACATCGCAATGCTCCAGGAAACCCACCAGACTGCTGAAGAACACCGAAAATTATGCCGGGAGTGGGTGGGACAGGTCTGGGGGGCTCCAGCTCAGGGGAAGAAGGGGGGTGTAGTATTCCTGATTCATAAACGGGTGAGGCTGGAGGTTGTCCGGGATTTCGTAGACCCGACTGGCAGATTTGTCTTGGTGCAGGGAGTCCTTGAGGGGTGGCCTGTCATCCTGGGCAACCTGTATTGTCCAAATGTACTTGATTTGCCCCTCTTTGCCCGTTTTGCCTCCAAGATCGAGACATTGCCGGAGTCCCCCCTGATTTTGGGGGGAGATTTTAATGGGGTCATGGATGTCGACCTTGATACTTCCAAGGGGGGGGAGCAGAGAGACAGAACCGCGACGGTTCGGGCCTTGCGACGTTTATGCTCTCGACTGGGGTTGGTGGACCCCTGGCGGCTGCTTCACCCGACCGAACGGGATTACACGCATATATCCCGGGCTCATGGCACTAGTGCCCGTATAGATTACCTGTTGATTTCTACAGGCCTGTTTGTTAAAGTGGCGGATGCTCAGATAGGGCCTATGGAGATATCTGACCATGCTTTCGTTTGGCTCGACGTCCATTGGACTGGGACCTCTCCCCGGCCCCCGACGTGGCGATTCCCGCTCGAACTATATAGGGACGCGCAATTTCGTTCCTTTCTTCAACAACGCTGGCAGGAATTCGAAGCTGATCATAGGGGTCACCAGGATGACCCCGAACTGCTTTGGGAAACTGCAAAGGTGGTTCTGCGGGGGGACATAATAGGGTTCCTTGCCCGGAAGAGAAGACTGAGGGCCGAACGTATTATTGGTTTAGAGAAGTTGGTGACGCGGCTACGGCGGCAAGGGGCTCAAAACCCGACAGCAGGGCTTAAAAAGCAGCTGTGGGACTCTCAAATGGAATTAAATGAACTTTTGCACCAGCGGGCAAAGAAATCTGTGTTATACTATCGGTACCAACTTTATCGATATGGGGATAAGCCCGGGAAACTATTGGCTAGATGCCTTCGGGGACCTAGGGGCTCCAAACTGGTGCCGGGTTTGCGGGATGACTCGGGGGTGTTACATCGGGAGAACTCGGAGATTGTGCGGGTTTTTTCGTTCCTTTTTACAGACCCTCTATACTGCGGAGCCGCCTTCCCGTACGCAGATGGAGGAGTATGTGGGGGCCTTGGAGTTACCGCGCTTGACCGCGGAGCAAAGAGCGCAGTTGGAGCGGCCGATAACGGCGGCCGAGCTGCAGGGGGCTATTTCCAAGGCCAGCTGTTATAAATCCCCAGGATCTGACGGGCTTGGTGCGGAATTTTACAAAATTCTTAACGATCTGATTTCCCCAACGCTGGCTGCCATGCATAATCAGAGGGCGCAGCGGGGCTACTTTCGGTGGGGGGCTAATCATGCCCATATTGTCCTTATTCCTAAACCGGCGAAGGACCCCCTCTCCGCGACTTCGTATCGTCCTATCTCGCTACTTAATTTTGACCTTAAATTGATGGCCATGGTTTTGGCAGACCGCCTGGCGGAGTTTCTGGGGTTGTTGGTGCATTATTGTCAAGTTGGGTTTGTGAAGGGGCGATACGCAGTTCGCAATCTGCGCAAAATTGTGGCGTCCTTGGAGTGGGTCCAGCATAGACAGTTGCCCTCATTGCTTGTTAGTTTTGACGCGGAAAAGGCCTTCGATCGGGTGGACTGGCAATATCTGCAGTACATCCTTCCGCGCTATGGTCTCGGGCCTTTATTTTGTAGCATGGTTGCGAGCCTGTATGCCGATCCGACGGCGGCGATACTTTGTAATGGGGTGGTATCAGAGAGGTTTACATTGCAAAGGGGGACTCGTCAGGGCTGTCCCCTCTCTCCTCTCCTTTTTGTCTTGTCTTTGGATCCTCTCCTGCGGAGAGTGGCGGGTATGCGTTCCATAAGGGGGGTGAGAATGGGTGCTCAAGAATTTAAGATATCTGCCTTTGCCGATGACCTGTTGGTACATTTACTTTCGCCAACAGACTCCTTGCCGCTTCTTCTAGACGAGCTCCGAACCTTTGGACAATTTGCGGGGCTACGTATTAACAGGGACAAATCTGAGGCCATGGACGTGTTGGGGAGCCTTCGGGGTAGTTGGCCGGGGGGCTTCCCTCTTCGATGGGCCGGGGATCAATTTGTATATTTGGGGATTGTACTGCCTTGCCATCCAGGACGATTGTATAGGTGCAACCTGCAGCGAATGCTGACCAAGGTGCGAACCCAGGTGCAGGCCTGGCAGCCTCTCCCCTTGTCCCTATTGGGTAGGATTGCGGCGATTAAACTGGTGCTCTTGCCTCGGATCTTGTACTGGTTGCAGACCCTCCCCGTTTGGCTCCTCCGGAGGGATGCCCGGCTTTTTGAGGTGGAATTTCGGGGCCTCCTCTGGGGGGGGGGGCGAGAGCTCGTGTCCCCTACAGTTGGCTGGTGGGGAGGATGCGCAATGGGGGGTGGGGGCTCCCGGATCTCGGTGCTTATGCTTTGGCCTGCCAAGCGCGCCATTTGGGGGACTGGCTAGGTGACACTGACCTTTATACACCCACAGCCTTGGAGGAGGAATATGTGGCGCCCCACTCTTTGCGGGCCCTCTTGCACCTGGAGGTCAGCCAGTGGGCCACCCACTTAGCTGAGAGTATGTTGCTGCTCCCGGTCTGTAAGACCTGGCGGCAGTTGAACACCTATTGGGGCCGTAATTGGAAGGCGTCAAGTTGGCTACCCCTTCGGGGAAATGCCAACTTTACCCCGGGGACGGAGACCGTGGCCTTTCGTTTTTGGGGGGAGAAAGGGGTCCATAGTGTGGGGAACGTGGTGGACTTGACGGGGAGGACCAAACCCTTTCCTGTGCTTTCCCGCAAGTTTGACTTGCGGCCCCATCATTTCTTTGCATATATGCAGGTGGCCCACTATGTGGCCTCCCTCCCAGGAGAGGAGTTACATGGCGACCGCTCGGTCCAGATTATGGGGTTTTTTGGCCTGGACGATACGACACGACCGTCGATCCGGGGTTTTCACCTCCGGTTGGAGCAGCTTCGCCAGCGCCCAGACTATTGCAGAGTAGAACAGGCTTGGGGGGCCGAAATGGGGCGGGAAATCCCCCGGGGCACTATTTTGGCGGCCCTACGGCGCGTGGTGAGCCTGGTGGAGGGGGCTCGTTGGCGGGAAATACAATTTAAATGTCTCACCAGGATCCACTTCTCGCCGCGGAGGGCCCTTCGTTGCCACCTGACTGCGGATGGCAGTTGTCCGCGGTGTGCGGCGCCCATGGCGACCTTGTTACATATGTGGTGGGGATGCCGCCGGCTTCGCCCTTATTGGCGGAGGATTGCCCTATACATGGCCAATCTGCTGGGACAACCTATTCAGTGGGATGCAGCCTTGGTGGTCTTGGATGTTTTGGCCCTTGCCTCTCTGAGGGGGAAGTGGGGTCGCTGGCTGGTGCGTAAGGCCTGTCTGGTGGGTAAGGGACCTCTGTTGAGGCGATGGAGGGAGACCCGCCCGCCCTCTTTTTGGGAGTGGCGGAACTCTTTCCATCAGCTTATGCTCCTGGAGTGTAGGGCTGCCCGGGGCCATGTCCAGCGATGGTCCGCCTTCTTGCTAATTTGGGATCCATACATTCAAAATCTGAGTGCCCGGACCCGTAACACGGTCTTGCAGTTGGGTTGTTAATACCCTTATCTACTGTTTTGTTATTTAGGGGAAATGTGGAACCTTCAGATGGTCCTGCGTGGCTCTGACATATGTGGGGGGAGGGGTGGGGGTAGGGGGAGGGGGAGGGGGCAGGGGAAGGGGGCGAGGGTTATTACTCTTTGAAAAATCCATGTAACCGTCAATGGGTATTGCTCCTGGGGATAAGAGCTAACCCCAGAGAGTGGTGATTTTCTGTGTGTCTTGTACCTGTTGTTTATTGTTGATGGTTCTAAATAAAACTTTGAAAAAAAAAATGGTTAACCAATCTTTAACTCTTGGTACAATGCCTTCAGCACAAAAACATGCTTTGATAAGACCAATATTGAAATATAAAACAATTGATAAACAGAAGCCTAATTCATATAGGCAAATATTCAGTCTTCTGTTTATGGCTAAAGTGATTGAAAAGATTGTTCAGATCCAGTTACAAGAATTTATCCACCAGAACTCACCCTTAGATGAGAATCAATATAGTTTCAGACCATTTCTAATGTAGAGACCCTTCTTTTGGCTCTTTTTGATAACATTATTCAAGGATTAGATAACTCAAGATAAGTCTATGTACTTGTATTTCTTGACATTGCCTCTGCATTTCATAATATCAGCCACAGTATTCTACTAGCAAGACTACACCAGAAAGGGATAAATGGCAATGTTTCTAAGTGGTTCCAATCCTATTTCTGATCATACACAACAGGTACAGATAGGCCAGCAGACATCCCAATTATACAAACAAGAGCAGGGTATCCCCTCAAGAATCTGCCCTCTCAGCATTATTATTTAACATATATTTGCAACCTATATGTAACATCTTCAAAAGGTTTAAATTAGGCTATCACATCTGTGTAGATGATATAATGCTATAATGTCTATTGGAAGATACGAGTCCCAATTATCATCAACTTACAACTTGTTTCAGTGAAGTAAAAAATTGGCTAAAGCTACATAACCTTTACATAAATTATAAAACTTTACACCCCCTCCAAAACTACAATTTCAGAATGTTGAGTTAGAAGTAAAATCTGAAGTGAAATACCTCAGGGTCACCTTGGATCAGACGCTATGACTACCCATATAAAGATAATTATTAGAACCATTGTGAACGCTGCAACAGCTCAGACTATATCTGGCAAGCCATGATTTCCACTCAGTGCCCCAGGCTATGATCATTCCTCATTTCAATTTCTCAAATAGTATTCTACAAGTCTACCTAAGCAGACCATTAATAACCTTCAAATGGCCCAGAATATAGCAGCCTGTATTATCTTTAAGATAAACAGCACAGAACACATCACACCAATACTTTACAACTTACATTGGTTACCTATTTCGAGCTGTATTAAATACTCACGATCACATTTAAATTTATGAGGGAAATAGCCCCATCATTTCTATCCTCACTGATTAACTACTCTTCTAATGAGAGAGCTAGAAGAGAATGCAATAAAAATACAGGTGCAGTCCCTTCTAACTATCACGATACAAAATGTGTGACGAGCAACAGGACATTCACTTATTTTTCACCTATACTTTCGAATGTCCTATCAGATAAGCTTAGAGCCATCAAGGACCTTAAAGATTTTCACAAGATTAAAACATACCTTCTCATAGATTATTATGGTAATTCATCTGATGGAGACAAAATTTACCCAACATAAATAAACTCCATATCACTGACCATTATCCAACTCCCTAAACTAACAGTTCTATGCAAAGACAATGTGCATATAACTCTTTTGTAAATATGTTTATTGCAATATATGTTTCCTGTAAATTTTGTATGATCCTACCTTTACTCAGATTAAGCTTATAACAGTGATGTTACAAAGAAATAATTCTTAGTAGGTTTAATGTAATTGTTGTTTGTAAACCGCACTTGATCACTGGAAGGAGCGGTATATAAAAACTTAAAAATAAAATAAATAAATATGCTATATCAAAAGGTTCACCTTCATCCACATGTTTATCCTCAAGTTCCATTGCTGGAGCAGAAATTGTAAGTGAACCGTGTCTGCAGGCCTGGAAATGGAATCGGCAGACAGGTCACAAGCCTGGAGTAATGGCTGGAAGTACATTGTAACTGCAGGCCTGACTTGGAGTCAGCAAGCAGGTAGCAGAGACATTTGGCAATAAAGACTCAGCATATAGGAGGCTTGATAGTGTCGTGTAAAATTTGAAATAAAGATGTCCTCTTTGGATAACTGGAAATTTGGAATGAGCCTTTATTATATAAATTACACAACTGAGAGAGCTGACTGACGTGCAGAGATCCTGGCACAAGATACAAGTCTCTAACCAGTATTGATCAGGCGCATCTTTTATAGTCAAAAGGCAGAAATAAGGATTCAAGAATACCGAACTAAAGGAGCCCAGGGGCAGATGTTTCTTCTCTAAACAAGAGATTATCGGGATGAAATATGTTTTTAACAGAGATGTTCTTTCTTTCTGGCCAGCAACATCTAGATGCTATTGGTCTGCAGCAAAGAGGTTAGAGTAACCAGGCTGCTTACTCCTGGGAGCATATTGAGTAGGGTGAGATCGAATCCTCAAGGCACTACTCAGGGGTGGCAATCTGCTGCCTGAGGCGAGAGATGAGATGGCACCACCCCCCCCCCCCCCCCAACACGGATGGGGATCTTTCTCAAAACTCCAGTCAGGGACTGAACCAAATCAAAAAGTCTATTAGATAATGTGGAGCAAATGCAAGATGTTCGCACACCAAGGAACTAAAAAAAAGAGCGAGAGCCACAGCAGTTTATAACTCCAAATTATAATTCATTTGTATTTTGTTGTTATAAACTGCGTTATGGTGCTTGCTTTTTCTTTTTGAACATAAATTTTGCATTCACAGAACCCTCTCCTCAACAATGGGTGCAGAGCAGAGGTAGAACATTCACCCACAGAACTCAATATATTAAAAATAAAATCTGATTCTGGTCATCTCACCAACAACAAACATTTTCCAGTACCAGGCATATTGGGAACTAATATAAACCCCTACTAAAGTCACTAAAATCTGCAAGGCCAAATCTACCATACCATACCAGCATACACTTCCAAAATTCATACAATAAGGGGCCTACCAAGAAAAAAGCAGCACTATAAACACTGCAATGGGCCCCAAAACATCCATACACCTATTTGAAAAGCTGAACAAGTCAAATTACTACAGTACAGATCCCTACATACAAACTCCATGTTAACAGAACACCTGGCCTTGGTCACACACTCAGAACACAGACCCTCACCAAGTACAGAATAAGTGACCACAACCTAAAGTAAAAATAAAAATTTGTAGATAAAAATGAAAATGAAACCCCAAGAAGCCAGACTCCGCATGCAGTGCCACACCAGATAAGAGAGGCAGTTCCCCATACTGTGTGAAATATAAAGATAGCACAAAGACCAATCACTAAATTTAAAATAAAATTATTTTTCTACCTTTGTTGTCTGGGACCAGCATGATCAAAAATCATCACTCTGAGGTTTCTGTTTTCCTCTGTCTTCTCTTAGCTCTTTTTCTATGGTCTATAATCCATCTGCCATTTCTTGTCTCTCCTTTTGCTTTCTTCATTTTCTTCCATCAGCCTTTTTTCAGTCCCAGTAACTCTCCCTAGTATCAGCATCCTTTACAGCCTCCCCTCCCAGTACCAACCCCCTTGTCTTCCCAGTACCGCCACTGGTGTCTATTCTCTTCCAGTCCCCCTCCTTCCCCATCGTCCTGCCCCTTCTAGTTAAAATACCATCCCAGGTATCAGCGAACGTCCAGTCCCAGTGCCCCTCCCATGTCAGTTCCCTTCCAGTCACCCTCTCCCCTGTCTATCCGCCTTCCAGTGCCATCCCTGGGTGTCAGCTCCCTTTCAGCTACCCCCCCCCCCCCTCCATGTCTGCTCTGCTCCTTTCCAGCTCCCCCTTGTCTGCTCCCTTCTGGGTATGTGTACATGTCCCCACCAGTGGTAAATCCAGGAAATCCGAGGCCTAGTCAGGGCCAGTGCAAGGACTGCAGGTGCCTTAGGTGGGTCCTCCAAACTGATGCCCCGCCACTGACGCCTCCCCCCTCCCATTGCTGCCACTGGCACCCCTCTCCAGACCCAACAGCAGCGGCAATTGGCCCTAAAACCACAATGCAGCACTTACCCTCTGTCTCTAGGGCTACATCGCGGTTTCATTCTCTCCAATCTTCTGCTTCTGGCCCAGACTTCCAGTTTTGTATAAACCTGAAGTCTGCAGCAGAGGGGGCGGGGCAAAGTGACTGATTGGAGAGAATGAAACCATAATGCAGCTCTGAAGACAGAGGGTAAATGCTGTGTTGCAGTTTCAGGGTCAATTGCTGCTGCAGTTGATCCCAGAGAGGGGCGCCAGTGGCAGCAATAAACACAGGGGTGCCTCTAGAGGGCCAGTGCTCTAGGCAACCACTTAGTTTGTCTAATGGTAGTATAGGCCCTGAGCCTAGTCGAGTGTTCACCAGAGTGTGAAGCAGTCCAACAGAGCCACCATCTCCCTTCAAAGACGACAGTTGGGAAGGAAGATGAGATATCTCTAGCCTCTATCATGCATGATGACTGACCTGCTGTATGATAATAGAAATGTGATGTGGAGATTAAGACAGAGCTTCACCCTATTAAGGAACAGCTAGCTAATTTGCAGAAACAAATTGTACAGTGTGGCTTAAAAGTCATAAATGTGCAATTGGATATGGGCATGCTGAGAGCTAAAGTTAAGAAAGTAGAGGTGCTGGAGAGGAATTATGAGGACATGAAGAGCAACAATAGGTGAAAAAAACTGTGGTTATTAGGCATACCTGTACATGGAGGGCACTGATCTTATTGCATTCCTGAAATCAACTATATCACAAATTTTGGGGCACCAGCTTGTGAAGGATTTTGAAATAAAGTGCACAGAGTTCCAGCCCATGGGGATGGAAGGGGCAAACATCCAAAGCCCTTTTTTTCTGCATGTACTGCACTAGTCTCAAGCACAGCATATCATGCAGTCTGCCAAACTCGGTGCCCTCATGCAGCTCTAAGACAGGATGATCATGTTTTTCCCAGATTTCAGTAAACCCACTATGCAGAAGAGGAAATGGTTTCTTGCTCTGAGGGAAAAGTCAAAGGCAATAAAGGCCCGGTATAACCTATATTATCCTTCCCACATGCAAGTCCCAAAGGACTTAACGGTTTTCTCCAAGAAGAGTCTGCCCCTACAATGGAGACCCAGTTGAGGCTGAAGTGGACACTTAGGCTTGGCATTGCTTTTTTCTACAGCTCACCAGTGCTCCCTTCTCACTGTGCAGAATAAGTGGTAGGTTCCAGCCAATGGAAAGGCTGCACTAGTCACAGGAAGGGTGGATGATTTTCTCCAGTGGGTCTGGGAGAAAGTCAGTGGAATAAATGGGTTTCTTGGTAAGGATGAGTGGGGTTGCTGGGAAAGAGTAGAAATGTAGGAGGAATGGGGTAAGTGTGAGGAGGCTATTTCAGACTGAGAAGAAGAACTGGTAGCAAAAGCAAGAACATTGAAGTAGAGGACTGCAGATGCAGCACAGCACCAGTAGACAGTCAGAGACAGAATCTGCCTGTCTGAAAAGTGCTAGTGTGCATGTGTGTACCTACTACTACTACTATTTCTCATAAGAACATAAGATATGCCATACTGGGTCAGACCAAGGTCCATCAAGCCCAGTATCCTGTTTCCAACAGTGACCAATCTAGGTCATATGTACCTAGCAGTTTCCCCAAAAGACACAGGTTCCACAATGCTTGTACTCGGTCAAGCATTGATATCCTGGGTCCCTTCTTAATAATGGTTTATGGACCTTTCCTCCAGGAACTTGTCCAAACCTTTTTTTAAACCCAGCTACACTAACAGCCTTTACTACATCCTCCGGTAACAAATTCCAGAGTTTGATTACACGTTGAGAGAAAAAATATTTTCTTTTATTAACATAGTAACATAATAAATGATGGCAGATAAAGACCATCATGGTCCATCTAGTCTGCCCAGCAAGATGGCAAGAGTAGGTACACCTGTCGCTCTGTGCAGGCCACCCCTCCCCATGTCTTTGTTTAGGGATAAACCCACCACTCCATGTAGGACACCCCTATTTGTTGAGATGTTATATGGTTCAGAAGTTAGATGGTACAGTTTATCTTCTTTTTATCCTATTGCTATATTGTTACAAAGGTATCCACTGTGTTTGTCCCATGCCTTCTTGAATTCTGTCACCGTGTTTGCCCCCACCACTTCCATCGGGAGGGCATTCCAAGCATCCACCACCCTTTCAGTGAAAAAATATTTCCTGACATTGCCTTTCAATTTACCACCTTGCAGCTTCATGTTACGCCCTCTAGTTTTACAGCTTCCCCGTCTTTGGAAGAGTTTTGTTTGTTCATCATTTCTCTTTAAGTATTTAAATGTCTGAATCATATCTCCCCTGTCCCTCCTCTCCTCCAAAGTGTACATATTTAGGTCCTCAAGTCTCTTCTCATACAGCTTCTGACGCAGGCTCCAAATCATTTTGGTCGCTTTCCTCTGAACCGTTTCCAGTCTTTTTACATCATTTGCAAGATACGGCCTCCATTAGTCTTAAATAGTTTACCCTGTAGCTTCATTGCATGTCCCCTAGTCTTTCTATATTCTGATAACGTAAACAATCAATCTACGTTTACCCGTTCCACTCTGTTCATTAATTTATAGACTTCTATCATATCTCCCCTCAGCCGTCTCTTTTCCAGGTTAAAGAGCCCAAACCTTTTTACCCTTTCTTCATAGGAGTATCTTTTCAACCCCTTCACAATTTTGGTGGCTCTTCTCTGAACTTTTTTAATAACGCTATACCCTTTTTAAGATACGGCGACCAGAATTGCACACAATATTCAAGGTGCGGTCTCACCATGGAACGATATAGAGAAATTATAATATTCTTTGTTTTATTTTCCATTCCTTTCCTTATGATACTTAGCATTCTATTTGCTCTCTTGGCCATTGCTGCACACTGGGCCGAGGGTTTTAACATGTTATCTACAATGATGCTTAAATCTTTTTCCTAGGTGGTGGTTTCTAATGTGGAACCTTGCATCGTGTAACCAGTTTGGGTTGTTCTTCCCTAGGTGCATAACTTTGCACTTGTCCACATTACATTTCATCTGCCATTTTGATGCCCAGTCTTTCAATTTATCAAGATCCTCTTGCAATTTTCCACAATCCTCTTGGGTTTTAACAATTTTAAATAGATTTGTGTCATCTGAAAATTTGATAACCTCACTCGTTATTCCCTTTTCCAGGTCAGTTATGAATATGTTAAAAAGCAGCGGACCCAGCACAGATCCCTGGGCTACACCACTATTCACCTATCTCCATTGGGAAAATTGGCCATTTAGCCCTACCCTCTGCTTTCTATCTTTTAACCAGTTCCTGATCCACAATAGTACACTGCCGCCTATCCCTTGACTCTTTCGTTTTGCCAAAAGTCTCTGATGAGGGACCTTGTCAAAGGCTTTCTGAAAGTCCAGATACACTATATCAACCGACTCACCTTTGTCCACCTGTTTATTCACACCTTCAAAAAAACATAGGAGTGGAGGAGTAGCCTAGTGGTTAGAGCACTGGCTTGTTAACCAAGCAACCAGGGTTCAATTCCCACTAGCACTTCTTGTGGGCTTGGGCAAGTCACTTAACCCTCCATTGCCTCGGAAGAAAGGCCTGGCACTCTACTTTCTGTGACACTGCCAAGAAAACCAGGAGCTTCTGCGTCACCAGGAGTCAAGACTGACTCAAAGGCACACATTGCATTTTGCAAGACAAGATCTTCCTTGTCTAAAGCCATGTTGGCTGTCTCCTATTAGGCCATGACTATCTACATGCTGAGTAATTTTGTTCTTTATGATGGTTTATACCATTTTTCCCGGTACTGACGTCAGGCTCACCAGTCTGCAGTTTCCTGGATCACCTCTGGAACCCTTTTTAAAAATTGGTGTTACATTGGCGATCCTCCAATCTTCAGGTATTACAGATGATTTTAATGAAAGTTCACAGATTACTAATAGCAGGTCTGCAATCTCATATTTCAGTTCTTTCAACACCCTTGGATGTATACCATCCGGCCCAGGTGATTTGCTACTCTTCAGTTTATCTAATAGTTGTAATACATCTTCCCCATGTATCGATATTTCCTTCAATTCTTCCGCACCTTTAAATACCACTTCAGTCATGGGTAACATCCCTACATCTTCCTCAGTAAAGACCGAAGCAAAGAATTCATTCAGTCTCTCCGCTATCGCCTTGTCGCCTCTTAGTGCCCCTTTAACCCCTCTATCATCTAATGGACCAACTGACTCTCTCACAGGCTTTTTGCTACGAATGTACTTGAAAAAGTCTTTATTTCGCGTGTTTGCTTCCGCAGCAAGCTTCTTCTCAAATTCTCCCTTTGCCTACCTTATCAATGCCTTGCATTTGACTTGCCAGTGCTTGTGCTGTATCCAGGTTTTGTCATTTGGCTCTTTTTTTCCTTTTCCTGAAAGAGACTTTTTTGGCAACAACAGCCTCTCTGGCCTCACCTTTAAACCATGCTGGCAGTTTTTTGGACTTCCTTCCACTTTTCTTAAAGCGTGGAATACAGCTGGTCTGGGCTTCCAAGATAGTATTTTTCAACAACACCCAAGCTTGATGTAAGTCTTTAACCTTTGCAACTGCTCCTTTTAGTTTTTTCTTAACTATTTTCCTCTTTTTATCATAGTCTCCCGTTTGAACGTTAAAAGGTAGCACTGGGGTTTTCCTCACTATCACTCCTCCACTAATTAAATCAAAGGCAATCATGCTATGATCACTATTGCCAAGTGGCCACAACACCCTTACCTCTTGCACTAGATCTGGTGTTCCACTAAGGACTAGGTCTAATATGGCTTCCCCTCTGGTCAGTTCATGAACCAGCTGCTCCAAGAAGCAGTCATTTATTTCATCTAGGAACTTTATCTCCCTAGCATGTCCTGCCGTGGACACTGACCCAGTCGATACCAGGGTAATTGAAATCACCCTTTATTATTACTGCGCTGTAACTTTTGTTAACTTCCTTGATTTCTTTGAGCATTTCATCATCCATTTGTTCATTCTGGCCAGGCGGTCGATACGTAGTACACCCCCACTGCCATCACCTTCCCCTTTATACATGGAATTTCAATCCATAGAGATTCTACAGCAAATTTTGTTTCCTGCAAAACTTTAATCCTTTCTGACTCAATGTCCTCTCTAACATAGAGCGCAACCCCTCCACCAATTTGATCAGCTCTATCATTACGATATAGTTTGTACCCAGGTATCACAGTGTCCCACTGGTTGTCCTCCTTCCACCATGTCTCTGATATTCCATTCATATCTAACCTCTCATTTAGTACTATATATTCTAACTCTCCCATCTTATTTTTTAGACTTCTAGCATTTGCATACAAGCATTTTAGAGACTGTATTTTATTCATATTAATCTGGCTATTGGTAGGCATGGGTAATTTGGGATCTTTAAGCTCTATCTGCTCCATACTTGAGAGCATTTGGGCTACTTTACTCTTTTTTGGAACCACTCTGCTTTTGGTAGTATCCTTCAAGGATACATTCTTCCGAACCATTCGCTCTCGGGCGACTGTCAGCTTTCCCCTATTATCTAGTTTAAAAGCTGCTCTATCTCCTTTTAAAGGTTAATGCCAGCAGCCTGGTTCCATCTTGGTTAAGGTGAAGCCCATCCCTTCGGAAGAGCCCCTCCTTTCCCCAGAACGTTCCCCAGTTCCTAACAAATTCAAAATCCTCATCCACGCATTGAGACTCCGGAGCTCTGCCTGCCTTTTGGGTCCTCCACGTGGAACGGGAAGCATTTCGGAGAACGCTACCCTGGAAGTTCTGGATTTCAACTTCCTACCTAAAAGCCTAAATTTAGCCTCCATAACCTCCCTACCACATTTTCTTATGTCATTGGTACCAACATGTACCAAGACGGCAGACTCCTCCCCATTACTATCTATGACTTTATCTAGGTGGCGCGTGAGGTCCGCTACCTTCGCACCAGGCAGGCATGTTAGCAGGCGATCCTCACGTCCATCATCCACCCAGCTATCTACATGCCTAATGATCGAATCACCAACTATAACGGCTGTCCTAACCCTTCCCTCATGGGCACATTGGCTTGGAGAAACTTCCTCGGTGCGAGAGGGTTTTACATCACCTGGAGGACAGGTCCTACTTACAGGATCACTTCTTGCCACACCAGGGTGATGCTCTCCTGTCACGTGACCTCTCTCCTCCATGGTAACAGGGATGCTGCCAGACTGAAGGTGGGACTTCAGCACTATATCCCTGTAGGTCTCGTCTATGTACCTCTCTGTCTTTCTTATGTCTTCCAAGTCTGCTACTCTAGCTTCTAGAGAACGGACTCGTTCCCTGAGAGCAAAGAGCTCCTTGCACCTAGTGCACACATAAGACCTCTCACTAACTGAGAGAAAATCATACATGTGACACAATGCAAAAGACTGGAAAGCCCCCATCTTGCTGCTGGACTGCTGTCTGCATCTTAGTTTTAAGCTTGTGTTTAGATCTTTAAGTTCTTTACTTACTAAGGGTTGCTATGGGTAATTATATTAATAAAACTGTACCTAATACGTTTAATATACCTTGTTCACCTGAAGCTTAATTAATCTCAGGTCCTCAGTGTATGTATCATTTATATAGCGCTACTCACGCAGCGCTGTACAGTAATACATGCAAAGAGGCAGTCCCTGCTCATCAGAGCTTACAATCTAGTCAAAAACAATGCAATACAGAGCAAAAGTCAATTCGGGGCAAAACATATATGGCGGCAAAGAGCAAAAGTCAATTCGGGGCAAAACAAAATGTGGCATTTTCAATTCAGGTCAAGACAAGGGATAGAATTCAGGATCTGAAAGCAACAGTGAAGAGGTGTGTACCTGAGCTGGGGCGTGGAGGGGTGGTTGAATGCATGTGCATGTGTGCGACTGAAGTACAACAGAGTGCATGCATGTGTATATGTTCCTGTGTGTCTGATGGAAATAGTCTCATATAAATAGTTTCCCTTTGAAAATTACAGCTAGAGTGGAGAAGTCCACTGGTACAAATATGAAGGAGTATAGGAGTGGGACACATGTTTTAAAATAGGGGACATTTTGGCATCCCATACAATTCCAGGGACAAATCCTTAAAATATGGGACTATCCCATATAATATGGGATGATTGGTCAGTTTATATTAGCGCATGCTAATACACAATCAGATTCATTCATTCAAATTAAGTGCAGAGTTAGGAAATAGGCCTCGTTGGGAATAATGCAGCTAGCATTACTTAATGTGCATTAAATCATATCAATGAAAGTTAGCACAGCTTAATAAAACAAAGCACTATGTTTGAGAAAAAAATCAGAGCATCAAGATAAAAGAAATATCACTATAAAAATCAATTTCACAATATGCCCTGAGAACAAGAGCTGATCCCACTCGCAGATAACGCAAAGGCCTCATTATGGAAGATTAACGGGGATTCTTGGATGATGGTGTCTTAAGAGTTGCAAGTCTCCTTCAGACCGCAGCAGTAGTAATAATAGTAGTAGTAGTAGTAGTAGTAGTAGTAAGTGTGCCAGTAGGGAAAGGCAGAAGAAGAACATAAAGTGTATTAGGAGGGAGGCCTACATGACTGCTAGGAGTAGGGAGCAGTAGGCCATAGAACCAGAGAAGCCATGATTCAGATTTTACTTCTTCCATTCATGCTCCTTGTGACCTTAGTCACTTCTTCCTCCATTGCCTCAGGTACAATTTATTTAGATGATAAATGCAATGTGTGCCTTTGAGTCAATGCTGACTCCTGGTGACCCAGCAGCTCCTGGGTTTTCTTGGCAGTGTGACCGTAAGTAGATTGCTAGGCCTTTCTTCCAAGGAGGGTTACGTGACTTGCCCAAGGGCACAAGGAGTGCTAATGGGAATTGGACCCTGGTCTCTTGGTTATTAAGCCAGTGTTCTAACTGTTAGGCTACTTAGATTGTATTGGATTGCAATTCATCTTGAGCTCTGATTTGAAAATGCAAGCAATTAAATCTACAAACCTAAGCACATTTGGTTTTTCCACATTAATGTTGGGCCGTCCTCTAGATTGTCTATTCATACCTCATGCTTTGTCTTAATATAATATTCTATTTTATTTTATTTTAAAAGCAAAGATGAGGAGGCAATTTTGTTGCGAGATATATCATAAGCAATATTGTTCAGAGTGCTCCTTCATATTGACTTATGCCTTTCATGAGTGCTCCGTATTGACTTATGCCTTTCATGAGTGCTCCCTATTGACATTTTCCTATCTAAAAGCAGTTCTAGCAAAACCTGATGAAACCATAAGAATTCAGTAACAATGGAAGTATATTTCAACTGGGGATTCTGTCCAGTATGCATCAGAATGTGCCCCCAGTCAGACCTAGACAGAGCAGTTTCAACTTATATGTAAGATGTACTTCCTCCTTAGTCCACAAGATGTCTCTTAACCTAAAGAAACAAAACTCATTGGGCCCAATATTCAGCTGGGCATCTATTTAAGGAGCTCTGCTGAATACAGACATGCCACCAAGTCACATGCATTAGTCCCCACTCACATGCATTTGCTTTTCTTTCTCATGCATTTTTCTGCCTCCATGTTGCTCAGTTTTCTGCCATGGTTCAGCTCCCCCTGCCAAAATAGCCAATCAACAATGGGATATCAGTGGAAAAAGGATCATCCAGAAGACACACTTTGAAGCCTGCAGCTTTCTCTTCCAGAGGTCTTTTTAGGGAATATGAAGACGTGTGAGGAGGGTGTCTTTATTTTATTTTATTTATTTATTTAACAGGTTCAGGTTAGATCTCTAGCTTCTGTAACAATATGGCAGGAGTCACTAAATACAGAAGGATCTTCTGATGCTTCTTGATGGACAAGGTCATCTTAGGATCAGTGTTCCATTAATACACAAGGCTACCTTCTCACCCTCCTGATCTGCAGTTATTATCTGAGCAATAACAGTATATGTTCCCTAGAAAAAAAGATGATACATAGTTATGTTTACAGTACATTGCATTGATATCACAAATAGCATCCATCATTAGAATGCCTAGCACACATTTTAATTAAAATAGACACACAGCATGGTTAAGTGGTCATCTGTCTTCTATTTGAAGAAAGAGTCCCTCATTTTGATTGAAAAATCACCCTTTTTAATTCACTCTGTCCTGTAAAACGTCATCCAGTCCAGTGCATGTTACTGAGACTGTAGGACAGGTTCATCATTTTCCGTAATCCAAAAAAGTAGCTGTGCAAGCTCTGGCAGTTACTCTTCCAGTTGCGTGTGTGCAAACTGCTTTATTTTTTTATATGATATATACAGCCAGGGTTGGATTTTAGTTATTGTTATTGAAGATATTTCGCTTCGCAAAATGCCCCTCAAACGTAGCAATTGGAAGTTCGCTCCACCAGTGTTGCTATGCTTACATGACCTCTCTTCTCAAGTCACTTCACTCACTCTCTATCCATTTCCACATCCAGTTCAATCTTCTCCTACTGACCTATAAGTGCACTCATTCTGCTGCTCCTCACTACCTCCCTCTCTTATCTCTCCCTACACCCTTCCTTGGGATGTCTGTTCCTCTGGCGGATTCCTGTTATCTGTGCCCTTCTCTGCCAGTGCCAACTCCAGACTTTATTGATTTCACTTCTTGCTCCAAATGTCTGGAACAAACTACCTCAGTCTGTACATCGGGATCCTTCTCTAGCCCTCTTCAAATCCAAGCTAAAAACCCACTTCTTTGAGGCTCATTTTGGACCCTGATGCCCCTCGCGCTCTTTTTCAATACTTATGTGTATCTTATCATAGTCTAACCCCCAGTTTTGTGATGTTGTTCGTCTTGATTAGATTGTAAGTTCTGATGAGCAGGGACCGTCTCTTACATCTATCTATATGTACAACACTGCGCACGCCTTGTAGCGCTATACAAATGATAACTAGTAGTAGTAGTGGCTCCTTGGAATCGTTTGTCCGTCCTTCTTTGTGTCTATAAGCAAATTTGTCTGAACATGGAGGATCCGCGTGGGTGGCTGGAAAAGGCAGCTGCTGTTACCTAATGAGCCACATGAGACTCATAACTGTGAAAATTGGCAACACAGTTATTGCTTATCAGTATTAGTCCCAGTAGTATCTGGGCTGCATGCGCTCCACTCGCACTCTTGTTATCAATATCTGCACAGCAGCTTATCTCACACCCTGCATGAAAACTAAATGCGAATGAACTTGAAGAGTCCAGAGTCATGGTTTTGTTGGACCAACTTGACTGCTGAGAAAGTCACTCTTCGCAGCACAGTCTTGGTCTTCCTTATCTCTCCAGGCTGCAGAAGATCTTTGGCACAGCTTTCCTATGCATCCATGCTATGGCGGGCTAGGAGGATACTAGTGTTCATCATGAAGGGTCATACGAAGTCATAAATGCCCCCCTGTGCGACTTGCAAACCTGACATCCCCCAATGACATCAGACTTTTGTCATTTGCCCCTATGCCCCCCATGCCCAGTATAGCCCTTCTGCCCCTATCCCCCCATGTACAGCATCTCCCTATCTTACCCCACCTCCTCATGTCCTGCCGGCTTCCCTCCGTGCTGTCTGCCCACCCTGCCCTGGCAGCAGCAAACCTCCAATTAAAAAAAAAACACGGGTCTTTCCAACTCTGTGCTTGCATGACTGGTCTGATCCCTCCCTCCTCTGACATATGCTGGCGTCAGAGGAAGGAGGGTCCCAGACCAGCCATGCAAATGTGGAGTTGCACAGACCCACATTTTTTTTCAATTAGAGGTCAGCCGCCGCCGCCAAGGGAACAGGAAAAACAGCAGCAGAGCAAGGGCAGGCCAGGCAGGCAGCACAGGAAGAGCCGAGACCAGCGGTCAGCAGAAAACCAGCCCTAAAGGCACCCCTATTTTTTTGTACCCTGTGCGGCTGCACCGCTAGCATAGGCCTAGCTATGGGGCTGGTCATGAGTATCCAGCTCAAAACATAATTATACAATAACTGTTGTAGAGTAAGAGAAATGAAGGAGAAAGGGTGGTCTCCAGGCCTTCCTGCAGCCTGGATATATCTTTAGCTTTTATTTTACAGCCCTTATCCTATTTTACTATGGATAATGTTCATTTGGTTTTTAATATTCATTCTGAAATCCCTAGGACAGATTCTAGGAGCTCTAAGTATCAATGTTAACGCTATTATAACTGGTCTTTTGGAATTCTTGAAAGCTTTGTCACCCTAGGCACCCTTAATTGAACTTGGTGTTTCTCTCAGGGCAGTTTCTCCAAATGGGTTAGTTTTGCGCATACAATCACAGTCATAAACCTCACTTCCAAGCCAGGTGGTGTATGGTCTCAGTCTCTCAAATTTACTGCTAATGCTCAGTGTAGTACTTGCGTCTTGCCAAAGAGAGCTTCCTTCTGGAGTTCGTAAGATGTAACAGGTATGGGTAATTTGTCAAAATGTGCTTGGAAATTCTTCTTTATCAAGTCTGTGGCTGCCGATAAAATGGGAAATATTTCTGTATCTTTCTGCCACATTTTCTTGGTCTCTGACTGCATTTCTTGGTACTTCAGCCTCTTTCCACGCGATTCACAGAATAATCACTCGGAACCGACACCTCTATTATCAATGCCATTCTGGTGTTTTTCTCCTTTACCACTATATCGTGGAGGAGTGGCCTAGTGGTTGGGGCAAGGTACTGCAGGCCAGAAGGTTGGGGGTTCAAATCCCACTAGAGGACAACAACCTTGGGCCGGAAGGACTGGGGTTTCTAGTCCCACAGGTGTTCCTTGTGGTCTTGGGCAAGCCACCTAACCCTCCATAGCCCATGTTCCCTGTAAAATAGTTATCTCCAAGTTATAATGCCCTGTTCAATGTAATTTCAGTTTGTTCAATGTAAACCGCACTGATGCAGAATAGCACAGTATATAAGAGAATGTAAATAAATAAATATCAGGTTTCCTCTCATCCAGTTTCTTATCCATCAGTATGGGAATGTCCCAGGTGATCATAACCTCCTCATTCTCTGCACTTCTCTTAGGGTCATGATCCCAATGCTTTTCAGGGACAGTGATGTTATAGTTTTGACAGTTTCCAAAGGATGAGGTGTGCTACTCTGTTGTGCCTGTCTGTACAGAAATTTTCTGCCATCAGAATTTCACAGCCAGCTATGAGGTGAGTCACTGTTTCTAGGTCTTTCTTACAGAATCGACATATCTGTTTTGACAGTTTTTTCAATGCTTTCTGTAAACCATCTCATCCAGAATCCGCTGTCTTGAGCTGCAACTATCATTCTGTAATCCTTTGGTTTCAGTTCACCTCTCCTTAACCATTCATGGGTCTGTTCTTGATCGACCAAGGGTTCCTGGACTAGCACTTTGTATTTCCCACTGTATTTGTGCATTTGCCACTTGTTTTTACTCATTTGCTGATCAATTCTTTGAAGAGTTTTTTTCTCTTGTTTTACAAATTCTGTTGCTTCCTTTCCTGCACATGCTTGTGGATTCTCAGTCATTCCTTCTAGTTGTCAGAACGCTTGTCCAAATTTGACGATTGAGACAGATTCTGGACGTTTACTTTCATATTTCAGCACTTTTTGCATATTTGGATCTGATGATGCTGTCAGGTAGACCTGGATGCCTATCATAAAAGCTCTGTATGTGTAATCAATCTCTATGAGGCCTAGCCTTCCTTCAGCTCTAGGAATGTACAGTCTTGACATGGTGTTTCTCCATGAATAAGCTGCTGTACTCTAGAGATCTATGAATACATATCTATATTTAAATTGTCTATGGTTTGGTCAGATCGTTCAATGATTTCTTTTTTAGCTTCGTGGCTAGGCTAATGGTTAGCACAGGCTATTTGTAACTAGGTCCTATTGAATAACATTTTGTTTTATTTCATTTATTTATTTAGCCCTATTTATATATCGCCTTTCTCCGGGTCAAAGCGATTTACATGGAACAAAAAGTAATTTACATTGAAACAGTGGTATCAAACTATGTACAGCATGCAATTAAAGGCTTTTGTCTCTTAACTATATACAGTTTTGATTATATGCAACAATAGTGATTGTGCATTGTTCTTCTTGGGGGCAGCTATTAGCTTGTGTTGACGTGTTTGATAAACAGGTGAGTCTTTAATTGTTTGTGGAATGTCTTGAGGTCTGTGATGTTCCTGTGCTGGTCCAGTAGTCTGTTCCATATGGAAGGTATGTAGAGTTGGAAGGCTCTTTTGCATGCCTGCTGGTCTGATTTGGTTCTGATGTGGGGGATGATGAGGGTGTAGTAGTGTGCGGAGGTGTGGGGGGGGGGGTCCTGACTGGATTTCTTTTTGAGTTAGAATGATGATTTTGTATTTTTATTTATTTTATTTAACATTCATTTATATACCGCATCTTCCAGAGATCAGATGCGGTTTACAGTAAACAACAATCAACAAAGCAGAGTTTGTTTTACATGGAACGTCTTATATCAATGAACATAGTATAAGCCAAACGGTGAATGCAAAATACAGAACAGAATAAACTATGTACAGGTACAAGTATGTGGGCATAATCCAAACAGTGTATGCCAATACAGAACATGATGATTTTGTATGTTATATGGCTCTGCAGTAAGAGCCAGTGAAGCTGTTTGAGTGATGTGTTTTTTCTCATTGCTGCTTGTAGGATTCTGGCTGTTGAATGGAGAGCTGTCTGGAGGGGTAGGAGTGTGGATTGTGGCAGTCCTTGGAAGATGGCATTGCAGTAGTCCAAGTGGAGTATTATTGATGCTTAGAGTACTGTACAGAAGTCATCTGGTTTGAGCAGTGGTCGGAGGCACTGGAGTATGTTTGCTTTGAAGTAAACTGTTCGGGTGATTTTGTTTGTGCGTTTTGAAGGTTAAGTGTTGGTCAAGGGTCATCTCGAGATATTTAACCTGTTTTGGTTTTAATTGTGGTAGTGTTCAGCATTATCGGAGGGGGATGAAAGACGTGCTTCTTGTTATGTAGAGGGCCTGTGTCTTGTTATAGTTTATTTGGAGGTTGTTGTCAGTTAGCCAGTTTGTTACTTCAGTAAAGCATTTTTAGTGGGCTGCTAGCGTGGGTTGATCTGTGTCAATTGGTCCATATATCATAAAGCCATCAGCATAGATGTGGAGGTTTAGGTTGTGGGTTCTTATGATTGTGCAGAGTGGCTGTAGTAGAGGTTCAACAGCATAGCGGAAAGGGTGTTTACTTGTGGGACTCCTTGGGGTTGCTTGTATGGGGTAGAGGAGTTGTTTCCAATCTTTATCTGTTGGTATCTATCAGTGAGGTAGGATGTGAACCATTTGTGGACAGTTCCCTGAATTCTAATTGTGTGGAGGCATTCTAACAGTATTTGGTGGTTTACAGTGTCAAAGGCTGATAAGATGTCCAGGAAGCCTTGATTGGCTCATTGCATTCCTTGTGTTAGTGTGTTTATAAGGTGGTTCATAATGTTTTCACTCCATGCTGCAGACGAAAGCCATGTTGCTGGGGGTCTAGTAAATTGTGTCTGTCGATATATCTTGCGTTTGGTGCTGCACTGTTTTTTCAATGGCTTTTGCTGCAAAGGGCAGGATTGCAGTGGGTCTATATGATGCTGGGTCTGAGTTGTCCAGGGTTGGTTTTTTTCAGTGTTGGGCATATGGAGGAGGTTTTTAGGCACGTAGGCACAGTGCCTTGTCGAAGTATCACTTGTGTGAATTTGGTGATTATTCCGCTAAGTTCTTTTTCGGTTGCTTTTATCCATGATGTAGGGCAGGGATCCAGGGGGGAGGTTATTGTGTTTAGAGACATTATGGTGTTTTCTATCTGTCTTTTGGTAATTTGGTTGAAGGAGCTCCAGGTGTCTGTGTAGTTGTCTTTGGTAGAGGGTGGGGTGTTGATATTTGGTTGCGGTTGTAGCTGTTTGTTGTGTTGGGCAAGTTGTTGGTGGTTGAGCTTGATTTCTTGGTTATTGGTGGATGGTGTTTTTGTCAGCTGTTTCATAATGGAGAAAAGCTCTCTTAGTCGGCTGATTGCAGAGTTTAGTAGTTTAGTGTGGTGTTCTTGTTTTACTTTGTCTGTTTCACTATGGTATTCCTTCATCAACTGTAGATATTGTGCTTTTTGTCTTTTTCTTGTTTCGTTTTTCGCCATTTGCTTCCATGTTTGCGGAGCTGCCTTTTCAGGTTTCAGAGGGTTAGACTATATTAGTCTGTCTTGGGTTGCTTCATGTGTAGATTTGCAGCCATGTTGGTCTTGGGGGTGTTGGAGGCAGTTGCTGCATTTCTGATGACATTGTTCCAATTCTCAATGAGTATCTTTGCTTTGGTGGAATATATAGGTAATTGTTCAAGGGCTTCTCGGGTGAAGGTGTCCTTATTGAATGGTTTAAACTTTCTGGTTGATGGTTGCTAGTTGGGACTTGATCTGATGGGGCCCTGTGGGAGTGAGAACTTGATGAATTTGTGATCTATCTATAGGACTTGGTATGCCTGTATAGAGTGTGGGGAGGGGGGGTGCTTGCTTGGGGGTTATGGTTACTGAAGAAGATTAAGTCCAGTGTGTTTCCTTTTGAATGTGTAGGAGTGTTTACTAGTTGTGTTAGGTCCATTGCCGTCATTGCTTGAAGGAAGGATTGTGCGTGGTTTTGGTGTAGCGAGAGGAGGTTAGTCTCCTAGAACTAGTAGTTCCTTTCCATTGTTTTTTTTTTATTATTATTTATTGAATTTTTAAATTATTCCAAGAAAGTTAATAAAAGCCATCCTGTACAGAAAAAGAGCAATGCATCACAGAAACCAAAATAGCAAGAAAAAGAAGAAAACTTCCAATAAATCAACTTATCCTAATGCCTCCTCACTCTAGCCCACAAAAAGGGGGATATCCAATCAGAGAAAAGAAAAACTACTTCCAAAGATGAAAAAGAAAGGGAGTTATATTCCAGTAGACCCTATTACAAATCCTGGATGGAGCCAATAGAGGCTTCCAGTTTTCTTGCATTCATGAAGGCACACAACTGGGTGGGCTCATAAAATATATATGATACTGACTGATATTTCACCAGGCATTTACAAGGATGTTTTTAAAAAAATAGCCCACCCAGCTGCAGAACATCTGGCCACATCAAGAGAAACTCTTTCCGGTGATGCTGGGTTGCCCTTGCCAAATCAGAATAAATGTATACAAGTTGACCACAAAATAGCTAGTGCCTCTTATGGAAAAAGAGCTTTAAAAGCCACTCTATCTGAAAGAAGCACAGATGTCACAATCAGAATGGCAGGAACCACTTGCTCTTCTTGAGAGAACTCAAGAATATCAGTAATATTCAAAACATCCAATTGTTGAACTGGAGAAGAAGATTGCTTCCTACCAGGCGGGAGATAAAATATCTTAACTAAAAGAGGGAAGGAATCCCAAGGCACTGCTAATATATCCACCAAATATTCCATAAACATATCCCTTGCAGAAAGAGTAGACATTCTTGGGGAATTAATTAAACAGAGATTACAGGCTCGATGTGCATTTTCCAAAAGTTCCAATATCTTCCGACCACATCAAAGTTCCTAACAAATGCATCAGCTTGATTCCCCATAGAAGCCAACTTATCACGCAAATCAGACACCTCAGTCTTGGTAGATTCCAAAGAGGCAGCAATCTGCTGTATCCCAGTCTCACTGTTAGAAACTCGCACCACCAATGATGATACTTGAGGAAACAAGGCCTCTCCAAGAGAGACTGTAGCCTTCCAAATAGCCTCCAACATAAAATTCTCTGGTCAAACAAATGTGAAAGTACCAAAGTCTCCTGTTTCTGCTGCTGCTATCTCCATTACAGTGAGTGCTGGAACTCCTCTCAAAGACGTGGTAACACCCGTCATCTGGTCTCCAAACAGTGGCACTCGAATATCGGCATGTAATAGTTGTTCCGGGGCAGGTAAACGTCCTGCCACACTAACCCCCATGCCTGGCCCTCTCACTGCAATCAGCTCACCCCCTCCTGGGGATTGCTCCTGCACCAGGCCTTCAGTGGACTATTGGAAACACACCTGTTTCAAGCCAGAGGCAAATCCGGGGAGACAGTTGTAACATCCGAAGCAGAAGCTGGGCTCTCCAGCCCCAATACAGCTGCAACCGGCGATACCTCCCCTATAACTGCTGGAAGCTGTGGCAACTGGACAACAAAATGATCCAATGGACCAGAAGAAACAAGCAATAAGGTAGGAGATGGTTGTGAGGGCTGCAAACCACCCTGCGCCTTCTTTTTACGCTCTATGAGAAAGCCAGCACCGCAGTTAGCTCCACACCACCGCCATCTTGGATTCCACCGGCTGGTCACTCCTTTCCAGTTTTTGATGCTGCTATTTCTGTATCCAGTATTGTTGATAGATTGTTGGTATTGGAGGTCGGTGTCCTGTATATGAAGCAGATTGCGGTCATTTTGTTGGAGATGGTGATGGAGTCAGATTCATTGGTGCTGTTTGCTTGGAAACGAAGGTTGATGTTTTTCCTGACGATGATCATTACTGTGTCTCCTCTTCATTGGGTCCTGGGGCATTGGTGTAGGTTGTATCCATTTGGTGTGAGTTTGTTCAGTAGTACGTTGTCCGTTTCTATAATCAATGTTTTGGTTATGCAGAGCATGTTTAGATTATTTGATTCCAGGAGTTCTTTGATTTGGGGTTTTTTCCAGATAGATTGGGAGTTTATTAGGGCACAGTGCAGTGGATGTGTGAGTGGGGAGTTGAGTGGTGTTGGGATGGTTTGAGGTAGAGTTTTTTATATATATTAGGTGTCTTGTGGTTCGGTGAGTGTTATGTGGGAGTTGTGCGTACATTCTGATAGATGGTTGGTTGGCGGGCCATGCTGAGGTGTTTGAAGAATTGTCTGCCATGGTAAGCAACAAGGGTGCTAGCAGCAGGTAGAGCAGAGGGTAGATGGTGAGCATGTTGCGTGGTGGGTTAGGTGATTGGGGTCTGCGTAGTTTATCTTCTGGTTGTTGTAGTGATCTTTTGCCGGATGGTGTTCGTTGGGGGTTTGTTGATCTGTTGTTTCCGTCCCCCGCTGCTGGCTGCGGCTCAAGACGACGATATACAAAGGCATCCAATGGTCCTGTAACCAGAGTCGATGTCTGCGCGGAAGCCTGGGGCTGCAACTCGTGCTTCACCTTCCTCTTTCGTCCCATCAGGTAAAGTCAGTCAGGAGCCTAAACGCTGCGTGTCGCCATCTTGGTTCTATAGCAATCATTTTAATGGCTACAATATTAAAATCAAACAGCAAACAAGTATATTTACTTGGGGAATCCTATAAAGGAAATCAATCAAAAAGCCTTATTTACACCTGTGAGAAATTTGCAGTTTTGCACTATGTTGTCATTAAGTATGGATAATCTGATTAAACCTCAGAAGACCTGTACATAATAGCAAAGTAAATGACGGCAGATAAAGATCAATATGGTCCATCTACTATGCTCAGGTTGCCTCTCTCCATTTTTGAAGTTATTTAAATTGCTTTGATAACATCCTCTTGCCATACAGTTTAATGATCCCTTCTGTCTGTCCCATACCGTTTTGAATTCCATCACTGTTGTTGCCCACATCACCTCCATCGGGAGGACATTCCAAGCATCCACCATCCTTTCTATGAAAAAGCGTTTCCTGACATTGCTTTTAAGTTTACCTCCTTGCAGCTTCATTTCATGATCTCTAGTTCTACAGCTTCCCCATCTATGATCTCCCGCGGGCAGAACAGGAATGGTCTTTGCCTTGATTGCAGCTTCTCTAATTCTACTGTCACAAGGGATGGGATCCCTGTAGGCAGTCTGCTGCCTGCTAACCATGATCACAGCAAAGACTCTTCTTTGATTTGATCTCCTGCAGGCAGGAATGGAGCAGAGGAAGTGAAAACTGGGTGTGAGTGCGCCCATTACAGAGGAGAAGGACATTAGAGAAGTGAATGCCCGTATCTTGACTCCTCCCCAGGAGGGGAGGAGGGAGTACTTGATTGCAGAGTCATAAAACAATAAACCAAGCACAATGTTCTAGTAGGAGAAGGAAGTAGCTATAGAGTAAGTGGCAGCTAAAGAGGGCTACAGCATGGATAAAGACTAGGCCAGATGCATCACCACTATCAGAGCTACTGGGGCTAAGTCCGCAAAGCCTTTCCTGCAGAACCGCATGTGTGAACTAGGGGGACAGAAAATAATGCACCAGTTCCTGTATATGCCTGAGTGCCTTATTCCACTTTTGGGGCCGAGATCTGCTTGCAAAGCTTCAGGCACAGATATCCTTTGCTGAAGAGGGAGAAATGCAAATGACTGTAAACCCAAAACCTGCTGGATTGATGGTGCTGACTGTTCCCCGAGAAGAGGAGTGGCGGTTCTATAGCACACCTCCAGTCAAGTCAACAAGTTCCTGTATACCTACCAACCTTATAGCCCCACCTGGAGTATGGGCAGAAGATAATCCACCTGGCCTAGCGAAGAACATAGCCCCTGTCATTGTCACCCTCAAGCCAGTCAAGAAGCCTGGGACAGGTGGCTACCGCCCAGTGCAGGATCTAAGAAGAATGAATGATGCAGCTGAAACTATACAACCAGTGGTACCAAAATCCTTATATTCTCTTGGAACTGATCTCTGCTGAAGCTATACATTTCATCATTCTGGACTTAAAAAAATGTTTTTCTGCATACGCTTAGCCCATGACCCCACTACAGGAAGGCGGGGCCCACGCACCTGGACAAGATTACATCAAGGATTCAAGAATTCACCTCACTCAGCAAAAGTTTTGAAAAGTTATCCAGTAATTCCAGGAGAAAGAATTCTACTGCAATATGTGGACAACTTGCTTATAACCACCAACTCAGAAAGTGAATGTCTACAAGCCACCAGTGAACTCTTGACCTTTTTAATGAGGCTGGATACAAAGTCTCAAGAGCCAAGGTGCAATTATGCCAAACAAGTTAAATACCTAGGATTCCCGTTGTCCAATGGAATTCGACGCCTGGGATCCTTACCAGAACGCAAAGCAGCTGTATGCAGTATTCCTACTCCAAACACCAGGAGGCAAGTGAGAGCCTTCTTGGGTGCCACAAAGTATGTTGTATATGGATCCCCAATTTTGCGCTGCTAGCAAAACCGTTGTATCAAGCTATCAAAGGAATGGAAAAGTCTGCATTGGAATGGGGACTTGAACAGGATGCAGCCTTTTGATCTTTGAAAAAAAACACTCTGATGTTGTCACCAGTTCTGGGTCTACCAGATGTCCAGAAAACCTTTCAGTCTCTATGTTCATGAGTCACAAGGAAATGTTCTAGGAGTGTTGACTCAATCTCTTGGACCTTATTTGAGAAGCTGTTACAGCTACAGCCTTCCTAGTAAGCAAAAACTAAAAGAAAAATCCCTTTGAGACAGAATCTTCAAGTTACTGTACCACACTCTGTTCTAACCAATATGAAATACAAAGGAAACTACTAGCTAACAAATCTATGAATGTTGAAGTATTAGAGTATGTTGTGTGAAAACCCCAGATACAACTGAAGGGTCAGTCAAGCTTTCAATCCTGCTATGTTGTTATCAGTTAGTCTTGATCCCCTGATCATGACTGTTTAGAAATAATGGACACTGTATTCTCAAGCCGCCTGGATTTGACTGATGTCTCTCTGGAGAACCCTGAACAGACTTTCTTTGTGGCTGAAGGCAGTTTCATCATCAATATACATTGTTGTGCTAGATATGCAGTGGTGACCCCTGATTTGGTAGTTGAGTCCTCAGCCCTGGCCCCAGAAACTTCACCACAGAAAGCTGAACTGATAGCCCTCACTAGAGCACTAACAATAGGAAAAGAGCCCTGTCTAAATGTATACCCAGATTCCAAGTATGCCCTTACAACCTTGCATGCACATGGGGCCCTGTACAAAGAATGAGGGTGGATAACCTTAGGAAGCAAGTCCATTAAGTATAGCCCCAAGATATTGATATTAACAGATACATACTGCCTATAGATCTCAGAATTTAGGAAAAGTAGAATGTATGAATAGAACCCTGAAATCTCAGTTGTCCAAACTTTGCCAAGAGGTTTACCTGAAGTGGCCCCAGGTTCTTCCCATAGCCCTTCTTAGGATATACTTAGCCCCTGCTAAGTCTTTAGGAGTTTCCCCTTTTTGAGATTCTGTATGGGCAATCCCTGCCTGTTGTATAGGAAATAAAAGGAGATATGAGACAGATAAGATCTGAAATTATTAGACATGAACTATTGGTTTTAAGTTCTGTTTTGCAGAGTCTTCATACCTAGGTACAAAAATTGACTACCCATTAATTTGCCTGAACCCCTGCATCCTTTCAAGCCTGGAGTCTCGGTGTGGATCAAAGAGTGAAGAAGGATACCGTTAGCCCTGCATTGGAAGGGACCCTATGTTGTCATCTTGTCAACTCCAACTGCAGTAAAAGTCGCAGAATTCGAACCTTGGATCCAATATAGTCGAGTAAAAGCCAGCAACTGCTTCTGAACCTGATCACTGGACTACTGTACAGCATCCTGAGACTCCATTGCGCCTCACCCTACGACAACAGCCACGGACCTAAGGCTTATTGGTCCCTCAGAAACTGCACTATTTCAAGACTGTCTGTTTATCTGAAAGTAAGCTTCGCATCTGGAGGGAAAAAAACTGCAATCATCAGAAAGAGACTGTGTTGTGTTAAGAAATTGAATCTTCTAAGAGACTGTGTTTAAATACTCTGAAAAGACTGTTTTGATCTCCTAAAGAGTGAACTGCTCTAAGGAAGCAATAATAGCCTAAGAGACTATGCTATGATATTGTAAGAAATTGAGACATCCCAGAGGACAGTGATACTTTGGAATCTACAGCCCTACTTCCGCCACAAAGCTGGTAGGTCTACGTACGGCAGAAGCTTGAGGATCTACAATCAACCCTACATCTGTTATCTGTTGTGGAAGTCGACAGTTCCACCAATTTTCCAGAGACTGTGCTCATTATGAATCCTTATTATTGCTTTATTCTGGCAACAGTTTTGGGTGCTTTGAAATGACTTTTGCCCTACCCCCTTGTGCAGCTTGCATAACCACCACCAGAACAGGACAAAAGATCACTCTTTCTATAAAGCCATGAAATCAGACTTTGAAGTTCCTCCTGCCACCAGAACTTATTTCTTGAATTAGCAGGAGCAGTGGCATCCGGTCTTCATGTTTCAGATTGCTTGTTTTGTGGAGGAACAATAATGGGAGACTAATGGCCTTAGGAGGCCCAAGAACTGAACTATTCTATCCTATACAATCAGACTGATTTATATAATACTACTAGTGAGTGGGTATTGGCCCACCCCATTGTTGACAGTTTGTGTTTTGTTCGCACCGGACCACAATTTGCTATGAAGATCGGACAGCTGGACTGTCTAAATCAGAAGTTTTACAACAGCACAACAAAGAAGACATCTTGATGGTCCGGCATAAATGCTCCTGAACCTTCTAATTCTTTTAGTTCTTTTTCCCACTCTTGCCAAACTATGGACTTTGACTATCTGCTTGTTGCTCCCTTGTTTCTTGCCACTTTGTTTGCGAATGATAACTCCAGTTATTAACACTGTAGAGCATAAGGCAGCTACAAAGCTACCAGCTATGTGAAACTACTACCCTATACCACAGAGTGATATCTTTATTTAGTAATATGTGATTTGCTTCTCACCCTTTCTCACTTGCGGGTGAGAATAATCAAAGGGGGGAATGTGGTAGGCGAAGGCCTATGCTCCATGCTAATTGAACTAAGCAGACAGGCTTAACAAGCTTGCCCTGTAAATGAAGTCTGTGAAGAGGCCTATAGGAATTGCACATCCCCCAACATGCTGCTATTGTAGAATTAGAATTCAGTAAAGCAATTGAATTAGCTTAGACAAGCAGAACTGAACCTGGAAAAATACGTTTAAATGCCCACTGATAAGAGAATGCAGCTGTAAGGGATTTAATTGAAACTGCTGACAGAAAGACTGCAGAGCCCTGCTCCCCTACATGCACAAATTGGCTCAATGGCCTTGGAAGTATGAAAGTAACAAGTTGATGAACTGGCCATTGTAATTGGGACTAGGAGGGGGGCAAAGCAGGTGCTGAGCCCACTCAAAGAACATAATTGGATAATCATATCAGTACCGGGACCAATAGAAGGGGTACGGGAGGTACGGGAGGTTACCGGGACCAATGAAATATTTTTCTATACCTAGAATGGAGCAAAAGTCTATAAAAGTTGTTGTATTGCCAGAGAACATCGCTCAGCCATTTTGAATTTGATTATTGCTTGAGCCTGTGCACATTAAACTGGCTTGGATCCTTGAAAAGACTCCTGGTTTTATTTATTGCATGCTTATCTGCTGCTACAGTATGTCATCCATGTACTTTTTTTTAACATAAAAAAGGTATTTCATTCAGATAGCAAAGTATTTACTGAAAGGTTTATGAAAAAATATCATTACTGCAATCAGTCTTTCTTGCACTAAACAAAGATCGATTGCAGATCAAAATCAATGAAACCTACCAGTTCAAACTTAATCTTTGTAAATCGTTGTTCTCTAGTTATGTTGATTGTCTCTGCAAAAAAAAAAAGCAGATAAAACAAATTTCATGAGTCTAATTTATGGCCAATAGAAATCAGAGTATCAAATATTTTAAAGAGTTACCCAAATCACATACCTACTTAATACTGTATAGAAAATAGAATTGAATTTTTCACACTCAGTTTTATGCTTTACAAATATTACGGCTTGTCAAAAATGACAGGAAAGGAATTAATGCACTTAGAGCCATCCTTCCACTCTCCCTCTATACCACCCCAGAATATCCCTTTTCTCAACACCGAAAAGACAGCACATACATTTTTGCAACACAAAGATCATAAAAAAGATTGGTAAAATCCTATGCCCCTGTTGAGCTTAAGCTCCTGTGTAAATAGTTGAAATGTTACCGGTTAACTGTTGATAATGGACATTGTAAATAGTTCTGAAAAGTTCCATGTAAGCAAAGTTATGTTCTCTGTAAACCGCCTTGAGAATATGAAAGGCAGTATATAAAAAAATGTTAAATAAATAAAGAACATTGTGAATAACATCTTAAGGCAGTCATCACAGAGTAGGGCCATCATGAAAATTCTGTTTTTATCAGAATGTTTTGTCTTTACTTCCTTTGTTTCAAAGAGAGCAAATTAAGGTTTGCTGATAAAAGGAATGCTAATTTGAAGGAGTTGTTGAGTCCAGCAATGCTCACAGGATGCCTAGTGGTTAGAGCACTAGGCTGGAAGGCAGGGAAGCCAGAGTTCAATTCAGGCTGGTACTTCTTTAGATCTTGGGCAAGTCACTTAACTCTCCATTTGCCTCAGTTACAAACTTAGGTGTATGTTTATTAAAGCAGGGTAGCTGGAAGCATGAGGTTAAGCGCAGGGCTAATATTCATTTTGGCCACTCGTTAGCCGGGAGCATATGGCCAAAAAGCGATCCAGTGTGTGTCTGCCCAGTCTGGCTTCTCTTGACTGATGCATTGACAGTGAGGGGTAGAGATATGGTGATTTTAGAACAGATGTGGTCAACATTACTGTCACCCTTGCAGTTGAACCCTTTAAAGTCAAATATCTTCTTTAAAAAAGTGGCCAGTGAAATGACTTTGAACTATATATGCACACAGATTTAACACATAAAAAAATCAAATAAAACAAGACCAATTAAAAAAGAAAAAGTAGGAAATAGTATAAAAACTGGCACATTGCCAAGACATGATTATTCCACAGCCAAAAAACAACCCAAAAGGGCTTACCGGACAAAGCCTACCCACATATATCCCAAACAAACACTGGCTTGTCCAGAACTAATGTCCCCACTTTGGTTAATGACCATCCATGCCTAAAGTCAATTTGTGTCGGACAATGACCACAGGAAAAGTTGGAATACACTTTCCATTTTGTTGCCCACAATTTGACATCATTATAGAAACACGCGTTACACCAATTGTCAGATGATGAGGACTTTGTTATTAGGAATGCGGATAAAGGGGGTGCTATTGTGTTGCAGTCACAACTTCTTTATCGTCAATAGCTTATGGGGCAACTAAATAATAGACATTACTAACGGATTTTGGATCACGATCCGAATCCGGCTTGAATTGTGGAAATTGAAGGGCTGTGTCATTAGGCCTGAGTGACGAGATGGATTACACAAAAGAAATACAGATTTTTAATAGTGGAAGATCCAAGGACAGCTTTGATTTACACAGTACCTAAAATTCACAAATCACTGGACTATCCACTGGGGTGTCCAATTGTATCATGTCGCGGATCGATGTTAGAGTCCCTATTGAAGTTCTGTGATAAATTTCTGCAACTGGCTGCAGGTAAGGTGCCTTCATTTGTCCGGGATACATCCCATTTTTTGGGTGAACTTCAGTCAATCACTTTGCCCAACTCTCAGGTTTTATTGGTGACTTTGGATGTAGTGGCTTTGTACACGAACATCCCACAGATAGAAGCTTTGTCTGTTATATCAAGGATCCCTTTGATGCTACTGGCTACCTAAACATTTCGTATTGTCTCTCTTAGAACTCTGCTTGCCATCCACGTCTTTTTGTTATTATGATGGGTTTTCTATTTGCAGGTCTATGGGACTGCCATGGGAGCGACTGCTGCCCCATCCATTACGACATTTTTAATGGCCAACTTTGAAGGTCAATTTATCTACCCCTCTATTTGGTACCAGCATATATGGCTTTTTGCATATATTGATTTTTGGACAATGTTTTTGTGATTTGGAATGGTGGGGTACCTAAGCTGCATCAGTTTGTCGAATGGCTCAACAATGCTGACTGTAATATTAAGTTTACAGTAAAGTATGACTGGCACTCAATTGAAAATCTGGATGTTTTAGTCAAATGTATGGACAACAGCTTATCTACTTCCCATTTTTGCAAGCCAGTCCAATGGAACACTCTCTCCTTAGCTTCCACAGTTTCTATCCTCTGGTGCTTAAACGTGGCCTCCCGTTTGGACAATTATTGTGTATTAGGCACCTCTGCTCGACACTCAGGGCCGGCCCGTCCATCGAGCGAGAATGTTGTTTGCACAGGGCCCCGCGCTTCAGGGGGCCCTGCGTGAACCACATTCTCTCTCAATGGATGGCTGCAGAGGGAGCTGGGGAAGCCCGCGCGAGGCCCTGGCTCCCTCTGCACAGCCCGTCAGCGTAAAGAGCCTTTACCCTTCATGCTGGCGGCTGTTTCAATGAAGCCATGAATGCCGGGAAAGGTTAAAGGTTCAGCATACTTTTGGAGATACAAATTGTCACATTCCTGTTTGATTAGGTTATACATATTGTTGACTCAGGTATGTGTAATTTAGACATTTTTAATTTATTTATTTAATTATCATTTATTTCAAAAAATTCTTTTAAAATGTTTTTTAAAAAATTTTCTTTCCTTTAATAATTTTTAAAATTGTATTATTTATTTATTTTTTTGGATAGATTGTATTGCGACAATTTATTATTTATCATTATTATTATTATTTAAGTATTTTTCAGCTTTTTTTGTCTCTGTGTTAGCCGTACTTATTCGTTTCACCATTTAAAAATGGCGCCACACATATATATAGTTCACATACAATTTTTATACATTCAACTATGTCCGCAATTTAAGCCAGTTTGTTTTAATTGTTTTTAATTTGTATTGTTTGATTTATTTATGATTTGTTTTAGCCATATTAGCCCCTGAAGAAGGGAAATCCGAAACACAGCCTGTGTCAGGCCAATGGCTGTTTTTGGTCAATAAAGATTAATATACGTTCCTCTGCTTGCCATCCACGTCTTTTTGTTGGACTATATTGCGCACGTGGTGTTGTGCCCCTTGTTGGACCCCGGAACAAATGATACTGCCAAGTATACCTCGGAACATATCAAAAGTGACTTCATGGCTCTGGGACAGAGGGTGAAGCAGTTAGGTGCACAGGTGGTGTTCTCTTCAATCCTCCCTGTTGAGGGTAAAGGCCAAGGCAGAGAGGCTCGCATCCTGGAGATGAATGCATGGCTGCGTGGATGGTGTCTTCGAGAGCGTTTTGGTTTCCTAGACCATGGGATGCTGTTCCAAGGGTTGCAGAGCAGAGATGGCATCCATCTGTCCAAGAAAGGTCAACGCATCTTCGGTAGTAGACTGGCTAATCTACTGAAGAGGGCTTTAAACTAGATTAGTTGGGGATAGGTGAAGAAAGCCCCCAGGTAAGTGAAAGCCCCCAGGTAGGTGATACATTAAATACCTTTATGGAAATGGGTAACAAGGGTAACATATGGAAAGCAGTGTGTATAAATGCCCGTAGCATGGGAAATAAGATCCCTGATGTTGAAGCTTTGGTGGGAATGGCTGACTTGGATTTAGTGGCAGTTACAGAAACATGGTTCACAGAAAACCATGACTGGGATGTAACTATACCTGGCTATACTTTATTCAGAAAGGACAGGGTAGGAAGAAGGGGAGGAGGAGTGGCACTAAATGTAAAAACTACTATTAAAGCTTTGGAATTACAGAGCTTAAAAGGGAGAGAGGAGGCATTGTGGGTTAAACTAGAAAGAGGGAAAGAGAAATCTATTTGCATTGGTGTGATATGCAGACCTCCCTCACAAGAGGAAGAGGTGGACAGAGAGTTAATTGAAGACATATGCAGCATTGCTAGGAAAGGGGAAGTGCTACTGATAGGAGATTTCAATATGCCAGATGTTGACTGGCACATTCCTGCTGCAGTATCATCTAGAAGTAAGGAGATCCTGGATTCTCTACAGGGAGAACTATTCAGGCAATTGGTAACAGACCCCACACTTGAAGGGACCATACTGGACTTGGTGCTTACCAATGGTGAAAGTGTTTCTGATGTTGTAGTGGGAGATCATTTTGCATCCAGTGATCACCAGATGGTGTGGTTCAGTATTAGGACTAGGGCTGTTAGAATCCATTCCAAGGTGAGGATCTTAGACTTTAGGAAGACTAACTTTGCGAAGATGGGCCAATACCTCAGGGAGTCGTTAGTGGGATGGGAACAGCTGGGGGATGTAGAAAAACAGTGAGCAAAACTGAAAGGGGATATTTTAAGGGCAACCAACCTTTTTGTTAAAGTGGTAAATAAAGGCAAAAGGAAAAGGAGACCGCTATGGTTTTCAAAGGAAGTAGCTGAAAAAGTGAAGAAAAAGAGGGAGCCTTCATGAAATACAAGAGATCACAGAGAGAGGAAGACAGGCATCTGTATTTGGAAAAACTTAGAGAAGCTAGCAAAGTAGTCAAGAAGGCAAAGATTCAAAAGGAGGAGGAAATAGCCAATGCAATAAAATGGGAGGATAAGACATTTTTCAGATATATTAGTGAGAAGAGGAAGGGCAAAAGTGGTATTGTCAGACTCAAGGGTGTAGGGCGGGAATAAGTAGAATCGGTTAAGGATAAAGCGGAATACCTTAACAAATATTTTTGTTCTGTGTTCACAGATGAAGAACCAGGAGCAGGACCTCAGAAAACACCCACAAATAGGAACAGAAGCGAGGGACATCTTGAACAATTTTCAGAAGACTGTGTTCGTGAGAAACTAGCTCAACTTAAAGTAGACAAAGCGATGGGAGCAGATGGGATACACCCTAGAATACTGAGGGAACTTGGTGACGTTCTAGCAACTCCACTGACTGACCTTTTCAATGCCTCGTTGGAGTCGGGAGTGGTGCCAAAGGACTGGAGAGAGGCTCATGTGGTGCCTTTACACAAAAGCAGAAGTAAGGATGTGGTTGAAAACTACAGGCCAGTTAGTTTAACTTCGGTGGTGAGTAAATTATTGGAAACGCTGCTGAAAGAGAAAATAGTGAGGTTTCTGGAGTACAGCGGATTACAGGATCCGAGGCAGCATGGATTCACCAGAGGCAGGTCTTGTCAGACAAATCTGATTGATTTCTTTGACTGGGTGACCAGGGAGTTGGACCGAGGGAGAGCTCTAGATGTGGTGTATTTAGATTTCAGTAAAGCCTTTGACACTGTTCCTCACAGGCGACTTATAAACAAACTGAGCACCCTAGGGATGGACCCTAAAGTTACTGCTTGAAATTGGTTGGGTGGGAGGCGACAAAGAGTACAAGTAAATGGAGCTCACTCTGAGGAGAAGGATGTTACCAGTGGTGTGCCCCAGGGATCTGTCCTTGGTCTGATTCTTTTTAACATCTTTGTTAGTGATATAGCGGAAGGGCTGTCGGGTAAGGTTTGCCTCTTTGCAGATGATACCAAAATCTGCAATAGAGTAGACACGCAGGAAGGTGTAGATAACATGAGGAGGGATCTAGCTAAGCTTGAAGAATGGTCTAGAATTTGGCAGCTGGGATTTAATGTTAAAAAATGTAAGGTCATGCATTTGGGCTGCAGCAATCCAAGGGAGCAATACAGTATAGGAGGTGAAGTACTTTTGTCCACTAAAGAAGAGCGGGACCTAGGCGTGGTTGTGTCTGATGATCTTAAAGTAGCTAAACAGGTAGAAAAGGCGACGGCAAAAGCTAGAAGGATGCTTGGGTGCATACGGAGAGGAATGGCTAGCAGAAAAAAGGAGGTGATAATGCCTCTGTATAAGTCTTTGGTGTGACCTCATTTGGAGTATAGTGTGCAATTCTGGAGACCGCACCTTCAAAACGATGTGAACAGGATGGAGTCGATGCAGAGGGTAGCTACTAAAATGATTAGTGAGCTTCATTATAAAGCATATGAGGACAGACTTAAGGATCTTAATATGTACACCTTAGAGGAAAGGCGGGATAGAGGTGATATGATTGAGATGTTTAAATACCTCCGTGGCATAAATGTTCAGGGAGAGAGCCTCTTTCAATTGAAAGCAAGTTCTGCTATGAGGGGACATGGGATGAGGGTGAAGGGAGATAGATTCAGGAGTGATATGCGGAAATATTTCTTTACGGAAAGAGTAGTGGATCCGTGGAATAGTCTCCCAGTGGAGGTGGTAGAGATGAGGATAGTAACTGAATTCAAAAAAGCATGGGACCAAGACAGAGGATCTCTAAAGGTAAAAAGTGGACTGTTGTAGTTGTTGATATGGAAGGACAGACTAGATTGGCCATGTGGTCTTTTTCTGTCATCATGTTTCTATGTTTCTATGTATGCTGTACGAAATGCTGATGGCCCTCTCACAGCATTCCACTTGTTCATGAGGAAGAACTTATTGAATGAAATCATGATGTGGACGAGCAAACAAGGAAGACACATTTATGATGACACCTGGAAAGATTTGACAGACGAAGAATTTCAACATTTTCTTGGACTTCTTATCCTCTTAGGCGTGTACAAGTCACAAAATGAATCCATGGTTCAGTTGTGGAACCTTGAAGATGGTCGTTCTGTTTTTGGCAAAAATATGGCCCGTAACCATTTTCAGCAAATTTCTTGTGCTCTCAGATTTGATGATGCAACCAACAGACGTGAACAACGAGGCGTGGATAAGCTTGCTCCAATCAGACATGTTTTTGATACCTGGGAAGCAACTCTAAGTGACGCCTTTGTTCCTGGTGAAAATGTTACCGTGGATGAGCAACTGCTTACATTTCATGGCCGTGTTCCGTTCAGACAATATATTCCCAGCAAACCTGGGAAATATGGCATAAAGCTAAGGATGTTGTGTGACAGTGCAACGTCATATGTTCTGTGTCTTCAAGTATATACAGGAAGGGAACTCGGACAAAACGGAACAGAATCAGGGTGAAAGGGTTGTGCTGCAGCTCACTGAAGGATTGACGCGATCTGGCAGAAATGTTACTATTGACAATTTCTTCTGCAGTTTATCCCTGTCATGGAAATTGCTAGAAAAACAAATGACACTTTTGGGACAACTCGAAAGAACAGAAAAGAATTGCCTCCAGAATTTGTAAGAGCAAAGGGCCGAGAGGTATTCACTTCACTGTTTGCCTTTCGTGATGATGCCACTCTGGTTTCCTACTGCCCGAAGAAAGGAAAAGTGGTTGTTCTTCTGAGCAGTTTGCATGATCAAGAAGAAGTACATAACGCATGTCCAGACAAAAAAAACACGCATGATCTTGGACTATAATTCTAGTAAAGGTGGAGTAGATACGGCAGATCAAATGTTGTGCACATATACCACAAAACGAATGACAAGACGCTGGCCAGTGACAATCTTCTACAACATGTTGGACATCAATGCTTTGAACGACTTCATTGTTTGGATGTCACTAAATCCAGAATGGCAGTCCAAGTCAAAGCACAGACCTCATCTATTCCTCTTGGAATTAGGAAAGCAGCTGCTTCAGAGTAATTGCAGCGAGACTTCTTCCAGCATTGAAGAAGCCACTGATGCTGTTTGCAATGTCGGGATCCCAAAGAAAAGGGCAAGGTGTCACTGCTGTTCAGAGAAAAAGACAAGAAAAGCAACATAGTTTGCACCTCCTGCAAGCGCAATGTTTGCAAAGAACATTCAGAAATTGTCTGTCTCTCATTCAAATGACTGTAGTACTTTACTGTGTTCATCAAGTGCATGCAAAAACTGCTTTCATGGCAACTCTTCTTCATGTAATGTTATGATAAAGCATTAAATTTCAAAACATTTAACCTTCATATAATAAATAATTAATTCTGAATAATATTTTGACTGTTTAGTTTAAATTTTTCATGGTTAACAATTAAAATTAGTCGTGGGGTCATTTATGACCCCAATGGTAATCAGTGTGTGCAAAAAATCTCAGTAATTCCAGGGTTAACCAATCTGAAGTATTCTGTTCATGTAGCTTCTATTTGACAGTGTCACTTGTTCTCTTTCCCCAGTAGAAGATGCATTGGTATTCTCTGAGATATATTGGTTTAATATTTGCAGTGTTGCCTTTTGATAAGTAGGGTTTGGTGCTTTGTGAATCCTGGCAGAGCTGTTATGATATTTGCTATGAGTTCTAAATGGTCAGTGTTATAGTACTTCCTAATGGGCCTGGCGGTTGGCACTGGAATTTAGTAACGTGGAAATCTGTTAGTCTTTCTTTATCCAGACACTCATTAAGAAGCATGTTTACTAAAAATGCATGTTAACATTATGCAAATATTTATGCAAATGAGGCCCCCTAGGCAAATGAGGCCCCACAATTAATCACTTCACATGGCCCCGCACCCCCCTTGGGCCGCCCCTGTCGACACTGTAGGACTTTAAATCTCATTCTCAGGAGTTGAGTGAGCATCTACGACAGTGGAGTTATCCTAAGGCTGTTATAAGGAGGGCCTATAGAAGAGCATTATGTAATCATGGAGAGTGGCTTTTAGATTCGGTGGGAAATGATCAGCGACCAGCACTTCAGGATGACAAGTTGGTAGGTGTTTTACCATTCAGAACCACTCCTCGAAGGTGCAGGCTATTCTGCGAAAACATTGGCAAATGCTTAGTCTCCATCTTTGTTTTCATAAGCGACTCTGTCTGGCTTACACTTGGGGCAAAAATCTTCATGATTGGCTAGTACAGTCTCATCCTAAGAACCAGCAGATAATGGAGCAGGATGGCCATTATCCTTCTGGGAGATGTACATTCTGTTTTGGCTCTCTGGTGGGGGAAGCCTGGACAGATATGGTATCTAATAAAGTATGGCAATCGAAGCATCATACCAAATGCAACACCACTCACGTGGTGTATTTGTTGTTTTGCCCATGTGGGCTGAAGTATATCGGTCGCAGTACACATCTGTTTAGGAAGAGACTGGCTGATCATGGCTTTTTCATCTGTGCGCAGACTCTTACAGCCTCTGTACTACATCATGCTATTCAGAATAACCATTCATTCTCGCAGTTTTTGTGGAGTGTGATTGATTAGGTAGTACCTTCTATTAGGGGAGGGGACAGACAAGCCCAGCTGCATCTCAGGGAACAGCAATGGATATTCAGATTGAACACAGTAGCCCCATTGGGCTTGAACTTGGAATTGGATTGGTACAGCTTGGTGGTCCTGTGAGCCCACTGGGTAGCGTTTACATAGTTGTTCTCTGCTCCCATTGACTCAGCAGTAAACAGGCGTTCTGGATTTGACATCAGATGCTATGGGCCCGATTCTATCCTGGATGTCCTGGTCCTCTGTGCGCCCGGACCGGACGCACAGTTAGATGGGATTCTTATCCTGCAGGGCACGTCTAGTCCCACAGGATCAGAATCGCATCCAGGCCTGTATGTGCAGGTCAGGACCTCGATCCTATCATCCTTCATGTATAGGCATAGCCGGCTTACTCAGTCAAGACTCCCTAATGGAGCTGCGGCACAATGGCATCCGGTTGCCATGGCATCACAGCTCCATCCAGGAGCCATGATCCCTGGCCGCCAAACAGATTTTGCATTTCCTGAACTGTGACCCCCGATCTGGCCTCCTAAGGCCAGGGTTGGGCTGCGGGGAATCTCCTCTACCCCCTCCTACCTCCTCCGCTGCCCGAGCCTGCCGTCCCCCACCGACTAGGGGAACTTATTCCACCTGAGAAGCCCCGGATGTACAGGTTGGACATTGGAATTGGCCCTGTACGTCTGGGGCTGCGGACTGCCCACTGTTTGCCCTAACTCAGCCCTCGCAACACCCCTTTCCCGTCCCATTTCGAATACCCTGTATGTGTTTAAATAGCTCCCCTGAGTTTTTAGTTCATAACTTTGACAGACTTTGGTGTGGTGAACAGTGACCTGAAGCAGGGTTTGGAAGCAGATAAACCCAAAACATGGTACTGTGTCATGTTGACTCACCCCGACTGTTTGGCTCCGGTTCTACTATAGACTTTAGATAAGTGCGCACTTATAAAGATTTGCCTGATTTTTACTGCAAATGATTAAAAGGACTCTACTTCCAGTAGTGGCTAAACCCCACCTGTGGTTATCATCTGACAAAAACTGACTTTAGGCATGTATGGTCATTAACAAATATGGGGACATTAGTTTTGGACAAGCCAGTGTTTATTTAGGACATGATTATTGGTATCCTTTATAAACAATTCAAATCAGTTTGAAAAGAAGAACCACATTCCCATTGCAATAAATTAGACACACTTGTGATCAATTGTCAGTAATCACATGACAGGGGAAGCTGTAAAACTAGAGGGCATAACATGAAGCTGCAAGGGGGTAAATTGAAAGGCAATGTCAGGAAATACTTTTTCACTGAAAGGGTGGTGGATGCTTGGAATGCCCTCCCGATGGAAGTGTTGGGGGCAAATACAATGACAGAATTCAAAATGGCATGGGACAGATACAGTGGATCCCTTTACAGCAACAGGATAAAATCAAAATAAACTTAACTAACTAATTTCTCAACATACAGGGGTGTTCTACATGGAGCGGTGGGTTCACCCCTAAAACAAAGACATGGCGAGGGGTGGCCTGCACGGAGCGGCAGATGCACCTACTCTTGCCATCTTACTGGGCAGACTAGATGGACCATACTGGTCCTTATCTGCCATCATTTTCTATGTTACTATGTTACCAGGGCCGGATTTACCTATACACCAGGTACGCAGTGGCGTAGGGCCCACAGCTGGCAAGGGCCCACAAACAAGAGTCCCCAGGACAACCGTATTCTTTCCATCACTGAGAAACTTTGCGGCTGAGTTCTACCGTCATCTCCAGGTAATTTTTTCGTTCATTTCATCTTCAGTTCTACAGCTCGGAACTTCCGCTGACGGAACTGTGTTTGTGGGTGTGTTGGGTATAGTCAGAGTGCGAGGCGGGGTTGTGCGAGCCTGGATCCCTCGCTCTCTAGAGAGAGTTGAAATTGCTGTGGCCTAGCTGAACGGGGCCGTCCGCGAGCTTCTCCAGGCCCTGGCATGAAGGGGAAAGAGGAAAAGGAGAGTGGGGGAGGCGGGAGTCCGGAGAAGAGCACTAGCGCTCAGGAGTTAAAGGAGCAGGGAAACAGACTCTTCGTCACCCGCAAGTACCAGGAGGCGGTGGCCTGTTACACCAAAGCCATAGTGAGTACCGGGGAGATGCTGATTTTGTCCCTATTGCCTCTTTATGTCAGGCAATTCTATACATCTATTGCCATTTCTGTTTTGGTAAGTTGATCTCGTTTTTATTTTTTCTGGGGGCCCACAATTTTTGTTGGCGTAGGGCCTCACTCAAGGTAAATCCGGCCCTGTATGTTACTATGACTTGAATCAACCAATGAATGATGGCTCTAATGTTTAAAATGGCCACATTCACGCCCTGTTCCATTTTCACAATGGTGAAGACAAGAGAGATGCCTGAGACCATCAGGAAAGCCATTATCACCAAACATCAAACTTTCAGGGGTACAAGGCCTGATCCAAAGACCTTGGGATTCCTGTGTCTACAGTTTGCAATGTTATTAAGAAGTTCTCTGTTCATGAAACTGTCAGGAACCTCCCAGGAAGTGATGGGAAGAGGAAAATTAATCCAAGAAGTCTTCGAATGTTAGTGTGCACCCTTTGGAAAAACACCACATTCAACATCCAAAGAGCTGAAGGCTGACATGGAGCCAGGGCCGGTGCTAGAGTTTCTGGCACCCCCTTGCAACCTATAGATCAGTGCCCCCCCCCCCCTCATTATTATTAATGCTGACTATTCCCCACTCCCTTCCATAAGGAGCCTACCCAAAAAAAGCAGCACTATAAATATTGCAGCGGGCCCTGGAACATCCAAACACCTATTTGAAAGCTGAACAATTCAGATTTCTACAGTATAGATCCCTACCTACAAACTCCATGTTAACAGAACACCTGGCATTCATCACACACACAGAACACAGACCCTTACCAAATATAGAATAAGTGACCACAATCTAAAAATGTAGATGAAATTAAACTGCACTCCCAAGAAGACAGATTCTGCATACAATGCAAACCCAGAAAAATAGAAAGAGATGCATTTCCCTGTACTGTATAAAAATAAAGATTGAAAATAAAATTATTTTTTCTACCTTTTTTGTCTGACCATTTTATTCTCTGATCATGCTGGTCCCAATCTGAAGTTCCTGTTTTCATCTGTCTTCTCTTAGCTCTCTTTCTATGATCCTAGTCCATCTGCCATTTCTCGTCTCCTCCTTTGTTTTCTTTGTTCCATCTTGGATATTGATCTTTTCCCTTCAGCTTTCTTCCATTTATTTTTCTCTCTGTCCACTCAGACTTCACTACTTTTTCTTTCTATGCAGTCCTCAGTCCTCCTCTTTTTTATCCATCTACCTACCACTTTTCAACCCTCACCCCAGTCCTCCCATTCTCCACCTCTTTTTTTTTTCTGATCCATTATTCCCTATTCTCACTCACTCTCGCTCCCCCCCCCCTCATCCAGCATATCCCGTCTCTCTTTATCTCCCTCTCTCTGTCCTCCCCCCTGGGAAAAAATATCATGCAACACCATCCGTGGCATCTTCTTTCTTTTTCCAAGTCAGCGTCAGAAAAATCTCATAGCACTATCCCTAGCTTTATCTTTATTTCTGAATCGGCACATCAGCCAGTGCTGCCTGTAGCATTCACCTCTGGTGAATATCCCTGCACACTGAACGTGAATGCTATGGGCAGCATTGGCTGATGTTGCTGACTCAGAGAAAGAAAGATGAAGCTGGGGATGGTGCTGCATGAGGCTGGAGCTGCATACACAGTGAGTTGTGCCAGCTTGTGGGCTCACCATCTGAGTCCCTGCTTACTCTCCCAATACCCAGCCAATCTTATATTCTGTTGTCTTCTTTTCTCCTACCCAATTTTTATAGTCTCCACCTAAGTCCCAATCCCTGCTCTCCCCCACCTCCCTTTCCCCAGTACCACCTCCTATATCCCTTCCGCATACCCTCCCAGCTACTTCCTTCTCTGATATTCATTAACCCTGCCTTGCCTCCTTCTTACCCCAGTATTCATTCTTACGCACCTCACTCTCAACTGTCCTTCCTGTATGACCGTTTTCCTTTCCTCCCACACAAAATATCTGCCCCTCCCCATCCTCACTCCCCAGCTTCTTTTTTTCTCCCCCCAGCCCCACCCCCTTCCAGTCCTCCCCGAGAATTAGCTCCCTTCTAGTTCTAGCCCCTCTCAGCAACATCTCCTTTCCAGTCCCAGTCCCTCTGTCTCCCAGCATCAACCCATTTCCAGTCCTAGCCCCTCATATCAGTCCTCCTCCAGTCCCAGTCCCTCCAAGCATCAACTCCCTTCCAGTCCTCCCATCCTCCAGCATCAGTCCATTCCAGTCCTACCCCTCCCCCTAGTATCAGTACCACTCCAGTCCCAGTCCCTCCCAGCATCATCTCCATTCCAATCCCAGGCTCTTCATCCCTCAGCATCATCCATTTCCTGGTACTAGCTCCCAGTCCCTCTCAGAATCATCTCCTTCCAATGCCAGGCTCCCCATCCACCAGCATACCATTTCCAGTACTAGCTCCCCAGTATCAGTCTTTGTCCAATTCCAGTCCCTCCCAGCATCATCTCCCTTCCAGTCCCTCTATCCCCCAGCATCAGCCCCCCTCCAATCCCAGCCCCTCCCAGCATTATCTCCTTTTCAATAGCAGTCGCCCCATCCCCCAACATTAGCCCATTTCCCATTCTAGCCTCCTGTCCTCTTACAGTGCTAGCAGCTCCCTCCCCCCATCATGAGGGGCCCTGCATGTGCCTGACTGGCTTCAGAGGGAGATGGTGAGGCCTGATGCCCAGCTCCCTAGCTCACCTCTGCACAGCTGCGAAAGTAAACAGCCGTGTTTTCCTTTACTCCCACGGCTGTGATAAGTTGTAGATACCGGCACCGCTATTCCTGGAGGTTAAACAGGGACACTTCCTGTCTCTTGCACAAAACAGGAAGTGGCCCTGTTTAACTTCCAGGCACTCAGTGGCTGCTACTTAGCACAGCCACGAACTTAAAGGAAAATGCTCCTCCTGTAGCTGTGCAGAAGAGATCCAGGGCGTGGGGCTTCAGGCCTCACTGACTCCCTCAAAGCTGGTTAGGCACATGCAGGGCCCCTTGTACCCATACATGCCTATGGACAGCCCTGCTTAGGGGGGTGGGGGCATCTAGCGATGGTGACCCCTAGAGGAAAGTGTCTCCCTGCCGCACTTATCCCACTTACTGGGTAGTGCCGGCCCTGCCTGGAGCTATCTGAAGTGGTGGTTTCAACCTGCACCATATACCGCACATTAAACAAAGAAGGACTTCATGGTCAAAGGCCAAGGAGGACCCCACTGCTCAAAGACAGACATAAAAAGGCATGCCTGATCTTTGCCCAAACTCACCTTGAGAAACCACAATCCTTCTGGGAAAATGTTCTGTGGACAGATGAACCAAACTTGAGCTCGGCAATGCAGACTAGTGATACATTTACAGGTGATGAAATGAAGCTTATAAGGAAATAAAACACCCTTCCTACAGTTCAGTATGGTGGAAGTTCCATAATGTTGTGGAGCTGTTTAGCTGCCTCAGGAGCTGGAGGCCTGGAACGCATTAAAGGAATTACAAAATCTTTTTCCACCAGATCCTCCACCATCTCTGGACTCCTGATCGTCCCTCGGGGAAGCAGCAGCAGCAGAAAAGCACTCCTCTTCCACCGCCAGCAGCCAATCAGGAGTCCTGCTGTAGGCAATAAGAATGAGCACGCTGCGTGGCCCTTAGGCGTGGAAATAAGACGCAGAAGATGATATCATGCTACTAAAACATACATATATTTAGAAATGTATGACAAGTACCTCATTAGGATAGTTTGTTTGTTTTTTTATAGTTTATAATAGTTTTACAATTACAATCCACACATTAGTATAGTTAACACATCACAATCTATACCAAGCATAACCATCTTTACTTCTATCTAATATAAACATGAATCTTTACACATATTTTCATTATTGTATAACCTTCACGTTAGATCAGTGTTCTCACCATTTCACATAATATAGTCCTCCCCCCTTCCTCCCCCCCCCCCATGGATCTCTGCCATACTTTTATCTATCGTATCTAAGTGTTGCATTCCCACTTTATATAATTCTGCCAAGTTTTAAAAACTGCTGTGACCTAGAATTTTTCAGCCCGAAAAAAGATAGGTCCCAGAACCAACAAACACCCCCTCAAACTAAAGCATTCGTGAAAAAATTAACTTTTTTTGTCGGAATTCAGCAACAAAGTACCAGGAACTCAGTCCAGGTACTACTGTGGTAATTCCCTTTTATTAAAGATATGGATAAAAAATTTAAGATCCAAACTTAGCTTTTTTGTAGAGTGCTATCCTCCGCACTATCAAAATCTGCCAGCAAATACTGTTGCGACGTGGCTCCACGTTTCGGGTGTGCATTCCAAATGTAAAAAACTTTCAACACCCTGCTTCAGGCCCATCCAAACTGGCAACATTCAAAGCTTGAATAAAGTAACCTCGGAGGTGTACCTCACCAAATAGTCGTCGGCGTCTGACGTCAGCAAACACGAACAGCTCATAGCATCCAATCACAAGACATCCCTGACACGGAGGGAAACCCACTCAAACAGGGAGACCCCCACCAGGAGCTCATTCAGGGCTAGTACAGAGCTATTAATTCCATAAATGAAAATTAAATGATGGTATGCCAATCCACCTGGAGATTAAGTCCACGTGGGTTAATAGAGTCCAAAGAATATATCCAGCGTTGTTCTCGCCGTTGAAGATGTAATTCCCTATCACCTCCCCTAGGATCAACAGGAATGTGATCTAATATCCTCCATCGCAGGGAAGAAAAATCATGTGCCTTCGATATACAATGATCCACCATAGGGGCAGAGAGAGTCCCAGTCCGCAGTCGAGAGGCATGTTCTGCCAGACGGACTTTAACTGCTCGTTGTCGTGAAGTGCAAGGTTCAGAACCAAGGGAGGCAGAGGATTCACTGCAAAGTGAAACCAGAACTGTCAGTGCTGAAACAAGCATGGAGGGTTGGCATGGAAACCCTAAACAAAGAACGTCACAGAGTGTTAGGGAACGCCCATCCCCTGAGCTAGCTCCTGCCTCATCAGGGAAGTGGGAACACCTGGTGGGAGGTGTGGCTCAGCACAACGGAGAAAGAAACTTAGATAAAAAGCCTTTAGTTAAAGATAGGACAGAGAAGGGGAAGGAGAAAGAGACGGACATAGTCTCAGACACGGAGACAGAAGGAAAAGGCAGCACAGCAAGCGTGGAGAAAGCTGAAAGAAGGAGAAAAGCAGAGAAAGATAGATACTCCGAGGGCAGCCAAGGTCTGTGGCTGAGAGAAGGGAAAAGGGAAAGAAATCCCAATTCCACTCGGAGGAACTTCTCAGAGGAAGAGAGCTGGGGAAGATATTCAAGTCCAGTTCCCAGGGAGCAGTGCTCAACTACAAAAAGCACTGGGGATTTTTACTATCCAAAAAGCAGAGACGTTTATTCTGGGAACCAGAAAAGACAACCACGCTGTGCTCATAACAGACAGCCTGCAGGTAAAGCGTATTTCCCTGATACCAAGCTTTTATCAAAGGGGAGAGAAAAGTTTTACCAACCTTTTTGTAGCCAAGAGAGATTCCTGGGAGAAAGCAGTTCTAAAGGCAGACACAGAATTCCCTGTAGCCAAACAGAAGAGGGAAACGTGTATCCTTTTAATTACAGAGGGCTGTGTGCACAGGAAGCCAAACACCCAGACTCACAGAGCAGGTTGGGGGAAGGGAACCCTGTAATTGGAACGGAGAGGTTTGCATGGCAGGCAGAAGAACCCTCTCTAAGGGACCTTAAGGAAGAAGGTGATCTTATGCAGTGGGACCCTTATCAACCCCCTGAGTCAGAAATGTTTATGGACTGCTCTTATATGGTGGCAGACAATGTGCAGTCCCTTTGTTAATAATACTGGATTTTGCTGAAGGAAGAAAAACAGCCAAAAGAAGTATTTTGGAGGGAAACTGTTTTATTCTTTTTGATTCCATAACAGCTGAAGATAAGCATTATTTAAGTTGCCTATTTTTGTTCACATCAGGAGTATGGTTTCTTTGTAAATATATTCTTTGTTCATGGACATCAACATCCAACCCCGGGAGGGGCAATAAATCCTAATTTAACCTGAACCACTCGTGCACAACTTGGACTCATTCTTACTACTGTAGGACTACATTACCCAGGAGGCCTTTCCAAACCTCCATTTAAAGTTCACAGTCTAAGAAACACAACTACCCACTTGCCTTGCCCATGCTAAATGCCTCTGGGAGGGTGAGTGGTGACATCGTATAGTCCGCCCTACATAATATAACGAACAGGGGCATATTATTATGTACACTACAAAACAAGAAGTGCAATCAGTGTGCCACCTAGTGTGCTATGAGCTGTTCGTGTTTGCTGACGTTAGACGCCGACGACTATTTGGTGAGGTACACCTCCGAGGTTACTTTATTCAAGCTTTGAATGTTGCCAGTTTGGATGGGCCTGAAGCAGGGTGTTGAAAGTTTTTTACATTTGGAATGCACACCCGAAACGTGGAGCCACGTTGCAACAGTATTTGCTGGCAGATTTTGATAGTGCGGAGGATAGCACTCTACAAAAAAGCTAAGTTTGGATCTTAAATTTTTTATCCATATCTTTAATAAAAGGGAATTACCACAGTGGTACCTGGACTGAGTTCCTGGTACTTTGTTGCTGAATTCCGACAAAAAAAGTTAATTTTTTCACGAATGCTTTAGTTTGAGGGGGTGTTTGTTGGTTCTGGGACCTATCTTTTTTAGGGTTGTTAATTTGGTTTCAGCGGGTTTAGTTTTTAGGATTCTAGAATTTTTCAGTGCTGTTAACTTCCAGATTAAGTATATATTCCCCAAATAGGACCTATATTCCTCCAGGGTGGGAGGCTCAGTTTTTTTCCATTTCCTAGCCACTAAAATTCTAAGGGCCACACAGCCCATATTTAAAAAAAAAAACACCCTTCTGTTTTGTTTAATGTTGTGGGTTTCAAGCCCAACATCGCAATACCAGGTTGAGGGTTTACTTCTTTCCCCAGTATATCACTGAGTAGCCTAAAGACCGCACTCCACACCGGTTTCATTTTTTTACAATCCCACCAGATATGAAAATAGGTCCCTCTCTCCCCTCACTGTCTGCAACAACAATCATCAGTTTGTTTATGCATTAAATATAATTTATCTGGTGTTAGATGCCATCGATACATTGTCTTATAATTATTCTCTATAAAATTGTCAGCCAATAGGCCCTTATAGCGGCTATTATAAATCTGTCCCCACGTTGAGTCTTCTCACACCACCCCAAGGTCTGCCTCCCATCGGCATTGGAACATTGTCCTAGTACCCTCCTTTGCCATCATGTTATACACTCTCGTCAGCACCCCTTTCTTCTGCCCCATCAAAAACAATCTCTCTACCGGTGTGGGATCCCTTCTAAGTTCCGGTAGGATCCTATGTTATATATACAGTCAAACCTCGGTTTTCATTTGCCCCGGTTTTCATACGCTTTGGTTTTCAACGTCTTTTCTGACTGAGATTTTGTCCCGGTTTTCATGCATTGCTTCGGTTTTCAACGTCTTTTGACTGAGATTTTGTCCCGGTAGCAGGGAAGAAAAGCTGTCAACGTAAGCAGGAGATGTTGCATGAATGTGGGAGGCAGTTCTTTCTCTTGCAGGGTACGTCTGAAGCTATATCATTAAGATTTTCTGCCATTCTGAAGCATTGAGCAGATAATGTAAAGGTATTTTAATGGACTGAATTCAATGTGATTCCGAAGAGAGCTGGGCACAGCAGCTTGTCAGGGGTGGCTAAGGCCAGATGTTAACATACTGTACTGTACAGTACTGTACTTAGCTTGCTTTCAGTGATGTTAAATGTTCATTTATTCATTTCATTAGTCATTTATATTTATTTCTCATTGTTTTCTGTATGTAAAAATATAGTTATTCTCTATAAAATGTATTTTTTGTGAATATTTTTGGGTGTCTGGAACGGATTAATTGGATTTACATTATTTCTTATGGGAAATATTGCTTCAGTTTTCATACGTTTCGGTTTTAGTCAGACTTTTTCGAACGGATTAATCATGAAAACCGAGGTTTGACTGTAGTGGCATGTCTGGTTGTATCGGTATATATCCCTTTCCTCTAAGTGATATTCCTTAACTAGCAACCCAAAAGCTTTTATCTTCCTCCCGTCTAATAACTGTCCTATCCTTATCAATCCATTCCTCTCCCATCTCTCAAACCCATTTTTCCCTAGGGCTGGTGGGAATTCCAGGTTTTCCCTGATTGGTATCAGACGAGAAACCCCACTCTTCCCCAACCAGATACTCCTCCATTTATACCATATCTTCAAGGTCAAATTGACATATGGACTACTTCCCTGGTATTGACGTCTGCTGACCTTTGGGATCCATAAAATCTCTCCCAACGTGATTCCTTTTAGATCAGCTGATTCCATCCGTACCCATTCTTTTGTCTCCTTTGCTCCCCACTCTATAGTTGCTCGCAGCTGGGCTGCCTCCAAATATCTAGCCAGATTGGGAATTGCCATGCCTCCTTGCTCTCTCCTTTGTGTAAAAATCCTCCATGACACCCTTGTGGTTTTCCTTCCTACCACAAACCGCATTAAAATCCTTTGAAGCCACACTATGTAGCAATTTGGCACTTTTATAGGAAGTGTGGTAAAAAGATACAACAGTTTGGGTAACGTCACCATTTTAATTGCAGCTATGCTCCCCATCCATGACAATTCTTTATTCCCCCACCCCTCCAACTCTCGCCTTATTAATTTTTCCAGTGACAAAAAGTTTTCCCCAAACAGGTCTGTCAACCGGTGTTAGATGTACCCCTAAGTATTTAATACTCTGTTTGGCCCACCTGAATTTATTCATGAACCCATCCATCCCAGGTGCTTCATGCGCCAATAGGGATTTCATAACTTCTGCTACCTCTTGTACTGTTATAGGGTTAGATATTTCCTCTGATTCTTCCGTAGCCAAACTAGGCAGATGCACCTGTTGTAGGTACTTTTTTATTCTTTCTATTGGGGCGATATGTTCTGGAGTGTACAGATTTGTGCCAAATTCCACAACCTCACCTGAATTTCCTCCACTTCCCGTCCCTATGCATCTCGTATTTTAGTCTTATAATTCCTGGTTTGATGCTGTTTAATTTTGTGGGCTAATAAATGATTCGGTCTGTTATCCAATTCAAAGAACTGCTATTTTAATCTATCTTGGGCAAATTTAATTTCTGCTAGCTCCCGTTCTCCTAGCTCATGTCTCATAGCAGACAATTCTTGCACTGCTCTTGCGTCTAGTCTCCCCTACTTATGCAGTACCTCCCTTTCCCTTATCTTGTTGCGCAGCACTTCTTTTTTTTCCTCTTTAACCTTCTTAATATGGGTTCCTATCGCTATTAAGTTCCCCCGAACTACTGCTTTAAGGCATTCCCATAGGGTTTCTATTTTACAGCCATCCATATCGTTTATCTCTAGGTAAGTTGTTATCATATGCAGCACTTGATGGACAATTTCAAAACTATCCAATTGGGACTCATTAAGTGTCCACCCTCTTCTCTTCCCCCTTCCATGCCCTATCCAGAAGTCTATCCACACTGGAGCGTGGTCAGACCATGTCCTTTCCCCAATTTCACAAGATTCTACCTTCTGTATCATGATCTTGTCAACCCAAATCATATCCAGTCTAGAGAAGGATCTATGTACAGAGGAGTAGAACGTATAATCTTTAACCCGCCCCTTCAATTCCCGCCATGTGTCTACCACTCCCAAATTTTTCCTCATAAGTTTCAGTTTCCTCTTACTTTTAGCACTACCTATCATATCCCCCTTAGAGGTGTCCAACGCTGGATTGACTGCCAAATTGAAATCTCCACCTACAATCAATTGGCCCTCAGTGAACTCCCCTTCATAGAAGGCACCTTGTGCTGTATTGGGCCAATATACATTTACCAAGGTAAAGATTTGCTCCTGGATCTTAATTTTTACAAAAAGGTATCTTCCCCCTCTGTCCTGTTGCACTGTAATCATCTTATAGGGGAGTTGCGTATTTATTAAAAGTCCCACACCTCCTTTCTTTTGTTCTATCCGATTAGATGCATACCATTGGCCCTGAAATTTGTTATGTGCTACCCTCCATTCATCATGCTTCCTCAAATGTGTTTCTTGTATAAATATAATGTCCCCTTTGAGTCTAGTTATTTCTTTATACATTCTCTGCCACTTTATAGGGGAATTTAAACCACGTACATTCATGGTCAGCACCCGTATTTTAGCCATTCATCACTCTTCATGTTATATACACACTCTATTACTGTTAGGCAGAGATCCATTATCTTCCCTTTCCCCTTATACCTCCCTCCCTCCCTATTCCTCCCCATCTCTTCTCCCTCCTGCCTTCCTTTCTCTCTTTTCTGTAGAGATATGACTCATCCACCGTCGTCCAGCAGTACAAAACAACCAAATCACGTTTACAAATATAGCTCTATCCCCTTCTCATCTCCTCCTTACTATACCTAACACTCCCTTCTCTCCATACACATAGGTTCCCTACACCATGACCAGTCCAAACCCTTGACTTGTTTGTCCTTTTTTATTTTCCCGTGACCCTTTCATCCTCTGTCTTCTTGTTGCGGCGTGATCTTCTTCCTCTGCCGGCATAGCCGATGATGTCCCTGGAGTGCTCGCTTCCAGCCACCTTCACAACTTTGTATTCTCAAAGTTTTTGCGTTTTGGGGTTTGGCCGGCTTCTGGCACATCAGCCCAGCCCGCCTCCTTCATTGCTCTAGTGGCATCCTCTGTGGTTTTTGCATATGTTGTCATTCCTGTGAAGTTAAACTGCAGGCCAAAGGGAAACAGCCATTTATATTTTATCTGTCCATTCCTTAGCCGCTTGGTAATCAGTGAAAACTCCTGTCTCTTCCACATAGTTATAGAGGATAGGTCTGAATAAATCTCTATTCTTCCATTGAAGCTTATTTACTTTCCGGGCAGCTTCCATCACTGCAGTTTTGGTAGAATATTCATGAAAACAGGCTACAATGTGCCTTATGCGACCATCCCGTTTTAGGCCCATCGCTCTATGAGCCCGGTCCAATTTCAGGCAATAAACTGCCATCTCTAACCCTGCTTCCTGCAGGATATTTGCACAGAGCTGTTCCATCAATAATTTACAGTCTGAATACTCTGCACTTTCAGGGATCCCTCTTATTCTTATATTGGATCGCCGTATTCTATTTTCTAAATCCTCTAATTTTGACCATAGATCCTCTTGAGCGCTTTCCATATTATCCATTCTTACTTGGATGACCTGTATCTCACCCTCCTGGCCCTCGAGTTTATTCTCCACCTCCTCAAGCCGCTGCCCATCTTCCCGCACATCCGTCCTCAGCTCTTCCAGTCAGGTTTGCATCTCTGTTTTAAAAGCAGCAAGATCTTGTCTTATAACTCCAAACCAATCTTTCAACTCTCCTCTCAGCGTGCAATTTTTCCCCCTTGTTCTTTTTCGATGTTCTTCAGAGAGGCCGGATCTTCTTCACTTGTAGCACTACCAGATGCCATTTTGTTTTTCCTGGAGGAACAAGTAGTCGCAGTTTTATATGCGAATGTTTTAAGATCCGTGGTTCCCTTCTGCAGCACCATGTGCCGTACCTACAATGGGTCTGCTGTGGCCACTCTGCAGGGAAAACTTTCACTCTGGAATGCTTATTTTCCGGAGGTTATCACGAATGCCAGCGGAGCTCAGTTATTAAGCTGCTCCCATGATCGATGACATCACTTCCTCCAGGATAGTTTTAAAGTATAATTAGTGAATGTGAATATGAGAAGCCTGTTCAATCACAGCACCACCAGTTTACGGAAAACCAATGTTAACAATAAGGAAATCTTCAATATATCAAAAGTATCTTGATATTTTGAGCTTTATTTATTCAGACATTGGGTACTCTACCTTACCATTTGTACAGGGAAAAACGAAGTTTCTCCTTGCAATATTACCCTTAAACTGTAATCTATACAAGACCATCATATACAACAATGGAAGTAACAAAAGTGATGATGTGCTTATACTATTATATGCTATTGTACACTCAAACAACCACAGCTTACTCCCAAGCTACTGCCCTGCTACTGACATTCCCCATCCCCGTCTATTTTCACCACCCTAGACAAAACTGCCATATCACATCCTACAGAACTCTCCAGCATAGCATGCCCTCTCCAAACCAGAAGATGCTCCAAACCAGACTAATCCAAATAAACATCACACCAAACACAATGGCACACAGCGCTCCTTTAGTAGACCCACTAAATTTTTATATTAGTCAATGCCAGGTCCACCAGAAATAAAATTCCTATCATACAGGACCTTATCAAAGATGAGAGACTGGATGTAGTATGTATCATGGAAACATGAATAACAGAGACTGACACAGTTCTCCTTAACCAACTAAGAATCCCAGGCTACAACCTCTTTAACAGCCCTAGAGACAAGAAAAGAGGTGAAGGAGTAATTGTAATTGCCAAGGAAGCCCTAAAAGTATCCCCCAGTGCTTGCAACAATTATGAAGGAATTGATATCCTCAAAATAGAAAACAGAACTATACAAGTTTGCTTACTATATAGAACCCCCACAGCTGACCATGAAAGCATGTCATCTGTCCAGGAAGCAGTCTGCACCTCACCTATAAGAAAGCCTCAAATCATCTTAGGAGATTTCAATCTATCATCTCTCCTGCTAACACATGCAAACTCTTTCTTAGAGTCAATGGAACAGATGGGTTTCCAACAAATAATATGACATCTCACACACAATAAGGGAACTATATTAGACATGGTGTCCCTTCCAAGTTCTACACCAGCCTACGCAACCTCATCCCCCCCCCCCCTCTAATATAACACAGGTCCCCTAGTCAGTCCACTTTCTGATCCGATTTACATTTAATTTACCATTATGCCACCATGTCCATACCTCACAATCTAACCCTCAACAAATAGCTCGATTTAGATCATTTGATAAAGACACATTCTTAAAATCATTTATTACCCATCTCAGCCCAGCCCAAACCAAACTTGGTGAACTTATAACAAAATGAAACACAAGAATTGCCTCATCTGCTAAGCCAACAACCAAACACCCAAAACCCTCACACAAACCCATTGGAATGCCCTACCCTACCTCCAGCAATCCGTGCCATCACAGACCTTACAGCCTTTAGGAAGGCCCTAAAGACATATTTATTTCAACTAGCCTATGGAGAGCCACCCTGAACAAAGCCTATGTACAGATCGCCTCTAGTCCCCCTACCGGCATATTCCAAGTTCATCTCCCTGTATTCACATCTAATTTAGATTATGCGTTACTTACTGTGACTTATTTTTACTTTTGTTCAATGTAAACTGTTCTACACATATTGTTCCATGTAAACTGTTACTGTTCTTGTTTTATGTAAAGCGCATTGATTTCAAAGAGCACAGTATATAAAAGCAAATAAATAAATAAAAATGATACACCCCAGAATTAGCCAGGATAAAAAAAGATCTCAGAAAAATGGAACGTAAATGGAGATCCAAAAAGACTACAGCAAACAAAACTCTTTACATGATAAAATGTAAAGTTTACAAGGATGCAATAAACACAGCAAAAATGATCTACCACTCAAAAATATTAAATAATGCCATCAATTGCCCAGAGAGAGCTATTTGAACTTGTAAAAATGATTACTAAATCCCTGCAAGATGCATCTTCCAAAATCCTAATCCAACCCCAAATTCTAGCAGATTTCTATGCTAGTGAGCTAAACCTCATAAGAACATAAGATATGCCATACTGGGTCAGACCAAGGTCCATCAAGCCCAGTATCCTGTTTCCAACAGTGGCCAATCTAGGTCATACGTACCTAAGTTTCCCCAAAAGACACAGGTTCCACAATGCTTGTACTGGGTCAAGCACTGATACCCTGGGTCCCTTCTTAATAATGGTTTATGGACTTTTCCTCCAGGAACTTGTCCAAACCTTTTTTAAACCCAGCTACACTAACAGCCTTTACTACATCCTCCGGTAACAAATTCCAGAGTTTGATTACACGTTGAGTGAAAAAATATTTTCTTTTATTAGTCTTAAATAGTTTACCCTGTAGCTTCATTGAATGTCCCCTAGTCTTTCTCTATTCTGATAATGTAAACAATCGATCTACGTTTACCCATTCCACTCCGTTCATTAATTTATAGACTTCTATCATATCTCCCTTCAGCCGTCTCTTTTCCAGGTTAAACAGCCCTAACCTTTTTAGCCTTTCTTCATAGGAGTATCCTTCCATCCCCTTTACCATTTTGGTGGCTCTTCTCTGAACCTTTTCTAATAACGCTATATCCTTTTTAAGATACGGCGACCAGAATTGCACATAATATTCAAAGTGCGGTCTCACCATCGAAAGATATAGAGGCATTATAATATCTTTTATTTTATTTTCCATTCCTTCCCTTATATTACCTAGCATTCTATTTGTTCTCTTGGCCACCGCTGCACATTGGGCTGAGGGTTTTAGCATGTTATCCACAATGACGCCTAAATCTTTTTCCTGGGTGGTGGTTCCTAATATGAAACCTTGCATCTTGTATTCATAGTTTGGGTTGTTCTTCCCTAGGTACATAACTTTGCATTTGTCCACATTAAATTTCATCTGCCATTTTGATGCCCAGTCTTCCAATTTATCAAGATCCTCTTGCAATTTTCCACAATCCTCTTGGGTTTTAACAATTTTAAATAGTTTTGTATCATCTGCAAATTTGATAACCTCACTCGTTATTCCCTTTTCCAGGTCATTTATGAATATGTCAAAAAGCAGCGGACCCAGCACAGATCCCTGGAGTACACCACTATTCACCTTTCTCCATTGGGAAAATGGGCGATTTAGCCAAATCCTCTGCTTTATATTTTTTAACCAGTTCCTGATCTACAATAGTACACTGCCTCCTATCCCATGACTCTTTAGTTTTGCCAAAAATCTCTGATGAGGGACCTTCTCAAAGGCTTTCTGAAAGTCCAGATACACTATATCAACTGACTCACCTTTGTCCACCTGTTTATTCACACCTTCAAAAAAACATAACAGATTAGTAAGACAAGATCTTCCTTGTCTAAAGCTATGTTGGCTATCTCCCATTAGGCCATGACTATCTACAAGCTGAGTAATTTTGTTCTTTATGATGGTTTCTACCATTTTTCCCAGTACTGACGTCAGGCTCACCGGTCTGTAGTTTCCCGGATCACCCATGGAACCCTTTTTAAAAATTGGCGTTACATTGGCGATCCTCCAATCTTCAGGTATTACAGATGATTTTAATGAAAAATCACAGATTACTAATAGCAGGTCTGCAATATCATATATCAGTTCTTTCAAAACCCTTGGATGTATACCATCCGGCCCAGGTGATTTGCTACTCTTCAGTTTATCAAATAGTTGCAATACATCTTCCCGATGTATCGATATTTCCTTCAGTTCTTCCGCACCTTTAAATACCACTTCAGTCATGGGTAACATCCCTACATCTTCCTCAGTAAAGACCGAAGCAAAGAATTCATTCAGTCTCTCCGCTATCGCCTTGTCGCCTCTTAGTGCCCCTTTAACCCCTCTATCATCTAATGGACCAACTGACTCACAGGTTTTTTGCTATGAATGTACTTGAAAAGGTCTTTATTTTGCGTTTTTGCTTCCGCAGCAAGCTTCTTCTCAAATTCTCCCTTTTCCTGCCTTATCAATGCCTTTCATTTGACTTGCCAATGCTTGTGCTGTTTCCAGGTTTCGTCGTTTGGCTCTTTTTTCCATTTCCTGAAAGATGCTTTTTTGGCAACAACAGCCTCTCTGACCTCACCTTTAAACCATGCTGGCAGTGTTTTGGACTTCCTTCCACTTTTCTTAAAGCATGGAATACAGCTGGTCTGGGCTTACAAGATTCAACAACACCCAAGCTTGATGTAAGTCTAACTTTTGCAACTGCTCCTTTTAGTTTTTTCTTAACTATTTTCCTCATTTTATCATAGTCTCCCTTTCGAAAGTTAAAAGGTAGTACTGTGGATTTCCTTACTATCCCTCCTCCACTAATTAAATCAAACGCGATCATGCTATGATCACTATTGTCAAGTGGTCCCAACACCCTTATCTCTTGCACAAGATCTGGTGTTCCACTAAGGACTAGGTCTAATATGGCTTCCCCTCTGGTCAGTTCATGAACCAGCTGCTCCAAGAAGCAGTCATTTATTTCATCTAGGAACTTTATCTCCCTAGCATGTCCTGCCGTGACACTGACCCAGTCGATACCAGGGTAATTGAAATCACCCATTATTATTACTGCGCTGTAACCTTTGTTAGCTTCCTTGATTTCTTTGAGCATTTCATCATCCATTTGTTCATTCTGGCCAGGCGGTCGATAGTACACCCCCATTGCCATCACCTTCCCCTTTTTACATGGAATTTCAATCCATACAGATTCTACAGCAAATTTTGTTTCCTGCAAAACTTTAATCCTTTCTGACTCAATGCCCTCTCTAACAGAGTGCAACCCCTCCACCAATTTGATCAGCTCTATCATTACGATATAGTTTGTACCCAGGTATCACTGTGTCCCACTGGTTGTCCTCCTTCTACCATGTCTCTGATATTCCAATCATATCTAACCTCTCATTTAGTGCTATATATTCTAACTCTCCCATCTTATTTTTTAGACTTCTAGCATTTGCATACAAGCATTTTAGAGACTGTATTTTATTCATATTAATCTGGTTGTTGGTAGACATGGGTAATTTGGGATCTTTAAGCTCTGTCTGCTTCATACTCGAGGGCATTTGGGTTACTTTACTCTTTTTTTGGAACCTCTCTGCTTTTGGTAGTATCCTTTAAGGATACATTCTTCCAAACCATGCGCTCTTGGGTGACTGTTGGCTTTCCCCTATTATCTAGTTTAAAAGCTGCTCTATCTCCTTTTTAAAGGTTAATGCCAGCCACCTGGTTCCATCCCGGTTAAAGTGAAGCCCATCCCTTCGGAAGAGCCCCTCCTTTCCCCAGAATGTTCCCCAGTTCCTAACAAATCCCAAACCTTCATCTCTGCACCATTGTCTCATCCATGCATTGAGACTCCGGAGCTCTGCCTGCCTTTTGGGTCTTGCGCGTGGAACAGGAAGCATTTCGGAGAACGCTACCCTGGAAGTTCTGGATTTCAACTTCCTACCTAAAAGCCTAAATTTAGCCTCCAGAACCTCCCTACCACATTTTCCTATGTCATTGGTACCGACATGTACCAAGACAGCAGACTCCTCCCCAGTGCTATCTAAGACCTTATCTAGGTGGCGTGTGAGGTCCGCTACCTTCGCACCCTAGGTAGAAGGCCTCTTTGTAAAGGTCTGAAAGACACTCCAGGTTTCCCCCTGCTACTATCAGACCTGGTTAATACAATCAGCTGGCATAATATTTCACACCATTGACACGAGACAAATTATAGATATAATTTCAAATATAAACACAACAACATCCCCACTGGATCCATGTCCAGTTTCATGGATCAAAGCGACAAAATCTGAAATTGCCCCCTTCCTTATAAACATAGTAAACCAATCACTGCAGCAAGGAATCATGCTGAGCGCACTCAAAAGATCTGTAATCCGATCCATATTAAAAAACAAAAACCTAAACAAAGATGATCCTGCCACATATAGACCAACTTCAAGCATCCCTTTTGTAGCTAAAACCATCGAGAAAGCAGTTCAACGTTAGCTTCAGGTTTTCATAGATTCAACAGCTGCATTAGATGAACAACAATATGGATTTTGACCATTCCATGGAGTTGACACACTCCTTCTAGTACTGTTTGACAAAATAACCCAGGGAATGGAGAACGCCAAAAAAACATTCATCCTTATTTTCCTGGATATAACTGTGGTGTGTGACAATGTGAATCACAAGACCCTCATCTCAAGATTCGACTCCATAGGCATAAAAGGACACACCCTCAAATGTTTCACATCATACATAACTGAATGCATCCAATATGTTCAAATTGATCAAAAAATGTCAGCTACTTTCCCCCCAAACCCAGGGAATACCCCAAGGATTTGCACTTTCTACCCTTTTGTTCAGCTTATACATAAAACTTATCTGCTCAATATTCAAAAAACATAAAATAAATTACCATATATATGCTGACGACATTATATTGTACACCCAATTGGACACACGTAATCTGACCTATGATAATTTATCAGCCTGCCTAAAAGAAACTCAAACCTGGCTACATGAGAATAACACGAGTATCAATTTCAAGGAAACCGAAGTTATGTTCATATCAAAAAAACCAGAGTTCAACCCTCCAACAACAATCTATCTAAATAATGATCAATTTCCAGTTACACAGGAAGTTAAATATCTCAGAGTTATCCTGGATAAAACACTCAGCATGGAACCCCACATAAAACTTCTAAACAGAACCATATTCTATAAGTTAAGGATCATACAACCACTGAGAAACCTCATAGAGCTGTCTGACTTCACAACAGTAGTCCAAGCCTCATAACACCACACTTCGACTACTGCAATAGCCTTCTGCAGGGAATACCCCCAAAAAACATTAAATATATTACAAATGGCCCAAAATGTCACAGCCAGAGTTATAATGAAAAGCACAACTCTCTGACCACATAACACCTATCTTATATGAGTTCCACTGGCTTCCAAGAGTAAGATAACAAAATAATAATGACCACATTCAAACTGGTATGTAACATAGCCCCCTCCCACCTCTCAACACTCATCCAAATACAACCAACCAACAGATTCAGAAGAACTCCCAACCAAAACTTTCTAAGAGTACCCCCTACAATATGCAATACCAAACAATTCACTAGCAAAAGGGCATTTACATACATAGCACCCTCGTAGTGGAACTCCCTCCCCCGAGGCGCTAAGAGGAATTAAAGACCTGCAATTATTCTGTAAAGAATTAAAAACACTTCTATTCAAAGAACATTATACTAACCCCAACACCAGCAGCACATAAGGTCCCCTCTCCTCCTAGCCTTTCCCCTCTCTCTTCCCCTCCCTCCTCCTTATTAATCCCCCATACCCCATTTACAATTGCAACACCCAATGGTTTTAGATTTGAATCTGTGGATTTAATGGCTGATATCAATTGATGCTCACACTAATAAGAAAGCCATTTACAAACTTTAATCCACCTGTACATAGCTTGTTGTAAATAGTTAAACGTTGTACTTTTCAGTACCACTCGATGTAAATACTTAGAGTTTGCACCTCATTCACTTTGTTCTTTGTATAAAGTTCACTAATACTGTTCCATGTAAAAGTTCAGTTTGTTATAATGTAAACCACCCCTGATCTCTGGAAGGGGCGGTATGAAAATATGTTCAAATAAATAAATCAGAGGACTACCAGGTATTCTGGAGCAAAATGTGCTACCTAGTGTCAGAAAGCTAGGTCTGGGTTGAAGGTCATGGGTCCTCCAGCAGGGCAATGACTCAAAATATACATCTAACAGTGCACAAGAATGGTTAAAAAGAAACAAATGAACTATTTTAAACTGGCCAGCAATGAGTCCTGATCTCATTCCAATCGAGAGCTTTTGGAAAGAGCTGAAATCTGACATTCCAGGATTCCTTTTACCAAACATTCATTAGCTGGAACAAATCTCATTTGAAGAGTAGGAGAAACTACCAGCAGACAGATGTATGAAACTTTATAGATGGCTACATGTGGAGGCTATCATCACTGACAAGGGTTATGCAAGCAAATATTAGTGAAGGGTGCCATTAATCTAGGTCATATTTTGTTTTTTTCTCAGAAATTACAACACCTAAGTTGCGCAGACAGCTTTTTTAAAATATACTATTCAAATATTATGATGATATACAGTTGGAATATTTCCAATTAGTTCTCAAGATATTGTACACAACATCCCTAAAATTCAAGGGCACTAATAATGTTGACCAGAATTGCATTAGCGATATCTACCAGTCAGCCACAGAGCTTCTACATGCATGACCCACAAGTGTATGCACTCTGCAGCTCCTCATTACCTCTCCTCTCATCTTACAACCCTCCTCAGGAACTCCACTTATCAGGTAAATTGCTCTTACTTTATCTGTGCCCCTCTCTTCTACTGCCAGCTCCAGACTCCATTCATTCCATTTTGCTGCTGCATATGACTGCAGTACACTACCCGAGTCTGTATGTCAGGCTCCTTCCCTGATCCTATTCAAATCTGGGCTAAAAACCCACCTCTTTGAGGCTGCTTTTGGATTCTGAGCCCCTTATTCTGCTGTTTAACACCCTTGAGTGTTTTCATCATTTCCTCTGAACTACCCTAGTCCCCCGTTTGTTCTGCTTGCCTGTCTTGAATATATTGTAAGCTCTGTTGAATATGGACTGTCTCTTATGTGTTTGTGTACAGTGCTTCCTATGTCTTGTAGCACTATACAAATAACACTGGTACACAAATTTTTACAAAAGTCATGTTACTGAATTAAAAATAGTCATATCAATTTTTATATGCTGAACACGAATATGACAGTGAAATTGCAAAGTTGGCTCTAGTTTTTTTGTAATCTACAAGAATTAATGTTTACATCACGAAATGCATGTCAATAGTAAATATAATAGGCCTTCAGTTAATACCTGTAAAAAACCAAGTCATAGACTACTTCTTAGATTTTTTCGCCTATCTCTTGTACAGCTGTTCAGGAACTTCTCTGGGGAGTGTCCAGCAGTAGTCAGCCAGCATTGTAGTGGACCATTTTCCCTGGTATCTTTGCGCCATCGTTGCGATATCCTGCTGAAAACATTCGCCCTGTTCATCACTAACCATACCACAGTTGTCAGGAAAGAAATCGAGATGGGAATCAAGGAAATGGATCTTTAGAGACATATTGCAGCCAAGTTTCTGATACTGCATCAGCATGTCTTCTACTAGTTCCTTGTAGTTTTCTGCCCTAACATTCCCGAGAAAGCTTGTTGACACTAGGTGAAAAGCATTCCATGCTTGTTTCGCATCACCCTGCAGTAAGTTGTTGAACCGGTCATCTTTGAAGAGCTCTCGAATCTGAGGACCCACAAAAACTCCCTCTTTAATCTTTGCTTCGCTGACTCGAGGGAATTTTTCATGCAGGTATCGGAAAGCTGACGAAGTGCGGGTCCATGGCTTTCACAAAGTTTTTCATCAAACCTAGTGTGATGTGAAGGGGTGGTGCAGGATTTTGTGAGCCTCAACCAGAGCTGGGTGCTGGATATTATTCTCTCCAACTGTTACATTTTGTCTGCGATTCCATTCCTTCCGCAAGTAGTGCCAATCCCTTGCTCGGCTATCCCAATCACATAAGAAACACATGTACTTTATATATCCCTGCTGCAGTCCCATTAAAAGGGCAACTACCTTCAAGTCACCACAGAGGTGCCAGCTGTACTTGTTATAGTTAATGGAAGTCAGTAGATGCGTCAAATTATCATATGTCTCTTTCATGTGGACGGCATGCGCTACTGGAATAGATGGAAGACGGTTTCCATTGTTCAAAAGCACAGCCTTCAGACTCAGTTTCAAAGAGTCTATAAATAGTCTCCAGTCTTGTGGGTCATGAGTGCTTTTTAAGGCACTCATGAGGCTTTCAATATCGGAACAGAATACCAGATTACTTTCCTTTCCGACTGCGTATAGTACACTGCTGACGTCAGATGGCAGCAGCCGTCTGGCAGTAGTATTGCATTGCATCAGAAAATGATGCAATCAACTCTAGATGATGTGTGCATGCTGGTGTTATGGAATGTGATGCAATATTACATCATTCAAGGCTTATTTGGGATGTTGTTGATGTCCTACTGGATAAATTTACACAGTGAAACATCAAAAATGAACTACATGCAATATCTTCAAAACGAGAGCCAATAAAAATTTTTAATGTTATATTCGTGTTCAGCTCACCAAGATACTACAGATTAGGGCCTTTTAAAGTCACTAACGATTTTAATGTTGACCAGTGATTTGTAGTAATAGTAGTAGAGCTCCAAAAAGAGCCATGATCTGTTTCTCTTGGCTGAGGACAATCACAGTGCAGTTAGACTGGGGAGAGTGTAAAGGAAAAACCACAGAAACTCGGCATAGCTTCTCATAGTGGTCAAGCCCCTGATAGACAAGGGTCATGCCTAAAACCAGAAATGTGCTACCAGGATATAAAAATATATCTCCTCATTGAAAGAAAGAGGAGGTGTTAGGGAAAGATATTCACCTAGATGTTGAAGTGTGAGTACGTACCTCCTTTTAGCGTGCCACAGAATGGATATACATCATCCGTTCCAGTGCATATGAAGTACGTGTTTCCACTTACTTTTATAGATTTGTACCAAATAGCCACTGTGGCATGCACGTGTATTAAATCATATCCTGTGACAGATAGAAAAACACTAAGTTAATGCCCATTCACCCTTTTCTGGTCCAGAGGGGAAGAATATGAAAGGCTTGGTCCAACTTATTTGGTTTTCTGCATAGGTTCGTGTTCATCTCGGTTTCGGGAGAAGGAAGGAGACGCAGAAACTGCACCAGGACCTGGAACATACAGTAAGAAGATCACAAAACACCTTTCTTATTCATGGGTCTCTCCATCTGATACAGCTACTGGGAATAAAATGTATAGTTAGTTTCCATTCCGAAGCAGCAAATATGTTGGGAAGTCCAAGGAACACAATATCCAGGAATCTCACTCCAAACTCTTTAAAGCAACCAAGGTGAAACAGGCTTCCAATAGCACTGCAGGTTCCAGAACCTGGAGAAAGGCTGAAAGAAGTGTGTGTCATTTTTCTTGTTTCACAGGTCGTTCACTTGTTTGCTTCCTGCCAAAGGAAAACAAGCAAAGGATATTAACAAGATGCAAGAGGAGAGAAAGTACAGAAATGGACCATCATCTGTCTCCATTTTCCTCATACAAAAAGCAATAAACATAAATAAATATAGAGATATGCATTTGTTAGTGCACATTCAAGTTGTTAGTACACCTTAAAAGATTTAGGGGGTTATTTTGGAAGCATTCCCACATCCAAAATACAGCATTGAGATGTATAGATTGAAATATACGTCTCAATGCCATTTTAGATCATGCCTTGTGTAAATGTGAGAATGCTCACCATGTCTACCCTGCCAGGGGGAGTTGTGTGAGCAGGGTCCACCATTCAGATGTGGATTTCTGATTTTATAAAGGGAATCCCATCTGGAAAAGAAAATGTGGACATAGGTATTTACACCTGCTCCCAGGCATGAATGATGACGGAGATACATATCCATGCCAACCTCAGGCTCCCTCCCCCCCCCCCCACCACCACCTGCATCCCCAATTCCAGTAACTCCCTCCCACCCACCCCCTGTGGACAGCTCCCGATCTGGGCCTTCCTCCCTGCATAGGGCTGATTCCCCCTTCCAACCACCCTTTCCATATGCAGAAGCTGATTCCCCTCCCTCTCTCTCCACCCAGACAGCCAGAAAGACCCCCCTTCCCTCGAAGGCACCCACACCATAAAGCAGAGTTGCCAAGTTACCCAGTTCCATGAATGAAATTTTGGCCAGTTCTGGTTTTAAATGTACCTCGCAATGCAGTATGGTATTTGTAATCCCTGATTTTAGACATTGAAATCAGTGCTGCAGGTCCCATAATACATCATAATAAGATTGCCAGAAATCCAGGACTGGCTTAAAATCTCACTCATGGAACCGGGTAACTTGGCAACTCTGCATAACACAGCCACCTACCACTGAGGACCCCCCCACCCCCACCCCCACCAAATCAGGTCATCCCCTACCCTCCCCCCCCCCCCCAACTGATACCCCCAGACTTACTGGGGTAGTTGGGGTATAGTGGAAGCAGGATCAAGGCTCATTCACTCCTGCTTGGCACGAGGCAGCATGGCAAAATGGTGCTGATGACTCCCAATGGTGATCTCACAATACCATGAGGAGTACCACTAGAAGTCATTGTCGGCAGTTTGCCATGTTGCCTCGTGCCGAGCAAGAGTGAATGGGCCTTGCTCCTGCTCCCACTATACTCCAATGACCCCGGTAAGCCTAGGGATGTCAGTCAGGGGTGGGGCAGGGCGGGAAGCAGCCTGATCTGGAAGGGGGGAGATTCTTGGGGGGAGGTGCCTATCTTTATGCTATGAGCACCTTCAAAGGAAATGGGGGACCTTCCAAATGCCTTGGAGGGGGAGAGAGTGGGGTTCTGCTTCTGACTGTGGAAGGGGGATTCAAGGGGGAATTTCATGGTATGTATACCTTATCCTCTTAGTCTAATTTCAAAGGGTTTATGGAACCGATGCTGTACCATTTTGGTAGCCCTTCTCTGTCTATTTCCTGTGGATGTAATACTCCTAATGACATCTCACTAATGATTAGTACATAAGCTTTATCAACTCTTGTTTCCTTTCCCAATGCTTTAAATTCTGTATTGCCACAGCATTTTGCCACACTGAGGCCATTTTATAAGCTGACCTTGAGATTGCATATCAGTACTTTATTCCCTGGATTTGTGAGCCCCAGATGAATGATTCTACACTTTTTGCACTGATTTTTCTTTACCAAACATTCATCTACTATGTTTTCATAAGTCTCCATTTTTTTCTATGCCATCTAGAGAAGCCGCCCAATTTTACATTTTTGTACCATCTGCAAAATACAAACCTTACCTACTAGCTCATCTGCAATATCACTTATGAAAATACTGGACAGAGAACTGAACCCAGGACCTATCCTTGAAGCATCCTAGTAATAACCCCTTTTTCCTTACGTATATGTACTCTCTGTGGCCTATTACTCAACCAGCTTTCAACCCAGTTTATCATTGTCAGACCCACCTAGGCTGCTCAGGCTCCATATAAACTTCCTGGGTAGAAGTGCCAAAAGCCTTCCTGAAATCCATGTATATAATGTTCAACATATATTTCTAATCTAATTCTTTGGTCACCTAGTCCAAACTGTGCAGAAAGAACTTGGAGAACAGTTACCTGGGATTTAGAGATCTCAGGCCTCTTTATCTAAAAAGCTTAACCCTCATTTAAAAAGAGAGAAGGGAACACTCCTGCTCTGCAGACACGCCTCCTGAAGATAGTGTTGGAATGTCTCCTGGGAGCCTAGACAGACTCAGAGTGAAGATGCCAGTGGAGAGCCTCCTACAGAACCATTCTAGGGTAGGAGTGAAGATGGGGGTGGATGGTCTCCTCCCAATCCAGGGAGTAGAGCTGGCAGCAAAGTCTAGTGGCAGATAGCCAGAAAGGGCCCAACGTCAGATCAGCTCATTGGGGAACTGTGGTAGAAAATAAGCTCCAGAGAGAGCTGTGGTGGCATTCCAGACTAGGAGCCACAATACTCAGGGAGGTCTAGTGGCAGATTAGCTCAAGAGAGAGCTGCAGCGGCAGAGACCATGCCGGAATAGGAGCCAAAAGACTCAGAGTTCCAGTGGCAGATAAGCTCAAAGGAGAGCTGCAACAGTTCCAGAGTGGGCAGAAATGCAAAACTCTCTCTGGATTGGAGGAGAACTTGGAGGAGGCGGGGCCAAGGCTACAGCCTCAGCAATTTGACAGAACTACAAAACCTCTCCTTTCACAAGCAGCCACTGGTCCAGAGCTGTAGCAGTGGGTGAGACTTGGGGCTGGTGAGCAAAGGGAGGGGAGTTAGGAAATATGGATTTTATCTTAATAACCTATTCTTTAAAGATTTACCTCCCCCTGCAACGGGGTAGAGCACCGTCCCAGCTCCAGCCAGCTGACTTGCTCTGGTACTCCGGCCCAATCGGGGCTGTGGGAGGAGGAGTAGCAGCTCAGCAAAAGCAGCCCGCGATCGGCGGGAAAGTCGCCATCTTCACCTCCCCCTGCAACGGGGTAGAGCACCATCCCAGCTCCAGCCAGCTGACTTGCTCTGGTACTCCGGCCCAATCGGGGCTGTGGGAGGAGGAGCATCAGCTCAGCAAAAGCAGCCCGCGATCGGCGGGAAAGTCGCCATCTTCACCTCCCCCTGCAACGGGGTAGAGCAACGTCCCAGCTCCAGCCAGCTGACTTGCTCTGGTACTCCGGCCCAATCGGGGCTGTGGGAGGAGGAGCAGCAGCTCAGCAAAAGCAGCCCGTGATCGGCAGGAAAGTCGCCATCTTCACCTCCCCCTGCAACGGGGTAGAGCACCGTCCCAGCTCCAGCCAGCTGACTTGCTCTGGTACTCCGGCCCAATCGGGGCTGTGGGAGGAGGAGCAGCAGCTCAGCAAAAGCAGCCCGCGATCGGCAGGAAAGTCGCCATCTTCACCTCCCCCTGCAACGGGGTAGAGCACCGTCCCAGCTCCAGCCAGCTGACTTGCTCTGGTACTCCGGCCCAATCGGGGCTGTGGGAGGAGGAGCAGCAGCTCAGCAAAAGCAGCCCGCGATCGGCAGGAAAGTCGCCATCTTCACCTCCCCCTGCAACGGGGTAGAGCACCGTCCCAGCTCCAGCCAGCTGACTTGCTCTGGTACTCCGGCCCAATCGGGGCTGTGGGAGGAGGAGCAGCAGCTCAGCAAAAGCAACCCGCTCTCAGGCAGGCCCGCGCCTGTCGGGCCCGCGCCTGAGGGCCTCGCCAGAGGGCCCTTTGGCGTGGCCCTTAGGCGTGGAACCAGTCAGAGGACGCATACAAGCTCGGAAGACACAACTAAGCAGCAACAGCCGAATGCCCCCGAGAACCAGCAATAAGCCACAAAACCAGAGACTAAGTATTGACTCACTCCATATGAACAATACAATTGATAACAACTTATCTTCTAGATATGATGTCTTAATGTATTCTAATACCTATGCCCAATAATTATAATATATAACGTAGTTTAGTTATCAATTCCATGGTACTAGACTATTTATACAATATACTTGATCTATCCAACTGCATGCTACTAAGTATCTTTTACAAAGTATTCTCCACTAAGTATCTAACTACTGTTACAAAGTAGATACAGTGCAACAATCCAAGCTAGCTGTTTACCTGAAATTTACCAAAGTATATACGTAGCTGTTACGATATATATTTCACTGAAGTATCTTATACAGCTGTTATACACTGAATTAGCTTGCTGAAGTTTATAGCTTATACTGATGTTTATATGCTGAAGTAGCTTACTGAAGTTCCTATATAACTGCTCAAAACAGTACGCTAGAACATAATAACACAACCCTGTATCTTATATAGCTGCTCAAAAAATTATTTGTCCACTGACTCCACTCTATTAGTTCACAACATGGCCAGCTCTACGCTCGCCCTACTTCTCCTCTCCATACTATCTGGCATCTTACATACCTCTTTTGCTCTAACAACCGACCTCAACCCTATTCCTATACACCATTACAGAAATAGGAAACCCCACCAAAATCAACATCACTACCCACAAAACTCATATAACAATAGACAAACCTACCTTCTCTATATACCTCTTGAAGCAACAAACAAAAGATCTAATCCAAAAACCACTCTACAAGAACTCAAGTGTGCCCTTATTAATGCACGCTCAGCCCGTAACAAATGGCCTGCCATCACTGATCTTATAGCAAACCTTAATCTAGATATCCTCCTGGTCACAGAAACCTGGCTCTCCGATACTGATAATGTTCTATTGAACCAACTTACCCCACCGAACTACTCAATTTACACCAGCAACAGGGAAAACAGAAAAGGCGGTGGAGTCTGCATAATCACAAGATCTGAACTAAAATACCATACCACCTCCACCAAAGCCACAAACCACATAAACACACTGTCCATCTCTAACAAAACTAATACCATAAATCTTATCTACAGAGCTCCAAACGCTCCTGCTAATGACTTTTCAAACATTATCGATCTTGCTATCAACCCTAAAAACCCTGACAAACCCAATTGGCTCCTAGGAGATCTCAACTTGGCATCCACAATGCCATCAGTATCTAAATCCTTCCTCGATGCCATGGACAACCTACATTATAGCCAAATTGTAACAAACCCTACTCATAAACAAGGAAATCTCCTTGACCTCATCTTCGCACCACCCTCAGCTTCTTCCTCACTAAACCCATTTAAGCTCTCAACAACCCCCGTCCCCTGGTCCGATCATAACCTTATAACATTCTGTATACCATCTGAGGAATCGCCAAGCAAACCACCTGAATCCAACTCTCTCTCTAAACCCTCACGATTCAAACCATTCAACAGAGATGCAATCATTTCCCAAACCATCCCAAAACTCTCTCAAACACATGACAACATCAATGAAACTGTCTTGAACTGGAACAGCGTCATTGGATTATCTGCCCAGAATATCATCACAGACAATCAAACCTCTGTCAAATCACTCAGACCCAAGAAACAGAACACGCCATGGTTCTCTGCCGAGCTAAGAGCCTCCTTACACCAGTTGAGGAAACTAGAGAGGAAATGGAGACAATCCCAGAATCATGATGACCAAACCACTTATTTAGCTCATTTGAGATCCCATCGTCAGCTAACCTGGGACAGGAGAAAAGAATATCACGCAAAACTCCTTAACCGGTCTCTTAATAAACCAAGAGATCTCTTCCAAATAGTAAAATCCCTCACTGGAGAACCTACTCCACCACAGCAGGAACATGTACAACCTCAACTATATGCTGACTACATACAATCTAAGATGATCAAAATCACAACAACAATCTCAAATGAACCCACACAACCTCCCAATGTTCAATTTATACTTGATAAATTCTCATCTCCGTCTCCGAAAACAATTGAAGAAATTATAACTTCCATCAATGCTACCACCGCCCCTAACAACCCATGCCCAGCCCATTGGATCAAAGCAATGAGAACAGAACTTAGCCCATACATAGCAGCCATAGCGGACCAGTCACTCAGCACGGGGATATTCCCGACTGCCCTCAAACATACCTCCATCCGTCCCTTACTGAAAAATAAACTTGATCCAAAAAAGGTAGACTCTTACCGTCCAATTTCAAGCATTCCTCTATTAGCCAAGATCCTAGAAAAGATTACACTAAGGCAGATTCAACACATTGACTCTGAAGCACCACTAGACCCAAACCAGCACGGATTCAGAGAAGCGCACGGAGTCGAAACTCTCCTAGCTTCCTTAATGAACATGCTCATCAACACAATAGACAACATCAGAAATGGAGTTGCATTGGTCTTCCTAGACATAGCAGCAGCATTTGACTCTGTCGACCACGATCAACTGCTAGCCCGGCTCCACGAAAAAGGGATACAAGGAACTGCCTGGAACTGGTGCAAATCTTATTTGGAGGATCGCTGGCAACAGATCCGGATTGGTAACACTACATCCCAGCCTTTCCAACAGCAGCAAGGAGTACCTCAGGGTTCCTCCCTCTCTGCCTTGCTATTCAATATTTACATGCAGCCAATCTGCAACATCACTCGCTCATTCGGAATCTCTTGCCTCATTTATGCTGATGATGTGCTCCTATTCACACCAGTTAATGTTACAAATCCCGACTACACACCTTTAACCTCCTGCTTTAATACTATATCAGATTGGCTACTCACACAAAATCTCCGTGTCAACTTTAAAAAAACAGAGGTCTTGATTATCACAAGGAATAAAGACTTCTCTCCTCCACCAATGTTAAGAACAAGAGATGCCGATCTACCGGTTAAAACCACGATACGTTACCTAGGTGTCATCCTGGATCAACAGCTGGAATTCAAAGATCACATAAAAAATACAGTAAAAACCATCTACCATAAAATCAAGACTCTACGACTCCTTAGACCCATGCTTGAACCAAACGACTTCTGCACAACCTTCCAAGCGTTAGTTCTCCAAGGCCTTCCCAAGAGCACATTGAACCCACTACAGTTGGCCATGAATACAGCAGCAAGAGTGCTATACAGGGTTCCTAGAAGTCAACATATTACCCCCATTCTGTTTGAACTGCATTGGCTCCCAATAACATGCAGGATCTTATACAAAACCCTCCTCTTGACCTTCCAAGCGTTCCATCAAATCTCTCCATCCTCACTATCAGACATCCTCCACCACCCCCAAAATATCAGATCTAGAAGATCGGTAACAGAAAACACACTCATAGTCCCAAAAGACTCAGCAAAAGCCACGCAGATGACTACAATGAGAGCCTTCTCATCCTTCACCCCCAGGTGCTGGAACATGTTACCATCCAACATCAGATCCCTAAAAGACCTGTCCCAATTCAGAAAAACTCTAAAAACACATCTCTTCACTCAACACTTCCTCCAAGACACTACCTCATCACCTACCCCTCTTCCAACCCAAACTAGTGAATGTAGTTAGGCAAATAAATTCCAAAATCCCAATCCTTCTCCCAACTCAAAATCTACTCATGCCTATCCTACGAAGCTCTAAGCCTATACTAATTTATTGTAAATAGTTGTAAATTATTTGCTGTTATATTGTCTTTAACCCCAGTTATCCTTGTTCCATTTCCTGTTATCTGTAAACTTGACATACGTTTTTATGCTTAAGTACAATGTTGTTAAAATGTAAACCGCACTGATGATGAATAGCGCGGTATATAAAAACTACTAAATAAATAAATAAGTCATTATGCATAGGGTTATAGTTGGTTGATTGAACTGCCTTATCTCTTATCCTATATTGCTATTTATTTATTTATTTAGCCAGTTTTGTATACTGCCTTATCCTTCAATCAAGGTGGTTAGGGACATAACAGGGGGCTACATTTAACATAGGGGTTCTGAGACATACATTTATTTATTTTATATAGTGTGCTCTTTAGAATCAGTGTGGTTTACATGTATACTAACAGGTACTTTTATTTATTTATTTCTTTATAGTCTGTGATAAGGAAGCTTATCATAGCTCAGGAAGGAGCTATAGAAAAGGTGAAGTGACTCTGAACAAGCAACCTGTCAGTTCTGGTAGAAATAAGAAAACAGAATTTTGCCATAAAAGACTACCAGTCCCAGAATGCACCAGGTTTCCAACAGCCATTAGAGGAGCTGAAGTGGGGAAACGTGTGTTCAATCAGGAGGGCTATGAGGTAATCCCCAAGCACTCATCTCAAAGGGCAGGGCCTGATTCAGCACAGCTGCGCTGTGCTAGGGTGGAACACTCATCAAAGCAGAATAAAGATAGAGTTTATTCTACAGAGAATGATCCTCATCCTCAGTTTCTTGGAGATTCTCATCTTGGACAGCTTCATCATCTGGAGGATCATCAGAAGCAGAAGCCAGAGCGGACGGACAGAAAGGGCAAGAAACCCTTTGGAAGAAAGAAGAGAAAAGCATTTGGAAGGTCTAAAGGAGTCCAGAGCAGTACGTATACTGGGAGACATTCAAAAGGCCAGCATACACCATTGGACTGGGGAAAGCCAGAGGAATGGTGCTGCAGGGCTAGGAATCTCCAGACAGTACCTGTGAGGGAGACGGCTGCACGTGGAAGGGACTCTAAGACCCGTGCCAGAAGGTATGTGAAGAGAGATCCAGTGTCCAGGGATCTGGATTGGAAGGCTGGACATAAGAACTGGACTACATACTGGCCAGGCTATTTAGAGAGGAACTCTAACAGCAATGGAAGCTCAGGTATGAACACTGATCTATGCCCTAGCTATAACCTTGAAAGACAGCAGGGAAACAAGTATTCTCCTGAAAGTGCTCCATTGAGAAATTCCTCTGTGCCAATCCCTGATATTGAACCCATGATTGTTGAAGAAGGGGAAGGAGCAGTCTTAGATACAGGCTGTGAATATATGGATTGCTCTCTGTCTAAACTCCTTTGGTAATTTACTGTTACAAAGTACAGCAACCATCACAAAGAAATACAAACTTGTTCTTTAATCTACTCAGAAAAGCTCCTGAGTAGGATTTTTAGCCATGCAGTAGAAAGCAAGCCAGCTAAGGGGTTTCAGCTGGATAACTGCTAGCAATTGAGCCTTACCTAATTGCTTGTGAGCTCTGAGAGAATCACTTCTGAATCTATGTGGGAAGATATAAGAAGTTAACCTGAAAAAACAGTTTCTTTCTTTCTTTGTGGATCTTGTTTGTTGTTTGATACAGTGCTAAGAGAATATTAGCTAAAGCCTACAGAAAAGACCAGTTTGTTACCAACCAGGTCTTATTTCTTTTGCTTTGATTGCCTGATAAGTTAAAATGTTGTTTTCCTGATTTTGTTTTTTTCAAGTTTAACATTGAAAGCAAGTAACCTGATTTATGTGCTACCAAGCATATCTGTGTTGGGAGAAATAACCTCATAAATAAATATCTTATTGGCTTTACACTTGAGCACAACTAAATTATTGTGAGCAGCTGTGTCGGGTGTGAATGGACTGCATTGACCACAATCCCTTTCAAATCATATTGACATCTGCACTTGCCAAGACTGTGAACATTCTCACCCAGGCAGCCGTCTGACAAGTCTCTTCTATACCGCACTATTCAGCATCAGCGCGGTTTACAGTGAACAAAGAATTTACACATTTCCGATGGTACTTTGTGTTTACAGTTGAATAGGCATAAACAACTTGGATAACAGGGGTAACTATTTACAGTTTATAACATAATCATGAACTCTTCTTGTTTCAGTCTTAGGGGTCTTTTTATTCCCTTGTCCCTGAAGGGCTCACAGTCTAAGTGTACCTAAGGCAATGGAGGGTTAAGTGGCTTGCCCAGGGCCACAAGGAGTGGCCATGGGACTAGAGACCCCAGTCCCTCTGGCCTGAGGATGCTTGTCCCCATGTGGGAATTGAACCCCTGGCCTTCTGACCTGAGGTAATCTGTCCCAACCACTGAGCCACTCCTCCCTCCCAATACATATATTCCCAGGGGTATTTTACCTTATCTGCTTGAACCACTTATTATAATACGAGTTGTATATGCTGCATTATTTTATTGCAATACTTGTTGTATATATTTTGTAAATAACAGAACACAAAATGTAAGAATAGGTAATCAAACTTCCACCACATATAATCAAGAAATAGGTTTACCACAAGGTTCAGCATTATCAGCCCTACTTTTCAATATTTACATAAAACCGGTCTGCAATATCTTTAAAAAATTTGGAGTACAATATCACCTCTATGCAGATATTATGATGTACATTCCATTTACGATCCCTAACCTACCGTTACAACTCCTTTCAGACTGTTATAACGAAATCACAATTTGGCTAAAACCTCAAAACCTCCACATAAATCATAATAAAACGGAAGTCCTAATCGTAACAAAAAATCAATCATTCATCCCTCCAACTCACATAACACTACAAGACCAAGAAATTAAAATAAAAAACGAAATAAGATATCTAGGTGTTATCTTAGATACACACCTTACAATGGAAACCCACATTAGAAATACTATAAAGAAAATTTATTTCAAACTTAAAATCCTCAAACAACTACGCCCACTAGTATTTGTTCAAGATTTTATTAATATAATACAGGCTACCATAACCCCTCACTTCGATTTCGCCAACCTAATACTAATAGGCATTAAAACAGAACATTAAAAGAAATCAACTAGCCCAAAATGCAACAGCTAGAATTATTTTAAAAATAAACTCACTCCAACACATAACACCAATACTAGCATCCCTTCACTGGTTACCAATACAAAGCAGGATAATATACAAAACAATAATAACCTCATTCAAAGCATTAAATGACATGGCTCCAACTATACTATGTAATCTAATATGCAAAGAACCAACTAAGCCTACTCACAGAAAAGGACAATTAAATAAACTAAAGATTCCGAAAGACTTCAAAAAAGCACATAAATTAACCAACAATAGAGCCTTTTCCCACATAGCTCCAACTATCTGGAATTCCCTACCAGAGGATCTACGATCACTAACAGAGATCATGGAATTCCGAAAAAAATTAAAAACGTATCTATTCACAAAACACTATAATACCATGGAAAACATTGCACTCAACTTAGATAAAGGCTAAACAGGTATCTGACCACAAAGTACAAACCTTCCCACTTAAATGGACCACACACATAGCTAAACGAATTGACGACCCAATCTCTTATGCCCTATTACCTTCCACATGTATATAGTTGTATCTGTTATGTACTGTCTTACGCTGTATAGACACTACATTGTTAGTTAATTGTTATTCACACTGTTCCAGTTTAAATATACTGTTTAGTTACTAGACTTAGCTTTGTTTAATTTAAGATGTTCTATGTTTAATTTAAGATGTTCTATGTAAAACAAACCTCGCTTTGTTAATTTGTTGTTAATTGTACACCGCAACTGATCTCTGGAAGATGCGGTATATAAATGAGTGTTAAATAAATAAATAAATACTATTTAAGCCAGCCTTGTTTACAGAAGTGTTTTTTGGAAGGTTCCCTGGTGTGAAAGAAGGGAAATCCTCCCTGCTAACACCTTTCTTCCCCAAGTGGAGGTACCAGGTGCCAAACTGTGAAGGACTGACAGACCATACCCTCAAGGGGACTACAGCTAGGCTGGTCCCGGACCTAGACATGCACCCAAGGGGGCACTACAGATATATTTCCATTACATAAAATTAAATATTATATTTATTTTACTAACCCTTTAACTAGAAAAAACAATCAAAAACTACTTACTTGGAATCCATGAGAGAGATAAATTAAACTTGGATCCTCGACTGAGGTTACAGGGATTCAAATGCACTGCTAGAGGCTGGTCATTCACATTATCTAAATTAAATACATATAGTTTAGCATTAATCACAGATCTTTGTTTCTTACAGTAGCTCTGCTCTTCGTATCACAAGACTGCAGTTCCTATACAACAGCACATATATCAGCAAGGTTGACAAATGTCAGTATGAAAAGAATAAACCAAAAATATGGCATTTCTGTAAAAATAATTGCCCTTCTGTAAAATCGTCATGAATGATGGGCCTGTTTCCAGTGCTGTGGGCTCAGACACTGTGAAACAGCACTGTTTTGGAGGTAGGGACTACTTTTCCATGCATAAAGAGGTGAATCTTGGCATAAGAAGCCCAGCTGTGAACAAAATGACAACAGTGAAAGTTGTGTCCATGAAAAAGTTAGGTTTGTGATAAGCATCTTCAAATTATCAGTAAAAAAATATTACTGTGGTTGCTGTTTAGAGCATACCATAATGGCAGACCCAAACTAGCAGCTGGTTCTCTGGCAGGCTACAATTTCTGTAATCACCTAGTCCTTGCAGAACAACAGGAGGCCATGTTGCTGAATCTCTCTACCAGGCTATGCCAGAGGCCAAGACGACTCAATTTTTGTACCTTTGATACCCTTGCTTCTATTGGGCTTCAGAAATTAGTAATTTCCATGAGGAATTCTACATCATCTGCTGATGCTTTATTTCCTGTTCTTCCGAAATATATTTTGGATCAGCCCTCGCCTTTTCTATTAGATATACTTAATGCTAGCACATAAGAACATAAGATATACCTTCCTGAGTCAGATCAAAGGTCCATCAAGCCCAGTATCCTGATTCCAACAGTGGCCAGTCCATGTTAAAGTACTTGTCAGGTTCCCAAAAAGTAGACAGATTACATTTTATTTATTTATTTAAAGCTTTTCTATACCGCGCTCTTTAAAATCAGTGTGGTTTACAAGTAACATTTATATGTACAGTGCAGGAGGTAACCTGCATTGTACTTACATTGAACGGGTATTGTAACTTGGATTAGAACTGGGGTAACTGTATACAAGATGAGCTATCATGAGGCGGCGGCAAAAGCCAGAAGGATGCTGAGTTGCATACAAAGAGAAATTACCAGCAGAAAGGAAGAGGTACTAATGCCACTTACAAGTCACTGCTGAGGCCTCACTTGGAATATTGCATTCCGTTTTGGAGACCGTATCTCGCAAAGGATATAAAAAGGCTGGAAGCAGTTCAGAGGAAGGCAACCAAAATTATTTGGAGCCTGTGTCAGAAGACTTATGAGAAGAGACTTGAAGACATAAATATGTACACTCTGGAGGAGAGGAGGGACAGGGGAGACATGATTCAGATCTTTAAATACTTATGTATCAATGAACAAACAAACCTCTTCCAAAGACGGGGAAGCTGTAAAACTAGAGGGCATAACATGAAGCTGCAAGGGGTAAATTGAAAGGCAATGTCAGGAAATACATTTCACTGAAAGGGTGGTGGATGCTTGGAATGCCCTCCCGATGGAAGTGGTGGGGGCAAATACAGTTTTCAGTGCTGTGGAAATACAGTAACAGAATTCAAAATGACATGGGACAGACACAGTGGATCCCTTTATAGCAACAGGATAAAATCCAAATAAACATAATTATCTCAACAAATAGGAGTGACCTACACGGAGTGGTGGGTACACCCCTAAACAAAGGCATGGGGAGGGGCGACCTGCATGGAGCAGCAGGTGCACCTACTCTTGCCGCCTTGCTGGGCAGACTAAATGGACCATGCTGGTCTTTATCTGCCGTCATATACTATGTTACTATGTTATCCAGGGGTAAGAAGTGAATTCCCCCAGTCCACTTATGGACTTTTCCTCCAGGAACTTGTCTAAATCTCTTTTAAACCCAGCTATACTAGCAACTTTTACTACACCCTCCAGCAATGAATTCTAGAGTTGATTACGCAGTGAGTGAAAAAGTATTTTCTTTGATTAGTCTTACATATGCTACATACAGTAGTCGGTTTCATTGCGTGTCTCCTAATATTTCTATTTTTTGAAGGAGTAAACAATTAATCTGCATTTACCCATTCCATTCTACTTGTTATTTTATACTATGGGGCTTGTTTACAAAGCCGCAGTAGAGGGGCCGCGGCTCTGATATCAGGCGGAAGCCGCTATCGCGGCTTTGTAAACAAGCCCCTATGTCTCTTGGGATTGTACCAACATTATGGAAGCAATCTTTCATTCAACCAATCTTCAAAAAAACATAATTTGGATCCTTTATTGCCAAGCAGTTATAGACTTATTGCTGATTTACCTTTTTTAGCCAAACTAACTGAAAAAATAGTCACCTCACAGCTAATAAAGTTCTATGATTCTACTAATGCTTTCCATCTGCAATGATTTAGCTTTAGGAAGCACCACAATACAGAAATTAGTCTAGTAGCATTGGCGAATGAGGTTTATTCCCATGTGGATGCAAAGAAGCATGCTGTTAGAACTAGATTTAACTATAACATTTGACCTTATTGATCATCCCATGTTTTTTCATAGACTTCAGCAGATTGGATTGGGAGGTACACTATATAATGGTTCTGCGCATATTTATATGAAGGTGTACTGTGGGTCTAGTATTTTCCCTATGACTTGTCGTGTCCTGCAGGACTTTATTTTAGAGACACCTTTATTTGGCATAAATATGGCTCTACTTGCCACTATGATGAGCAGTGGGTTTTTTTTGAGGGACTACTCAGTGCTACAGAGTATTGACATCATTTTCATTGCCTACTAAAATTGACCCATTGTCCTCATGTATTAATAAAAGAGCCCTGTATATGAGTACCAGCACCTTTTTTGCTAGGAAAAATGCATTGGGGGTGAGCATATATTTTTATGCAGGTGACATTCAAATTATTATTGCTCATGATACTGGGATTTGATGCACCAACACACAATAATAACTGATTGGCAAAAATCTTGTAAATAAGATGACATTAAATGGTCCTAAATCCAAAGTAATATTGTTTACTATGAACAAAGAATTACCTCTTCTTAGACTTTCTGTATTTGGCATCCCCCTACTTACAGGGCCTGCCCTACCAATCCTCTTTTCTGCTGGTTATTCCTCTCTGTATGCAGCCCAGCATCCTTCTGGCTTTGGTTACCGCCTTGTCACATTGTTTCAACACCTTGAGATCCTCAGATACTATCACTCCGAGGTTCTTCTCCTTGTCCATGCAAATCAACCTCTCACTCCCTATCGCATACATTTCCTTTGGATTTCTGCATTCCAAGAGCACAACTGCACTTATTTGCATTACATTTTAACTGCCAAGCATTAGACTATTCTTTCAATTTTTATAAATCTTTTCTCATGTTGTCCACTCTCTCAGAAGAGTCCACTCCTAGGATCTCTAAAGGAAAAAAGGACTGTTGTAGTGGTTGATTTGGAAGGGCAGACTAGATAGGCCATGTTGTCTTTTTCTGCCATCATGTTTCTTTGTTTCTAAATTTTCATGTGAACTGCAAAAGGGCAGACTTTTCCCTTTAATCCTTCAACAATGTCACTCACAAATACATTGAACAGTACCGGTCCCAGGACCGATTCCTGGGGCACACCACTACTCATCTTCCTTTCATCAGAGTGAGTTTCGTTTAGCACCACCTTCTGTCATCTGTCAGTCAACCAATTTCTGATCCATTTCACCACCTTGGGACCCATCCCCAGACTGCTCAGTCTATTGATAAGCCTTCTAAGAGGAACAGTATCAAAGGCTTTGCTGTAATCTGGGTAAATCACATCCATTGCATGCCCTTAACCTAGTTCTCCAGTCACCCAGTCAAAGAACTCAATCAAATTTGTTTGGCATGATCGTCCTTTGATAAAACCATGCTGCCTCAGATCATGCAGACCCTCTGGTTTCTAAAAAGTCCACTATTCTTTCTTTTAGGAGCACCTCCATTACTTTTCCTGCCATCAAGATAAGGCTTACCGACCTATAGTTTGTCACCCCTTCCTTATTATCACTTTTGTGAATAGGTACCACATCAGCCCTTCTCCAGTCCTGCGGAACCTCTCCCATCTCCAAGGATGTACTAAAAACATCCTTTTTAGGCTATGCCAGAACCTCTCTGAGCTCTTTCAGTATCCTGAATGAAACCAACTGAAACTCTCCAAGCCTCACATGTGCATATCAAGTTTATCCAGAAAAACACAAAGTATGAACAAATAACTTGAAAATGTTACAGGAAAAATTTCATATTTTTTAGCCATAGAGGTATCTAGTACCCACTGGTGGTAAAGGGCTCATTAAAGTAAAACAAAAAGAGTGCAAGAATGTAAAAATAAAACATGTTCAGTCAAAGAGTAAGGAGAGTAAAGAATAAGACTAAAAGAGAACTTGAGGCTGAAGAAAAATTTGATCACATTAGTAATGCTGTTTAAGCATCTATTTGTGTCTGTTACCAATGCACATTAAGTGCAAAGCTTCTCTGTTACCACTATTACTACTACTTATTTGTATAGCACTACAAGGCATATACAGCACTGTACATATACAGTAAATATATGACAGTCCCTTCTCTATAGAGTTTGCAATCTAATCATGTTAGCTGTTGGAGGCGTGATCAGCATGTTCCCAGCAGCTAAAGCGTAACTGAGTACCACAGTATGTGCCACACCTCTGGGGCAGCAGAATACCTATTTGATTGGGGGAGCCCAAGTTCCGACCTAACTCCACCTTGACTCTGCCCCAAGCTCTGCCCTAACTCCACCTCTAGCCCACTGCCCTCCCCCCCCCCCTGCCTGCCTTCCCCTCCTACTCAGCCCACAGGGATCCCATCTCCAGCAAGCAGAAGAGAAAAGAACAGCCATGATCGTGGCAAAGACTCCTTCTGTCTGTCCGCAGGAGATCGGATCCCCACGGGTAGACAGAAAGGGCTGTAAACTGTGTTTGAATATCGGGTTCTGCCACAAATGCAACCATTCCCTTCACTTCTGCCAAAGGGAGATCAGATCCCTGCAAGCAGACAACCTTCATTGAGGCCGCGATCATGGCCTTCCCCTTCTGTTCTATCCATGGGGATCCGACCTCCTGCGGGCAGATAGAGGAAGTCTTTGCCATGATTGGAGCTGCCCTCTTCTGTCCATGGGAGATGGGATCCCTGCAAGCAGAACAGGAAGGGATGGCCATGATCATGGCCTCAATACAAGCTGCAGCTGGCGTGCAAAATCCCGTGCAGCCAATCCCGTTCCAATGCCTATGGCACAATTAATGCAGATGCACCAAACGATACCCACAGAGGTGTCATTAAGTGCACTCACACTAACTGTCACATTAACAGTTCTTGCATACTAATGTGCTCTCCATGCCCACACTGCAGTTCTAACCTAACCACTCTCCCCATTAGCCCATGTGTGCCACTTAATATGCATTTTGGTTGTTAGTAGCTGGCATGCCCGTGCAGTGGTGTTCACCATGGCCAGTCACCGCATGCCATAACTTACGTTAACTGGTTAGCAGCACTTAGTAAAAGGGCCCCATATATATATATAGATATAGATATAGATATAGACAGATAGATATAGATAGATATAGACACACAACCCCACAGACCAAGGACTATACAAAAAGCATCAGCTTCTAAAAATGGCTGCAATTAACTAGATAAGTAATGTGCCAATAGCACTGAATATATATTAACCCCATAGATTAAAAGATATTAATCTAGGAGGGTTATTTACTGAAAGGTAACGTGTGCTAATGCCATTAATGCATGTTATTTACCACAGGACCCATTGCATAAAATATAATGCATGTTAACCATTAATGCTGGTTAGCTCTAAATGACCCTCAAGGTGTTGCAGCCAAATACCATTTCTCCTACCTCTCCCGCTTTGTCCTTTGCTGGCAAATAAACAGTTGTTGCTAAGTGGTAGCTACACTATCATTGGTTGTGTTTCAAAAAGTAGTTTGGAATAAGTTTTTGTTTTAATAAAAAGATCCCTATAGTCAAATTCTTATTTCATAATTGATTTTTGTGAATATTACCCTTTATGGAGTAAATTCTCAGCATTTTAAATAGTAAAAAACTTCTGAATCCTTTTAAGTTTCATGCCTGGATTTTATTTCCTTGACCAAAGCCCTTACAGCAAGAACGGATCCATATTTGCTTAATCAACGTGAGCCATTTGAAAGTCACTATTAGCTTATTGTCTGGATTCTTCAGTAGTTCATAGATTATGCAGAAAACTTTGCCTCCTCACAGAACATCAGGGCTGTAGGGAAGGAAACACTAACACTGCAACTCTTAAGCATGTTTCAATCTTTAAGAGACTTTTAAAAACTATTTATACTTACCACAAACAGAATACCAAAATTTAGTTGTTGAGGAGTCACACACAATATATTTTTCTGAGGTTTTGGTATGCAGCAAAGGAAAAAGAGTTAATAAAATAAGGTAAAGCATGGTCACATTTCCCTGAAAACATTTCATGGTGAGAGAGCTGAACGAGATCGCTTACAGCAAACAGGAACACTTTTATAGTCTCTGATCACATGGTGTCTTAAAATGGTTTTTTTCAGTTCCTCTATTTGTTCTGGTTTCAGTGTGGGTCTGCAAAGTATTGTTATATATTATAGCTACTCTTGTTTGCTTTCTGGAGACACTCTAAAGGATTGCCATTAGGCTGCAATCATGCACAGGGCTATTTTTAAGAGGGAATAGGGCTGGTCCAACTATGAGGCAAAACTAGGCAGTTACCTAGGGTAGCATATTCTGAGGGGTAGCAGCAATCAAAGCAAAACAATAGATCCTGACAGCCTGACAAATTCACAGAGACAACAGCACATTCTTTTACCTGCAGGGAGAGTAGGCATACATATATCCAAAGCAAAATTTAATATTTATAAATATGACATCCAATTATGCATTTTTACAGCACTGTGGCGGGAGGAAGGGCTTTCCATCATCATCACTGTTAATTATCAAAATTTTGGAGTGGGGGCATCAGGCTGAGGGTTTGCCTAGAATGCCAATACCCTTCCACTGCCCTGAGAGGGAAATGTTCAGTGTGCAGCACCGCCCCACTGACCACGTTCCATCCCGAGACAATAGCCGTTTACTCTACCACTGGCATCCTCTCGCCTTATACTACTAGCACTGGAAAAACCAAAACAGGGAATCCTTGCTGAAATTAATATTAAGCAACAAAGAAACAGCAGTGGGGATGAAAACAAGATAAATGAATGACTAGTGGTAACAAACTATAGAAATATCACTGAATGAGCTAGGAGATAACATATATTGAATTAAAAATATGGTTTTATTCATATTAGTGATTCACATGACATTCATCCATATCTACCACACAAAAATGCACTCACCCCCCATACACACAAACTGAAACACCCCATATACACATCTACCCTGCACTTCCCTACTCCCTACACACATACCTACCCCCCAACGCATTCATACAAATCCCACCTATATCCCCTACACAGACACACACACTCTTAACCACAAACACATCATCCCATCTCCAAACACACATCTTCCTCACATACACATACCTCTTTATCCACATGCAACTGTACTCAACCCCCATTAACCCATACTTTCCACCTATACCCTCAATACATACTTGCATCCTCCATTGCCCTAAAATATATGCCTACAGTTGTGGTCAACATAATTGGCACCCTTGCAGTTCAACCCCTTAATGTCCAATATCTCCTAAAAAAAAAAGTGGCCCGTGAAATGGCTTTGGACATATTTGACACATAAAAGAATCAAATAAAGCAAGACAAATTAAAAAAGGAAATAGTATAAAAATGGGGACATTGCCAGAACATGATTATTAATTTAATATCCTAACCTATAAATCCTAATGTGTTTCCCACAAATTTACTATAACCATTAATAAGAGAAACCCTATTATATCAAATTTTTGTTGGAACGTACACCATGAAGATAAATTTATTTTTTCTTTTTTAAAAGGGGACGCAACCCCTGCTAGTGCTAAGGAGACCAAGACCCCTTAGTACACACTGGTATTATTTATTCAAGCTTAACTATTTTTATAATTCAAAGAAAAGTCACTTAGCTGATCAAAGGAAGATCTCCGCTATAGAGAAGCAGGTTTTTCTGAAAAGAATGTCGCTCTTAGGGGAGGCATAACCTTCTCCCGCCTCAGGTCATCTCAAAAAAACACCGACACTCAGCTTCAACCGTTCTCACGCAGTTACTTCCCACCCACCCACCCACCCGTTGTGACAAGCAACGAAGTTTGATGAAGAGCCAAGAGGATCTATGGCTTGAAACACAACGTTGGGTTACTAGTTTGTGATACAATCACTGCAAATTGCTTTTCATGGATATCTTCAGAAAGTTTTGAAAAGTCTGTGGGTGGGAAGTAACTGCATGAGAACGTTTGAAGCTGAGTGTCGGCGTTTTTTTGAGATGACCGGCTGAGATAGCAGAAGACACGAAGAACCCAGAAGAAAGTGGCTGGAGCAATTGCAGCTGAAAAAAAATGCACAAAAGGTAGAAAAAAATATCTCTTTATTTTGAATTTATTAATTGGAATATGTCAGCTCTGGTAAATGTGCATCATTAACGTCTGCGCTTTGTTTAGTACAAGAGCAAATTAATGTATAGTTTTATTTCTACAGTGTTGTACATTCCAAGTTTGGCTTTTGGGATTCCCAGTTTAATTATTGTCTTCCTGTTTCTAAATTGTGATTACTTGTTTGGTGATGGTCTATGTTCTGCATGTGTAACTGAGCTGAGGTGTTCTGTTTATATAATTCCTATTTGACATTGCCACTTGTTCTCTTTCCCCGGTAGGTCATGTATTCTTGTTCTCTGAAATGTATTGGTTTAATATTTGCAGTGTTGCCTTTTGATTGGTAGAGTATGGTGCTTTGTGAGTCCTGGTAGTGCTGTTAGGATACGGCGGGTTTGCTATGGGTTCTAAATGGGCAGTGTTTGTAGTAGTTCCTAATGTGTCTGGCAGTTGGCACTGGATTATAGTAATGTAGAAATCTTTTAGTCTTTCTTTATCCATACACTCATTAAGAGGCACGTTTACTAAAAGTTAGTATATGGTAACATTATGCAAATATTTATGCAAATGAGGCGCCACACATGGCCCCGCACCCACCTTGGGCCACCCCTGGTGAAGAAAAGAGAGCAGCCTGAGATAGTCAGAAAAGACATTATCATCAAACTTCAAACTCATGTCACTTCACTGGCTGACTTTGTTTCCACTTCCATTTCAAACGACTCCTACTGACCTACAAATGTCTTCATTCTGTGGCTCCTAAATATCTTTCCACTCTTATCTCACTCTATACCCCTCCTTGTGAACTCCGCTCCTGTAGCAGATCTTTTTTATCTGCGCCCTTCTCTGTCACTACCAACTCCAGATTTCATTCATTCCATCTTGCTGCTCCATATGCCTGGAACAAACTACCTGAGTCTGTGCTTCAGACCCTTTCTCTAGCCCTATTCAAATCCAGGCTAAAAAAACACTTCTTAGAAGTCACTTTTGGATCCTGATGCTCCTCACTCTCTTCTCCACTACTTATGTGTATCTTACCATACTCTAGTCCCCAGTTTCATTAAGGGGGTCATTCAGTACAGCAAATAACAGGAATGGACATCTCATCCCTGCTCTTTGCTCCCCTGCCGGCTCTGGCTAATGCCTCCCTGTACAAACAGCACGTTTGTATGGAAGGTCTAGACAGGGGCGGGAGGGGGAATTATTTCTGAGGCAGAGCAAGGGTGGGGCATGGGTGGGCCGTGACTTCGGACATACAGGGCTGATTCTGAGGTCAGGTCTGTATGTCTGGGGCCGTGAACATAGATAGGGGAAATATTCCACTGCAAAGGTGGAACAAGTCCCCCTGGATGTTGGGGGATCCTGCTGCCAGACCCAGGAAAAAAGGTAGGAGTGTCAAGTAAGTTCCCCGCAGCCGATCCTAGCCATGGGAGGCCAGATCTATGGTCTAGCTGCGGGGAAAGAATGAAATCGGCAGCAGCCAGCATTTGCGACTCCTGAATGGAACCACGGTGCCATGGCGACGGGATGCCATGGCACTGCAGCTCCATTCAGGAGCCTGACTGAGGTAGCCGGGCATGTGGCTGAGTGTGCAGGCCAATCGGAATCAGGGCCCAGCCTGCACGTTCAGGCCATAGACCTGATTCTGATCCTGCAGGCATGTCTAGCCCCCTGGGATCAGAATCGGGTCTACCTCTGGGCGTCCCGCTTCTGGTCAGCCGCACATGGGGCTGGATGGCCATGTTGGAATGTGTCTCCGCGTGTTTGTCTTGATTAAATTGTAAGCTCTGATGAGCAGGGACTGTGTCTTACATCTATATGTACAGCGCTGCATACGCCTTGTAGCGCAATACAAATGATTATTATTAATAGTAGTAGTAGTACAAGGCCTTCTCCAAAGACCTTGGGAATCCCGTGCCTATAAATTTACAATGTTATTAAGAGGTTTTCTGCTCATGGAACTGCAAAGAACCTCCCAGGACGTGGTGGGAAGAGGAAAATTAATTCAAGAAGTCTTTGAAGGTTAATGCAAACGGTTGGAAAAATACCACATATAAAATCCAGAGAGCTTAAGGCTGACTTGGAGCAATTTGGAATGGTGGCTTCAGCTTGCACCATAAAAAACGCCCTTCCTATAGTTAAATATGGTGGAGGTTCCATAATCTTGTGGGGCTGTTTTGCTACCTCAGGAACTGGAGGCCTGGAACGTATTAAAGGAATCATGAAGTCAGAGGACTACTAAGGTATTTTGGATCAAAATGTGCTACCTAGTGTCAGAAAGCTAGGTCTCGGTCGAAGGTCATGGGTCCTCCAGCAGGACAATGACCCAAAACATATACCCAAAAGTACAAAAGAATGGTTAAAAAGGAACAAATGGACTGTTTTAACTGGCCAGCAATGAGTCCTGATCTCAATCCAATTGAGAACCTTTGGAAAGAACTGAAATCTACCATTGGTAAAAGCAGTCTTGGAAAAATTCATGAGCTGGAACAAATCACAGTTGAAAAGTTAGAGAAACTACCAGCAGACATATGTACAAAACTTATAGATGGCTACAAGAAACGTTTGGAAGCTGTTATCACTGCCAAGGATTGTGCAACCAAAAATTAGTGAAGGGCGCCATTAATCCTGTCCAGGTCATATTTTATATTTTATTTTTTGCTCAGAAATGACTACATCTAAATTGCACAGACATCGTTTTTTGTTGTATACCTTTGAACATACTATTAAAATATTATGATGACATACAACTGGAACATTTCCAATTATTTCTGAAGATATTGTACACAACATACCTAAAATGCAAGGGTGCCAATAATGTTGACCCCTTCTACAGATCTGTTGGGAAGCATTACCAAAGCTATGTCTCAGTATGCTTTCCTTTATTTTCTATTTCAATTCTCTCTCTCTTATCGCTTTTCCCTCTCAGAGGAAATATTTTAACACTTTCTCCTCTTTTCCTGCTTTGTTCTGCTTCTCATCTTCTCCTAATTGTTCTCCTTCCCTCCCCTTCTATTTCCTATTCTCTCTTCTTCAATTCTCATTCCCTTCTCCTGCATAACTTCCCTGGACTCTTTCCATAACCACCAAATTCAGAATCTTCTCTTTTTCACTCTCCATTCCCAGTCCTATCCCTCTCCTCCATCATGGGCCCTTTATCTCTTTTCTTTATTTTCATTGGTGAATGATTTCCAGTATTCTTTTCCCTCCCTTCTCATTTCTCTTCTCTGTTAATATCTTTCTTCCCTTCATTGCCATGTCTTTTTTTTTCACTTTTCTCCCACTTGCTGCCCAATTTACCCCCGGCTCTTCATTTTCCTCTCCTACACTTCTGTTCTTTACCTTTGTCTTATATCCCCTTTATCACCCTCTCCTATTCCTCCATTTCCACATCATCCCTCATAGGAACATGAGAACAAAAGAAAAGCCATTCTGAGTCAGAACAAGGTCCACCAAAGCCCAGCATTTTTCTCAGACAGTAGCCAATCTGGATCGCAAGTATCCAGCAGATTTAAAAAAATAGATCTAGTTACCAGAGTAAATTTCTAGGGATGAGCAATGGCTCTCCCACCTGGCTCATAATTGTTATAAACATTTCCTCCGCAAACTTGACAAAATCTCTTTTAAGTCCCACTATGTTGCTGACCTTGACCACAATATTGACCAACAGATTCCACAGTTTAATTTAGTTGGTATGTTTAGCGTTTTCTGTTGTATCTTTCCTGATTTATTATGGCATTCTTTTTCAATGATGTGTGTTTTTTGGTTAATTTGTTAATGTAAACCACAAAGATTTGGCAGATATGTGGTATATCCAATAAAGAGTAACATAACATAACATAACAAAACGTTATGTGCAGCTGAAAAAAGAGCTTTCCATGATTCGTTTTAATCTGCTGGTCATTAGTTTCCTGGACTGTCCTCTTGTTTTGTAATATTTGACAGGTCAAACAACTATTCCCTATTTAACTGTTCCAACTCACTCATGATTTTATATACTTCTGTCATATCCCCTCTCAGTCATCCAAACTGAAAAGCCCTAACCTGTTTAGCCTCTCTTCGTAAGAGAAGTGTTCTATCCCCTTTACGAGTTATCATTTTAGTGCCATTCTCTGAACCTTTTCTAGTTCCACTATATTCTTTCTGAGATGGGGTGAACATAAGAGCATAAGAAATGCCATACTGGGTCAGACCAAGATTCATCAAGCCCAGTGTCCTGTTTCCAACTGTGGCCAATCCAGGTCACAAGTACCTTGCAGGTTCCCAAAGGCACATAGGTTCTACAGTGCTTGTCCCAGAGCAAGTAGTGGATTTTCCAGGTCCTCTTTAATAATGGTTTATGGACCTTTCCTCCAGGAACTTGTCCAAACCTGATTTAAACCCAGCTACACTAATAGCTTTTACTATATCCTCTGGTAATGAATTCCAGAGTTTGATTACGCATTGAGTGAAAATATATTTTCTCTCATTAGTCCTAAAATTGGTTACATTGTAGTTTCATTCTATGTCCCCTAGTCTTTATACTTTTTGATGGAGTAAACAACCAATCTATGTTTACCTGTTTTACTCCATTCATTAATATCTAGATCTCTATCATCTCTCTTCTCAGCCGTCTCCTTTCCAAGTTGAAGAGCCCTAACCTTTTAAGTCTTTCCTCTTAGGGGTATCCTTCCATCCCCTTTACTATTTTTGTGACTTCTCTCTACCCTTTTTAATTCTGCTATATCCTTTTTAAGATATGGCAACCAGAATTGCATATATTATTCAAGTTGCGGTTGCACCATGGAACGATACAGAGGCATTATAATATCCTTGGTTTTCTAGTCCCACATGTGCTCCTTGTGGTCTTGGGCAAGCCACTTAACCCTCCATAGCCCATGTTCCCTGTAAAATAGTTATCTCCAAGTTATAATGCCCTGTTCAGTGTAATTTCAGTTTGTTCAATGTAAACCGCACTGATGCAGAATAGCACGGTATATAAGAGAATAAAATAAATAAAATAATAAATTTATTCTCCATTCCTTTCCTTATGATTCCGAGCATTCTATTCACTTTCTTGGCTGTCACTGCACACTGGACAAAGGGTTTCAATGAATTATCCATGATGGCACCTAAATCCTTTTCCTGGATGGTATAACCTTGCATTGTGTAATTTGAATTGTTCTGTCCTAGGTGGATAACTTTGCATTTGTCCACTTTATCTTTCTTTTTTATCTTTATCGGCATTTGATATACTGCCTTAGGCAGCAAGGCATCAGAGAGGTTTACAAAAATCTAAAAACATCTCAGAGGAAAATGGAAAAGAACGCCAAATCATAGATAAGACAGAACAGGAAAGGAAGAAAACAGGAGCCGAAAAGAAGAGGCTAGGCAAGAAAGAATTGGGAAGACTACATTAAATTACCGACATCAGGCCCACTGTTCTGTAGTTTCCAGGATCATCCCTGGAACCCTTTAAAAAAATTGGCGTTACATTGGCCATTCGTCAGTCTTCAGGTACAACAGATGATTTTAATGATAGTTCACAGATTACTAATAGTAGATCTGCAATCTCATATTTCAGTTCTTTCAACATCCTCGGATGTATACCATTTGATCCAGGTGATTTGCAACTCTTTAGTTTATCAAATAGTTGTAATACATATTCCTGATTTATCGAAATGTGTTTCAATTCTTCTGATACATCCCCTTTAAATACCATTTCACACATGGGTAATCAAAACAAAGAATTAATTCAGTCTCTCCGCTATGGCCTTATCCTCCCTTAGTGCTCCTTTTAACCCCCTATCATCTAATGGTTCAACTGACTCTTTCACAGGTTTTCTGCTACAAATGTACTTGAAAAAGTTTTATTGTGCGTTTTTTGCTTCCACGGCAAGCTTTTTTTCAAATTCACTCTTTGTCTGCCTTATCAATGCCTTGACTCTAACTTGCCAGTGCTTATGTGGTTTCCCATTTTTATCATTTGGCTCCTTTTTTCATTTCCTGAAAGATGCTTTTTTGGCTACATCAGCTTCTCTGACCTCACCTTTAAACCATGCTGGCAATTTTTTGGCCTTCCTTCCACCTTTCTTAAAGTATGGAGTACATCTGGTCTGGGCTTCCAATTCAGTATTTTTAAACAACTCCCATGCTTGATGTAAACCTTTAACCTTTGCAGCTGCTTCTTTTAGTTTTTTCCTATTTTCCTCATTTTATCATAGTATCCCTTTTGAACGTTAAAAGTTAGTACTGTGGATTTCCTTGCCATCCTCCCTTCATTTATTAAATCAGGTGCGATCATGCTATGATCACTATTGCCAAGTTCATTCTGACCAGGCAGATGGTAGTACAGTACACCCCACTGCCATTGCCCTCCCCTTTTTACATGGAATTTCTAGCCATAGAGATTCTACAGTGTGTTTTGTTTCCTGCAAAACTTTTATCCTGTGTGACTCAATGCTCTCTCTAACATAGAGGGTAATCCATCCACCAATTTGATCTACCCTATAATTGCAATATAGTTTATACCCAGGTATCATGGTATTCCATTGAATGTCCTTCCACCAGGTCTCTGAGATGCCAATTATATCTAACCTTTCATTTAGTGCTATATATTCTAGCTATCTCATCTTATTTTTTAGACTTCTAGCATTTGCATACAGGCATTTTACAGGTTGTATTTTATTCATATTAGCAATTTGGTTATAAGTTGAGAAGGGTAATTTGGAATCTTTCAGCTCTGTAAAGGTATCTGGGTTACTTTTATTTTTATTGGAACCTCCCTATCAGGATGTCCTAACTTTCCTCTTTTGCTAGTATCCTACAAGACTACATCCTTCCAAACCATGTGTCTTGGGCAACTGTTGGCTTCCCCTATTATCTAATTTAAAAGCTGCTCTATCTCCTTTTTATGGGTTAATGCCAGCAACCTAGTTCCATTCCGGTTAAGGTGGAGCCCGTCCTTTTGGAAAAGCCCCTCCCTTCCTCAGAATGTTGCTCAGTTCCTAACAAATCCAAAACCCTTTACCTTGCACCATCATCTCATCCATGCATTGAGACTCTGTAGCTCTGCCTGCCTTTTGGATCCTGCACATGGAATGGGAAGCATTTCAGAGAATGCTACCCTGGAAGTTCTGGATTTCAACCTCCTACCGAAAAGCCTAAATTTGGCCTCCAGAACCTCCTTCCCACATTTTCTATGTCATTGTTACCAACATATACCAAGACAGCAGGCTCCTCCCCAGTACTATCTAAAATCTTGTCTAAGAGGCGTGCGAGATTTTATTTATTTATTTATTTATTTACATTTCTTATATACCGCACTATTTGACATCAGCGCGGTTTACATCAAACAAAACATTTCAGTACACAAAAATGTCTGAGTTACATTAAACAGGGTTAACAACTTGGATAACAGGGTAATTTTACAACTCAGGTAAATAAACTTTGATTGTAGTGTAAACTATTTACATCTATAAGTTAGGGCACCGTTGAGACGTAATGGTCAGTTGAGCGTTGAACTTACTAAGTGGGGAATTCAGGGTCAATGGGTGATTCAGAGTTTCTATAACTAACAGTGATGGGTCGTGATTCTGCACTCACTGGGAAGTATA